>JAGDYQ010000284.1:0-626067 GCA_021962125.1 Bulinus truncatus
AGATATCGTTGAAGATGTGACATACATTTTTTATTTAGCTGACAACTGTTGGAGCTGCAGCGCACGGGGCGGCGCGACACACAAAGGAAAGTCGAGCAAACAGCGATTTGTTAATGTATTACTTAAGACAATAAGCATATTAATTAATTAATTGGTAAACATAATTAGTTTTTCAAATGAAAATGCTCTCCTTCTATAACACCACAGCTTGAATAAATTCTGCATGACATTATTTCACCACATAGCATACTACTTTATTTTTATGCAGCTTCTGACGCTTCACATTTTTGTTTTGTCTCGAAAATTAGTAGTTGCTAGAAAAAGCACTAATATTCTAAATCAGCATAGTTACTTTAGATAAATGACTAAATATCACTGGCAATGAACACTGTTTACCAGTGTTATTTTTCTATGAATTTAAAAATTGTACATGCCACAAAATTGTAACGCCAGCACTCAAATACACATACACAAAGTGAATAATGCAATTCCAGGTTTTTATTTAGTTTAAGCCTATTATTATTGGTACATACGTTTTCGATAGTCCCATCACTACACAACTACCTGTATCGAGTTTAATATATTAATTATCTTTAGTTACATCTTTTGTTTACAATCGCTTTTTCTCAAGCGCGTAATTTCTCCCAAACAGTTCTTGCATTGTTCTATGGTAACATAATTAATAATGTAACGAGTTTATAAAAATCGCGCTTACAATCGTAACTATTATTGTCAGTAATAATATGTATTGTCAAATACCCATATATTGTCATGTACACTTGGGGTAAATACTTTTGTATTATCAATGTAAAATAATTTGCCCATAAATTTTAAATCTCTTCTGATGTACAGTATTTTAACCCATTCTGTACTTTTAAAACAGGCTTAAACAACTGGTCTGGGTTATGCGACACTTGTGCCTTAGTTTGTATGGCTCTAAATAAAGTTGATGAGCTGGCCTGTAAATATAGTTTTGTTTGTTCAACTTTCTTTATTTTCTTCTATTAATTTATTTTTCAATAAATGCGTAGTGTTATAGAGACAAATCTTAGTTTATTCCAGCGTTTCATTAATTTTTGTTTGTTAAAGTCTGAACTGGCAATCGAAAGTGTTTGTATGTGTTAGTGTGCGTGCGTGTTTGTTTGGGGTGGGCTCTGATGTAAGTTTTAACGATGTACTTTATTGGATGTAGCATTTTCTTATTACTTTGGTAATCATAAATATTTAGTTGCAAAGCATACTTTAATGTTGGGCTTCAAATGCTTGCTTGTGTTATTAGTCGAATCGTCGCTTGGCGCTAGCAATGACATGTACGAAGAACGCTTCTAAGGCTTATGAAGGTACGTAGTTATAATACATGGAAATATATAAGTTTCTAAATCACCAGTTACTTGTGCCAGGGTTCACCACTCTGTGGTCCAAGACAACAGCTTGAAGGCTATGTGGTCCTCATGCAGCGGGACACCATGTGGTCTTTCATGCAACACAGCATGGACTAAGTGGTCTCCTCATGACAACAAAGTATGGACTAGTGGTTCTCATGACAACAGCATGGACTATGTGGTTCCTCAAACACAGTATGGTCTCATGACAACAGTATGTAAAATGCTAATTTGCTCATGACAAACAGTAAGGGATTCATGTAAACGTTTCCATGTTCGTGTAATTTATGGAGAAAACGGGCATTTGTCACTTATACAAGATGGATAAAAAAGATCAATCTGAGGATCCCTGGCTCGATCTCTGGTGAGGACCAATGGATATTTTCAGGCTATGGTTAAAGTCCCCGCAGTTATCTCTCCATGGTCATTTCTTATCGGAGGCGGTGGGGATAAGGGCAATGCAAAAAATCGTCTGTTTAAAAAAAGAGAGTTACTGATTTTTTCCTCTCACTATATAAATATTGATGGTTTTAAATCTTTTTTTAGTTTTTGGAAACTTAAATAGTTTTACAGTAAACTAAATAAGATGCTTTGTCACCATTTATGTAGAGACATAGAAATTACATTTGATTTACTGCAGTCTGAATACATAAATGGTGACAAAGCATCTTACATTTAGTTTACTGTAAAACTATTTAAATAAGTTTCCAAAATAAAAAAAAAGATTTAAAACCATCAATGAGTAAGAAAGATTATTTGTTTACTATTGTGTCTTTATATAAGTGAGAGAGAAGTCCATGTAAGGATGAGATGAAATCTCTTAGATCCTTTAAACCACTACTGAGACGATTTTTGCAATGCCCTTATTTTATCCCCACCATAGCCGATAGGGAAATGACCATGGAGGCATCACGGGAGATATTGCGGGGACTTTAACCATAACCTGAAATATCCATTGGTCCTCACCAGAGATCGAACCAGGGATCCTCAGATTGACAGTCGATAGCTTTACCCCACGACAATCCGCCCACTTCTTTGTATAAGTAACAAATGCGTTTTTTCCTCCCATAGAATTACACGAACATAGAGAAACGTTTACACATAGTCCATACTTTGTTGTCATGAGAACAAATTAGCCCATACTTTGTTGTCATGAGGACCACTTAGTCCATACTGTGTTGTCATGAGGACCACATAGTCCATACTTTGTTGTCATGAGAACCACTTAGTCCATACTTTGTTGTCATGAGGACCACTTAGTCCATACTGTGTTGTCATGAGGACCACATGGTCCATACTTTGTTGTCATGAGGACCACATAGCCCATACTTTGTTGTCTTGAGGACCACATGGTCCATACTCTGTGGTATTGAAGACCACACACAACAAATAACTGGTGTTCTAGAAACTATATATTTCCATGTATTATAGCTACGTACCTTCATGTACTTAGAAGCGTTCTTCGTACATGTCATTTGCTTAGCGCCAAGCGACGTTCATTTATTAAAGCTGATGAATTTCTTAACACAAATAAAAAGCGATTTGAACAACCAACATTAAAGTGTATGCTGCAGCAACAAATATTTATGATTACCAAAGTAATAAAAGAAGAGCCCATCCAATAAAGTACATCATTCTAAGCTTAGATTATCTGACCCACCCCCAAACAAACACACACACACACACTAACACACACATACAAACACTCACGTTGCCATTGAACAAATATTCAGACTTATTAGACAAACAAAATTAATGAAATTTAACGCTGGAAAAAAATAAACTAAATTTTGTCTCTATAACACTACACTTACATTGTGTAAGTAAATTAATATTTAGAAAATAGAAAGTTTAAAACAAACAAAACAATATTTGGGCCAGCTCATGTAGCTTTGGTTGGGGCCGTACAAGATAAGGCACAGGGTCGCATGCAGCCCCGGGCCGCCAGTTTGACAAGCCTGGTGTACAAAGTACAGAAGTGGGTTAAAATACTGTACACGTCAGAAAGTTTTATGAAAATTTATGAAACAATAGAGTATTTTTTATTTTGTGCATAGAAGTCTTTGACGCTGTACAAGACAATGTAAGTGCACATGACATTTTAAGTGTACATGACAATATATGGGTATTTGACAATACATGTGTACATGACAATAATAGTTACGATTGTAAACGCGTTACCATAGAAGCTTCGTTACCACATTATTAATTATGTTACCATAGAACAATGTTTCCCAAGTTGTTGAAAGAACTTGTTTGGGAGGGGGGGGGATACGCGCTGAGGGAAAAAGCGATTGTAAACAAAAGATCATAACTCAAGATAATTAATATATTAAACTCATTATACAGATGTGGATGGTGATAGTATAACCATAGTCTTAGGTAAAGAACTATCCGAAAACATTATGTACCAATAATAACAAACTTAAACTAAAAAATAAAACCACAAAAGAGAGCAAACAAGGTTGCATTATTCATTTACACTTTGTGTATGTGTGACAGTGTAACGTTACACAGTTTTGTGTATGTGTTTTAGTTAGCTTACTGGTTACAAAAAATTCATAGAGAAATAACACTGGTAAACAGTGAATTCATTGCCAGTGATATTTGAATCATTTTATACAAAGTCAACTATGCTGATTTAGAATATGTAAGTGCTTTTCCTAGATTGGCTCTATTTTTCGAGATAATTAAAATTAATGAAATAATGTATGCACCGTGTTTGAAAATTGTCAAGAATTGCATAAAGTAAAATAGTATACTAACAAATAGTAGTGAAACTGTTAATGGTCATGCAGAAATTTATTCAAAAATATGTGTTATAGAGGAAAACATTTTCATTTGAAAAACTAATTATGTCTAATTAATTAATTAATATGCTTATTGTCTATGGTAATGCATTAGCAAATCGCTGTTTGCTCGACTTCCTTTTGTGTGTGTCGTTGGGTCAATTGCGCTGTACACTCCAACAGTTGTCAGCCATCATATGTATGTCCCATCTTCCTTGATATCTCACCTCCATCACCCTCATATCCTGATAAAACCTCTCACATTGTTCCTCACTGAAGTCCCCAAGGTTACCTGGAAATTTGTCTAAATGACAGTGCAGGTAATGTACCTTGATGTTCATATTTGTTCCAATGTTTCTTGAAGTTAGCGAGTATATCTTGCACCAGTTCTTCGTAATTTCGATCTGTTATTACCTAAAATCTCGGACAACTGAAACAAAACTGTTCCATGAAGAAGCTTCAAGGTGATCCATGAAATTAGTAAAATTTTGATCGTTGATGAGTTTCCGAATCTGAGGACCGTAAAAAATCCCAGCTTTCAGCTTCTCCAGGTTCAATCCGGCAAATGATCTGCAAATATACTTGAACCAATTGCCATATTTGTCCAAAACCTTAACAAATTGTTTCATTAAACATAATTTGATATGAAGCGGTCCCAGAATTATCTTATTTTTGTCAACCAGTGCCTTGTTGATGATATTTTCTTTACCTACAGTCATGGTTTCCCTTGCAGGCCACTCTTGTCCAATGATCTTGCCTTGCCCTGCTATCCCAAAGGCACATGCAGCATGGGTATTTAGTGTATCCTGACTGCTGCCCAAGCAAGAAGTTTACCATTTTTAGATCAACACAAATTGACCACTGATGCTCATAACAACGGACTTTCTGCTATAGTATGTCGATATTCTCATACTCTTCTTTAAGTTTTGTTGAGTGGGCAATGGGAAGAGATGCATAACGGTTACCATTGTGTAACAGAACACATTTCAAGCTTGTAGTCCCATTTGGAGCAGAAGTCCAGGGATGTCATTACAGTAAACAAGATCTTCCTCTTGGCTGAATTATGGAAGAAAAACTCTTCTCTTTTCCGATAAAATGTTATTTTAACTTCTGGTTTGAGAAAATTTCTTTCATTGAGCCTGGACGCTTTAAAGCTCAGATGCTTGCTTGGACAGATTTCGGTCTCGTATTAGGTCATTGAGTTCTTCTTGGCTGAATGGTTGAGGTGTTGAAGAAATTCCTTCATAATCGCTTCCACTATTTTCACCTGCCAAAAACTCCAGATCTTGCCCCCCGTCGAAGTCTGATGTTGAAAACTCTAATAATCCAGTAAACACTGGTATAGGAACTTCACTGCTATGTGGAATTGGTCTCCTTGCAGATTCAAGATCAGGATAATCTCACTTAGATTTCTTGTGGCGATTGAAGCCTTTAACATTCACAATACAAAAATAGCAATCACCAAAATGGTCTTTCGGCTCTCGCCATACCATTGGTACACCGAAACTTAGACTTTTTCTTCTCACCATTTGTCCACTGCCGTAGGATCTCCAAACAGTTTTTTGCAGACCTTATGGGGAGCCCAAGACTTGTCTTGGTCTCCCAGCTTCACACCGAAATAAGCCAAATATGCCTGCTGCACAAAGTCGGTCATATTTCTTCTTTGCTTTTCAATCATGTATTCTCCACAGATGTAACAGATTATTTTAGCAGCATCTTCGTGATGAACTCATGATGTCTTTAAAAAGCAGCATAAAAGAGAAACAAGCAATTAAGCCTGTTCCATTCTGGACACAGGACGTGTTAGCGCATTTTCATGTTATGTATCAGTACGTTTGTTAGCTTTCAGTAAATATTTGTAAATTTTGGAAATGTTTATAAATTCAATTGTGTAATGCATATATCTGTAAAAAAAATATTATAAAGACGTTTCTTTATATTTGAAAAAAAAATTATTTTCTCTTAAATCTAACTACAAGTGGTTTGTGGTTACTGAAATAGGACTCATAATTGAAAACATTCGAAATTGTAGTCATTTAATCGTCCGAAAGCTCCGTCAATTGTTGCATAGCTCTGATACTTTCAATTAAACTCAGAACACAAGCTTACTATTTCATTTGATGAGTTTCTTAATAAATCTTGGTGAAACTACGTGCTGCAGTATTTCGCACCAAATGAATGGGTTATTGAACGTACAAGGTGTATATATAATATATAAGCCCCTTAGGAGCCCTGAAGCCCGGCCCTCAGAGGTCCTATCGCGAAATGAACTTTTGATGTACACATGGCAGGCCAAGACCTACAAAATGATATATACATCATGGGTCTAGGACTCATGGTTGCTGAGATATATGGCGCTCCATTATTAATATAGCTTATATAGTAAAAAACGGTACTTTATAAGGCCCCTTGTACGGCCCTGAGAGGTCAGATCGCGAAATGGAAAAAAAGTCATTTCTTGGCAGGCCAAGACCTACAAAATGATATAAACATCATGGGTCTAGGACTTATGGTTGTTGAGATCTAGGGTGATGACAGACAGACAGACAAAACGGGGACAATAGAGCATTTTTTTTTTCGAAAATGCACTAAAAAATAAACCAAGTTATAACTTGGTATAGTTAAATTGAACAAAAGACACCAAACTTATTGCATTTGTTTTACACAAAGGGTATAATCATATTTTGAAGGATGTCCAATATCTCAGAAACTAGAGCCAATTTAGCAAAAGCAGTGGCAGTTTTGAAATCAGAACCCAAACAATTGTTATAAATTCATTCAAACATTCTTGGCAACTCGCAAAAATTTTTTTATTGTTGAGCTGTGTAATAATTTATATTCCTAACATTCCATATTATGTTTGAAATCTGGAATGTTCAATGAAAAAGAAAGTAATAATCAACCAAAACATGGATAATATGAATTTAACGAGGTGTGACACCTAATCGATGGTGAAAATTTAATCGGTAGTGAAGACCTAATCTGTGTGTGAACATCTAATCGGTGGTGAACATCTAAATCTAATCTGTGGGGAACAGTAAATATATGTATGTTTGTATATATATATATATATATATATATATATATATATATATATATATATATACAGTGGATTCCGCTTAATTGGGACATGGGACACCGCTTAATAGGGACAGCCGCTTATTTGGGACAAATCTCAAAGAAACCAAACCAAGAAGCCAATATTAAATTTGTATGTTTAATTGGGACAACCGCTTAACTGGGACAAAAAGCCTCGGTCCCGATGTGTTAAAAGTTATAACAAAAAAAATTGATCATTTAAAAAAAATCATAAAAAAGAACTATTATCTTATATATTCAATATATAATATACCATATATATATAATATAATATCTTTATACATAATATTCATTCCCATTCTGCGTTAAATCAAAAGCGGGAAAACAAGAATTCAAAATGGCGTCTTGTCCGTGTCTCGATTCGATATTTCTTTTTGAAAAATCTACAGTTTTAAATAGTTTCTGTGGTTTTTATTATGAAATGTAAAAGTCCCAAATATTGAAAGGTAATAATTGTCATGGTATAGTTGTGTGTACTATGCACACAGGTATGTGTATGTTTGGAGCTTGGCCAACCAGGTCAACCTGAGGTCACGGTGTCAAGACTCTAGTAAATTCGACAGTATAAATAAGATGTTTATTGTAAATAGGATTGTCTAAGAAGGTGAGAGAGAGAGAGCGACGTAGAATGTTCGAGTATGATGCAAGCAAATTATATAAAGAGGATATATATATATATATATATATATATATATATATATATATATATATATAAAAGACGAACTACATGTAAAAAGCACTGAGTAGACTCCTATGTATACATGTACATATATTTATTTGCATATAAAGGAACTTCTTATTTGACATTGTACAATACAAATGATGTGATAAAATATATTCTTACACTATCAAGGTCTCAGGTCGTCGTCTAAATTATTGTCTGCTCTAAACTAATATTTTCACTTCCGCTAAGCTAAGTGGCCAGATAATTAAAACCATCTCTGTGCCAACTGTAAATTCTCTAGCCTAAACTGATTATAACAATACAGTACATGGATGGATAAATTCTTGCATGTAAAAAATCAATATAAATACTTTTCAATGGGGAAAAATCCACTATTAAGTATTATTTGAAAAGTTATATTAGTAACAATAGTAACAGGAACATTAGGCGCATTTATTTCATTTATATTCTAAATAGTTATGGAAAGCAAATAAATAAGTTATAGCTTGTGTTGGTTATAAGTAAAACCTGCACTGCTGTTCAGCATCATTCCCTTCTTTTTTAATTTTATCTTTCAATGTCTCTAATAGGTTTATTTTTGGAGCTTTTCCAAAAAAATCTGTTTTGTTTCAATTCATGCTTACTTAGAGATAATGTACTGTTTTCTTGATAATTTAGTGATTTTAACTCTAATTTCTTCTTGATATAGTAGTTAGTACTATGTCATCAAGGACATTTTTTCCAGTTCTAATTTATTGACCCTTTAGTTAACATTTAAATTTGTTTTAAATGTTTTATAGTGTTTTCATTTGATGCATTTCTCTATTAGTAGATAAAGGTTTGTTTATCAAGAGTTTGAATATCTGTTGTTTACTATAATACAATAAAAATCGATGAAAAGTTCATAAGTTACTCTCTATAGTTTAAAAAGAACAGACTCCCTCAGTGGACTGTGTATATTTCACTTATATAGTTTAAAAATAACAGACTCCTTCAGTGGACTGTGTATATTTCACTAATATAGTTTAAAAATAACAGACTCCTTCAGTGGACTGTGTGTGTATATTTCACTTATATAGTTTAAAAAGAACAGACTCCTTCAGTGGACTGTCTATATTTCACATATAGTTTAAAAAGAACAGACTCCTTCAGTGGACTGTGTATATTTCACTTATATAGTTTAAAAATAACAGACTCCTTCAGTGGACTGTGTATATTTCACTAATATAGTTTAAAAAGAACAGACTCCTTCAGTGGACTGTGTATATTTCACTTATATAGTTTAAAAAGAACAGACTCCTTCAGCGGACTGTGTATATTTCACTTATTTACTCCAAAAGTTGCAAGGCTTTAAAATATATAACCCACATTCAAAGATGGTTCATATAGGTTTCATAATCCACTGCTAATATGCTATTTTAACACTGCTAATATGTTATTTTAACACTGCTAATATGGTATTTTAACACTGCTAATATGGTATGTTAAAGGATGACATTTTGAACATCTGAGAGATAAAATTGTTTATGTTAACCCGTTTTCCCGCTGTTCTAATGTCGAATTTTCAAATAAATAGTATACGTGATCTGTAAACCTACTTTAGGGTCACCCCTGTACATTTACTAGTGTTCTAATAAATTGAGTACTGCCAATTTTATAAAGTTAGTGACAATATGGTGTGCTGGATCAGGCCGTGGATTTAAAAAAAAAGTTTTAGCCATGGTTAACACAACCAAACATCCGCTAAGGATTTCATTATCAGCATTTTTCATAGTTGGCCTACATGTCTAGAAGAAAAATAATATCTGCAGTAAATTATTCAAATTGTCGATATTAAAACCTCTGTTAAAATCTTTTTTTTTAATGTTTTTTTTTGTTCCAATGTGTAACTTATTTTAATTTAAGTATGTTGAAAAATATTTTCAAATATTATGTTTATATATTTCCAGTTCCAACTGACTAAGTGGTCCATGACTAAGTGGTCCATGACTAAGTGGTACATGTTACTGTGTGTCATTAGTCCGATTCAAGGTAACATCAGTACTCAAAGTATTTCATTTTAAAAATTGTATTGTATAAGTCACTATAAGCGAACTTTAAATTTTAATAATAATGCAAAATTGGAGTTTAGTTTTTAAATGTTTTACAAATGTGTATCACAATATCTATATAAACAACAACAACAATAATAAGGGGTATGAAAAACAATCTATTCCTTCTTTAATCAACCGTCCGTGCGTCACTCCATTTACTCACTTCCGTTCAATATCACATTCATGTGGTGCTCTGTCACAGGGAATTACCCGTGACATACCCTCCACCTCCACCTTTACAGAAACAATGAAAAAAATTATATTGGTAAATTTTGGAGACAATCCGTTGATGTTTAGGGGTTGCTCAACGCAATTTAAGTTTGCAAGGTTACTCGAATCCACATTTTTCATGTTTTTCATATTTATCTCATCTATTTTAATAATTGGGTTGAGAATGTTATCAATATTTTATTTTTTGTTAATTTATGAGTCATCATACATAATACAAATCATTTTTTTGGGGGAAATTAATAAGTTAAAAAATAAAATACGTTTGTCGAAATTCAGAACACCCACTGTAATATTGCATCATTGGACAAGCTTTAAAAGATTGGAACATTTCACATGACAAAATTATGGCACTCAGTTTTAATACTACTTAAGCAACACAGGTATACATTCAGATGCTTGTACCCTGCTTGAGAAAATTAATTGGAAAATCTTTATTATACACAGCCTGTCGAGACTATGTTCATGAAGGGATTTTATCCCATGTTTACAAAACATGTTAGGAGCATCTTCTGGTCCAGAGATTAAGTTGTTTCAACGATTTCGTGATCAGTGGAGTAAACTTAATTCTGAATTATGGGATTTAACTGATGCAGATCTCAAAGTTAATGGTTCGCTTGTACCATCATCAGTAGAATTTATTGTAAATATGCTGGAAGGAGCAAAACAACCTCGCGACGATTACAAAGAATTTTTGCAACTGTCGATAATTTTTTTAGGAGAAATTCCTCCAGGCCAAAGCGGAATAACTTTCCATACTCCTGGCGTATGCACCAAGCATGATGGTTGGCAAATGCACTGTACTCTATTAAAATTTACTTGTTTCGACATCAAAAAATGAAGAAAAAAATCTACGATTTTCGATTTTTTAAATTCTGATTTACATGGAACATTGGTTTCGGGCTCCCATCTCTTCATCTGCTCCTCACAATGACCTGAACTTTGATTAAGAAATTGAATTATTTCTAAATATTTCACAAAAAAGTCGCTGAATCTGCCTTTAAAACCATTGCATGACATTTATAGTATTTAACTGAAGACCTGGTGAGTCTCTTTTTTCAGCAAAGGTGTTGATAACCAAACTAAAGAAAAAATTTTGATTGCACTTGAAAAGCCAGCCAAAAAACAAAAACAGGTAAAAAGGCTTGAAGGCAAAGTATTAATGGATAAAACTATAAGCATGAACTTAGATGACTTTGTAACAGAGAGATTAAAATATGAAAATCACCCAGACACGTGGAGTACAACAACCGAATACCAGGAAGCACATGAAATTGTTAATTCTATAAAAGTTGTAAATGATACAGCCGAAAGAGGGGTGAAACTCATTTCAGCTTATGCACAAGTTTTAACAAAAGATGAAACTCAATTGCAATATATTTTGCAAACCGTGGAAGAACATCGACATCGAATTCCAGATATGCGAAAGTCTACAATTGTGAACACATTAATAAAAACACACGAACAATCAACAGCTGAAGTATTCTGAAATCAAACATTGTATAAAATCATATAAATAAAACTTAATTTGAATAACATAATTAAAAAATTTAAATGCATTCTTTTTATTTATTGTTGACCCTTAAATATGACAATTTCAAGTTCATTGAGCAACCTCTAAATATAAAAATATCTTAATAATATTTTGCAGAGTTTATTTTTTCATCAAAAGTAACGCAATAAAGGGTTGAGAGTCCAATTTCGAGCACTTTGATTTTTTGTCACCCTAATATATATACACATATATAATACTCCATATATTCATTACCTTGTACACTGCAGTATTATTTTGAAGCAATATTTTGAACCCAAATATAATCGGACATTGCATAGTGACTTCCTATCACTATTCTATATTCTATGAGTTAGCATGTCACTATTTCACTTTAAGTACAATTTATGATTATTTTCTAGCATTATTATGATGGAAGTGTACGTACTGATTATTTCCAAATATTATTTAGCTACAAGTACACTGTATCATCTTCTGTTAGCACTATCTAGCTACAAAGGCATTTTGTGATTAATAGATAGCACCCAATATTATAGGACTGATTACTGTGTATGATCATCTCATAGCCTTATTAGCTATAAATATGTTGTATGATTGTTTCCTAGCCTTATTTTATTTAAATAAAGTGTATGATTGTTTCCTAGCCCCATTTAACTATACGCAGTGGCTTCGAATACGACCGGGTGTGTTTTTTTTTCCGAGACAGACCAACAGATAGAACTCTTATAATTTAAAGTTATTTTCTTTTCGCGGGAACGAGCAATTTTTCTAGTTATACATTAAAATTTAACTTACAATTGTGTGTTCTGCTAGCACAATGGATAAGCTGTCAGGACGCGACTCATTTTTAAGCTGACTATATCCAGGTTCGATTCCTCCTAGAAACATAACTTTTTTTATTGTGTTTTTTTTTCCAGAATGTATCCTTTTAGTTGTTTTAATGAAAATTAACTAACTAGATATCTTTTACATTTTTTTAAATTGAAATAATTTATATTTTAGGATGTTGTAAAAAAAGAAACAACAACTAATTAGGTTTTTATTAACTATTTCATAACTTAAAAAAAAATATTTTGAAAATATGTATCAAAGCTGAACTCAGAGGCGTAACAATTTTAAGGGAGAGGGGGGGGTCCAAAATCGAAAGTCCCGCCGGGCTCCAGCTTGAGGGAGACCCCAAAATTATTTTTTACATTAAATATTAAGTACATAATCTCATGTCATGGTATCGAATGTCAAAATGGAAGGCCCCCAAATCCTAGGTTCGGCAATGGCTTTACAATAGTTTATCTTCCTGCAAAGGCTTTGCAGTCCTAAGGCTAAATATTACATAACTTTTCCTTACCATCATTTTTGCGTCACACTTTAAAAAATTCAGAGAAGCCTACATATTTCAAATTTACTAAATAATAATAAGATTAAGAAACGAAAATAGAGGGGATGGGGAAGCATTTATATCCGAGAATCAAACCAAATACTGACGGAGACGAATTAACGATTGTTAGCTTTCTGGGGGGGCGGGGGGGTACGATAGATACTAATTTAGCGCATATTTTTTAGTTTGTCCCCGTTTTGTCTGTCTGTCCGTCTGTCCGTCATTACCCTAGATCTCAACAACCATAAGTCCTAGACCCATGATGTATATATCATTTTGTAGGTCTTGGCCTGCCAAGAAATGACTTTTTTCCATTTCACGATCTGACCTCTCAGGGCCGTAAAAGGGGCCTTAGTACCGTTTCTTACTATATAAGCTATATTAATAAAGGAGCGCTATATCTCAGCAACTGTAAGTCCTAGACCCATGATGTATATATCATTTTGTAGGTCTTGGCCTGCCATGTGTACATCAAAAGTTCATTTCGCGATAGGACCTCTGAGGGCCAGGCTTCAGGGCTCCTAAGGGGCTTATATATTATATATACACCTTGTACGTTCAATAACCCGTTCATTTGGTGCGAAATACTGCAGCGCGTAGTTTCATCAAGATTTATTGAGAAACTCATCTAATGAAATAGTAAGCTTGTGTTCTGAGTTTAATTGAAAGTATCAGAGCTATGCAACAATTGACGGAGTTTTCGGACGATTAAATGACTACAATTTCGAATGTTTTCAATTATGAGTCCTATTTCAGTAACCACAAACCACTTGTAGTTAGATTTAAGAGAAAATAATTTTTTTTCAAATATAAAGAAACGTCTTTATAATATTTTTTTTTACAGATATATGCATTACACAAATAATTTATAAACATTTCCAAAATTTACAAATATTTACTGACAGCTAACAAACGTACTGATACATAACATGAAAATGCGCTAACACGTCCTGTGTCCACAATGGAACAGGCTTAATTGCTTGTTTGTTTTATTCGTCCGACTTTATTAGGCTTGGGCAGACCCAAAAAAAAGCACATCTTTACTCTTAGTCTTAGACATATATCCTGACAACTAAAATATATAATTCAAAGCCGTATTTATTTTTAAAAAAATATTATAAAAATATCTCCGATTATTAACAGCAAATGACTTTATTTATTAGGCTTGGACAGACCCGAAAAAAATTAAAGCCAAATATAAAAATATCTCCGATTATTAACAGCAAATGACGTCATCAACGTCTGCAGTAAATAAGAGTTCTCATTCATTCTGTTTACTGACGTCATCAAAGTCTGCTGGTTGTGTCTCGGAAAAAAAAAAAACACGAAACACACCCGGTCGTATTCGAAGCCACTGCGTTAACTATAAATATATTGTATGATTGTTTGCCAGCCTTATTTAGCTATAAATATATTGTATGATTGTTTCTAAGCTTTATTTGGCTATAAATATAATGTATGATTAATTCCTAGCACTGTTTCCTTCAAGTCGAACAGTCTATTACCTTCATACTACACCTGCGTCATGGATGTCCGCTACTGAGACATGTGCCCGCTACGACGGCCATATTGTGAAAGCAGATAATATTCTTCAATTGTCAGCTGACATCGAAACTCTGGATTCCTATCTTGACTGGAAACATTCTTTCAAAAAGTAAATAAAATGATAAGTGTAGATAAGTCGCAATATGATCTCAATGGCACTATAAATTATGACACCTTGTATGCGTATATATTCAATAGCATTAAAAAGAACAATAAATATCTCAGTAAACATACTGAAGTCCAGCTATACTTCACTTACATTTATTTCTTGTTCATTTTAAAGGAGAACATGTTTAAGGAGTGATAATTCCTTTTGACCATGTTAATGCAAACTGCCATTTATTTTTCTACTAGTTGAAAAGCCTGCTGACGCTGGCTGCTTGCTAGCTGCGATATAATAATATATCCTTGTTATGTTTAGATTTCCAGTTTTGGAATTGCCCAGACTAATTTTAGCCGAGCTTGCGAGTTAACTCCCCTTGAGTGAGAAGAAAATTTTGGAATTCACGCTTGTTAATTCCCCAGACTATTTTTAGCCGGGATCACACCTACGGTCGGTTTACCAAAACCAACCAAGCCAAACCCGTCACAAATTACGTTTTACCCGTCAACGTTAACTAACCAAACAAACAGTCAAATAATATAAGGTAGTTCGTTTGCATTTTGGTGCGTCACGCCCAAAGATGTTTAAACAACTAGATGGAGCGCAAGCTATTAACACCAATTGTACGATCTTATTTTAAGAGATGGGCGGAGATTACATATAAATTTGCCATGCCTGGCTGAAGCAATACGCATTTATGCATAATCTGTTTACCGCTTGCGTGTAGTGAAGGCACAACCGTTACGCCAGTAATCAAACTGTCGCGACGTCATATTGTCGCGGCGTGACGCATACAGCAATTATTAAAATCATATTGCGCATGCGCACTGCAAAACAGGCAGCCGGAAGTAACGAAACCACCACCAACATTGTCAAATGTGTGGCGAAAAAACCGTTGTTGAACTAATTATATCACATCCAACAATATCCATTTCGGCTGGGTGTGACATTATATCAGATGCTGCTAACTATGTCGGAAGATCTACTCATGCTGCAAATAAGGTATATAATTACACTATATCACGCCAAACAGTGACTCGTTTTATTGTGGAGCAAGGAAAATTGGCCAAACTGCAGTTTCAAAATTTTTTCAAAATATGGCACAAGATCCAGATTGTGCAATTTCGGGAATAGTTGACTTTTGGTCTGCAAGACAAACATATCTTTTGCCATATGGGGGGATTATTGCATGTGGACTAGATCACAACTGGGAATGGATTACTTTTCCTCTGTCTCTTATAAATATTGATGGTAATCAATCCCATACTGCATTATATACGCACACTTTTTTTTAACGTGAATTTCTGGTGGAATCTACCACATTCTCCAATCCATTATTTGTGTGACTGATAACACAGCAACCATGATAACACAGCAACCATGATAACACAGCAACCATGATAACACAGCAACCATGATAACACAGCAACCATGATAACACAGCAACCATGATAGCTGCATTTAGTGGCCGGTTTGATACCGATACAGAAATACACCGATCTGGTTGTACTGATAACACAGCAACCATGATAGCTGCATTTAGTGGCCGGTTTGATACCGATACAGAAATACACCGATCTGGTTGTATGATAACACAGCAACCATGATAGCTGCATTTAGTGGCCGGTTTGATACCGATACAGAAATACACCGATCTGGTTGTACTGATAACACAGCAACCATGATAGCTGCATTTAATGGCCGGTTTGATACCGATACAGAAATACACCGATCTGGTTGTACTGAGCACAGGTTATCAACATGCATTACAGATAGCTTCAGCTGAGGCGCGATTTCTGAACTGGATTAGTTCATCGATGAAATTTCATTTATTGAAACATATTACAACACACGGCAGGCAAATGCATCACAGCTGCCATTTTCCATACCAACAAAATCTGCAACGCGTGAATGGCGATCATATTATCGTCGTTTCAATGCCCATTCCAAAAATTACGCGCATTATTTACATGAAGATGATGAAGAATTCTTAAATCACATTCCGACTATTGCTCAGATTAAAGGAATGCTGTATATACATGAGAAATTCTAGAATTTTTATTGACAAGATAGAAATTGATGGTGTTACATCTCATTTATTTTTGCTGTTATACTTCCTCCTAGACTATCAGTTGTTCAAAGTTATTGCTGAAATTGACGAAGAAACTTCTAACAGCATGGTGAAGAAATACTGTCAGAAGTTTCGCAAAACTATTGGAGAAAAACTTTGGCCATATTGCGGCAGTTCTTTGGCAGTTACCGAAACATTCCTTACTGGAGTAGACATTAAAGCCAAAATAGAAGACAATAAAGGGTTATTTTATTAATTGGCATACAAGGTGGTTTCGTGGATCACTAGATAGACAATAGACTACATTTAGTACTAGCATTTGTTGTAAAATGTTGTAGCTTTTCATATGGTTTTAAAAGCAACAATATTTTCAACCTTCTCTCATACTAAATATAACTGCACGATTTTCAAAAAGAAATATCATATAACTTGGTTATTAAAACAACGATTCCTTTTCTCTTAGTTTTTCTGAATATTATAATATACTAGTTGCAAGTACCCGGCTTTGCCCGGGTTTTAAATACGGTTTTCTGTTTACCTTTTGTTTTCTCCCTACCCCCCTCACTCCCTTCTTCTCTCTCCCTCCCTCCCCCTCTCTCTCCCTCCCTACCCCTCTCTTCCTTTCTCTTTCCCTCCCTCCCTTTCTCCCTCCCTCCCTCTCCTTCCCTCCCTAACTCTCCCATCTCACTCTCTCTCCCTATCTCCCTCCCTCCTTCTCTCACCCCGTCCCCCCTCTCTCCACCTTCCTCCCTTCCTCCTCTCCCTCTCTCCCTCCCTGCCCCCCTCTTTCTTTATCTCTCACTCCCTCCCATTTCTCCCACCCTCTATCCCTCTCTCTTTCCCTCCCCTTTCTCTCCCTCCCTCCCCTCTCTCCCTCCCTCCTTTCTTCCCTCTCCCGTCTCCCTCTCTCCCCCTCTTCCTCTCTCTCCCTCCCTCTCCCTCATTTCCTATCTCTCCCTACCTGCTCCCCTCTCTCTTTATCTCTCTCTCGCTCCCTCTTTCTTTATCTCTCCCTCCCTCTCTCTCCCTCCCTACCCTCTATTTCCCTCCCTTCCTTTCTCTTTCCTTCCCTCCCTTTCTCTCTCCCTCTCTCTCCAACCCTCTCTCTCCCTTTATCTCCCTTCCTACCACCTCTCTCCCTCCCCTTCCTCCGTCCTTCCCTCTCCGTCCCTGCCCCCTCCTTCCCTCTCCCTCCCTGCCCCCCTCTCTCTTTATCTCTCTTCCCCTCCCTCTCTCTGTACAATTAAACGTCAAATTACGCTTCTTAAATAAACAGAAAACCTTATTTTAATCCCGGGCAAAGCCGGGTACTTGCAGCATGAAAAAAAAACAACAACAATACTTTATTTTTTTTTCCGTCCCTAACCCTTTCTTCTCCGTCCGTTCAATTACACATTCACTTGGTGCGCGAATACAGAGAATTCCCTGTGCATTGATACAATTTGAATGCAATAACATTTAAAGCATCCGCGCGCAAGTTCATCATCGGGAAATGACGTCACAGAGGATTTTTATTTATAGTGAAGGCGATCCCATACCGTGAATACTTTAATATAGTAAAATACTAAAATAATTAATTACAATTAAACTACCCATTGAGATTGTATTAATAATGTTAATAATGTCACAGAAACATTTTAATTAAAGTATTCAGTTTATTAACGTGCACCTTTAATTTTAATCTTCTGAATACATAAAACGATAGGTAAATAGATATGACTATTGATTTCACCATGTTTACAATTGGAGTTTCCGGAAGTTACCCCTCTTTTAAAAATGTATCATCAGGAAATGACGTCACAGAAGAGTTTTATTTATTGCGCCGTCAAGATTACTTTTAATATAGTAAAATACTAAAATAAAAATAATTAATTACAATTAAACTACCCATCGAGATGAAACGAAACCTGTCATATAACCTTCCCCATGAAATTATGTGTACGTGTACCAAATTTCACGTTATTTGGTTGTCTGGATCTTGAGTTATAAGGGAACAGACAGACAGACAGACAGACAGACAGCAAATGCGTCTTATAAGTATATAGAGATGAACATAGTGGTCGATTCAAAACGAGCTTGCACATTCTGTTCAGTTTACATTTTGTGGTCGAGAGTTTACTGTAATGAAAAAAAAACAAGACATTATGTTAAATATGCAATTTAATAAATACGTAGTCTTACACCACATTCTATTAATAACTTACTAACACTGTGTAGCTCACAAACATTTTATGTCTCCAAGCTAACAATATTATTTAAGGAAACATTAAAAAGCTTATATTTTTATTGCCCAGTTTATCTCAGAACGTCTGGGTTGGACTTTATAAATACAGCAAGTCTGGTCCGAACGACTTGATGTGGCACAAGTGTCAGAATGTGACCACTACTTCGGACGATATATTTGCTGAACTGTTGAATAGTTCAGACTATTGCGTCAGCATGAACAAATCTTTTCATCTGAGTCCAACATCATGTAGCACGTCTTTCCCGTACATTTGCCAGATTGACGAAGGTATGAACACAACAACTATTTTATTAGTTTTTGGATAATTTCGTATTCTTTAAAAATATTTTTCAGTATTAAATTATTATTTAAATTATTGAGAAATATTGTCTTAATCTTAGATTTATTGTTACATTTTCAAAAATGTTTTATTTTTATTTTTTAAATTCTTGAGAAATATGTTCACCGAAGAAAGTGAGAATGAGATTCCTGGTCTATTCCACAAATTATATTTTTGGTCTGTTCTAGGGTTGTGGGGCACTACAATTATTTTGTGCTTTTGGCATCTAAGGGACTAATCTGCCATTACATACACTTAAAACATTACTGACATGAAATGTGTGACTTACGGATAGGTGTCGTAGAAATTCAATAAACTAATTTACTTTTGTATTTTATATTGACGCAGGACAGTGCTGGTTTCTCCCAGTTGAAAACAAACAATTTAAATTTATACAACCAGTGAACAAATCAGTTGGACTTAATGACTGCGCTAAAGAATGTCGAAATTTCGTCAACGGAACTGAATGTTGGGGATTCTATGGTAAATATTTGTGACTTCTATGGAATTAAAATTTTTTTTCCTTATATATTTTTAAAGCTATTTTCTGTGTTTTGATTTCTTTAACTCTTCTTGAGATCTCGTTCTAAAAAGTATTCATTTCTTCAAATAATTTCCTTCTTAATGACTTTTCATTTTTGCCCAAGTTGTTCTATGCATAGGCAAACTAGACAACTGTCTGGGACACATCATTGCACTCACTATTTCTATCACATTTAACCAATTTAGGTCATGACAGGTTAGTTGGCCCAGTGCCCCATCCCAAAAACAAAAAAAAAAAAAACAGCAGCCCTGATGTATGCTTTACTAAATATCATTTCTTGAAAGTAACAGTGGAAAATAACAGTTTCATAAATGCAGGCATAAAAAATTTCTCATAATTTTATTTTATAAAGCATCGTTTTGATGAGAAAAAAACTGTTTTAAGAATGTACCACGAATAAATAGTAAGCCTTGATGGGTTAAATGTTATTGTGACGGTGAAGTGTAGATAATGTGTAGACAATATGGGTCGTCCATAAAGTACGTCACGCTATTTTTGACCCCCCCCTCCCCCCTGTCACAAAGTGTCACAAATCTCGGGACCCCCCCCCCTGAAGTACGTCACACTTTCGAAATTTTTTTTTTAATTAACAACTAATTAAAATTTAATTCGAAAACTTAAATCGCACTTCACTATTAAACTGCCTTAAAATATAAATATTAAAAGAACTATCACATTATTAAATGACTTTAATAGTAGAATAACTAATTGTCAACAGTTGTCTCAGTTATTCTTTGAAACAGTAACTCAATCAACTGAATTTGAAAAAAAAAAATTGCAAAAATTTGACTTGACAATTATATGATAAACATCATTTATCTGCTACCTATTCATTTACTATGGGTGAGGTCAACTTTGAGATAATCTTCCGATTATGCATTGTATTGACACCTTGCCACTCAACATCATCTGAATGTGCATTTTCCATTCTGCCCAGGCCCTAGCGTGCTGGGCCCACCCGCATTTTGTCTGGCCCCCTCTGCTTATTTGCTCTACATAGTAAAATGTATTACCTGCCTCCCCCCCCCTCAGCTATTGCCTGGCCTCTGATGTAGAATGCCCGGCCCCTGCTGTAGAATTTTCACGCTACAGGGCTGATTCTGCCAATAATTGCCATGAGTTCTCTTTGCCTTCTAGCAGCGATTCTCAAAGGACGGTTTTATCTGAGTTGAATCTGGACAATTTGGGGTTGGAACATTTTTATAGGGGACGGGTGGTCGAGTGGTGTAGAGCGCTTGACTGTCGACCGGAGGGCCCAGGATTCGAATCTAAGTGAGAACCTTAGGATTTTTCAGGTCCTGGTGAAAGTCCCCAAGTCCACCCAGCTTTAAATGGGTACCTGACTTTATGTTGGGGGAGTAAAGGCGGCTGGGCGTTGTGCTAACCACACAATCCCTTCATATGCCTAGGTTATAGAAACAGATAAATTCTACACTTCATCTGCCCCGATGGCCCTTAAGGGCTAAGGGAACTTTATTTTTTACATTCTCCTGCGCCCGAGCTCTGTGTTATCCTGAATGTTTCTTCAACATTGTTTTTGAGGCAAAGTATAAGTGACACACTTTGCAAATTCGATCATGTAAGCTGGTCTGCAAAGATGGACAATAAAGATCATATGGTTGCACTTTAAAAACTCCTGTTGGTCTTGGCATAATGTCATCAAATTTGATAGTTCGTGCCACAAACAATGAAGAACATTTAGGAGCATCTGCATCTGTTCTTTCTGAAGCTGTGAGTCCATCAGTTGTTTGGTTGATTGGGATTGGCTTTGGAGGAGGAAATAATCTCGAAGGTAAAACGTTGAAAAATGAGCTCCGTACTTTGTCGCAACATTTTATGTCCTGAAATTTCACAATTTGAGTGAAGTATTGTCTGGTGTGAACATGATGGTAAAAGCATTCCTTATCCTTCGACATCAGTCCTGTTGCATCCAATTCAGATTTCTCAGGGTTGATATATTCTGCAACTGTTGGAAATTGTCAACAATCACATGCGACCAGATTTCAGCTAAAGTTTCACCTGCAAACTTGAAGTTTGTTCTTTCCAAATCCTCATTTATTGTTCTGCCCTGCGAATCAAAGTGACTGCTATAATGTTTATTTGGCAATATGACACCAGACAGTTCACTGCTAAATGGGGCCATTCAACGTTCCACGCGATTATAAGCACTTCTTCCTGGTGCGCTGGTTGCAAGGAATAAGGCATCAAGATTACTTTAACGAAGTGATGGATTGCAACTTCAATTACTTTTTTGTATTATAATACAAATTCCCAATTTCTTGATCAGGGATATAATTATACAGCAGACAACAAAGAAATAATAACACTTTTGGTAAGGCTACACATAAAACAAGGCTTCGCAACAGTATATTAGCGCTCCTAACTAGCATGAGGAATTGTGAACAACACATTGAAAAGATATGCATTTCATGCTATTTTGACATAAAACAAATTCAAGTGTTTCACAAAATATTTTGAAAATTATTTTTAAAACTATTAAGTTTTACTAAAAAAATAAAAAAATTAAACTATAAAGAAAATAAAAAAAAAATATATAAAATGTGACGTCACACTTGGCCTGACCCCCCCCTCCCCCCTGTCACAAACTGTCACACTTTCTTATACCCCCTCCCCCCCTGGAGCGTGACGTACTTTATGGACGGCCCCATAGGAGGTTGCATACAATATAAATATATCACATATACTGTCTATAAGTATATTAAATCACAAAGTATGGTAATAATACTTGACTAAATAGGTTAATTACTGATTAAAGAATACACATATAAATTATCATTAAAAATAGAATTTAAAATGTTGGTGCAGAACCACACATTGCTAATCTGCCGTTCGGGTGCCGACCAATTTTTAAAGCTATTTGGCTATTCAATATTTCACAAAGAAAAAGAGCTTCACTTTTTTGCACACGGATGCACCAGGCGCCTTCTTATTTATTTAGACTTCCTAATCTCCACCCTTTGTTCCCATTGTAAACATTAGTAAAACTATTAAAATCTTGTATTGTCATGTAGAAGCTACATGCTTGCCAAATTTTTGCTTTCTCACCTAATTGAGTTTTGAAATTTGAGGTTACACAAACCGAACCATAGAAATTGACAATAATTAAAAGATTATACAATTGAAACAAATTAAATCCCACAATAATTTATTACGAGCAGTCATTTAATAGGTAAGATTTTCATTAGATTGTCTTATATATCCATAACACTTATTAACAGACAGTAATTAAAATTATCAATGTTTGGAATTTACGTACGATAGATGGCGTTCATTGTATATGTACTAGTACATGTCATGTTTTCATTGGACTATTCTAACTTGTACATGTCATGTTTTCATTGGACTATTCTAACTTGTACATGTCATGTTTTCATTGAACTATTCTAACTTGTACATGTCATTTTTTCAGTGGACTCGTCCAATATAACATGTTACATGTACCTGTCAGCCAAGAGACACGCTTTTATTACTGAGAGTCATCTGTACTTAGAGCCAGCTATTAATAAAACAGTTTATCTCAAGGTCTGTGTTGGAGGTAAGACACTATTAGACAACCTTTCATTACCACTAACATCTGTTTGAGGTAAGACACTATTAGACAACCTTTCACTAACACTAACATCTGTTGGAGATAAGACACTATTAGACAACCTTTCACTAACACTAACATCTGTTGGAGATAAGACACTATTAGACAACCTTTCACTAACACTAACATCTGTTGGAGGTAAGACACTATTAGACAACCTTTCACTAACACTAACATCTGTTGGAGGTAAGACACTATTAGACAACCTTTCACTAACACTAACATCTGTTGGAGGTAAGACACTTTTAGACAAACTTTTATTAACACTAACATTTTTTAGTGATTGGAATTTTCAATTATTATTTGATTAATTTTATGTTATCAAATGATTTTTTTAACTTTACTCATCATTATTTGTTTTGTTTATACTTTTCACACTTTAAGATTTTAGTGTGACAAACATTTTCTATTAGTTTAATGGTATCACACTGAATGTAACCTCACAAAACATAGGTGGTATCACACTGAATGTATCCTCACAAAACATAGGTGATATCACACTGAATGTAACACCAAGAAACGTTCCACACAACAAACGTGTTTCAAACAATTACACGTCTCATATGAACAACCTAATTTCACGTTTTAAAAATGAGTTGATCAGGACAGATGTGCATCAGACAATTAATTATGTGAAATTTATTTTTTCTAAACTATCAGAGTAATTTATTCCGGTCTGTCTTTTAAATGCATTTATTTATTTTATGATGGCTGAAATATAAAATCTCTTTGCAGGAAAACTATTTCGTTTGTCCCTTAGGGCTCTCTCTTCCAGAATGGTGCTCCCTCTTCCTCCATTTACAACACTGGTCAAGGGGTGCAACATTTACCACGACTTCCACCACAAATGGGGTAGGAAGAAGGTTCGAAGAGTGCAGCTGATCAGGCAAAGAGCTTAGTTTTAACTTTGTCCATCGAGACTCGTTAACTTGTTCATCCGTTAGCTCTTAACTCCCATGATGTGCGCGTCAATATTCTGTTCTGTTTCTCCGTTCTACTTCCTATATATGTGTGCACAAGGAAATCTTTTTGTCAAGTGTTATTTCCCATACACTTTGGCTTGTCTTTTTGTATCAAGAGCTAATCCCGTAATCTGCGTGCCTACTAGCCGGTCCGGGTATCGGACTTTTTTTTACTAGTCTATAATACAAAAAATCATTTCCTGATATGTCGGCATTACCGTGTTTGTTATCGAGATTGCGACTATCACGCAAGATGGCGGCAACATTTACTGTACAGTGCATGTGTTCTGTACTGGATGAGTTTAATTAAAATGTCATGCAAATATTTCTTTAATCACTTACTAATACTTAATTGCGCTGGCCACGGAAGCACTTAAAAGAGACCCAAGAAGTTCCCGAAGTTCTAAATATAGAATCTGGGACTTTCGGTTAATAGCTGAGTGCTGCTACTACGCAAGCAAGATACGTCTCCCAACTGGCCAGCCAACTAAGATACCCCATACCTAGCTGCCAGTAATGATATTGGTCCTCTCAACAGTAATGTGGCAAGGTGAGCAAGCACCCTACACTTTTTCATATGGCAGGGAAGGTTGTGTAAGCCTTTCGGCCAACACTAATAAACTTTACGACCGCCACGATTAATACCTATTTGCAATGGGGGGCGATCGGGTGTACACCGTTATCAACAATTGTTCATTTAATTTGTATATCTCAAGATATTGTAGTATTAATGGTGTCCAGTTTGTTACTTTTTCCATAAAATGTCTATAAATAGAAGCATCCTTTATCAAATTCAACTTATTTTCCTAGTTCGATGATTTGATTTTTAATTTCAAATTTCTCCAATAAAAAATCATTTTCGCCGTAGTCAATTTGAATGTATTTCATTTCTTAACAAAAATCTCAACACAAGGCTCAAGGTCAATGCTATATTTTTAGGATAAAGTAAAATAAAAAAAAAATTTAAAAACGTATTTTCTATGATGTTTGTAAAGACGATTCGATATAATAACATGTTTGGTAAACTCGTCGATGAAATGCGGAGATATTCATCTTACTTATCTTACAGACTGTAAATTAATTTGTAGGGGGGAGCACTTACCTGGATATGTATGATAAATGGTGACAATTTTTTTAATATTTTTTTTTATTTTAACTATGTGTAACGTAAGTCGACCCCACTATATATGTTTATTTAAACAGGCGAGATAACTCCAATGAAAGCTGTGTCTACCAAGTCTGGCAATCCAGGAATGGAAAACTGTACATCTTTTAAAGATGGTGAAAGTAGGTGACTAGAAGTTTATTAGTCATTGTAGGCAGGGCCCTGGAGAGGAGTAAAATGTGCCGGTGCAAGATTATTTTTGGGGCCCCTCTTTTCAATATAAAGAAAAAAAATAGTTTTGGCAGCTCATCTTTCACAGTTTATTAGTTTAGAACGTTTATGTAAAGAAGTTGAAACTTTAATAATTAAAATTATTACATATTATATTAAGTCAAATAAAAACAAAACTTGCAATAGATTCAGATTTCTGAACTATAAATGATTAATGGAGCTGTTCAATTACTAGAACATATCAAAAACAAATATTGTTAAAACAAGATTGCTTTGCGTGCCTTTGTTTTTGGGCGAAACTACGAATTACAGTGTCAAAGTTTATATTCTTTGCAATTTCAGACGCAATACTGAGACTAGCTAGGTTGTTCAGGCGATCCTAACCCATGGTAGACCTGAGATAATTTTTGATGAGTTAAGTTTGCTGAAACGTCTTTCTGCGGATACTACTGTGGTTGGTGTTGTAAGGAATATTCTCAAACTGACTGTCGAGTTGGGAAATATGCTTTCTAATTTGTACTCGCATAAAGCATTTAGCAATTTCAATGCGCCCAACTGTTTTCCACCAAAATTGGCATTGTGAACCATTGTTATGTGATTCAATTCCCGTTTAAGGTCTTCAGAGATTATGTCATTAAAATATGATAATTCCAAAGAAAATTGAAGTTATCATAAATAAGTTTTGCTGCACTAAAGCGAACTGTAAGCCCTCCAAAAACATTATCAAAAATTACATAAAACATATACTTTCGATAGTGCGCTTCCTCAATAGATTCATCTGATTTATTCATTTTATCTAAATTTTCCTCATCGTGGAAACGTGTTTTTTTTTTCTGGCATAGTTCCTAAACAATTGTATTTTTATCTGAAGACCGGATGCAACAAGTTTAGAGTCAGTCCACATTGCTTTCCAACTCTCTCGCAATGCCTGTAGTTGTGAAAGCAAGCTTTCTATGTTTGCAACTTCTACAGCTAAAGTTGCACCACTAGCTTGAATGGTTTTGTTATCAATGGGAACTAATATTCTGTACCATATGGCTGACATTATGATGCAGGTGAATGAACTGACATAACATAGAGCTCCAGTGATTTCGTTCCTAGTTTTTGCAGTGACATTGAGCTCTAGCAGGTTTTCTAAGGCCAACTTAACCCCTGGAAGATGAGCTACAAACGGTTTTACGCTTTCAACTCGATCTGACCATCTGGTACCAGATATGCCATGAAGCGAACAGCCAATTCGTTTTAACAATATTTCCCATCTTTTTGGACTGCAACTGAATAATGTATATATTGTTTGTAAAGTTCCAAAGTATGTGATTGCTTCTGGAATACATTTAGAATGTAAAAAGATACAAAAAATTTTCACCATTATTACAACAAAGTGACAGCATTACAGTCATTACTAAAAATATTATTTTAAGTTATTTAAATTAAATTTAAAGAATTAATTTAATTATTTTCGTTCAGCTCTTGTAGAAATTCTTTATAAATATTGAAATAAATAACATAAAAATTAGAAATAATATAACATAATATAATTTTTTAATTCAGTATTTACATTATTTTGATTTTATACTTCAATCGTTTGTGTTTTGAGTTGAACGTGAAACGTGACATTATTAATTTAATTAATTTAAATTTGACTTTTAAGACTAAGATACATACTTCAGTGTTTGACTTATCCTCGTTAAAAATTAATATTAGCTAAAATTTAAAATGAATTTTAAATAAACTAAAATTTTAAAGTGTTATTTAAAATTTAAAACATAATTTATATTTAAATTAAAAAAACCCGAAGATCAGCAGAATGTAAAAAACAAAACAAAGACATAAAACGGCAAAAATAATTTAATGGAAAGACAAAAATATAACTAACAATAAAGATACATATTTGCGGAAGCTTAAAGATGTATAAAAATTAAATTTGATACGAATGATGTAAAATATAAATAAAAAAAAAAAAATTTTCAATATATTTACTTTAATCTAAATTTACTGGGCCCCTGTGCGGCGCACCGGCTTCACCCCCTCTCATAGGGCCTGATTGTAGGTGACTTAAAACTAAAGTAAACATTATATTTTACTAGAAGCTAAAGTAGTTATTGTATTTGACTAAAAGCAGAAGCAGCCAAAGTTGATGTTTATGACGTGAAGTAGCTGTGCTTGACTGGAAGTAGTTGTACATGACTGAAAGTAGTTGTGCTTGACTGGAAGTAGTTGTGCTTGACTGGAAGTAGTTGTGTTTGACTGGAACTAGTTGTACTTGACTGGAAGTAGCTGCACATGACTGGAAGTAGTTGTGCTTGACTGGAAGTAGTTGTGCTTGATTGGAAGTAGTTGTGCTTGACTGGAAGTAGTTGTGCTTGACTGGAAGTAGTTTTACGTGACTGGAAGTAGTTCTTGTAATGTGTAGTCCCGCAATACCTCAGAGTAAGAAATAAGTGACATGGGAAGTGTTATTTTACTTGGAAACATTCATTAGTTTTATTTTTCCTCTATAAATGCATTTCTAATGCACAAAATGTTATCGTTCATAATATTATAAGTATACTAGCGCACCCGGTGTTATACTTCAAAACATTTCTAACATACCATTAGGTAAAGATATAGGTGCTAATTTATGCCAATCAAACCAACCAAAAGACGTTTGTACTTCCCCATCCCCTCCATGCGGCAGGTAGGCTAGGCTAGACGTAAACTGAATGATTGAGCTGAATTTTTTTAAAAGACTGATTTAATTTAATGAGTCAAAATGATTTAACTGTATGATTTAGGGGACGTGCGGAAAAGTGCTCGACTGTCCACCTAAGGTTATCTGGTCTGAGGACCAATGGATATTTTAGATCATGCAGAAAATTTCTTATATATCTCCAGTGGTGCCTCCATGGTCATTGCACTATCGGCTATGGTAGACCCCTCAGCCGTCGCCGCGCGCCGGCTACGCTGCCGAATTTTCGTCCGCCGTAAATCCGCCGAAAAATATGCGGCGCGCCTCATTAGCCGCCGTATTTCGTTCGCCGTTATATTAACTGATGCATTACTTAATCTTATTGCACATGACCTTCAATCTTATCAGCACTTTACAGCACACGCATTGCACCTTCTGCTTACTACCGACAGCATCAATAAAAATAAAGACGTTATGCAGATACTACAAAAGTGCCGCAACATCGTAACTGCACTTCATTTCAAGACCGCAATCATAGAAGACGAGGCAGCATTCACAGAGGATAAAGAAATGATAAAGACCCTGAAAGAAGGCATGTCATCAGTGTGTGAATTGCTTCTTGTAGACGATCAGTTCAGTGCATCAATAGTAAATGCCTCTGAGAGCAGCACTAACGTCATCGTTGACAGTCATAGACACAATCATAAGTCAGTGAAGGCATCATGTCCAATGCGTTGAAATTCAACATTGATGATGATTCAGTCCATACTTGAATTGAAAAGAGAGGTTCAAAATACTCTCAAGCATATTGGTCGAGTTAATATTTATCTCCATGAAGATAAAATTGACTTTTTAAGTGAACTCGTTACCTTTCTGAAACCATTGCAAGACCTTACTGATCTCTTCAGCTTTTCAATGCCAACCTTATCAACTATTCCACTAGTGATAAGGCACATAAGAAAGATCTGCACTGCATCAAATGCTGATGATGACAAAATACAAATGATCAATCTGTCAGTTCTCAACCAGCTTGACTATCTATTTCCTGTAAATGATCATATTAAGCTGCATCACCTGCTTGATCCAAATTTCAAATCATTGATTCCACGGTCAGAAGCAACCACAAATCTGGAGAATGCAATACAGTCAGCAATGGCCCGTGGATTCATCATGTCTAAAGCTGGTGTATCGCATTCGCAGCTAGTCAGTGAACATTTTTCTGAAGACACCCGATGTAAGCGATTGCGAATAGAGCTGATGAATAAGCTGAGAACTGAGCAGTCACCAGATGATTGTACTAATAAGGTATTCTATGTTAATTTATGGCATTGAAACAGTTTTCGTTTTATTTCGCTGTCAACAGACCAGTCAGTTTGAAGTAAAATATTTTAAAATACATATACTGTGCACTATAATGAAATTTTTTATAAACTAGCAGTTAGTACTGTTGTGTTTTGATTTTTTGAACATTTATTTCAGATGGCAGTAAAAATTGCAAACTATTTGACGGCGCCAGTTGTTCAGTTTCATGATGTCCTCGCTTTCTGGCGTAGCAGTGTTGCAACATCCTCGTATCCACAACTTACTCAACAAGCTCGTCTTCACCTATCATAATCAGCATCATATGTACCAGTGGAGTGCATGTGTTCGGTTACTGGTTTGATAATGAACAGCAAACGATCAAGTCTAACAGCTGATAAACTACATCGCGTTTGTTTTATTAATGACAATTATAAACTGATATTTTAAGTGCTTATCAAGGTATTGAGAGACAGCATCTTAATGAGTGTCATGCATTCATGCACTGTATTAGTAGGACAGCACATAAAACTGTTTATTTCTGTTGTTTTAAATAATAAAACTTTTCCCCAAGTATTGTAAAAGTGTTTTATTGCTGAAGTTTTATCAATTCACTATTGTCTAGGCGTCAGCCGAATTTTTAGCCGAATATTTCATAAATCAGCTGCAAATGTCAATTGACTCAATTTGCGGTCAAATTCGGCTAAGCGGCTATCAGCCGAAAAATTATGTCAGCCAGCCGAAACTTAAAAAAAAATTCGGCTGGCAGGTCTAGGCTATGGTGAAATGAAAGTAGGGCACTATCAAAACCGTCCCATTTGTGATTCAGCAGTTAATTGAATGATTCAACTGAATGATTCAGCAGTTAATTGAATGATTCAACTGAATGATTCAGCTGTTAATTGAATGATTCAACTGAATGGTTCAGCAGCTAATTGAATGATTCAACTGAATGATTCAGCAGTTAATTGAATGATTCAACTGAATAATTCAGCAGTTAATTGAATGATTCAACTGAATGATTCAGTAGTTAATTGAATGATTCAACTGAATGACTCAACAGGTTGGCTTGATGCTGTATGCTACTGTGATTGTGACCAACCACCTGTAATACTATCACCTGAATACCTCATATTAACACCTGAGGAGAAGGTATTTACGTCACTTTACATTTTTTTCATCATCCAGATTTTGATTTTTTTATTTCAACGTAGAATGCTTATTTTTAATTGTACTGAAGACCAGCATTCATTAACGAGCTGACATTGTATTGTGATTACATTTTGTAGGTATGTGAAATGAAAATTTTATATTAAATAAACCATGTGTTTTTAGACATCACTGAAAAGAGCATTGCGAGAGCTTTCCATTGATGTAATCAACTTGGCAATCAGTTACTTTTGAAAAAAGTTGTGAAGCTTTTAGAGGGCGATTTTTGGTAAAATAGATAAAGAAGAAATACTGAGTCACAAATTGACTGCTGGTAACTTTGACAATTCTAAAAGGAATACTATAAATTTGGTACCAAATTAAATTGTATCTAAAAAGCTATAGAAATATACTATTTATGACAAAACATTCAGTATTATTGCATTTATAAAACTATTTAAAAAATTGCACAGCCTAAAATTTAAGATATAAATGTCAAGAGCTTTTATATACATAGCTACGGCCAATGATATCTAGGGTCACTAGAAAGCCCGTTCCTACTAGGTCAGCACTGTAACCAATCAATTAATTTATTTTGCATCATGTGACTTGTCTTAAAATTACTTATTTGTTATAAATTAAAGTGAGAGTTAACTCCCCTTTCCCCCCTTCCCGATCAAATAGATTTTATCACATTACCTTGTTTGACAATAAAAATTTTCCCCTTGAAAATGAATATTTTTCAATGACACTTGGCAGGCATGCATATAAATGATCCCTCTAATGGACAATTGAGTTTTAAAAAATACAATGGAAAACTTCATCATTTGTCACATATAGTTTTGGAAATGTATTTTTCAAAAGCATAACATGTTCTGAAAACAGCTTTAAAAAATATATAAAAAGCTTCTGATTCTAAGTGATGATTGTACTTTATCATATATATCACATTACACTATTATCTATCCAAATATGCACACAATCTGTTTACAAAGACAACTACCCTATGTTTTTTTTTTCCAAAAACACGGTCACTAGTGTCGGAAAGAAAATCAATGTCGTAAAATGACGTATTTCCACATACCTACATTTTGTTTTCATTATTATTCTCAAGTTATTGGGTCTATTCGTATAATTTGTTTTGCTCTGGTTATGAATCGTTTATTTATTATTATAAAAAAAAATTGCTCCCTATCCCCTTCCCATTATAAATATAGATAACTAATATAATGCCTCCAACCACAACGATATATACCCACCCACCAATTACAAGAAAAATGCGCAAGTCCATTTCTCTTTCTCTGTTATTAGTAGAGGAAATTCTACAGGCTTAATAACCTTCTTTATCTAAGGTCAAACAAAAATGATAGCTTTTATCTTGGGAGAGAGGGCTTTTATCTTGGCCTCAAATAGCTTTTATCTTGGCCTCAGATAGCTTTTATCTTGGCCTCATATAGCTTTTATCTTGGCCTCAGACAGCTTTTATCTTGGCCTCAGACAGCTTTTATCTTGGCCTCAGACAGCTTTTATCTTGGCCTCAGACAGCTTTTATCTTGGCCTCAGATAGCTTTTATCGTGGCCTCAGACAGCATTTAATTTTGGCCTCAGACAGCTTTTATCTTGGCCTCAGATAGCTTTTATCGTGGCCTCAGACAGCATTTAATTTTGGCCTCAGACAGCTTTTATCTTGGCCTCAGATTTGAAAAGATATTTCGAAGTTATATGAAAGCTGGAAACTCAACCCGTGATAAACTATTTCATGAGTTCTAATTTGATATGAAGAGGTGACAAACTATTTAATGAGTTCTATATTATAATTTGATATGTTGAGGTGACATACTATTTCTAATTTGATATGTAGAGGTGACAAACTATTTAATGATTTCTAATTTGATATGTAGATGTGACAAACTATTTCTAATTTGATATGTAGAGGTGACATACTATTCCATGAGCTCTAATTTGATATGTAGAGGGGACAAACTATTTCTAATTTTATACGTAGAGGTGACAAACTATTTCTAAATTGATATGAAGAGGTGACAAACTATTTAATGAGTTCTATATTATAATTTGATATGTTGAGGTGACATACTATTTCTAATTTGATATGTAGAGGTGACAAACTATTTAATGATTTCTAATTTGATATGTAGATGTGACAAACTATTTCTAATTTGATATGTAGAGGTGACATACTATTGAGCTCTAATTTGATATGTAGAGGGGACAAACTATTTCTAATTTGATACGTAGAGGTGACAAACTATTTCTAATTTGATATGTAGAGGTGACAAACTATTTCTAATTTGATATGTAGATTTAGGTTGGTAGTTTTATTGATGAAAAAAATTAAAATATTTTGGAGACAAAAACAAATTTAGGGTTACATTTTTCTACAGAGCATTTCCTTTATTTTTATTTATTCTCTAGATAGAAAAAATCATTAATGAGCTTTTGGTGGATGCATCCAACACGTCAGCATCTTACAGGAAACTGAACAGTATTGATGACCAAAGACCCAGTGCTAGGAGTATTGGGGCTGTTGGAATTATCATAATGTGTGTAGGTATGTAAGACATACAGACACTATACGGACAATATTATAACGTGTAGTTCAGGTACGATTACATGGACATAATTATATGTCAATAAAGAAGTTCACATAATTATGTTATGTGTTCCAGTCGGAAGTTAAGAATAGACACAATATTAGAACAGACTCAAATATGATGTGTTTTCCAGGCTAAAGTTTAGAATAGACACAATTATACTGTGTCTCTCAGGTAGAACTGTGGAATAGATACATTTAATAAGTGTCTTAGATAGTTTAAACATTAGCTAAGTGATAACTAAATAAAATTTATGAATTATGATTACATATAGAAATTTTGAAGAAGATAATGATGATGATAATTGTTGACTAAAGGTAATAGTGATTGATAACTGAAGAAGTTTATAACAAAGATAAATTTGAGTCAAGATAATGTAGATTTATAAATGAAGCTTATAGTAATGATGCATCTTAGTAAAGATAATAGTGATTCATAACTGAAGTTTAATAATGATAAAAGTGGAGAAAAGATATTGAGGATAATATATTAGCGGATGAATGAGAAATTAGAAAATAACTAGGGCTGCTGATTAAACTGCAGTAACACGCGATTAACGAGTCAAAAAAATTGCGATTAAAATTATTACCGCAACACCTAAGTGAGTTAATTTGACACAAAGTGTTGAAAAGTTTAGAGTAGCGCAACATCAAAAAATAACCGAATTTCACTCTACATTCTGAAGTTAAGTTTCGTTCACTTACTACGTAGCTATTCCCACCTCCCCACGGCCCTGGAGAGTAGTAAATTGTAGGGAGCGACCGATATGCCTTTTTACCGATAGTCCGATACCGATATTTTTCTCCAGCATTTTTGCCGATACCGATACCGATACCGATATTTTGCTATTAATGAAAGGGTGTCTTGCAAATGATTAGAAGATTAGAAAAACAAAAGATTTGAAAATACAGATCAAAAGACCGAAGTCAGAAACACAAACCATGCCTGCATAACCTCAGAAATCTGCATGTTTATTGTTTAAAATTAAACTTATAACAAACAATTTGTTGTTTTTACTTTTTACTTGTTCACAAACAGAAAAGTAAGATAAAGTTGTAAATAATTCATGTAAAACTAAAAAAGTAAAAATGTATTAATTAGGGCTACTGGTTAAACTGCGTTAATTTGCAATTAACGCGCTAAAAAAATTTGCGATTAAAATTTTTAACGCAACACTTAAATGCGGTAATTTGACCAAATGCGGAAAGTTCGCCAATTCGATAAATAACAGAATTTGACTCAACCATTTGAAGTTTAAGTTCCGTCCACTTATTAAGTAGATCTACCACCCCCACCCTGTCGCAATTCGCACATACCCTAACCCCCACGTATGTCGACTGAAGCCCCACTTGCAATATATAATGAAGATGTTTTGGTTATTTAGCCCTTCGACAAGTAAACCTCCTGCTCCCTTCTCTGTCAGTGTAAAAGGAGAAAACTTTCATTCACTAGTTAACATTATATACTGTAGTGTATTGTTGAAGGGTTTCAACTGCTGCCTACGAAGTTAAAATCTATGTTGCGATTGTTCTGTCAATGTTTGTCTACAGCTAGGCATCATTTATTGCCTGGCAAGTCTATTAATTAGTTAACGTTCTGAAACTAGCGATGTCGATATGATGGAAAGGCATATTTTCGTTTGTGCTTTGTATATAGCAATAAAAACATCAATAGATTTTTCTCTAAGAGTTAAGCCGGCAAACACTCACGCCTCGTCCCTGATACAACTGTTGCTATAACCAAAATGAAACGCAAGAAAGAATTTTTAATGTTGACACACGAAAGAAAAAAAAGAACAGAAGATGAAAAATCAAAGCCGACCGATCAAAATTTTACTTTGAATTGCCATGCGGTAACATCAAAGAGTGTCATTTTACAATACAATTTCTTTTCTGTTGTTCACTAAAACACTTAACAAATAGTTGATAGTAAGAAAGTAAATGAATGAAAAAATATGAGAGTAACAAAAGAAGATTAAAAGTAAATTTGTCCTTCAACTCGCCGACCCTGTTGGTAAATGACGTCATCTTTGTGCTGCTGTGTCTAAAATGAAACTGGGTTGGGCGGAGGGGGGGGAGGGTATAAAAAAACCGCGTTAATGATAAGGGAGCGATTACTTTCTTGCTATATTATTATTTTAGGAAGGGAAGGCACACATAAGATCTAAAACCCATAGTGCTAATATCGGTCCGACTATCGGTCGCTCCCTACAAATATCGGCCGATCCGATATTAACCGATATTGCCAATATCGGTCCGATACCGATACCGATCCGATTATCGGTCGCTCCCTAGTAAATTGTGCCGGTGCAAGATTTTTTTTATGCCCCACTTTTCAATATAAAGCAAAAATTAGTTTTGGCAGCTCAGCTTTCACAGTTTATTAGTTTAGAACGTGTATGTAAAGAAGTTGAAACTTTAATAATTAAAATTATTACATATTATATTAAGTCAAATAAAAAAACTTGAAAAAGATTCAGATTTTCTATTATAAATAATTAATTCAGCTGTTCAATTACTAGACTATAACATAAACAAATATACCTAAAGTAAACAAAAAAAAGAATAAAATGAAAAAATACATTATAAACAAATATTGTTAAAATAAGGTCGCTTTGCGTGCCTTTGTTTTTGGGCAAAACTACGAATTACAGTGTCAAAGTTTATATTCTTTGCAATATCAGACTCAATACTGAGCCTAGCTAGGTTGTTCAGGCGATCCTAACCCATGGTAGACCTAAGATAATTTTTGATGAGTTTAAGTTTGCTGAAACTTCTTTCTGCGGATGCTGCTGTGGCTGGTGTTGTAATGAATATTCTCAACTGACTGTCAAGTTGGGAAATATGCTTTCTGATTTGTACTCGCATAAAGCATTTAGCAATTTCAATGCGCCCAACTGTTATCCACCAAAATTGGCATTGTGAAACATTGTGATTCATTTCCTGTTTAAGGTCTTCAGAGAATATGTCATTAAAATATGTCTCGGCTAGTCTCGCTGCTTTGCAATTTAATTCCTTTTCTGACATTTTTTGATAATTCCAAAAAATCTGAAGCTATCAGAAATCAGTTTTGCTGCACTAAAGCGAACTGTAAGCCCTCCAACATCATTATCAAAAATTACATAAAATATATGCTTTCGAAAGTGTGCTTCCTCAATATATTCATCTGATTTATTCATTTTATCTAAATTTTCCTCAGGTGCACCCTCATCGTGGAAACATGTTTTTTTTTCTGGCATAGTTCCTAAACAATTTTATTTCTATCTGAAGACTGGATGCAACAAGTTTAGATTCAATCCACATTGCTTTCCAACTCTCTCGCAATGCCTGTAGTTGTGAAAGCAAGCTTTCTATCTTTGCAGCTTCTACATCTAAATGGCACCACTAGTTTGAATGGTTTTGTTACAAAAATCAATGGGAACTAATATTCTGTACCATATGGCTGACATTATGATGCAGGTGAATGAACTGACATAACATAGAGCTCCAGTGATTTCGTTCCTAGTTTTAGCAGTGATATTGAGTTCTAGCAGGTTTTCTAAGGCCAACTTAACCCATGGAAGATGAGCTACAAACGGTTTTACGCTTTCAACTCGATCTGACCATCTGGTACCAGATATGCCATGAATCGAACAGCCGATTCCTTTTAACAATATTTCCCATCTTTTTGGACTGCAACTGAATAATGTTTTATATTGTTTGTAAAGTTCCAAAGTATGTGATAGCTTCTGGAATACATTCAGCAGCATCATTACCATATAAGTTAAGTGTGTGGCAACCACAAGGAGAGAATATGGCGGTAGGGTATTGCTCTTTCATTATCGCTTGTGCTCCTTTGAATTTGCCTGACATGTTTGCCGCATTATCATAACCTTGAGCCCTACAATCAGCAAGGGGAATAGCTTGGCTTTAAAATGTTTCAGTAATTAGTTGCGCTATTTCCTATCCATTTTTTCACTGCAATTAACACATTTTAGAAATCGTTCTGCTATTTCATATCCTGATTCATGGCGAACTAAGTAACGCAAAAGAAATGTTGTTTGCTCAACAAGAGATGAATCTGGTGTAGAATCTGCGATTATTGCATAGTACTTTGCCGTTTGCCTTTCACCTAAAATGTACTTCTTTACAAGGTCAGAGCATCCTGCAATGAATTCATTTTGAGAATCATTAGAGAGGTAATGTACTTGCAGCCTTTCCCCCTTTTTCTGCGACTCTTCTACTTTTAATACATGTTCTCTTAAAATGGGGTCCCAATGGGAAAGCAACTCTATCAAACCTAAAAAATTTTCCATTATTTGAGTCACTAATGCGTTGCGAAGAGCCTTGAAAAGCAAGACCACGTTCTCCTTAAAAAGGGTAACATCAATAATTCATTTCAAAATGTTGTACCATTTTTCAGATTCCACTCTTATAGATGCCTCTAGTAGATTTTCAATACCTTCTTACATTGACAGGCGTCTTTCCAGTTCCCGCCAAGCTAGATTCATTATGTCCATTACTCTTTTCATGCTCGGGAACTCTGTTACATAATTTTCGCCACTTGGCACTGGCTGGCCAGCCTTCAGGTGTAGCTAAAGCAGATTTTGATGCAGTACTCAACCTACAGTAAACTGTGTTAGAAAATAACCGACAAGGGAAACAAAATAGTGATTTTTTATATTGACTCCAGACAAGTCAGTCTCGGGTATGCTGTTCTCCATTAATGTTTATGAACATCAATATTCTTTCTGGAAATGCTTGATTGTTACTATCTTTAGGCAATGTTGAAGGAAATACAATATGACCTCTGGTAACATAATTTTCTATGTCTGATTGATAAGGAAATTTTGCTGTGAGAAATCTAATGTCAAACCGACAACCTCAGTGCTGATTTTTTTTCAAATTTCTCTTTAATAACTTTGACAAATTTATCACTTGATTTATGACATTCAGTTGCATAATATGACTTGTTTTTTTTTCAGAATCAACCTTTTTATTTTCTAGTTTATAGTTGACGGCTTCACATACTCTTTCTTCCAAATTTGCATTGTTGTATGTTTCTAAATCATCTTGTATTTTGTCACACCTACACCTACTTGAAAGAGTGTCTGTATTCCTTTTCTTTCATTTTCTTCACGTTTCTTTTTTTCTTTTCTTTTTTTTTGTGCTCCAGATTTATGCAGAAACATAATTTGATTCTGGTTTAGCAAAAAATATAAAAAGTTACAAAAATTGTCACCATTATTACAACAAAGTGAAAACATTACAGTCATTACCGTACTAAAAATATTATTTCAAGTTATTTAAATTAAATTTAAAGAATTAATTTAAGTATTTTCGTTCAGCTCTTGTAGAAATTCTTTATAAATATTGAAATAAAATAACATAAAAATTAGAAATAAAATAACATAATATAGCCTACTTTTTAAATTCAGTATTTTAATTTAATTTGATTTTATTCTTCAATCGTTTGTGTTTTGAGTTGAATGTGAAACGTCACATTATTAATTTAATTAATTTAAATTTGACTTTTAAGACTAAGATACATACAATTTTAAATAAACTAAAATTTTAAAGTGTTGTTTAAAATTTAAAACAGAATTTATATTTAAATTAAAAAAAAACCCGAAGATTAGCAGAATGTAACTGTAACACTATATTTTTGTATATAATGTACTTGTTGATGTAATGCTTCTCCAAGGTAACACTGTGTGTTCCTCACTGCTGCTTTTATGTAGCTGCCGATATCATAACTGGTTTATAATCTTTAGTAGCTTTCAGTCTCGTTGCACTCTCAAACAACTAACCAATCAATGAGGCAAAGTTGCACGATTCAATTATATTTATTAAATAATAAGAAAACATAGGTAATCTGAACTTGTTGCAGCAGTATTCACAAAAATGCTTCGTACACAATATAACACGTAGTATTCCAGGTTCCCGAAGGAATTATCTGGCAATACTTTGACACTTAGTATCCTGTGTCCCCGAAAGGATTATACAGAGATATTTCAATAAAATAGACTTTGACTGTGTACTGTAAAACTCAATAACTTGATAGCTTGTGCCTCTATTATTTCTCCACTAACTTCTCCTTTGACTATCTCTACAACTAGTGTCCTGATGTCTCTATCGTCAGTCTGTCGAACTGTCGGTCTCGATGTCTTTCGTCGGTCTGACGAAATTTCAGTTACCTCACATATTTATGTGATTGTGAATTATCACGTGCCCCAAACGCCCAGAACTTCTGATTGGCTCCCTAACACCCTTTCCAACTCATCTACATATTAATGACTCTTATTCCAGCCTCGGGATTGGTGCGACTAAAAACTCACTATGGGCTAGTATTCCTTTGTCTGTCTAATTACATCTATCGTCACCTACCTCTGGGGGGTCATAACCTGTGGTGACAACCAATTTTACCCTAAACAAAGATCAACCGCTGGAATTCTAGTTATCAAAACATATGACTGTATCATGGACCCATGAGTTTGACAGTGGTTCTAAAATTGTATAGACCTATCTAAAGCTATTGTTACAGTAACAAGCAAAACAAAGACATAACACGGCAAAAATAATTTAATGGAAAGACAAAAATATAACTAACAATAAAGATACATATTTGAGGAAGCTAAATGATGTATAAAATTAAATTTGATACGAATGATGTAAAACATAAATTAAAAAAAATATTTTTTTTTAATTTTAAATATATTTACTTTAATTTATATCTACTGTTCATGATGGGCTCCTAAAATTTCATGGGCCCCGGTGCGGCGCACCGGCTGTACCCCCTCTCATAGGGCCTACAACTCCCACCCGGTCACAATTTGCACACACACCCACCCCTAGGAATGCTGACAAAAGCTCAACTTGTAATATAAAATGAAGAGGTAATTTGAATAGCTGTTGATTTACTGCAATTAACACGTGATTAATGCGTAAAAAATTGTGCGATTTAATTTTTTAACGCAAGCACCTAATTGCATTAATTGTACCCAAATGCTGTTATTTCAGAGTTGCGGACAAAATTAAAAAAAATAGCAAGAAAAAATACCCCAAATCAGAAACTGTCACGTTTACATAAAATCATAGCAGCGATATGACCTTGAGACAATAGGATTGTCATTTCTTAATTCTAATTTATGACCCTTAATTAGTGAACAGGTGCCATGGATGTCAAACAATGGAACTTGTGTCAACTTGTTTTGGGACAGAGAGGGTGCAGTGGTTGGGTAAGCCACAAGTAACGTCATCTTTGTGGGGATAGAGGCTGCGAAGTTTTTGATAATTTTCTGGCACATATGAGATAGAAAAGACTTTTGTGTATATAATAAAGGTAATAAGAAAGGTATTTTTAAATAACAACGATTCAATCTATACCAAAAAATAACAAAGAAACAAAAATGACTAAGTTTAATATGTATAAGTGGTGGTGGTGGGGGGCGTGCCCGTGAGAACCGTGTTCCGGTTAAAATATTAATATTAAAAAAGATCCTGTATATAGACGCCCCATAATTCATTTAACTACATCTAGTCATGAGACATCTAGTTATGAGAAATCTAGTCATGAAATCGTAGACAATAAAACTCAACAAAAAGACGCTTGAGGCTCGAGGGGCAACATTTGGCCAACCATGGTGGATACTATCTTTTCAACCATGCAGGCGTTAGGTCAAAAAATGACAATAATACATTGATTTCATTCTTATTTGGCTCTACAGTCCATTTTTTAATGGTTGCTTTGTAGAAAGTTAACTAGAAATATAACGGATTTTTACTTGTTATGTATGAAATTTGTAGATATGCAACTAAAAGTAGAAACTTACTCTCTGAAGTTGGTACATTTCCATGTAGGCTACATTAGTCTGACGCACTGACGTTGGTACATTTCAATGTAGGCTACATTAGTCTGACGCACTGACGTTGGTACATTTCAATGTAGGCTACATTAGTCTGACTCACTGACGCTGGTACATTTTAATGTAGGCTACATTAGTCTGACTCACTGACGCTGGTACATTTCAATGTAGGCTACATTAGTCTGACTCACTGACGTTGGTACATTTCAATGTAGGCTACATTAGTCTGACTCACTGACGTTGGTACATTTCAATGTAGGCTACATTAGTCTGACTCACTGACATTATAATTATCTTGTGGGCTGCGAATAGTTTAAAAAAAATTATGAAGAAAAGATTCATTAATATGACATTATTGCATAATTATTTAACTTTTATTTCACATGGTGATGTAAACAATGTGTACTACACATGGTATAAACTGGACGAAGTTTTAACATTTTATTAAAACACTTTACTTAGGCCAAGCTAAATATTTCTGTAAAAGTTTGTTGTTTGATGAATACATATGACCCTAAAAGTAAAATAAAATAATCGACTTAGATCATACAAATATTTTTAAATTTAAATAAAAATTTTGTGTTATTTATTTTCTAGTTTGGCTTGCTGTTATTAGATCTTATATTAAACTAAAACAACAAAATATTTCTCTAGCAGCATAAAGTGTAAGAAAATATAAAAAAACAACAACTAAATTTTTAGTCTTTCGTTATCACAATGGGCACACAACTTATTTATTTAATTTAACTATACAAAAACATAATCAAAATAAATACTTATGACACTAGATATTACAAAATAAAAAATTAAAATATAACCTTGTTTGAAAATAGAATAAATAAAACCGTAGAAGCCATAAATAAATAAAAGTGTAAGAGCCATAAATAAATAAAAGTGTAAGAGCCATAAATAAATAAAAGTGTAAAAGCCATAAATAAAAAAATTGTAAGAGCCATAAATAAATAAAAGTGTAAGAGCCATAAATAAATAAAAGTGTAAGAGCCATAAATAAATAAAAGTGTAAGAGCCATACATAAATAAAATATTTTATCACGAAATATTTTAAGTCAACAAAATGTTTATAATTATTTGTAGAGTCTAAGCGATTATGTATTTATTTGTTTAATTTTTTCTGGAAATAACATTTGTACACCAATAAAAATAACACAAATCTAAAATATTTCTCCTACATATTCTAGTATCAACCAAATTAAACTGAGAGTTAGGATCTAATCTATACATTGTCAGATTGGATCTAATTGTAAAAGTTTAAGAAATTGAGAAAAAACCAGTTCTATTAAAAAATAAAATACGAGAGATAAGATTCTGTATTAAACTTTGAGAAAGTTCCTCAAACTTCTGAATGGAGAGAAATGAAATTTTGTATTCAACTTTCACAAATTTTCTACTTTACTGAACAGTGAGAAATGAAATTTTGTATTCAACTTTCAGAAAGTTCCTACTTCAATGAAAAGTGAAAAATGATTATCTATATTGATTTGATATACAACACTAAACTATTGTGATTAATACTCATTAATATAAATGATGGAATGTTATTTCAATAAAAAAAAATTGTCTTTCTTCTACAGTATTTGGTGGACTTGTTCTATTGGATCTAAACATTCTAATTTCTCATATTTCATCACTGTTATTCAACAAAGACAGACTGAGGTCGGAAGTCATAGATCCTGTTGAAGAATGAAAGTAATGATTACGAACTTTTACATTCCATCACACTCATTAAGTACTTGTTTTAACTGACATCTATTTGATAACGTGTGTTAAATATCATCATCAATAAAAAATATATCGTATTACATAATATAGTATGGCTAATAAATCAAGCATGCTCAATTATAGTTTTAATTTAATACTTCAATCATCATGGTTTTTTATTGAAAATTAAATATCCCTCATCTTTAGTTAGTATCATATCAAAATATTTACAATTACCGGTACTTGTTTATTGCATTATTTCGTGAAAATCAGTAAATATTTTATGCAATACTTTCACTACAATAATCAAATATGTAATCTAATACTTCATCAAAATAATCAAGTTGTTGTTTAATCTTTTCGTTGATCACAATCATCAAGTATTTCAATGTAATCATAGATCATCAGAAGTATTAGTTTACACTAGTATTTCATTACAATAAAAACATGTTTTCAAATGTTCCATATTTTTGTATTATATAATGTTTAGTTTTAAAAGTATTCAAAATGATTGTTGTCGTACAATTCAGTTCGATCACATCATTCTACAGTGTTGTTGTTATTATTGTTGTTGTTGTTACCCAATTTAGTCCATTCACTTTATGAGACTAAAAAAAATAGCTTTACTTTTTGTCACATTTATTCACTGGTGATATGATCCGTAGTTAATGTGACATGTTAAACTCAAGGCTTTTTTTCTTCATTATAAATTTTACTAAAAAGTAATAAGCTTCAGCAAATTATTATAGTCGTGTATTGTCAGGTAAAATCTACATATGTGGCAAACTTGAACTTTCTATCTAAAGTATAACAGGTTCAAATTTGAGAACAAGATTAACTTCGCTAGGTTCAATCAATATGAATTTTTAAACTATTAATTTTTTTCTATGACAATATATTAATTTTAATAGTCAAGTATGTTATTTTTCTAGTTAGCAAAAAGCTATTTTCTCTTTTTTTTTATTATTGGATAATGTTGTGAATTTAATGACACTCTGGAGACCATGCAGCGAGCCATAATAAAAAACAAATCTTATTAATAATTGCACAGACTTCTCACAACGCGACTAATTCAGAAGTGCGCATCATTATAACTTTATGTAACGTTTTATAACTTTAATAGTAAACAAAAGCCGGCGAGTAGGCACGCAGATGGAGTTGAAAATGGTGATATATATATATATATATATATATATATATATATATATATATATATGAGCGCGTAAACAATCAGTCTATATACAAAAAATAGCATAAGTATGTACTCCAAGAAGCCCCAAAGGACATGAACAGATTGTTGAAGCCAAAATACATTTGAAATAGGGACACCTAAAATAATACATCAAATAAAGTATATATGTCATATAGTTCATCGCAAAGAAAATAATCCTTATTATGGGTACAGAAGCTTAACAAAAACAACCCCGACGATTAAACTCTGAATCTAACTATACATCATTTGCAGATACTACACCTTATCATTGATACATCTTAATTCATTCATAATATTTTAATAGACTCCTTTCCAAAAAGTTCATTTTATTTTTTATGATGCTCAACAAGACGTTGTGTTTATAGCACTAGGCTAATTCTAAAGTAAAGTGCCATGTCCAGTTTACCTTTTTACTCTTCCCAATTTTTACACAACCGACATAAAAATTGAGATAATAAAAATGAATTTTGATGAAATAAATCTTTTTCAACCAGAAAAATCAGACCCTAATATAGAAAAAAAAGTCAATGCTATTGAAACAATATTTTTTCCCCTTACTTTGTTGTGTGTCCAGAGTCTGCTATTGGTGTTCTTTTTAAAGAGTGGTTTTGTATATTGAGCAGTGTAATTCTTAACCAGTGCAACAAGGCTAGTAACTATATCTAACATGTCATGTGAGATGTCATTGTGAACTAAATATTTGTGGTTAGTTGTTGAAGTAGCCAGTTATTAGCAAAGCTGTTTTTTTTAAACGTTCAGCCCATTACTGTAGTTGTTTGTTTAGAGTCCAGTAATGTAGTTGTTTGTTAAGAGTCCAGTAATGTAGTTGTTTGTTAAGAGTCCAGTACTGTAGTTGTTTGTTAAGAGTCCAGCCCAGTTGAGTTCTAGTACAGAAAGTTACTGTATTCAGTCATGTTGTGCTGTACACTCGACGAATAAAATCATATTGCTTTTGAAGACATGAGTGGTTATGTTGTGTAGAGAATGACAGATTGATAACAGTTTATTATTACACAACTAAAATCCACAGAGATCCTCCCATCAATTAAAAAATACCTAAAGGGCACTGAAAGTACTGCCATATCAAACAATTATTTAGCAGTGTTAGTAACACGCAAGCCTTTTGCAATAAAATGTAATGTATTCTTTAATTTTGAGTAAATTAGTAAAATTTATGACATAACGGTTATTTGTATTCGGAGTAAGACGACACATCATTTTTTTATCAAGATGACATTTAATATAAAACATGACAATTTTTGTGGATCACAAATACATGACATGATTCTTTTTCGATGAAGATGACATCTAATGTTACTCATGACATCATTTTATTTGAATCGCGATGACATTTAATGTAACACATGACATTGATTTATTTTTAAATTATGAAGTGTAGAATAATCGAGCAATTTTTATATAATGTGTTAAAAATCAAATTATTAATCAAAGGTCAAGCTACGTGCAGGTATTTTTTCTGCTGGATACCGAGGTTCGATTCCATGCGCGGTCATTATTATTTTTATTTATTTTTTTATAATTTATCCTTTTGTTGTTTTAATGAAAAGTAACAACAACTAATTAGATCTCTTTGACAAAATTTGTAAACTTTTTTTTTTTAAAATTTAGATAATTTATCCTTTAGGATGTTGTAAGGAAAGAAACAACTACTAATTAGATTTTTTATTTCGTTTATAACTTAAAAAAAATATTTTGAAAATATGTATCAAAGTCTTTCTCTGTGCAAAGGCTTTGCAGGGTACAGCTATAGTATTCAAATATTGCAGTGTGTATATTCAAATATTGCAGTGTGTATATTCAAATATTGCAATATGTATATTCAAATATTTCAGTATGTAAATTCAAATATTGCAGTATGTATATTAGGTATCTGACTTCAGAACAACACTTGTATGGCATATCATCAACAGATGAGTTTTTATTGTAGAAACACAAAACCATATCAAATTTATTTAAAAAGTTGAAAAATGTCACCCACCAAACATTTTGAAGTTTTAGAAATATTGACATTTGTTAATAATTTCAAGTATTGTTTCATAAACTTTTATTTGTAAAAATAAAACGTAAATTCAGTTTCTCTGGTGAGTGGCAAAGGGGAATAATATCTTACAGAACTTTTATTGCTCTTTCTGTACAAACATTTCTACGTGGAGTGAGTATTGAGATAGACTTTGAGACCAATGAGTTCGAAGACAGCGCAACCCCTTTTGGATAATCACTAACAGCATGCAAAAGAAGTTCATATTGTTCAGCTTTGTAGTCATGATCACTAAACCAAGCATCACTCCATTGTCCACAGATAAATTCACACAATTTCTGAAGGTTCTTTCGTTCATCAGGCAATAGTGTGAAAGTCAACAATGCAAAAATTGCTCGAGAGTTCCATCGGGCATTGCTGAGGCCAAGCAGTGCGCTAAAGTTAACTTTTGGCATTTGTTGAGAATTCTTAAAATGCTTAAAAACGCTAATTAGATGGTGCAAAAATTTCATATCATCTCTCCAACCTATTTCCTGTTTTTCTAAAATTGGAGCACATTTCTTTGTTTTACTTTCAAAATCTTTTTTTAACATTTCATAATCTTATTTACAAATGGATAATTTATGTTAGGAGACTCAGTTGAATCACCGAGCAATGCATCACACAGGTGTCTAAGAACAAGATCAAGTATATGGTGCTGACAACCTATAAAGACTGGTGCAGACTCACCATGTTGAACAAATAGTTTCTGAAGTTTCACCACAACACCAGACTTCGACCCTGTATTAACATTTGTAGTGTCTGACACTATCATCTTTATAGCTGACCATAAGTTATATTCATCTAAAACTTTTTGAATGGCAGATCCAATCGTAGCAGCTTTGGCATCAGGTAAAACTAAGACGGCTAGCCTCACTTCTTTTGCTTCATTTTTTAATACAACTACTTGGTGTTCTTTTTTCTTCATAATTTTACCATCAAAATGTAAACTCCATAAGCTAATACGCAAAGTATTTATTAATGTTTCTTTTAATTTACTTGCTTCTCTGAATACAGCTCGATAGACACCTGACTGAGAAGGAGTTGCTATTTTTACGCCGGACTTATGCAAAATTTTGCATACTAATGCTGCTCTTCGAACTGGTAGTTTCCCAGATTGAACTAATGAAACTGCACTAGAAGTAGATTGCTGTGATTGTTTCTAATGTGTGCTTTGATCCAAGCTTTCTGTGGATGACTGCATTGCATCAGCACCATCAGAGCTACTTTGAGAATTCTCGTTATCACTTGAATCACTGGAACTTTCAAAACTGCTTTGTTGTTGTGCCTCATTAATTTTGCAAACAATTTTCCGTTTTGATGGATGAATTGTACTTTGACTAGCAATTTTAGTTGTAGCATATCCCGTCTTACCTCCACTTTGAATTTGTATTTCATAAAGTTTTTTGTCCTCAGCACATAACCAGTTTTGTTTGTGACATCAAATAACTTATCAAACTGCTCCCGTATGTCACCCACAGGTTTTTTCAGATGAACATCATACCTTTTAATTAAAGTTTCAATTTTTCTGCTCACTGATCGCAAAGACAGTATTGAAAAATTCAAAAAGCTCCATAATAGCTCTACTTCTTTCCTGAGTGCTGCAACTCTTTTCAATCTGGATTTTCCCATAGAGGCCAAGCCCATGTAGTGACCAATTATCATCCACCCTTTTTGCATTCTAGAATGTGAATGCAATGGCTCGATCTCGATTACAATTTTGATTCTTTTCTTAAGAGTGTTTTGAAATTTTTCAAATTACTCGCCCGTTTGTCCTTATTTTTAGCAATGGAAAGTGATGATTTTTTGTAAGACATTTTTAAGAATAAAATTAAGCAAATTAAAATAATTATTCAAACTCTAGTATAATTGAAAAATCTAACATGGAGAATAGCTAATAGAATTTTAATTGTAAACAACAGGAGTAAAAGTGAACTTCAGTAAAAAGAGCCAAATAGATTATTTTAAACTAAAAAATGTTTTGGTGGGTGAACTTTTTCAACAAAATTCATGATTTTTTGTTTTATTTATTATTTTTATATAAAAGCTCATCAGAATCTGGCACGCCACTTATAAAATTATAAAATTTGTTTTTCAAGTCATATACATTGTATATTCAAATATTGCAGTGTGTATATTCAAATATTGCAGTATGTATATTCAAATATTGCAGTGTGTATATTCAAGTATTGCAGTGTGTATATTCGGTGATCATAATGATGAGAAGAAAGTGTAAAAACGATCCAAACAGATTCTGATACATATGTGGTTCAGTCACTTTGCGATTCAGGCAGTCGCCGATCACAAATTTGTTAAGAACTATCATGCTTATTTTGGTGTGGAACTTGGCGATCAGGATGTAGGAGCAAGAGGAACCAACCGTCTCTTCCTTTTGGTGTGCCAATAGTTTGGAGGGAAGGAAATAATCACACTACTGATTGCTATTTTTGCATGACAAATCAAGATGGTATAAACAGAAAATATAAACATCATGTAAAGTATCCCATTGTTACATCTGCAATAAGGCCAGTACCTCATATACCAGAAATTCCTATTCCAAAACCACTTGACAATCTTTATTCATCAACTGAGTCAAGTGAATACATGGATATCTTGGACGAATTTGCAATATATGAACCTGTTGCTTAATTAACTCAACCCAAACCTATATCAAGCTGAACTAAATGATTTGACAAGAGATTTATGCTTATCGAAAGAATCTGCTCAGCTATTGGGATCACGGCTGAAAGAAAATCATTTGTTTGCTCCAGCAACAACATTCATCTGGTATCGTAACCGGGAAAAAGAGTTGCTACTTCATGGCTTCAAAGCTCTTGGAGCACGCATGTGTGTGAAAATGCATTTCCCCAGCTTAGATTTAGACTATTTTCTAGACAACTGCGGCGATATGAGTGAAGAACAGGGGGAGCGTTTCCATCAAGACATTCGTGTGATGGAAGAGTGATACCAGGGATGCTGGGATGTAAATATGCTTGTAGACTACTGCTGGTGCCTCAAAAGAGATGATCCAGACGCAGATCACCTTAACAAATCTTTAAAAAAGCCATTTCTACCACAAAAACTTTAATTTTTTTTCTACATGTATACTTCAATTTAAATTACAACAGTAATTTTTAATTTGTTATTGAATAAAAACTTAACATTATTGAAAAAAACGAGTTACATATTTGAAATCAGTGAAAAAAATTGATCTAGAAACATATTTTAAAAGTCAAACCTCAGAATGTTTTTTTTTCAAACGCAGACCAGTGCTAGATACAATAAAAACCACTAACAGGAACGACTTTGCAGTACTCTTCTTTCATCCCCACTATAAAAAGTCATGTTGGCACCACGGGAGACGTAGAGGAAATTTTTATGAGTGTAACATTAATAACGTTTCTAGTTAGTCCTTTATTCCAGTTAGTCCTTTATTACAGTTAGTCCTTTATTCCAAATACTCCTTTATGACTAAGTGCAGATGAAATATTGCTGTTTCTTGAACGTAAGAACCAACTTAAATGAATGTTTAACCCCATTCAGTCAACCATATTTTTAAAGCTGATTGATTTTATGGACATTGTTTGGACTCTGAGAAATCATGGAAAACGTCTAAGTATGAACTCGAGACTACTCAGCTGACGTCACCACAATCAATTACTTTATATATTAGCTATAAATGACTTGACTTAGTCCTCTGACTCAACTTGGGAGCATAGGGCCTCAACAACGCTCCTCCAGCGGACTCGATTCTGGGCGTCTCTCTTCAGCTGAGCCTACGTCCATCCAGCTGCCTTCATCTCTCGTTCAGTGCAGCGTCTCCATGTCTCCTTTGACCTTCTCTTTCCCTGCGGGTTCCACTCTAGCGCCTGCCTTGTGACATTGTCTGGGCTCTTGCGCAGAGTGTGGCCTATCTAGCCCCATTTCCTCTTTCGGATCTCTTGGTCAATGGGGGTCTGCTTTGTTCTTTCGCACAGGGTGGCAATGGATTTTTTCTGGCCATCTGATGCGTAAGATATTTCGGAGACATCTGTTGATGAACAACTGCAGTTTGGTGGTGGTTGTCTTGATCAGTCTCCATGCTTCTGAACCATATAGTAGGACTGCTTTCACGTTGGTATTGAAGATGCGGACTTTTGTCCGCTCGGAAAGTTCGGTAGAGTTCCCGATGGGACGCAAGGTATTTAAGGTGTGCCTGGCTTTGTTGATGCGGCTTCTGATGTCTTCGTCTGCTCCTCCATCCTTGCTCACCACACTGCCCAGGTAGACAAACTTGTCCACATCACCGATGTTAGATCCTTGTAGTTGGATTGGATCTTGTTGCCTGTTGTTTATCCGTATGTTTTCTGTCTTTTTGGTGTTGATGTTGAGCCCAACTTTGCTTCATCTGCGAGCCTATTCAGTTTCTGTTGTGCATCTTGTTGCCGGTGTGACAGTAGGCTGCCGTCAACCGCGAAGTCGAGGTCTTCAAGCTGCTTGGTGAAGGTCCATCGAATTCCTGTGTTAGCATGCTCGATGGACTTCTTCATGATCCAGTCCACTACCAGAAGGAAGATGGTCGGCGACAACAAGCAGCCCTGCCTCACCCCGGTCCTGACCTCAAAAGGCTCCGTCAGCTTGCCTTTGTGGATAACCTGGCATGTGGAACTGGCGTACATTTGTTGAATGATGGCGATGAACTTGGGTGGGATCCCGCGGTGTGCCATGAGGTTCCAGACAACCTCCAGGTCCACGCTGTCGAAGGCCTTCTCGAAGTCCACGAAGATTGAGTAGAGTGGAGACTGTCATTCAAGGAACTGCTCTATAATGATGCGCAGGGCGGCGATGTGGTCGGTGCACGACTTGTCCTGCCGAAAGCCTGCCTGTTTGTTTCTTAGTCTCTTGTCTAAAGCCTCCTTCAATCTCTCTAGCATGATGCGCGTCAAGATCTTGCTGGGAACAGACAGGAGCATGATGCCTCGCTAGTTGTTGCAGCTTGATAGGTCACCTTTCTTTGGGAGCTTGACGAGGTGTCCTCCATTAAGCAGGCACTTGTTCTTGTGTCCAGACTTTCTGTAGCAGAGGGAGAAGCATGTTTGTTGTTGTGGGGACATCGGCCTTCAGGGCTTTTGGTGGTATGCGTCTGGGTCTGCGGCTTTGCATGCTTTGATATTCTTCACTGCCTTGATGATCTCCACTTTAGTGGGGGGAGGTGTTGACGTCTAGAAGACTGACTGCTGGTGGTATAGTAGGGGGCCTTTTTGGTGGGGGTCTGTTCAGAATTTCTGTGAATGCTGGGCCCAACGTTCTCTCTCCTGACTTTCAGTTGTGATGGTTTTCCCGTCTTTGTCTTTCACAGAGCACATTGGCTGCGTGTTCTTGCCTGTTAAGGTCCTGGTAATTTCGTACAGCCTCTTCATATCTCTCTTGCCTGCTGCTGTCTCTGTCTCCGTTATGTCGTGGATGAATTTCCTCTTGTCTGCTCTGGCGCTTTTCTTCACTTTCTTGTTTATTTCCGAGTACTTTGCCTAAAGGTCTCTTTTCTCCTGTTGGTCATGACTGTGGTTGGTCCTCTCTTTCATTGCTTTCCTCTCCTCCACGAGGTCCCAGGTGCTTGCGGTCAGCCACTCCTTGTGCTTTTTTGTCTTCTTTCTCAGGACTTCTTTGCAGGTATCTGTCTAGGTCTTTTTAATCTCCTGCCAGTGTTCTTCTATCGTTTTCTCAGCCAAGTCAGCTAGTGCCTCAAAGCGGTTTTTCAGGCTGCATTGGTACTCTGTGGTTTTTCTGGTGTCTTTCAGGCTCTGGACGTTGGGTTTCTGTGCTTTGTCCTTGTGGGCTCTCAGTTTCAGCTTCACGGTAGCCTGCACTAGGTGGTGATCCGATGCAACGTCTGCTCATCGTTTTACCCTCACATCCAGAAGGCTTCTCCTCCACTTGCGGCCTATGGAGATGTGGTCTATCTGGTTCTTAGTTTTTCCATCAGGGGATATCCAGGTCTTCTCGTGGATGTTTTTATGAGGGAATATGGTGCCTGCAATGACCAGGTCATTGAAAGCGCAGAAATCCGTGAACAGTTCTCCGTTGTTATTCATATATCCGATGCCATGTTTGCCCATGATGAACTCTTTATTGGTGTTGTCGTTGCCTACTTTGGCGTTCAGGTATCAGTATCTTGAGGTCTCTTCTGTGCACTTTGTCAATGGTATTTTGTAAGGCAATGTAGAAGTAGTTTTTCCCTTCTTTATCTGCCGTGTTGGTGGGAGCGTAACACTGTATGATGGTGACGTTTCTTCCCTTTGACTTGAATCGTGCTGTCAGTATTATTGCAGAGACAGGCTTCCACTCTATCAGTGTCTTGGTTGCATCAGGTGTCATGAGCAGTCCAATTCCCTGTACATGTTCTTCCTCTGGCCCAGAATAGATGATGGTTTCTCCACCTGCCAATTTGGTTTGTCCATATCCATTCCATCTGGTTTCGCACAGTCCTAAAATTTGGAGCCCATACCGCTTCATCTCTTTTGCTACTTGTGCTGCTTTGCCACATGGTTCGGATGTTCCAAGTTCCGATCTTGGTTTTGGTCTTGGCTGTCAGAAGATTGGTGGGTGCACTGGCTTCCCGAAGGCTTTCACCAGCTCGCGTCATAAGCTCTACTGGAGAGATATCTTCCTCAGCTAAGTTGCTTTCTAGTTGCGTTGTTGCGGTTTCTGTAACAAGCTTATTTTTTACGGGAATGGGTTGTTAGCCCCCAGCCCAACCTCCAACCTGGAGGACTAGTGGACTGCTCTTCGTCTGGCATCTACCCGTCGACCTGTCTGGCATGGGAGGCCCTACCAGGAGCATGAGGCTCCAGCCAGCTTAGCTCTCAGGGTTATCAAGGCACGCAAGCCCCCCACCGCGGCAAGGTGGCAGTCCTTGGGCACCCATTACAGGTGGTCTCAAATAGACGGGATTAGCTATAAATAGAATTACATTATATAGAATGATCGAAAAACAATAGCTTTAAATACAATTTTAACTCGACATTTCTCAATTGTAAAATTTAATTATTCAGTAAAGCCATGAAAATATTAATATTAGTTAGAAGCTAATCCAAATGTTAATTGTAAGCTGTAACATGTAGATTAAATATCCAAAGTTAAATTATAATGCAACTCTTAACCTGAACACTGGCAGGCTTAAATCGAAGCTATTAATAATAACAAAAAATGAAGTAGTTTGAAGTCAGACTGGAGTAAGATAGACTGAAGTAAATAGATAGAAGTAAGTTAGACTGAAGTAAGGTAGATGACGTTAGAGAGACTAAAGTAAGATAGACTGAAGTAAGGTAGACTAAAGTAAGATAGACTGAAGTAAGGTAGACTGAAGTAAATAGATTGAAGTAAGATATAAAAATATATTTATAAAAATAGCTTGGTAATTAATGCAAATATATTTTAAATTATGCGGTTCTGCTTTTGTTTTTCTGTTTGAATATGTCTTGAAAATAAGAGCAAAATAATATGGAGGTGTGTGTGTGGGGGGGGGGGTAGGTTTGAGAGCTAAACATTTCATTCATTACGATGTGCTGCGTGTAAATGTCATCTGTCTTTTGATGTCGACAGTCCATGTTAACAACAACATCTAAAGATGTATCACCTGGCAGATGATGTCTTGCAACACGAGATACATCCAATATTTATCTACACCTGGATATTTACACACATCTAACGTCTTTGCCTTTCATAGTACGAAATAGTTTCTTACTGGGTGGTGCATTATATTTAATTTTGTTTATTTTCTCCAACTTGATAATTTTTTCTTTTAAACATGAATTGAAATTTGGTGTATATAATTCAACAGAATTCAGAACACCTACCATTGTTTAGAATTTAGCACACCTGTACAGAATTCAGCATACCTGATGACAATATACCGGTATAACTCAGCACACCTGAACACAATATAGAAATCAGCAACCTGTACACAATACAGAATTCAGCACACCTGAACACAATACAGAATTTAGCACACCCGAACACAATACAGAATTTAGCACACCCGAACACAATACAGAATTTAGCACACCTGAACACAATAAAGAATTCAGCACAACAGTACAAAATATAGAATTCAGCACACTTGAACTCAATATAAAATTCAGCACACCTGATCACAATATATAATTTAGTACATCTGAACATAATATATAATTTAGCACACCTGAAAGTAATATAGAATTTAGCACACCTGAACACAATATAATTCAGCAGAACTGAACACAATATAAAACGAAAAGCAAAAAGTAAAGTAATTTAAAGAGGTAATTACGTTGTATTATGTCTGAACAATGTATTACGTCATTTCATTGAAATGTTTTTTTTATAGTGGAAGCGGGGGCTGCCTAGGACCTTGAATGTGCCTGTGTCATTAGCTGAACACATTCTGTGTCATTAGCTGAACACATTCTGTGTCATTAGCTGAACACATTCTGTGTCATTAGCTGAACACATTCTGTGTCATTAGCTCAACACATTCTGTGTCATTAGCTCAACACATTCTGTGTCAGTAGCTCAACACATTCTGTGTCATTAGCTGAACACATTCTGTGTCATTAGCTGAACACATTCTGTGTCATTAGCTGAACACATTCTGTGTCATTAGCTCAACACATTCTGTGTAAGCTAGATGAACAGATTTTGTGTAAGCTAGATGAACACATTCTGTGTCATTAGCTGAACACATTCTGTGTCATTAGCTCAACACATTCTGTGTCATTAGCTGAACACATTCTGTGTCATGAGCTGAACACATTCTGTGTCATTGGCTGAACACATTCTATGTCATTGGCTGAACACATTCTATGTCATTGGCTGAACACATTCTGTGTCATTAGCTGAACACATTCTGTGTAAGCTAGATGAACACATTCTGTGTAAGCTAGATGAACAGATTCTGTGTAAGCTAGATGAACACATTCTGTGTAAGCTAGATGAACACATTCTGTTTAAGCTAGATGAACACATTCTGTGTAAGCTAGATGAACACATTCTGTGTAAGCTAGATGAACACATTCTGTGTAAGCTAGATGAACACATTCTGTGTAAGCTAGATGAACACATTCTGTGTAAGCTAGATGAACACATTCTGTGTAAGCTAGATGAACACATTCTGTGTAAGCTAGATGAACACATTCTGTGTAAGCTAGATGAACACATTCTGTGTAAGATACTTTGTGTGGACAAACTTGAAGTCTTTGAGAGCTCCATTTCATAACAAGAGTGTCCAGATTGTCTTCCATATCGCCGCTAAACAGTAAATATTCACTGATAAACTAGGGCGTACTAGCCAGACCACTGCACGGGGTGCAGCCCAAACACATGTCAGGGGTCCCTGAAGAGATGAGAGTCGTTGGGTACAGTAACTGGTACGTGAGTGTGATATTAGAGGGTATATATCAGTGACCCAAGATTAGCAGGAGACAGACATATACTAGTTGAATAAGAAACACATAAAAGAATAAAATGAAAAGTGGCAAATAAAAACTAATTATTTCTAAAATAAAAAGAGCGTTCATAAAAAATAATGTCTGTGGTAAACTCGTTCAAATCTGGAGTTAAGTTTGTTAAAGTCGTTCGCATTCATAATATTTTCAACTGTAAACGAAATCTTAACGTCACGAGGTGGTTCATTATTGATTAAGATTCACAGTAATTTATAGTGACATAAAAAAGCATGCAATAAGTTGTGCTATTACACAGCATGCAATAAGTTGTGCAGTAACACGGCATACAATAAGTTGTGCAGTAACACGGCATACAATAAGTTGTGCAGTAACACGGCATACAATAAGTTGTGCAGTAACACGGCATACAATAAGTTGTGCAGTAACACGGCATACAATAAGTTGTGCAGTAACACGGCATACAATAAGTTGTGCAGTAACACGGCATACAATAAGTTGTGCAGTAACACGGCATACAATAAGTTGTGCAGTAACACGGCATACAATAAGTTGTGCAGTAACACGGCATACAATAAGTTGTGCAGTAACACGGCATACAATAAGTTGTGCAGTAACACGGCATACAATAAGTTGTGCAGTAACACGGCATGCCTATTTCTTTAAGTGAGGATATTTAGATTCTGGCACGAATTCCTCAAATGTGTCAATATATGATGATTTGTGGTGCATTCACAAATGAACGAGTTTAAAAAATACAGAAATGTAATTTTTTTATATAATTCCCTTAACCGACGAGGTCTTTGGGGGGACAAATGGACACATCAACAGGTGTACTTTTATACGTCATTTTTGGGGTTTATAGACTTGGTGGCGCCCATCTCATCTCCAATTCAGCAACGAATATTTTTGGATTTACCAGGTATGTACATTTATGTGCAGATTTTAAAAGTTTTAAATCTTGGAACCTGTGCTTGAAATCTATTTCACAATCTTCCCATTTTGGTCCTTGATCCGACATTTGATCATTGTTTCATTTCCATTGTAAAACTAAATTGAGTGGTTTCCAGTGTTTAACAAGAACTGACTTGATGAGGCATAAAAATGGGTTCCCAAACATAATCTTATGTCTCAACTGGCTAAACTACATTTAGATAAAACCTAAAACACTACCATTAACTAACTAAGGATGTAGTGTGTGATATAGGATGGTGAGTGTGTACGATATAGGATGTTGAGTGTGATATAGGATGTTGAGTGTGTGATATAGGATGTAGTTTGTACGATATAGAATGTACTGTGTGATATAGGATGTAGTGTGTACGATATAGAATGTAGTGTGTATGATAAAGGATGTAGTGTATGATATAGGATGTTGAGTGTGTGATATAGGATGTTGAGTGTGTACGATATAGGATGATGAGTGTGATATAGGATGTAGTGTGTGATATAGGCTGTAGTGTGTACGATATAGAATGTAGTGTGTATGATAAAGGATGTAGTGTATGATATAGGATGTTGTTTGTATGATATAGGATGAAGTGTGTGATATAGGATGTAGTGTGTATGATATAGGATGTATTGTGTGATAAAGGAAGTTTAGTATGTGATACAGAATGTTGAGTGTGTTATATAGGACGTAGTATGTACGATATAGGATGTTGTATGTATGATGTAGGATGTAGTGAATAATATAGTATATAGTGAGTACGATATAGGATGTAGTGCATGATAGAGGATGTAGTTTGTACGATATAGGATATTGAGTGTGTATGATATAGGATGTAGTGTATGATATAGGATTTAGTGTATGATATAGGATGTAGTGTGTATGATATAGGATGTAGTGTGTGGTATAGGATGTAGTGTGTACAATATAGGATGTAGTGTGTACGATATAGGATTTAGTGTGTACATATAGAATGTTGAGTGTGTATGATATAGGATGTAGTGTGTACGATATAAAGTGTAGTATGTATGATATATGATGTAGTGTACGATATATGATGTAGTGTGTACGATATAGGATGTTGTGTGTACGATATGGAATGTATTGTGTACGCTATAGGATGTAGTGTATAATATAGGATGTAGTGTGTATGATATAAGATTTTGTGTGTGATAGAGGATTAGTGTGTGATACAGGGTGTAGTGTGTGATATAGGCTGTAGTGTGGATTATATAGAATGTAGTGTGTATGATATAGGATGTACTGTGTACGATATAGAATGTAGTGTGTATGATATAGGATGTAGTGTATGATATGGGATGTATTTTGTACGATATAAGATGAGGTTTGTGATATAGGATGTAGTGTGTATGATGTAGGATGTAGTGAATGATATAGGATGTGGTTTCTACGATATAGGATGAAGTCTGTACGATATAGGATGTTGAGTGTGTACGATATAGGATGTTTTATATAGGCTACGTCATGTTGAATATCATAAAACATAAAATAAATAACTGTTTGGAAAAGAGTCATTTAAAATATTATGAATGAATTAAGATTTAACAATGATATGGTGTTGTGTGCGTAGATCATATATAGTTAGTTGGATTTTAGATTCAAAGTTTAATAGTCGGATTTTTTTTATTAAGCTGCTATACCAATAATGAGGATTATTGTCATTGGTATGAACTATATAACATATGAACTTTATTTGATGTATTACTAAGTGTCTCTATACTTAAATGTATTTAGTCTACAAAAATCTTTTCATGTTCTTTGGGGCCACTTCGAGTGCACAGCTTTTTTTATATATAGACTGACTGTTAACGCACTCAAGTATATATACATATTTTCTACTCCAACTACATGCCTAGTTTAAATAACAAAGCTATAATTTGATGTGCCAACCTTTTTTTTCAAAGTTTAACCCAGATTATAACTTGACAAAGTATTTACACACACAGACACACACACACACAGACACGCACACGTATATTCTTTGCTTCATAAAAATGAAATGCTTGAAGACAGAGCGATAAAGTGTTTACCTCTGGGTCATTCATGTCTCCACCTTAATGGCCATTATTTGAGTTATATGGATGCCCCATGGTGTGGGACGTGACGACCACATATTAAGGTAAGAACTTTGTCAGTATTGACACAGGTATTGTCTCATTAGATTTGTTTTTACATTGACAGTGAGTTGATATTTTAATGACAGATGTTATAGTGAGTTGATATTTTAATGACAGATGTGACAGTAAGTTGATATTTTAATGACAGATGTGACAGTAAGTTGATATTTTAATGACAGATGTGACAGTAAGTTGATATTTTAATGACAGATGTGACAGTAAGTTGATATTTTAATGACAGATGTGACAGTAAGTTGATATTTTAATGACAGTAAGTTGATATTTTAATGACAGGTGTGACAGTAAGTTGATATTTTAATGACAGCTATGACAGTAAGTTGATATTTAAATGACAGATGTGACTGTAAGTTCATGTGTAATGTTTTTCTTGGATCTCTTCTGTTTAATACAAGTAAATTCAGGTTCATATTTAAAGAAAATAAAACTTAATATTTATGCAAACCTTAATTTGGCTACCTTGTTTACATATTGTATGCAAACATTACATTTGGCTACCTGTACATAAAGTATTAAAAATACAACGCGAGGAGCTGAATCTATTAAGCTATTTTTAGGTTATTTAGATGTTTTTAATTTTAATAAATTGTTGATTTAAAAATGAACACAAAATGTTTTGTTCTTTGAATCAGGTTGCTGTGCATTACAAGCCATGGATTATTCAATGACTTTGTTGATTTTTTTAAAGATTATTTTGTTCAGTAAGTAAATATTGCTTGAATAATTAAAAATTATAAATAGACGTTCTTTTCTTTCAAGATAAAAAAAATGGCTGTTTATAACAGAATTCTATGAAATCAATATAATAGTATGTACATATACTTCACATTTGAGCTGTGGTTAACATATGAACATATGAATAATATTTCTAGTAAACGTACATTATCTAATGGGCCACTTGGAAATATCTTTGGGTGTCTTTATAATGCCATGTTTGTCAGATCCATTTTTTTATTATATTGATATAAATAATATACGTTAGATTATATTGATATAATAAAATATGTTAGATTATATTGATATAGTACTATATGTTAGATTATATTGATATAATAATATATGTTAGATTATATTGATATAATAATATATGTTAGATTATATTAAGCTCGCATGCATCGGAAAACGAAATTTGAAAAAAAAAAAGAATTGTACGTATTTATTAAAAGAAGGTTCACTTTCAACTAATTAATTAATCAGATCATTTTGTTGAATGAAACACACTCACACACACACAAACACACTTTGCTTCTACAGGAATAAGTGAGGTACATTGATAAAAAATTCAAAATTGTTTTATCAAACTAAAACTAGTATAGATGAATAGATCTTGTAGAGATCATTCCAAAAAACACCCCATTTGTGATTATATCTTAATTATAAGCGGTTATGATTTTTAGTGACTTTTTTTTTACTATAGGCTATATAAGAAAACAAGTGACCAAATTTTTCAAAATGTAACTTAAAAACTGCATATCTTGAGAGTCTTGAAAGACAGAAGGTTCAAATATTCACCACCTATTTGTGATTATGTGTAGATGATAATGCAAGTGATATATATATATATATATATATATATATATATATATATATATAATATATATATATATATATATAATATATATATATATATAATATATATATATAGTTTTTTGTGCATGTTGATTGAAAAAATAATTTTTTTGTTCAGCTGACATGACATGTCGCTAAAGCCGAAATCAGAGATATTGTACCTTATAACTTAAAAAATGCTCAAGCTAGAAGCACTAAATTTTGTAGAAATATAATAAGATGCTTATATTCATAAAGAGATCTTAAAAAATAACTTTAACGGTGACCCAGGTGTCTCTAAATAGAACAGGGAATTCCCGATAAAAAAAAGTTGATTTTTTTTCTGCTGATTTTATAGTGTTAAAATTGTTTATTCATATTGAAATATGACTTACTTTCACGGTCCAATCATTAACTATCTTTTTCAGGCCATGTATTTTGTTTAATAGAGGTTTTGAGACAGTTTTTTCTGCGGTTTTCTCAAAATCTTGTACCTTTTCGACTTTTTCACAAAAACTACTTAAGATATAAGCATACAATTTGGCATGATTATTCTTATATATATTGTTGACAGTTCTCCAATTTTTTTTTTTTGGAAATATTAAATAGAATTTTTTTATAATTTTTTTTCTTACCTACCCCCCCCCCCCCCAATGTAACTTTTTTGAGTTTAACGAAATTAAAAAATTCACAAATGATTTATTTTCCTTTTTTTTTTCTAAAAAAAAATTGGACGTTTATTTGAAGCACACTCATTAACATTTGTGCAAAGTTATTTTATGATATCTACAATAGATTTTAAAAATGGGATCTTTGAAAATATGTCTTAAAATTAAACTTTTTCACCCCAAAAAGTCACATAATACATTTTTTTATAATTTTTTAAAATATTTTTTTTATTTCTTTGTTCATTATTTGGTCTGTTGTATGCATGTGCTAAAAATGGCTAGTGTAGCTTAAAAAATAAAAAAAAACAGAAAAAAAAACCTTGCAGAAACCTTGCATCGGTGTATGGATCACCTTAAAGCTTTAATTATAAAAATAAATAATATTAAAATGTAAAAATCATGGTGTCAAATCACAAGTAAAATGACAAGATGTTTAACTTCAAACTTGCACATCTTGTTTTTCTTTAAAGATAGAAGATTCGAATTTAACCACTTATTTGTGATTATGTATAAATGATAATTCACGTGATATATATTTAATTAAATTTTTATGTTGATTAATAAGAATTAGAATTACAATCAAAAGTAAGTATTGTAGTAAGTATTTTGTCAGTTTTTATCTGCAAGTGCTATCATCACCTATTTAAAACATATATGTGACTTTAAAAGAAATGGCTAAAAGGTCAGCCAAAATCATATTTTTTATTGGATTTGAATTAAAACATCAAGATAAAAAAGTAAAAATTGTGGATTGTATTTCATTTTTATTGATTTAATAGGATAGTAAAAGACTTTAAATAGAAAGTTGACATTAATCTTTAAAATAGTGTAATGTTTACTTCCGGTAAAGGTCATGTTTCTAAAAATAGACTGAAAAAATACAGCAGCATGCTAAATTTTAAGTAAAATATCTTTCTTCTGAGAGGAGATTTTGCAGAAATAAATCACATTTTCAGACAGTATAAGGGTCAAAGCATATGAATGTATTAGATTTTTTCAGGTGCGTTGGGCTTTGGATACCGAAAAAAAAACATTGTTCGCCTCTATATAATCTTTGTTAAGAAACATGGCTGACACTTTAAACAATGCAGATTTTTGAAATAACATTAATTTTCATAAAGGTCTAACTTTTCATGAACTAAATTAATTATTGACACATATATTAGGGATAAGCAACAGACACAATCTTCATCGCGATAGTGCACCCGCTGTCGGCCACTCAAATCACGGACACAATTTTTAAGGTGATTTCCGGCAATCGCAAACCTTATCGGAAATGGGTTTATCAAAGTACCTAAATAAGTGCACTTTTTAACATCGAGTTTATATCAAAATTCACCTGGTTTATTCACCTGGTTTATATAAAAGTTTTAAAGATAGATGAAAATGTTGAAATATTCAATATTTAGATATTGGGAAATCATGTATTTATTTGAGTGTATAAATGACGCTGTTACTTTGAATTACTTTGAATTAAAAGAAGTTATTTTCAGTATATACATATATATATATATATATCACGCATAGCTATCTGGCCTAGACATACACTAATCAGCGCAGCTAACAGATTAAATGTGGTACATAATTCATATGATGGAAAATAATAATATTTAATGAAAAAGGACTTTTGTGTGCAAAAGGGTTATTTTCAAAGTCGAAGTAGTAAATGGAGATAAACAATGTAAAATTCGTCAAAAAGTTTCATACATCTTTCATTAAAAATGTTGCGTATAGAGAAGTGTATGACTGGCATTTAATTAAGTTAATTTAATGTGTGTTTAATTTCATTTCTTCGATACTGGTAATCTATTCTGACAATACCATTGGCTGATTAATAAGCATTTTGACTAGTACTTAAATATTTTTTTTTTTTAAATTGTTAATTTTTTTCTAGGTAGAAACATATTTCAATTTTTAAATGTTTACTTTGCAATTTGTTTTAGCTATCTTTATTGTGTTGTTGTAATGGATGAAATGATGAGTCATCATTTTTACAGACGATGGTAATCAGTAAACAAATGTCTGGCCTATTAGTTTATGTTTTTGTTTTATGTTACATAAGATGTGACGTATACTCAGCTTATCACTTTGGTATTTTACATATTAATGTGCTGATAATTTGTTTAATGATGTGTCTAATGTTCGTAACGTGTCTGACCTGATATCAAATTTGTCATTTTGTTTTCAAAGTATAGACTAACATGTTTATGAGTTCATAATTTATATGGAATCAAATGTTATCAAAATAAAGATAAAAATCTATCAAGAGCTAATGATTTGTTGCTATTAATTGTTGTATCAATAACAATTATATTGACTATATAAACAAATCAGTATTGTATATACATTTCAGTCGATCTAGACTCTTGTAGAAGTTTAAAATTAACTTCTCAATTGTTCTATAATAAACTTAATATCATATCTTTAAAAGAAACTACAAAAAACGTTTGAACCAATGTACAATAGAGTATAATCTTTACATCTTAATGGGTAACTAAAGGGGCTTAATCTAGAGTTCAAACAGAAAAATAAGGATAACTGCCCTTAGGCTTTTTTGTCAAGGTACATTAATGTGGTTTAGTCATTGAAGTATTTATAACAGATACTCGTCCAATGATAGTTGCAACTGAGTATTTTGTCTGGTTGTATTTTAATACCATTAATATCTCATTTTGTTTTGTAAAGCCAAGGGAGGTCGATTAAAAAAAATGTGGATAATAATTTTTTTTTATCCTGGCACCGTAATATAATATAACACTTTTCTGTTTCTCCAAGGTAAGACCAATTGCCAAGTGAATGATTCTCTGAATTACCAAGTACCACCTTGCATCAATGCTGAACTTTTACAAAACTGTCGTTTTAATTTAGACAACTCAATGAGATCCACCCCCCTTAATGGCAGTCAGGATCTTTGCAGGTATAGGGTAGCTGTTTATGTGTTGGTTGTGTGTGTGTCACCGCTGTTTATGTGTTGGTTGTGTGTGTCACGGCTGTTTATGTGTTGGCTGTGTGTGTCACGGCTGTTTATGTGTTGGCTTGTGTGTCACGGCTGTTTATGTGTTGGTTGTGTTTGTCAGGGCTGTTTATGTGTTGGCTGTGTGTGTCACGGCTGTTTATGTGTTGGTTGTGTGTGTCACGGCTGTTTATGTGTTGGTTGTGTGTGTCACGGCTGTTTATGTGTTGGCTGTGTGTGTCACGGCTGTTTATGTGTTGGCTGTGTGTGTCACGGCTGTTTATGTGTTGGCTGTGTGTGTCACGGCTGTTTATGTGTTGGCTGTGTTTGTCACGGCTGTTTATGTGTTGGATGTGTTTGTCACGGCTGTTTATGTGCTTGATGCGTTTGTCACGGCTGTTAGTGTGTTGGATGTGTGTCAAGGCCGTTTATGGGTTGCTGTGTGTGTCATGGCTGTTTATGTGTTGTCTGTGTGTGTCGCGACTGTTGGTTTGTTGGCTTTGTGCGCCACGGCTGTGTGTTGGCTGCATGTGTCAAGGCCGTTTATGGGTTGCTGTGTGTGTCATGGCTGTTTATGTGTTGGCTGTGTTTGTCACGGCTGTTGTTGTTTTGGCGGTGTGTGTCACAGCGGTTAGTGTTTTGGCTGTGTGTGTCTCGTCTGTTAATGTGTTGGCTGTGTGTGTTTCGTCTGTTAATAAGCTGGCTGTGTGTCACGGTTTTAGTGTGTTGGCTATGTGTGTCACGGCAGTTAGTGTGTTGGCTGTGTGTGTCACGGTGGTTGGTGTTTTGGCTGTGTGTGTCTCATCTGTTAATGTGTTGGCTCTTGTGTGCCTCGTCTATTAATATGTTGGCTGTGTGTCACGGCTTTAGTGTGTTGGCTGTGTGTGTCACGGCTGTTTATATGCTAGCTGTTAGTGTAACAGCGGTTAGTGTTTTGGCTGTGTGTGTCTCGTCTGTTAATGTGCTGGCTGTGTGTCACGGCTTTATTGTGCTGGCTGTGTGTCACGGCTGTTTATGTGTTGGCTTTGTGTCACGGCTGTTTATGTGTTGGCTTTGTGTCACGGCTGTTTATGTGTTGGCTTTGTGTCATGGCTGTTTATGTGTTGGCTTTGTGTCACGGCTGTTAGTGTGTTGGCTGTGTGTGTCACGGCTGTTAGTGTGTTGGCTGTGTGTGTCACGGCTTTTTGTTTGTCGCCGATTGTTTTAAGTGTATCGCTAATTGAAAAAGGTGTGGAAGCTCAAGCTTGCCGTAATTGATTTGCTCAATATAAGTCAAGTACTAACTTAATCATGTATTCACCATTCCTGGATGACTGATTAGAGTACTCACACACCAACACGACGGTGCGTCAAACGCATGTTTGTCGTCCTACACACAACAGGCCGTCGTCGAGCCGTTTTTGGTCAAAACACACTGCCACGACGTGCGTTTCTAAAGTGTGTTCACTGTACTACACAGTTCAGCTAAAATTCTCTTAAATTGCCAGCACTCACCTAAACAACTTTAAGTAACCAAGTTATTTATTCACTATTTAACCAGGAACAGCATTTCTCTAATTTAATACTTATATATACATATAAAGTGCTGAACCTAGGGATTAGGGGCCCGGGGATATTCTCTTTGGGGGCCCCTGTATTTTGACATTCGACATCATGACATGAGATAATGTACTTAATATTTAATGTAAAAAAAATGTGGGGCCCGGTGGGACTTTTGAATGTGGAACCCCCGCCCCCCTCCCTAGTTACGCCCATATACATATATTCATTCACATATATAGTCAATCTTGATTATAGAAAGAAAGCTACCATTATAGTATCAAACTAGAGAATTGATGTACTTTTAACATCTAAATAACTTTCGATGACCGTAACTTTGTATCCATTTAAATTATATAAATACTACTCAACGAAGCGCCACATTCAGCTATAAGACCACTAAGAGCTAAATTAAGCTTTCCTATAGGCTACTTATAAATAAAAAAAAAAGCTTGTAATCCAAAGCATTCATTGTAATCCAAACATATTTCCAAGTATTTGAAAGATCGCCACAATTTCCGCCTCGCCACCATAAACGCCGGAAGTATTCATGTAGGCAGCGTATTGTCAAGCAGATTGTATGACTGTGCTTCCGTAAGAACAACGGACAGGGCGTCGCCATAGTTATCCCCATGTTCGCAAACAAAGTTTACAGCCATCTTGCGACGTTAGAGAGAAATAGTTTCGTCGATGACATTTTTCCAGTAATATGCGACTGATAAAAATAAACAATTATCTGATGCAGGAATTTCGACTTCATTAAAAGACCTGTTGACTCCCCGAAATATATGTGAAGCGGCGGCCATGGTTAGGAACCAAATATGTCACGGTATTTAGGTAAAGACAACAACAATAGCCACAGTTTTCTCTCACACTTTTTCGTCCCTTTCTTTTCTTCTGTTCTACGTCATCGCGTTCAATAATAATATACATGGTGCGCTTAATGAGGGAGTTTTAACATGGTGCGCTCAATGAGGGAATTCTACAACGCGAGAAATATATATACATTGTTGAACGTGTCTTGCTTTCTGTGACGTATTCGGGAATTCTCGCAGGCTGCTGCCGTTGTCTTGCAAGGGTGGGCGAAGAAGAGAAATATATATATAGATATACACACTACTTAGATCAATAAAGAGTAGTACAGCTGTGTTTTTGCATGACTCAAAAACGATTTGATAATTTTAACAATAAGGATGCTGAATAGTATTAGTTGATAAGCATTAGAATATTTTTACTTGTATGGATAATTAAAGTTTTTCATCTGAGATTCCATAAGTAAAATGCAAATTAATTTACGAAATAATGCATCCATTGATACAAAAATACTGTGGAGTAATACTTTGTTACCGTGTGGACGTACTGCACATTCGGTGTTTAAAATACCATTTAAGCTCACTACTACCTCCACATGCAATATCAAACCTGTCTCGCAACACGTGCAACATATTTTGCAATCCAAATTGATTATATGGGACGAGGAGCGAATGACACATGCATACGCATTCCAGGCAGTTGACAGTTGAGACGCACCCATTTGGAGGGAAAACAATACTAAATAACAAAACAAATACTCCCCGTCATTCTGCGTGGCTCCCGAGCACTCACTCTCGCCAGTTGCATTAACAAGCAACCTTTGTGGCGTCACATGCATGTACTTACACTGACGACAAATATGAGAGCTCTTCCTGACGAACAACATTTCGCAAAATGGCTTCTCGATGTTGGAGACGGGACAAATGGATCACCTGTAACATTACTTTCACATTGTTTTCCTGTTCATTCAGATCCCGTTCAACAACTATATGGCGACCTCGACTACTCAACTGTCACTTCTGAATAACTCACTACGCGAGCTATATTAAGTGTCACGAACGAAGACTCCCTTCACCTGAATGAACAAGCATTGAAACTTATCCCAACCGACGAAGTAACTTTTACCAGCTTTGACTCCATCGTCACAGACGATCCCGCTGATCAACTTTCATTCCCCGAAGAATTTCTTAACAGTCTTACACCTACTGGCATGCCTCCGCATAAACTCAAAATTAAAATTGGTTCAGTCGTCATGATTCTTAGAAACCTCATGCCAGCAAGAGGTCTCTGTAATGGTACTAGACTGACTGTTACAAGCATTCACCGCAACGTACTGGAGTGTAAAACTATCACAGCTTCTACCTCACAAACTGTCCTTATTCCCTGGATATCCCTGACTCCATCAGATTCAAATTTGCCTTTGACCTTTACGAGCAAACAATTCCCTGTTAGATTAGCCTTTGCCATGACGATTAATAAAGCACAGTGCCAAACGTTCAAAAAGATATGTCTGTACCTGTTTTCAGCCATGGAAATCCTTCTTTTCATTCACTCACAGTCGTTTGCCCAAACCCACCCCATTTGGACAACAGTGTCTTTCAGGAAGTCTTCACCCGTCGGCTATAGATGTTTAAAATGTTTCAAAATAAATTTCGCTTTACAGAAAACATACTTCGTTTTGTCATTGTGTCCGCATTTAAGATTGTGTCAGTATCAAAGATTGTGTCAGTATCTTTCCCCCTTTCTTTGCGGCATAAGCTACGCCGCGGGTCGACTAGTATCTTTTAATATAAACAGTCAAACATATGATGCATGAGTTGTTGTTTTTTTTATTTAGAACTAAAAGCTTTCTGAATTACAAAAATGCTTTATTTTAAAATAAATTTGTATAGGCTTTTGATATCTTGAATTTTTTTTATTTTTTATCGTAAAAAGTATTGATTTCTCATGCCATAATAGCTTCCAGAGATTGTATGCATTGAGACTTAAAACCATACAGAATTCTTTTAAATCATATTCTTAAAGGCTCAGAAATAATGTTTGCTATACATTTTTTAATGACAAGATTTCAAAGTAAAAAAAAAAAATACAAAAATGTAAGTGAAATGTAATTAAATGATAAATTGCATCTTCATGATTTGGAACAACACACATTTTAATTAGCATTAAAAAGTAAAAATGCTTTTGATAAATAGTTTTGTATTTAAAAAAATGTAAAAAAAACTTTTTAAAAATACTTTTAATAAAATAGCTTAGATCATACAAACATTTAAATACATTTTATTCAGTTATTTAATTTTTGTTCTGGCAACCACGCTTTTATTTAGTCAATATTTATACTTTTTAGTTTGAAAAGTATTTATCTTGTATTTGTTTGTGTAGTTAGTATAAATTAATAAGTGGTGTAAATAGTGGAATTACGAAACTCTTAAATTCAGTAGTTTTATATTTTATTATACTTTATATGGTTAAAAGAATTTCCCTTTCTTTTGTGGGCAAAGTTTATAGACAACATTAAAAATAGCACACCAGACTTAAAAAAACAGCTTCAAAACTCATCACATTTATAAACCAATGCAAAACTTGAGATGTCATTCTGCTATATCCCTCTTTATATAAACACTATCCAAAAAGTAATTCACTTCGGGCTCCATAAGAATTTAATAAATTGACACAAACATTCTATAATAGTGTACTGTCATCAAGAATACACAAGTTTTAGAAATTTCAAATCGATTGGTCTTCGCGAAGGTGAAAATTGATTATAAATTTCCCAATACACAGAATTGGTCTACCACACCACCTGAGAGTTACTGTAATAAAATTAAAAGCCTATAAAAACGATTGCAACGTAGGTAAGGTATATACATAAAAAACAACAAAAAAAAAACATGCTAATTCTAACTCTACCATTGCCATAACCATGGGCTGAGGGAACAATTAAAAAACAGTATGTAAATTAGCCAACTAATATTTACTGATAACTAATTGCTAGTATAATAGACAATTAAACTTGAGAAGTAGTATTAGAAAAATGATAAGGTTAAAAAGTCAACATTAGTCAACATATATCAAGAAAAAAAAATTGTATAGTCTGGTAGCCCTATTATTTGTTATTAGGTCTACAATGAAGGGCTTAAGAATAATATTATTATTTTTTTAAAATATAGGATGATTATTCAACAAAACAGTATGTAAATTTAAATTTAGTCTACTTGGATAATACATAATAGTCTATAGTATAGTGTTTAAGAGAGGGTGTTATTATTAGACTAATAGTAATAATATTAATGCAGATACAGATATTCAGAAATTACTTAGTTGACAAATGGAAACTTTAAGTGAAACATGAAAGTGTTTTTAAAAAATAGGTGAAGAAAATTCTAATCATATATTAATTCCTTATGCACCAAATATAATAATTGGCAATGAAAATGCCAGCTGTCAGCCATCGCAATCAGCTTTATTTTTATAAAATGTTTTAATAAAATAAAATGCTTAAAATCAATGCCATGCCATGAATTAATTATTCTCATTGTACTGCTTTAAATTATAAAAAAAAAATTGAGGCCTATAACTTTAATATTTCAAAAGTTATACATTTTCTATAATAAAAATTCATTCTCGGCTGTCAAATTAAAAAAAAAAAAGGTAATGAAGGCTTAATATGATAAGGTACATTAATAAGCTTTCAATAGAGTATCTAAATTGAAAATTTGATGCGTATAGCTTTAGTAGTTTGAAAGTTACAGTTTTTTAGTATAAAAATGTTCATCTCGGCCTTCAAATTCTAAATGAAAAATATTTTTCTTTTGTTTATTTTTTAAAACGTTTAGTTTATTAATACTCGACAATAAACATAACACATCAAAGTATTTATGTTGGAAATTTGAGGTATATACATTCAATAGTTATATAAACTATGCAATTTTGTCTGCATCTCATTGAAATTTTGGTCAAAGGTTGTTGTTTTTTTTTATATATTCCTTATGTTATGTAAAATTGACCCCCCCCCCCGCCTTTTTAGACCTAAAAAAAATCATAACATCTGTTCGAAAAGACAGAATACTAAGCGTGTTATCATTGGAATGCTTGCAACTAGCTCTATCCAATTAATCATATTAAACTTTTATATTTTTGTTTTGAATTCTCTCATTGAAGTACCTATTATAAGTATTATAATTAGTCTTAGTTGGCTAGTAATTACTTGAACTGTAGTAAAAAAAAAACTAGTACAACGGAAAACTAAACTTGAGGTAAATTCGAATTCAATTAAGATTTGGCAATTTGACTTAAAAACTGATCACTTGACTTATTACATCGACAGATGTTTTGCGGTGATGGTTTGGTCATTGTTCGACTTGGCTTTTGCTGTCTCGAAAAATAGTCGAGTCGTGTGATGCCGAGCTTAATACAAACTATTGATAATTATATTGATTAAAGCATATTTAATAATTGTGTATACTACAAATTTTTATTTTATTAGTTTGTATCAGTGGGCGAGAAGCGGCTATTAATAATAGTAAACAAAATACTTGAATACCCGTTGGCTTCGGCCCTTAATTAGTCTTAGTATTTCTCTATTTGAACACTGTCTAAAACTAAAATGTTTCACAAATAGTTATTTTTGTGATCTACTATATTATTTTTTTCAGCACGATTTGAATAATTTTGTTCACAATAAAACAAATATTTTATAAAATTTCATTGTTTTAGTAATTGAATGAGTGTCGTCAAGGCATCCATTTTGTATTGTTTACAATGCGTTTTTTCAGAAGGTGCGTCAAAAATAGGTCTAGCTGCGTTTTGGGGAAAAAACGCAGACACGAACGATAGACGACGTGCCGGTCTGTGTTATCGCTATTAAAGATTGGTTCGTGACGTCACACGGTTTTCAGTCGACTGCCGCATGACGCGTATCAACAAAGAAACGCAGCGGTGTGTGTGGGTTTTTTTATCATCGTGTGTTCAATATACATCGTATGCTTACTGTACATCAAATTCTCACTATACATTAAGTACTCTTTGTTCTTCAAGTATTCATTAAATATGCCATGATCACTATACATCAAGAACTCATAATATATCTGATGCTAACTATACATCTACCCGCTTTATACATGTAATGATAACTATACAATACTATACATATACTGATCGCTATACATAAAGATCTTACTATACATCTATTGCTCACTATACATATACTGATCACTATACACAAAGATCTTACTATACATCTATAGCTTGCCTAAAATCAAGTGCCCCCGTATGTCATCTCGGTCCAGAATATTTAGTAAATAACTTAATTTTGTTTTTTTTTTTGTCTCAAGAAATGGCTTGTTTCCATCTACATCTAGGATACGTTCCGAGTTCACCAAATGTACTGAGGATGCATTGTGCTACTGTAGATATCCCAGTGATTCATTATTTCTATCCCAAGCATATAAAGAAATGACAAGGACTGTTTACAAGATGAAACAGGATAATTGCCAGCAATGTAACTACACAATAGATTTTTATTTGTCATATTGCTTAGTTCATATGTTGAGAAAGAGTAAATAATTAGCCAGTAAGTCATTAGCCAGCAATTCGATAGCCAGTAAGTCAGTAGCAAGTAAGTCAGTAGTCAGTAAGATTGTAGCCAGTAATTCATTAGCCAGTAAGTCAGTAATCAGTAAGTCATTAGCAAGTAGCCTAGATTAGTAGCGACCTACAGATTCTGACAGCCAATTAAACAAAATTAAAAACATTTATAGAAGTTTAAATTGATCAACAAAATGTATGCTAAAATAAAGACATTTATAGAAGTTTAAATTAATCAACCAAATGTATGCTAAAAATGAATGAAAATTAAAGCATTTTATTTATTTCTTATTTTTGACTGAATTTATAACTATGTCCATTTTAAAACGGTAAATATTAACCAAAAGTAAGGCATAGACATATTAATTAATTATAACAACTAAATTTTTTCATGACAGTAACTGAAGAATAATGATAACTTTGATAAACCATTGCTAATACATGTATTAGTTTAGATTTTATAGATTAAATAGCATAATGTTAGGGAAATAATGACTCGATATTTGTAGTGATTGAATATGAAATTCAACCCAGATCATAAACTAGAGACATTCCAATAAGCATGCACATATGTATAGATATTCCAATAAACATGCAATATGTTGAGATATTCCAATAAACATGCACATATGTTAAGACATTCCAATAAACATGCACATATGTAGAGACATTTTCCACGTTATAAATATGTATTTTAAGAAATGGGGGGATGACATAATTATCTGGAGGGGGTGACTTAATTATCTGGAGGGGGTGACATAATTATCTGGAGGAGGTGACTTAATTATCTGAAGGGGGTGACATAATTATCTGGAGGGGGTGACTTAATTATCTGGAGGGGGTGACATAATTATCTGGAGGGGGTGACATAATTATCTGGAGGGGGTGAAAAAATATCTGGGGGATGACATTATTATCTGGAGGGGGTGACATAATTATTTGGAGGTGGTGACATAATTATCTTGGGGGTGACATAATTATTTGGAGGGGTGAAATAATTATCTGGAGGGGATGACATAATTATCTAAAGGGGGTGAAAAAATTATCTGGTGGATGACATTATTATCTGGAGGGGTGATATAATTACCTGGAGGGGGTGACATAATTATCTGGGGGTGACATAATTATCCCAGATAATTATGTCATCCCCCCAGATAATTATTTCACCCCTCCAGATAATTATGTCACCCCCTCAAGATAATTATGTCACCTCCAGATAATTATGTCACCCCAAGATAATTATGTCATCCCCCCATTTCTTATAATACATATTTATAACGTGGAAAATATACACAAATTCCCCCCCCCCCAATATAACAGACTCCCAGACCACCACCTCCCCCAATATAACAGACTCCAGGACCACCACCTTCCCCAATATAACAGATTCCCCGACCACCGCCTCCACCAATATAACAGAATCCCGGACCACCGCCTCCCCCAATATAACAGAATCCCGGACCACCGACTCCCCCAATATAACAGAATCCCGGACCACCGCCTCCCCAAATATAACATAATAATGGACCACCGCCTCCCCAAATATGACATAATAATGGACCACCGCCTTCCAATAGTAAAAGAAGAGGGGAGGGATGATAATTACCAGCAACTGCCGTGTTGTCATTAAGCCTCGTCATTTCTTATAATACATATTTATAACGTGGAAAATATACACAAATTCCCCCCCCCAATATAACAGACTCCCAGACCACCACCTCCCCCAATATAACAGACTCCAGGACCACCACCTTCCCCAATATAACAGATTCCCCGACCACCGCCTCCACCAATATAACAGACTCCCGGACCACCGCCTCCCCCAATATAACAGAATCCCGGACCACCGCCTCCCCCAATATAACAGAATCCCGGACCACCGACTCCCCCAATATAACAGAATCCCGGACCACCGCCTCCCTCAATATAACAGAATCCCGGACCACCGCCTCCCCAAATATAACATAATAATGGACCACCGCCTCCCCAAATATGACATAATAATGGACCACCGCCTTCCAATAGTAAAAGAAGAGGGGAGGGATGATAATTACCAGCAACTGCCGTGTTGTCATTAAGCCTCGTCATTGCATGTGCGCCATTAGCTCATAGATTTCCAGTGAGTTATTAGCTGATAGATTTTAAGTGAGTCATTATCTGATAGATTTCAAGTGAGTCATTATCTCATAGATTTCAAGTGAGTCATTAGCTGATAGATTTCAAGTGAGTCATTATCTCATAGATTTCAAGTGAGTCATTAGCTGATAGAGTTCAAGTGAGTCATTAGCTCATACATTATTTCACATTTATTTCCCAGATAGTAAGAACTACACGGTGAAAGATGGTGTGATTTGTGGAACTCAAAGTCTACCTAATAATGTTCATATCAACACTACTGCAGGTAAAATCTCACATCAAAATCTCTGCTGATAAAAATGTATGAAAACCATTGTCCAAATTTTACAAAAAGTTTATAATTTTTGACACCAACATAGTTGGACAAAAGGCTTGAATGTACTCGGAGATTCACTTCAACACTCAAACCCAAACGTAGCTTTCAATTTCAGATTCCATTAGTTATCATCCACTTATTTCAAAATTCTAAAAAAAAAAGCTTACACTCTGGGTGCCATTACAAATAATGACTTTTCTCTAAAGAATGATGTAAAGTTAATGATCACTGTCACTAGTCTTGTAACTAGTTGGGCCATTTGTAAAGTTGATGATCACTGTCACTAGTCTTGTAAACTAGTTGGGCCATTTGTAAAATTGATGAACACTGTCACTAGTCTTTTAAACTAGGTAGGCCATTTGTAAAGTTGATGATCACTGTTACTAGTCTTGTAACTAGTTGGGCCATTTGTAAAGCTGATGATCACTGTCACTAGTTTTTCACATATCAGTGTAGATTATCTCCGATGACGCTGTAACAGCAAAAAATAACTTTTTCTGAAGGTGCAGACGAAATCGCCACAAGGCGAGATTTACGAGGTGCCAACTTTCACTCATAAACATTATCTAGATATACGTTTCAAATCAATCTTACGTTTTCCAGGTATAAGCTTCAAATCAATCTTTACATTATCCAGGTATAAGTTTCAAATCAATATTACATATAGGAAACGAAGGGCAGTACGAAGGGGCAAAATCAAAACAAAGCTTCGTGGGCAAACGAAGACAGTAGCAATGAGACAGACCGCTGAAACAGCAGCACAAAGATATAATCAGAAAACAACATGAGTTGTCAAGCGTTGTTGAATGCTGAATGCGTCTTGCTTGCTTTGACGTATTTTGGAATTCCGCAAACGCGACTAATCTATCTATATGTAGACAAGGTGTCCCGCATGGTTGGGCGACGAAGAGAATTATATATATATATATATATATATATATATATATATATATATATATATTTAAAAAGGCGTGAGTAAATATGTACTTTTGATTTTAATAAAGTATATAAATAATACATCTCCCTAAGTATGTATATATGCATGTATGTGTAATGACTCACAAGATAAATGATGTAACATCTACAGTAGGGTGGCCCAAAATCATATGGTAAAAAATAAAGTATCTCACATCTAACGGGGCACCCTCTCGTGAGTTCCATTTGTCTTACTTAGTAACTGGCAACAAATTCAGCTTCCTCCTGCTATTGGAAGGGAATGCTCAAGCGTTACAAAGATTTGCTATATTAATTAAAAAAAAACGCATTTTCGTTGAATTTTTTTTTCTATTGTCCCCGTTTTGTCTGTCTGTCTGTCTGTCCGTCATCACCCTAGATCTCAACAACCATAAGTCCTAGACCCATGATAAATATAACATTTTGTAGGTCTTGGCCTGCCAAGAAATGTTATTTGTCCGTTTCGCGATCTGACCTCTGAGGGCCGTAAAAGGGGGCTTATAATGTACCGTTTTTTACTATATAAGCTATATCTCAGCAACCATAAGTCCTAGACCCATGATGTATATATCATTTTGTAGGTCTTGGCCTGCCAAGTGTACATCAAAAGTCCATTTCGCGATCTGACATCTCAGGGCCGAATATTAGACTTTCCTAGGTACCGTTTTTGCTTATATTTTAAATATAAATAATAAAAGCTAATCAAAGGGGCGTAATCATTATTTATTTTTGTAACAGTTATTCAACATGATTACTTCCCTCTCTATTTATCAAAACCCGGAAAAAAATACGGATTTCATCTGGCGTAACCGGCGAAAATGCTCTAAAATTTCCTTTGTCCGAAACGGAAAAGACTTAAATTGCTTGTTTTATTACATTTTCAAATCATGCCATCATTGTAATTTAGCTGTTAAGTAACGAAAATGTCAACATAAAATGTAAATTGTAGAGTGCTGAAGAGTCAGAGTACATTGTTTAAACATTGTCTACACCGAAACAGCACAGATGGCAGACTTCTATGTAGTTTGTGTAGGGATGACTTTTCTGTTGGCTTCAACAGCTTGCAAAATAAATTGCTTTTCTTCCTTGTTTTTGTCAGCAGTCTATTATATTCGTTAAAAAGTTTAACTCCACGTTCTGCAGTATCGTTGACCACAGGCAAGTCGTTAATGCGCTGCTTACCCTTCTGATATTCAATATTATCATTCCACTATTCTGGAGGAAGAACTAGAAAGGAGTTGCCTATACGTAGATTTGTAAGCAGGTACTGTGAACGCCTTGTGGAAAAGTGACCCAAGCTGACGCCTTCATTTTGGAGCTAATGGTGGATCACATCGAACATAAGGCTCACTAAGTTCTATTCCAAAGCCTGTTATTATTTCCTTTTTCTCAATTGGTGACACTTCATCGGAAAACAATGCCAGGCTGACAGTCTCATCAGACAGATATCAAATGTGATTCTGGAGAACTTTTTGTGCTGCAACACTGATGTCGTGATCAACAGACTGATATTGCTGAAGGTCCTTCCAGAACAAAAGATCTCCTCCAGGTGCTTCTGCTACACAGGGTGCTTGAATCCAGGACTTTGTGTACAACAAGGTTCCAAACTGTACAAATCGTTTGAGTTGGCTCTCTTCCTTGGATGTGAGGCTGAAAATTTCTCTCTGATGACGGAAGATGTAAATTTTGATGGCATAGATCAGCTTAGCCATCCACCTAGCATGATGTACTGGGCCTTGTGCTCTCCAGTGAATGATTTTTGTGGATCTCCTAAGATGATCATTGTCAGTTCAATAAGTTCTTCATAATCATCTCTGACCTGGGACTTCAAGTCAACGAAATTTGTCAGGAAGCTCACTGTGTTTTCTCGGAAAACATCTGTGTTTGAAGGCAGTTCCAACTTACTATAGTTGTCAAGCTTTATGAATCCCCAAACTTCTTTAAATCTTTTGAAGATAGGTATGTTTGGTGAGTTAGAGGGACCGCAACACAAACTGAAAGCCTTTGCCAATACCAGTTCAAGAACATGATGACGACATGCCAGCCACAATAGTTCTCGACCAATACGATTCTCAAGCAGTGCACAAACTCCATTGAAACGACCAGTATGACAGAAGTGGTGTCGAAGCTCATATCCAGGATGCTTTCTACCAGTGCCCACTGTTCTAACTGACCATAAATAGCATCAGCAGAATTCTGTCCTGTTCCTGATGCTAGTTTAGGGACATCTAGTAATTTTTACTGCCATCACCAGAAACCAGCACCGGCAAGCGGTCAACTTCTTCAAGACCCAGGATTTCAGGTAAGATGTTTCCATCCCAGTGTAGAACTACAGGATAGTCAGGCTTGAATGAAACCTTTATATCTGCTGCTTGTTTACACCTGGATTTCTTTCTGGCTCTTTGTATGGTGCTTCGTGAAACTGTCAAAGATGAAGGATCATGTCCCAGCGCTGCAGCAATAGGAATCATCAATCGCAAAGCGATCAGACGTTTGGTTGCAATCCAAGGCCCTTGTGACATGCTTAGTGAACAAGGAAGTATGATACCCAATCTCCGTCTTGTTTGTCCGTTTTTTTTTAGTTAAGCTTGGACTTGGTTCATATTCATCTAGGACTTAAAATTTTTTTGGATGATGCACAGCTCTCTGTTTCATTTTCACCTGATTCCCCTTCTATAGTTTGTTGCTGTCGTTTTTCCTCTTTCAATTTACGAAGTAGCTGTTTCTGTTCTTTGTGATGGACTCGTTCCTGCTGTGCTGCCATCTCTTTATCTTCACCACTCATGAACATTATATTTGTTGATTTTCCGTCTGCACAATGTTCATAAAAACAACAGGAAGTCATGTATCTAAAATGAGAACTAGGTCAGCATGGAATAGTCATAAGTAAAAGCAAGCAATTTAAGTCTTTTCCGTTTCGGACAAAGGAAATTTTAGAGCATTTTCGTGTACGCAGTGGCTACGTATGGGTTTTGATAAATAGAGAGGGAAGTAATCATGTTGAATAACTGTTACAAAAATAAATAATGATTACGCCCCTTTGATTAGCTTTTATTATTTATATTTAAATTATAAGCAAAAACGGTACCTAAGAAACTCTTATATTCAGCCCTGATAGGTCCTATCGCGAAATGAACTTTTCATGTACACTTGGCAGGCCAAGACCTACAAAATGATATATACATCATGGGTCTAGGACTTATGGTTGCTGAGATATAGGGCGCTCATTCGTTAATATAGCTTATATAGTAAAAACGGTACTTAATACGCCCCCTTTTTCGGCCCTCAGAGGTCAGATCGCAAAATAGACTTTTGCTGCACACTTGACAGGCCAAGACCTACAAAATGATATATACATCATGGGTCTAGGACTTATGGTTGTTGAGATCTAGGGTGATGACGGACAGACAGACAAAACGGGGACAATAGAGCATTTTTTTTTTGAAAATGCTCTAAAAACTTTGTACTTCCACCAGTCAACAAAATCGAGTAAAATGCCTTAAAAGGTAAAACAACTAGGCATGTGAGCATCCCCGTCTACTTGGAATATAATTGTACAATTTTAACAGTAGGCAAAAGGAACACAAAAAAGGGTGCCCCGGTATGTGGCACAAAGTTGGATTTTGTGGGCCACCCTAATCTACAGTTGATAAATAGTCTATTATTTTTACATTTGCAAAGATTTTGTTGAACCCTTTGTACAAATGAGAAACACAGTTAATTAGTTATTTAGATAGATAGATAGATTGAAATAAATAACTCATATTTTATTTACAGCGTTAATTATTCAAAGACTGATCTCAGTTTGTCCACAAATAAGTTCTTGTTTCACAACAAGAGACAAAGACTCAACCACAGCATTACTCAACATGAATTATACACAGTTTTGTGGGTAAGTTAAACAACACTTATAAACTACATATTTTAAGGAATTTTGAGGGGGGAGATGTGAGGGGGTGGACTTAATACGCCAAGTAAAAAACAACTCAAGACAAAGTGTACTACAAACATGATATTTCACAAGTCAAGACAAAGTGTACTACAAACATGATATTTCACAAGTCAAGACAAAGTGTACTACCAACATGATATTTCACAAGTCAATACAAAGTGTACTACAAACATGATATTTCACAAGTCAAGATAAAGTGTACTACAAACATGATATTTCAAACTCAAGACAAAGTGTATTATAAACATGATATTTCACAAGTCAAGATAAAGTGTACTATAAACATTAGGGGTATGACTAAAATATAACCCTATATCCCCATATCATATTTGGTGGAGCTTTGCATCACAAATAAAGAAAATATGGGTAATTTTTGTTTTGCATAAAAAAGTTCACCCTCCAATCGACACGAATATTTTAAAACATACAAATTTTCAAATATTTTAATAAAGGTTTCACCATTACAAATAAAAGTGACGTAAGTATAATATTGATAATTGTTACAATGTACATTTCTATTGTGCATTAGTAGAAGAAATTTAATGTTCAATTTTTCAATGGACTTGCAAAGTGGAAGTAAATCTTGCATCACTTTAATTGGACGCTGCGTTGGTATAGATGCTGGATCTGTGGACCATGATGTCTTTAATTACTTCAAAGTCTTTGTATGCTGCTTACAAGCTTATGATAAATTATCAAAGTCAGTAGTATTGAAACACTGGGCAGTGAACCAGATGTCAGCCCACGTACCACTGATGAAATCTCATGCTGCTATAGCTGTTTGCAGATACTCATCAGAACAAATGATGATAAACAATGAAATGTCCTTGAGTTCCATCTCTCATTACTGATTTTTGGAAGTGATTGAAAATGTACTTTTGGGAAGCTTCCTCTAGTTTTGAAATTCCTGTATCATTATGTTAAAGCCATGTCATCTCGCCAGCACTCTTGTTCTGATTTCTTTAGTGGTGCTCCAGCATTATCAAATGATGTTTTGAGTTGTTCATACTTTTCTGCTATTGTTGAAACAAACGAGTAGCTGATGTTTTGTGAAGTTGTTTTAAAATGATCATTCATGCATGTTTCAATATTATATCTAGAATGTGGTGGTATCATCCAATGTATACAGCTTTTTCTAACCCAATATCTTGAAAGAGTTTCTGTAACAGTGTGACTGCACCAATTCTTCTTCAAGTATTTGCTGCAGTTGTGTAAGAGACAATCATTTTTATTTATTGAGCACAGTTTTCATTCGGGAAAAGTGGAGAAGAGTAGTATGGCAGGCTAGGGCCCTAAATAAGATGTAGAGCCAAAAAAAGAAAGAAGTAGACAGTTTTTTTTCATTGAATATTGTCTCCCCTTTTGCATTCGCCAGCTGAAGAACAGCGAGTCTGACCTCCCTTTTTCATTTTTTATAACAACAACATCATATGTTTTATTTTGTATGGTCTTTCCATCAAAGTGTAAGCACCAGTGTTCTTTTTTAAGTTTTCCTTGAAATTACATTTGTAATTTTTCTCTTTCTTTCATTAGACCTTTGTAAATGACGCTTTGAGTTGGAGTAGATATGCAAACTCCCGTTCCCGACTTTTTGGACCTCATTTTAGCTGCAGTCACTAAACGCACTGAAGAAGAAGTTTTTTGTCTTTAAACTTTAATGGTTTCTCAATATCTTCACTACTACTGGAACACTATTCTTCGCTCACAAAATCTTCTTTACTCACAGAATCTTCTGCATCCGAATTTAGTAAGACACTTGATTCAACAATTTCTTCAGTAAAGCTTTCTGTGACTGGCACTTTCCCTTTAAGTATTTTCATTTCTCTTGGGTGAATCTTTAGTGAATCATCTTCAATAGCCTACTTTTCCTTTTGTTGAAATCTGAATTGCTTAGAACTCTCTGCCTTCTCGGCACAACCACTCTCCTTTCTCATCTCTTACATTAAAAATCTCTGTGAAATCATACTTTCAGGACTTCGATTATGTCATTCAAAACTTCTTAACAAAATTGTACGATCATGTCTGTTCTGCTTTTTACATCAGAAGCAATTGTTTTTTATCTGTTCAATCTGTTCCACTGGAATTTTTTGCATTTGATCAAGACTATCAACAGGCTTTGGTGATTTAATGCCTATTCGGAAAGAAAGAAAAGTCCAAATTCTCTTGCTCGTCTCGGAAGCTGAAGCATTTTTGACAGAACTGCTCTGAGACAAGAGAAATGACACAAATAACAATTATGCACATAACTGTTGCCAATTAAAATGCTGACGGTGCATGGAACAACAAAGAACTAAATTACAGTTAAAATACTAAATGCGGGTATGACATACGATTTACTGGGCGTGTGGAGGGTGAACTTTTTTAATAGTTAAGGGTTGTTATTGATATTTTTTGTTTAGATATGATATATATCCACTTGTGGTAGTATGGGGAATATAAAATAATGAAAAAAAAATTTTAGTCATATACCTAATAAACATGATATTTCACAACTAACGACAAAGTGTACTAAAAACATGATATTTCAAACTCAAGACAATGTGTACTAAAAACATGATATTTGCAAAAGTCTGCAAGTTAAATCTAGTAAAATCGAAAAATATTTTGAAGAGAACTATTAAAATTTTAGTTTTGCAGTCAATAAAAATAAAAAAATATGGGTGAAAAATGTTCCCATTAAAATTTCAAAATTAAAACTCAAAGTCTATTAAAGATAATGCAATAAAATTTGTTAATTTGACTATGACAGCTCACATGCTACGTTTACGTTTCAATATCTAATTGGAAGGTATATTTTCAAACCAATGCAGTGAGATAGTATAGCTGTTAGTACACTGTTAGAAAACACCATTCGGTGAGATAGTATAGCTGTTAGTACACTGTTAGAAAACACCACTCAGTACACTGTTAGAAAACATCATTCGGTGAGACAGTATAGCTGTTAGGACACTGTTAGAAAACACCATTCAGTGAGATAGTATAGCTGTTAGTACACTGTTAGAAAACACCATTCAGTGAGACAGAATAGGTTTTAGTACACCGTTAGAAAACACCATTCCGTGAGATAGTATAGCTGTTAGTACATTGTTAGAAAACACCATTCCGTGAGATAGTATAGCTGTTAGTACACTGCTAGAAAACACCATTCCGTGAGATAGTATAGCTGTTATTACACTGTTAGAAAACACCATTCCGTGAGATAGTATAACTGTTATTACACTGTTAGAAAACACCATTCCGTGAGACAGTATAGCTGTTAGTACACTGTTAGAAAACACCATTCGGTGAGATAGTATAGCTGTAAGTACACTGTTAGAAAACACCACTCAGTAAGATAGTATAGCTGTTAGTACACTGTTAGAAAACACCATTCGGTGAGACAGAATAGCTGTTAGTACACTGTTAGAAAACACCATTCCGTGAGATAGTATAGCTGTTAGTAAACTGTTAGAAAACACCTTCCGTGAGATAGTATAGCATTTTGTACACTGTTAGAAAACACCTTTCAGTGAGATAGTATAGCAGTTTGTACACTGTTAGAAAATACCATTCAGTGAGAAATGTCTCAACTTGAAAGTTAGCAGCGTTTATGACAGTTAATTATACATTTTAAAATGTGTCTAAAAATCTCAGTCGCTTGAAGTAACTGCAAGTGTTTAATGATAGAAATCACTTGATCATTATGAGTGGGAGGTGGGTGTCTAATATAATTTTATTAGAACAATGCAGTGAAATTATAAAACAAAATTAGATTGCTTGTCCAACTTACTAGGCGCCATACTTTCTAATGTCACCAAGTTAATATGTTCAAGCAGGCTAAGATACATAAGTAGAAAATTGAATTCACTTAAAACATCCGAATGTCGATTAAAGACATTAATATATTAAAACTATACATCATATAAATATGATTGCTATAAATACATAAATAATACAAAACTATATTTTTAAAAAGATGACCAAGATTTAGGGGGGAGGGGCATCATGAAATAGTACATTGAAAACCTAATTAATTACACTGGGCAACAGCCAAAAAATCGTCATGGGTTTTTCAACTGATTGAGACTAATTTTGGTGTTCTGAGTCCGAATATCACATTGATTTTGCTCGGTCAGGTCAACTTCTTGAGATACAGCCATAGACCTACCTGACGAGCTATGCGTATTCTAATATCAGGGGTTTTGAGTTCAATCATTTCTCTAAATTATCTGCATAAAAATTAGCAGCAAAATAATCACAATTATAAACACAGAGATAATTATATTTTATTTATAAATCATCAATCTGGATTTTCAATTGATTATTTGATGCATCAACACTTGATTGGGCACAGCCTCCAGCAACCCGACCTTCCATCTGGCCGTCGTCCAGCTGCTCACTGCGAAGAAATTCCTGTACCAGCGTTCAGAGATCTTCCTGACAGCGACGATGAGGCCACCACTTTAGGCGAGGGAGGAGATACAGAAGAGGAGTATGAATCACAAGATGGTCCGCAGCCGTTCTCACAATGTGAGCTTAATGATCTGGTTCGGGATCTCAGCTTGTCGAATAACTCCTCCGAGCTGTTGGCCTCCAGTCTCAAAGAGAAAAATCTACTTGGCAAGGACGCGCGTATCACTTTCTTCCGTAGAAGGCATAAGGACTACATGGGCTACTTCTGCCAGGAGGAAGACCTTGTGTACGTCCGAGATGTCGCCGGTCTTCTTGATAAACTCGGCGGTCCTCAATACGATCCGAGAGATTGGCGACTCTTCATAGACAGCTGCAAACGCTCTTTGAAGTGTGTACTTCTCCACAACGGGAACCAGTTCGCCTCAATCCCTCTTGCGCACTCCACAACTCTTGAAGAGAAATATGAAGCAGTGAAGTATGTGCTCGACAAAATCCAATATGAGCAGCACCAATGGATCATCTGCGTCGACTTGAAGATGGTGAACTTTCTACTTAGTCAGCAGTCCGGGTTCACGAGGTACCCATGCTTTATATGTATGTGGGACAGTCGCGACAGAGCCCAGCACTATGTAAAGAAGAGTCGCCGGCGCGAGAGCAGTTAGTACCTGGGGCGAGAAACATCATAAACGAACCTCTTGTTGACCAGGAGAAGATATTGATCCCACTGCTACACATGAAGCTTGGGTTAACGAAACAGTTTACGCGCGCTCTGGACAAGGATGGGAGGTGCTTCAACTACATGTGCCGAGCATTTCCTCAACTGACCATTGAGAAGCTGAAGGCCGGCATTTTCGACATCCCACAGATACGGCAGCTCTTAAAGGACACAGAGTTCCATGAACACGCTTGAGTACGCCGCCTGGAAATTGTTTGTGAAGGTGGTGAACAACTTCCTGGGGAACACGAAGGCAGCAAAACACGCCAGACATCAGCAGCATTATAGAATACTTCCAAAATCTCGGGTGTTTGATGAGTATAAAGATGCTCTTCCTGTTCTCATACATGGAGAAGTTTCCTGAAATCCTTGGGGCAATGAGCGATGAGCAGGAAGAAAGGTTCCGTCAGGACGTCTACCAAATGGAGGAAAGGTACCAGGGGAGGTGGGACGCAGTCATGCTGGCGGACTACTGCTGGTCGATGAAGAGAGACAACCCAGCAGCTGCTCACACACGGGAATCAAAGAAACACCGATTTATGCCTTGAACTCTGAAATTTTGTTTCACGTAACGCTCATTGTTATACTAATATTATGATAATTATGCTTATCGAATTTGGTGGATAAATAAAAATTGAATGAATTTGAAAACGTTGACTTTTATTTCTTGAGTAAAACGGAAAAAAATTGTCAGGAGCTTATCAGCTGATGATCCGCAAAAATGTGTTTTTTTTTTAGAAAAAAACGATTTTTAAAAAAATTTCTGTAGCGAAAAATCCTGACATGATTGAGCAAAACCAAGGTCATTTTCGGACTCAGAGCATCAAAATTAGTTTAATTCAACTGGAAAACCCAGGACGATTTTCAAAAAAATATTTTTTGTTGCCCAGTGTTATAAGTCAGTCCTGCCATCTTACAGTATTCAACACTTAGACATGGACAAATGTTTACAGGATTTAATTCACTCCAGCATTGTATTTTCCATACTTAAAATGAAACGGTATGATGTTTGACTTGGCCATCACCCAGTGTCTAGGAGACAAAGTTCATTTACTGGGTGACATTTTCATCGGCCCATTGTAATATGCTCTGAAATAAGCTCTGATAACAATGCAGCGCTTATAATGGTAAAAACTAGAAGAATGTCTCCACAAAATAGACCTTCCACCCGTCAGAAATTTCTTTATCTAGAGACGGTGCGATTTCTGTTTTTGTTTAGTGCATTGAAATTCATTTACAAACGTGAAAATTAGTCCGAATTTCGGAAGCCAATAATTTTTTCTTTCTAGCATTTTTCCGCAGCTGTGGAGAATAAACTAAATCGTGGACTTCTAAATTTAAAAACAAGCAATTAAGCCTGTTCCAGTCTGGACACAGGACGTGTTAGAGCATTTTCGTATTATGTATCAGTACGTATGCTATCTTTCAGTAAATATTTGTAAATTTTGTAAATGTTTATAAATTCAATTGTGTAATGTATATATCTGAAAAAAGATATTAAAAAGACGTTTTCTTATATTTGAAAACAAAATTATTTTCTCTTAAATCTAACTACAAGTGATTTGTGGTTACTGAAATAGGACTCATAATTGAGAACATTCCAAATTATAGTCATTTAATCGTCCGAAAACTCCGTCAATTGTTGCATAGCTCTGATACTTTCAATTAAACTCAGAACACAAGCTTACTATTTCATTTGATGAGTTTCTTAATAAATCTTGGTGAAACTACGTGCTGCAATATTTCGCACCAAATGAATGGGTTATTGAACGTACAAGGTGTATATATAATATATAAGCCCCTTAGGAGCCCTGAAGACCGGCCCTCAGAGGTTCTGTTGCAAAATGAACTTTTGATGTACACATGGCAGGCCAAGACCTACAAAATGATATATACATCATGGGTCTAGGACTTATAGTTGCTGAGAATGGGCGCTCCTTTATTAATATAGCTTATATAGTATATATATATATATACTTATTATTATGGCTTCACACTTCTTCTAAAATCCTTCTTCATTCCTTTACCTTCCTCAAACTGTACAAATCAGAGAGCATGAAAAAACATCAACAATTCTTTGTATCACAAAGGCAGAATACAGCACCAGCGCGCAAGTTCTATTCGATCATCGGGAAATGACGTCACAGAGGAATTTTATTTATGGCGCCGTCGAGATTACTTTAATATAGTAAAATTCTAAAATAAAAAAAATTAATTACAATTAAACTACCCATCGAGATGAAACGAAACCTGTCCCATAACCTTCCCCATGTAATTATGTGTATGTGTAACAAATTTCACGTTATTTGTTTGTCTGGATCTTGAGTTATAAGGGAACAGACAGACAGACAGACAGACAGACAACGAATGCGTCTTATAAGTATATATATATATATATATATATATATATATATATATATATATATATATATATATAAATTCAATGTGTCATTAGTCTTGCTATAAATTCTATTTGTCATTATTCTTGCTATAAAATTCAATGTGTCATCAGTCTTGCTATAAATTCAATGTGTCATCTTTCCTGCAATAAATTCAATGTGTCATTATTCTTGCTATAAATTCAATTAGTCCTTTCTGAAACATACTAAAATACGTAATTTGGTTTTGATCTTCTAGAAATTTTTCAGGTTTTCTGAATTGTTTTGAAAAATCAGCCTGTGAATGTCAACTTCAAGAAGATCCAGATATAAATCAAGTGAATGGATTTGAGAAACAAGATTTTGTTGTACAATGTGATCAAAGTAAGTTTGGCTAAAGTAGGGCTATCGGGCACCTGACAATGAGGGCACCTGACAGTGAGGGCACCTGACAGTGAGGGCATCTGACAGTGAGGGCAACTGACAGTGAGGGCCCTGCGATTACACTTAGGGCCGTATACAAGACCTAATATTGTGGACAACATAACTAAACCTATCACAAATGTGAGAACATGCTAAAATGTTTTTAAATAACAGACATATCTTTATATGTGATTAAGTTCTTAAAAAAAAACTTTTTTATTAAAAAAATGCACTAAAAATTAAAAAAAAAAATATTATAACATAAAAATATTTATTTAAATAAATATTGATTACTTTTTTATCGCTCTGTATCAACGAATGTATGGACAGACATCCTTAGTCAGGAACATTGTTTACACCTAGGTGTTTAGTAATTATTGATTTTATAAAAATTTGTTGATTTATTGAATTATCTTTAATGTTTTTTTTCTATTTTTTTTTAATTGATATTTTTTTGTTTTAAAATAAGTATGCATGCTATATTTCCACACTTTTGTTTTAAAATAAGTATGCATGCTATATTTCCACACTTCCACTTTATTTTAAAAAACTTTGGTAATCTTAAGCATCATTTCTGTATTTATTTTTACATTTTGTATCCTAACTAGTAAACAAAGGCCCGGTACCCGGACCGGCTAGTAGGGACTCTGTTGGAGTTGACAATCAGTCTATATACAAAAAATAGCATGTCTATGTACTGGAAGTGGCCCCAAAGGACATGAACAGATTATTGTAGCCAAAACACATTTAAGGGACACTTAATACTACATCAAATAAAGTTCATATGTTTCATGTTTAGCAGACGGTTTATTCACTGTTATACACATTGTGTGTAGTAAAACATATTGTACCGAGAATTAACTAAGAAAATATTCCCAACCCGTGCACTTAACAAAAAAAAATGTAACAATCCTTTTACCTTAATTATTATACTTTACAGACCAATCGTTTTGAATAACAACATAATGCAACACTTTTAATGTTTGGTGAAGTATAATGTATCAAAGTACATAACAGAAAGTGATAGAATCGCTGTGTAGCTATTATCTGTCCTTCAATTAAAAAAAAAAATTCCGTCGATCCAGTGGCAGACCCAGAAGAAAATATCAGGCCTTTCAAAAAAGAAAGAAACATCAAAGCTTTAAACATTATTTTAGTTCTGTGACGTCCCCCCCCCCTCCTCATAAAAGGGTTAGTCTGCATTGTCTGCATTGTGTAAGGCGTAATAATAAAAAATGAGAAAAATTTGTGACGTAGTTTAAGGTTAGCGGTAAAGGGAGACAATTGTACATCAGATATGGACATTTTATAGACATAACAGGTTGAAAACCATAAATATTACATTATCTTGAGATACACAAATTAAATTAAAATTTTCTGAAAATATCTATATTAAAATCGCTGCTCATTGCTAATAGGTATTGATCGTAGCGGTCGTAAAGTTTGAGTTGGCCGAAAGGTTTACACAACTCAGCCTGCTGCATGTTAAAATGTAGGGTGCTTGCTCACCTTGCCACATTAATTAAGCTTTGTATAGGAATGAATACTTTTTAATTAGGCTATATGATAATATGATTAATCAATTACCAAAATGTGTGTATTTTCAAACACTTCAAAGGAGATTTGTGTATTTCAATTTTCATTTGCAATCTCTTTTATGATAATCAAAAAATCTTCAGTAATGAAATATACATTCTCTAAATCATCAACAGTGCCCGAATTTCACCCACCTCTGTTTGAGATATCTTGTGGAGGTTTGTGCTCTTTAAAACAGCCCGGTAACAAGTGTGAACTGCAGCTGCACCAAAACCTGGCAACTGCCATGGGAGATCAAGAGAAAATGTGTCGGTTAGTATACAAACAAGCTATATCCATCACTAGCTACGACCATCACTAACTACGACCACCACTAACTACGTCCAACACTAGCTACGTCCAACATTACGCCAACACTAACTACGTCCAATACTAACTACGTCCACCTCTAGCTAGTCAAACTACGTCCAACACTAACTACTTCCAGAACTAACAGCGTCTAACACTAACTACGTCCATCACTAACTAGTCCAACACTAAATACGACCACCACTAACTACGTCCAACACTAACTACGTCCAACACTAACCACTTCCAGAACTAAAAGCGTCCAACACTAACTACGTCCACCACTAACTACGTCCAACACTAACTACTTCCCAGAACTAAAAGCGTCCAACACTAACTACGTCCACCACTAACTAGTCCAACACTAACTACGTCCACCACTAACTAGTCCAACACTAACTACGTCCACCACTAACTAGTCCAACACTAACTACGCCCACCACTAACTTTGCCCACCATTAAGTACGTCCACCACTAACTACGTCCACCTCTGCCTAGGTCAACCAGCTACCAAACCTCTTATTGTACGTATTTCAGATATATGTCAACATATGGCAAATGTTTTGAGGACATTGTTTGTCAATGTGGGTTTTACCAAAACAAAGACTACTATATAGCTGTTGCAATGGCTAAGTTTGCATTCGACGTGAAACAAAACTGTACAAGATTCGCAAGTAATTTTCTTTAGTAATACACGTCTATTAATATATACATAGTTTTAACCATGAAATATTCAGTTTCATTATCAATGGTTATTTCTAGTTTCACTATAATAGTGGACTCACTATGTACTTAAACTGATTCAGTTAAAATGTAAAGGTAAATTTTAAATTTTATGTCAATAACATTAACAAAATTGGATTAAACACATTTTCTTTTCAATAGAATTGGTTTATATATATATATATATATATATATATATATATATATATATATATATATATATATATATATAAAATATAAACTTGCATTGTTGTAAAACCTCTGTGGTTGTCTGAGTGTATGAGTTGCTGACTTAATTGGGACTTGTATTTATATTTGTGTCTCTGTCACAGAGTTTCACATGTGATCAAACTTACAATACACGAAGGAGATAAACCAACAGGTCTTGTATAACAACAAATAGGTGTCTATTTATATGAAGGCATCAGTCCTTAACAGGATCTGGTGGCTTGTAAAGATACAGCAAAAATAATCCAAAATGATATCAACAAAGTGAAGAGAACGTTCACTCAATCTCTCTCCCTCTCTCTCTCTCCCTCTCTCTCTCTCTCTCACGTTGACCGTTCTCTTCGAGAAACCAAACTCGAATCCCCTATTTTCCGTTTCTCTCATACTTTCAGTCGTGCACATGTGACCCCCCCCGACCATCTCCATATTTTAAATGAACTTGTACACAAAAACATTAAAGAAAATCTACTCCAAAACTTTCACATTAAACAACGCACATCTTAAGACCTGTCCTGCTCTTGCTGCCACACTTGCCGTAAAATTCAAAAGGATGGTCATCTCTAGCTCTCTCTCTCTACTCTCTCTCTCTCTTTCTCTCTCTCTCTCTCTGAACTCTCCCAGTGATAGCTGCGGATGAGACTAAGTCTCTTAGAGTTCAGATTGATCCATATTTCTTTACAATACGCAGTGTAGACACAGAAAACCATTCATCCAATAGACAACGTAAACTTTTTAAGTAGACTTATTACACTGGGCAACAGCCAAAAAATCGTCAGGGGTCTTCAACTGATTTGGACTAATTTTGGTGTTCTGAGTCCGAATATCACATTGATTTTGCTCGGTCAGGTCAACTCTTGAGATACAGCCATAGACCTACCTGACGAGCTATACATATTCTAATATCGGGGGTTTTGAGTTCAATCATTTCTCTAAATTATCTGCATAAAAATTAGCAGCAAAATAATCACAATTGTAAAAACAGAGATAATTATATTTTATTTATAAATCATCAATCTGGATTTTCACTTGATTATTTAATGCATCAGCACTTGATTGGCAAAAGCCTCCAGTAACCCGACCTTCCATCTGCCCGTCACTGCGAAGAAATTCCTGTACCAGCGTTCAGAGATCTTCCTGACAGAGACGATGAGGCCACCACTTTAGACGAGGGAGGAGATACAGAAGAGGAGTATGAATCACAAGATTCACAGCCGTCTCACAATGTGAGCTTAATGATCTGGTTCGGGATCTCAGCTTGTCGAATAATTCCTCCGAGCTGTTGGCCTCCAGACTCAAAGAGAAGTGCAATCTACTTGGCATAGGACGCGCGTATCACTTTCTTCCGTAGAAGGCATAAGGACTACATGCGGGGCCACTTCTTGCCAGGAGGAAGACCTTGTGTACGTCCGAGATGTCGCCGGTCTTCTTGATAAACTCGGCGGTCCTCAATACGATCCGAGAGATTGGCGACTCTTCATAGACAGCTGCAAACGCTCTTTGAAGTGTGTACTTCTCCACAACGGGAACCAGTTCGCCTCAATCCCTCTTGCGCACCACAACTCTTGAAGAGAAATATGAAGCAGTAAAGTATGTGCTCGACAAAATCCAATATGAGCAGCACCAATGGATCATCTGCGTCGACTTGAAGATGGTGAACTTTCTACTTAGTCAGCAGTCCGGGTTCACGAGGTACCCATGCTTTATATGTATGTGGGACAGTCGCGACAGAGCCCAGCACTATGTAAAGAAGAGTGGACGGCGCGAGAGCAGTTAGTACCTGGGGCAAGAAACATCATAAACGAACCCTCTTGTTGACCGGGAGAGGATATTGATCCCACCTGATATAACATGAAGCTTGGGTTAATGAAACAGTTTACGCGCGCTCTGGACAAGAAGATCTTCAACTACATGTAGCTGAGCATTTCCTCAACTGACCATTGAGAAGCTGAAGGCCGGCATTTTCGACGGCCCACAGATACGGCAGCTCATAATGATAAAGGACATATAGTTCCAAAACTCCATGAACACGCTTGAGTGCGCCGCCTGGAAATCGTTTGTGCAGGTGGTGAAAAACTTCCTGGGGAACATAAAGGCAGCTAACCACGCCATACTTATCAGCAGCATTATAGAGGACTTCCAAAAACTCGGCTGTCTGATGAGTATAAAGATGCACTTCCTGTTCTCACACATGGAGAAGTTTCCTGAAAACCTTGTGAGCGATGAGCAGGGAGAAATGTTCCATCAGGACATCCGCCAAACGGCGGAAAGGTTCCAGGGAGGTGGGACGCAGTCATGCTGGCGGACTACTGCTGGTCGATGAAGAGAGACAACCCAGCAGCTGCTCACACACGGGAATCAAAGAAACACCGATTTATGCCTTCAACTCTGAAATTTTGTTTCACCTAACGCTCATTCTTATACTAATATTGTGATAATTATGCTTATCAAATTTTGTGGATAAATAAAAACTGAATGAATTTGAATACGTTGACTTTTATTTCTTGAGTAAACTGAAAAAAATCGTCAGGGGTTTATTAGCTAATGATCCGCAAAAAAGTGGTTTATAACAAAAAACCGATTTTTTTTTTAATTTCTGTTGCAAAAATCCTGACCTGATTGAGCAAAACCAAAGTCATTTTCGGACTCAGAGCATCAAACTTAGTCTAATTCAGCTGGAAAACCCAGGACGATTTTCAAAAAATATTTTTGTTGCCCAGTGTAATCAGAATTACAATTTAAGATGTTGTATTATTATCATGCATTTATTGTTTTGAATTAAATTTTATTGACGAAATTACTTTTAAATAAAGATTGGAATAGATTGAGTTAATTCTCTGTTATAATTAAGAGAAGGGGCCAGAGATATTGTTATATAGTTTATACATCAATAGTTATGCCGATTGGGGTAAACTTTTAATTATTTTTGTCGTTATATGTGAACAGCCCCTAATGTAATTGTTTCATTTCAGATATAACATTTCTATCTTCACAACAGAGTTTCCCATGTCCAGGTAAATTACCAATTATAGTAAGTTAATAATGTAATGAAGTAACATAGTAATGTTATCAAGTAATATAATAATGTATTTAAGTAATATTTGGTCAATAAAAATATCATCGAGACTAACTAACACAATTAAAAATGATTTTTTCTATTTTGTATTCATTAGATGATAAAAAAGTCTCAACTGATAACAAACAAATAATACTCAAAACACATGAAGGTTTGTCAGATTCTTAAATAAATGTTAGTGTTATACTTGTACTAGAATTACATGTTTTTTAAACTAATGAGTGAATTCTCATAATAGATCAGTTTGCTGTCACTGGAAGACAGCAATCTGCCCAGGAATTAAAATGTGTTCATTACAGTTTGATCGTGACGGTTCCATTGCGATGAACAACAAGATCTTTTCAATATATGCAAGTAAGTACATTATTAGAATCACTAAAAGTTCGACTGCAATGAGCAAATAAAGATCTTTTCAATACATCCAAGTAAGTATACTACTAGAATCACTATTAAGAGACAGATTTCAAATATAGACACCAATATTTTTAGCATCCGCAAAACCATTTGAAGACATTTCTAAAGCTCCAATCTCACATGTTAGTCAAAAATAAATTATTGCAATGATTTAAAATTTTCTACTTATAAAACGTCATCTAAAATTGATTAAGTAAATGTATCGAACCACGATTTTTATAAATTTCCCGAAATATTATTAATATACTAGCTGTACCCGGCCATGCGTTGCCGTGTCTATTCCTTAGAATTTACATATTTTTATTGAGAAAACCTTGTTTCTAATTTTATTTATAAAAAAAGACAAATTTTAGAAAAAAAATATCAATCATTTAAAACTATAAAAGAAAAAACAAAACTCATTGAGGGGATCTTTGTTTCTAAATTTGTTGTTTATTGATGAAATGATTTAGATATGCTAATATTTTTTTTGTTGTACCTAATATTTCTAGGTATGTATATGAAATAATGTCTGTTTGCAGAATTGAATTTAAAAAACATATAATTGAACCATATGCAAGAAGAAAATGTCTAGGATCACACAATTTTAAGTCTACCATTGAGCTTTGTTGTAAAGATGATTATTATGCAAAACGAATAGGGAATTGCAATCTTTTAAATTGAAATAGTTGGAACTAGGAATGCAAAAAATAAGGACATCATTTCTGAAAGGACTCAGATTTTTAGAAAATTAATTATCAAAACATTTAAAGCTGATAACAAAATTATCTACTGCTCGCCTTCGATTTTCAGTCAACCTTTGCCAATGGTTCCAATTTCTTCAAATATAAACGGTCTTCCTTCTGTTAGGAATTATTTTAATAACTGACGAAAGTTAAATTTAATAAAACATAAAATGGTAAAACATTATTTTAAAAAAAGCACACAATAAATTAAAGAGAAATAATTAAAGCAATCAGTTAAAGCGAGAAACAAAGCGCTCTACACCACTCGACCACTTTAAAATGGTGAATTTATAAATCAGTTCCTTAAAACAACACACCTGTTACTTGAACGAAACAAAGTCTCTAGCCGTAAATTTATTAAAATTTATTCATAACATATAATGTTAATATTTTGATATGACTTTTTTTATCACAGCAGACGATAAATATTTTTGGATTAATGATGATGCGCATTTCTGACTTATTTTTGATGGAGAAGTGCTTAAATTATTTACAAATATGGATTTTTTTTTCCCTGCGCTCCGCATAGCTAAATGTTACGTGTCTCCATGGCGACACTCGAGATTCAACATGGCCAATTATTTATGTCAGTGTTTGCCAGCCCACGGGCCTTCAGACCGGTACCGGTCCGTGGATCAAATAGCACTGGGCCGCGAAAACATAACTTTTTTTTTTCCTTTTCTTATTTACTGCTGTGTATTTCCGCGGACGAAGTTAACCTATAACTGAGCGGCTGTGAGCGGCAGTAATTGGTGTAAATCAAACAATCTAAACTATAAAGGTATCCACAAACCAAAGCGAAACTTTCCGCTGCGCTATTTCTCACGTGAGATTTTTCTAAGCGCGAAAAACCCTCGCTAGACCTAGGTTAGCGAAAGTGTGCGTTAGCCGACCGGAAATAATGATTTTTTTAATGTTCTTTTTTTTTGTTGAAGACGTTGGCAGACATTTTCTTCTTATTATCCATTTTCTACAGTTATTGTATTTTACAAGTAAAAAGTGAAAAAAACACTTTTTGGTATAATTTGATATAATTCATGTTTCTATATAAATGTAAGTCTTAATTGTTAATTTTAAGACATTTATATCAATTTTAACCTTGATTTTCTACTTGAGTCGATGTTTCTAGGCAGCCATTGGATTGTTTACACCGCGAAACGCGAAAAAACTATGCAAGAAGCGATGCCGCGAAATTCTCTGCACCGTCGCGGAAATTCTCCGTTTGAGCATCTCCATATAAATACATTGCCGCGAAAGAGGGCGAATTACGCGACCTGCTCAGATACGCGAAATTCGCTTTGGTTTGTGGATACCTAAATAATCAACTTCGTTCCCCATTCCCAGGGTCATGGTGAACTGATCAAACGTCGACTGGTCCACGGCGAGAAAAAGGTTGGGGGACCACTGATATATGTGGATTGTACACAGGGACGGCATCACTCAGTTTGCTGATTGTACACAGTATCGATATTGCTGATTGTACATAATGATTTGTTGATTTATCTTTCTGCGCATTTAGTGATTTATGATAGAAACGTTGATTGTATAATTTGATTTTTTATAAATATGTCATTTGTACCCAGCGATATATATTAACAAACACGTTAAATGTACATAATATTCTTTTGATAAATATTGTCTTTATAACCAGTGACGCAACCAGCAAAAAATGCTGGGGGGGCGTTCACATATTGAAAAAAGATGGTTTGACAGTCTTTTTAGTAACTTTATATAGTAAAATATGTATTGATGATTTCCGTCCTGAGGGGGGGGTGGCTCAAGCCCCCTCCCGGTTGTTGCCACTGTTTGTAACCAGTAAAATATGTAACTATTTGTACCCTTGCAAAACCTTTGGCTAGAGTTATATCCCCTTAGGCTGATCGGTAGGCTAGGTTATTTTTTGGTTTCAGGAAGATCCGATTTTTTCATGATTGTATTTTAAACTGGAATACTATTGTATTCATTCTTTACTTTCGATTTAACGCAGAACCCAAATCGCTATTATATATATATATATATATATATATATATATATATATATATATTATTCTGTGATTTAGTTATACATCTTTTAATTACACCTTAAGGGGTTCGCTGATTTAACTAATCAAGATGTTGATGAACATTTGGATAAAAAAATGATCAAGGAAGTGTTTTTAAAAAAATAAAACTGCAATAATTTGGTGAACTGTTGAGTGAAATAGATAGAAATGATTTAAGAACTGTTGAGTGAAATAGATAGAAACGGTTTAAGAACTGCTGATAAAATAGATAGAAATGGTTTAATAACTGTTCTTCTTCTTCTTTGTTCTCGATATATGATTATGGAGGATTTCAAACGACCAGGTCTATAAAGCTTTATTTAACCGCACGGTGGCATCCAGATCCGTCTCGCTCCCATAAAGTTTTTGATTGAAGGAGGTCATCTGTGGCCAGAACTGTTGAGTGAGATAGATAGAAATGATTTAAGAACTGTTGAGTGAAATAGATAGAAATGATTTAAGAACTGTTGAGTGAAATAGATAGAAATGATGTTTTGGGTGAACTGTTGAGTGAAATAGATAGAAATGATTTAAGAACTGTTGAGTGAAATAGATAGAAATGATTTAAGAACTGGAGTGAAATAGATAGAAATGATTTAAGGAGGTGTAAGGGGTGGGAGTAGAGCGACTGGTGAGTGTTCACACACGACACACCCAACTCCCTAAAACACACGACACACCAACTCCCTACTTATGCCTTTGAAAAAAAAAAAAGGACAGAAATCACATTCCGTAATGGGTTAGTCAATCATGTATTCAGGGAAAAAAATTATGGATACATAGATTACTTCGTTTCAAATGAGAAACAAAAATGTGCTCCGAAAAATAATTTCTCATAATGAACAAAATGGGTAAAACAAATGACAGTGTTACCACTAGCTTCACATATAATTACTTTGTGTACACTGGAGCAAAGTAACTTGGGGAGTAGCGAAGCTCAGTATGCTGTGTTGAAAGTCTGTTGAATTTATATAATCATTGTTACATTTAAAAGATTATATGGATGTTATATTTCACATACAATGTATGTATGTATGTATGTAAGTATGTATGTATACATGTATGTTTGTATGTATGTATGTGTATATATATATGTATGTATGCATGTCTATATCTATCTATCTATCTATCTATCTATCTATCTATCTATCTATCTATCTATCTATCTATCTATCTATCTATCTATCTATCTATCTATCTATCTATCTATCTATCTATCGATCTATCTATCTATCTATCTATCTATCTATCTATTCATCTATCTATCTATCTATCTATCTATCTATCTATTCATCTATCTATCTATCTATCTATATCTATATCTATCTCTCACTCTGTCTCTCTCTGTCTCTCTCTCTCTCTTTATATATATATATATATATATATATATATATAAAATCCATTTATGTCAATCTATCTACAAGTCTGTCTGTCTATCTTTAATTCACTAATTCAGTTGTGTGCGTCGTTCTATCACCATACAATTATTATTATTTTCGATGACGTCATTAGGTCCAGCCGTCCACTCTGAGATCTACTGACCTCAACATATCACAGTAGAAGTAATCACGTGACATTAATGGAATATTAATTTGCCTACACTCGTTGACGCTGTCTCTAGACCCTGGGATGTGCGCTTGTGTGGAAGGTGTGGGTCGATGGGAAGTCTTGTCAAGATGACAGCAAAAGAAAGTTAAAAAAAAAAAGCAAACAACATATTTTATTCTTTATCGACTAATTTGTTCTACCTGAAGGAGAATATAACCGATAATCTTGTAAATATGATGACTTCGCGGGCTGACAAGTCATGCGTGACAAATGACGGGTCATTAACTCTGCCAATTGTTTACTGCATTTAACCAATATGGCGTCTGTTCTATATATCTAAACAAACGATTCATTTGACCTACTTTGACTTCAGCTGATTTTTAGAGCATTTTCGAAAAAAAGCTCTATTGTCCCTGTTTTGTCTGTCTGTCTGTCCGTCATCACCCTAGATCTCAACAACCATAAATCCTAGATCCATGATGGCTATATCATTTTGTAGGTCTTGTCCTGCCATGTGTACATCATTTCGCGATCTGACCTCTGAGGGGCGAATACTAGTGCTTCGTTGGGTACCGTTTTTTTTACTATATAAGCTATATTAACAAAGGTGCGTACAAAGGGCAACTCCACATTATTTTTGTAACAGTTATTAAACACTTACTTCCTCTCATTTTATCCCATACCACGAAAATGCTCTAAAACGTCCTTGTGTCCGAAAACGGTACAGGCTTAAATTGCTTGTTTTTCTCAAAATCCCTTTTTGAATTTATGTTTTCATTTTAATCCGGTAAAATTGGACATGCAACACGGTATTTATTTTAATTTGTAAATGTCTCCAGACACTTGCATGAGTTATGGCAGTTATGATAATTGTTAATTTCGATAAGTTGACATAAACACAATGTCTTGTTTTTAAATGTAATATCTACTAAGAGTGCTTATTAAATTAATTCACCCTTATGATGTTTTTAAAAAAATTAAAATGGATGCAACGAATTCTTTATTAATAGGATCTTGGCAACATTCGGATAAAACTAAATTTCTTGATATTTCAAATAATTTTATAATCGAACTAGAATATAATGTAAGTAATGGTAGTTGATTCATCTATTATTTGCATGATAAACAGCGAAGTAGAATCTGTAACTAACCAGGGCACGCCTTACGAGTTGCGGGCCCAATTTAACGGATGCTGGCGAGACCCCTCTTCAAGCCTGTGACAAGAGCCATGACTGATAGTGATAAGCCAGCCGTAAGTTGCAGGGCCTCTGCCGGGTGCGGGGTGTCCAATTTCTGGAGCAATAAATAGTTCCCGATAGCTCGGTGTCAGTGAATGGGTGGGTCACCTGCAAGTAATGGAGTAGACTGTGGGTTCTACTCACTGCGACTCCATTTTCCTAATGTACACCGTGGTACCTCCATGCCAGTCAACCTGTAGAATTCTTTGGAGAAATTATGACTCTAGCTATACGAATTTATATTTATGACTATGTGAATGTGAGCTATGTAAATGTGAGATGTGTGAATGTAAGCTACGTGAATGTGTTACGTGAATGTAAGCTACGTGAATGTAAGCTGTGAATGTAAGCTATGTGAATGTAAGCTATGTGAATGTGAGCTATGTGAATGGAGCTATGTGAATGAGATCTATGTGAATGTGGCCATGTGAATGTGCTATGTGAATGTGAGCTATGTGAATGTGTTGCGTGAATGTAAGCTATGTGAATGTGAGCTGTGTGAATGTAAGCTATGTGAATGTAAGCTATGTGAATGTAAGCTATGAATGTGAGCTGTGTGAATGTGATCTATGTGAATGTGAGCTATGTTTATCTATATATAGAAAGATTCCCTGAGGTAGATTGGCATTATGAGCGGGAACTTCCAATGTCAGAATATGATACTAGACTCCTGTAATCAAGTAATCATTATGCATGATTACATTCTTATACTTCTGAGATAAAGAAAATGTTTATGGTTTATTTTACTGGATGTACAGTCACAATGGTCAATCTGCTTCATTTATAATTTCAGCGACATAACCGAATGAATCACTGATCTGCTTTATAACGACACAAACTGAGTGAATCAATGATCTGCTTTATAACGACACAAAATGAGTGAATCACTGATCTTATAACGACACAAACTGAGGGAATCACTGATCTGCTTTATAACGACACAAACTGAGGGAATCACTGATCTGCTTTATAACGACACAAACTGAGTGAATCACTGGATTCACTTTATAACGACACAAACTAAGTAAATCACTGATCTGCTTCGGCAACGACACAAACTGAGGGAATCACTGATCTGCTTTATAACGACACAAACTGAGGGAATCACTGATCTACTTTATAACGACAACCGAGTGAATCACTGATCTGCTGAGTAAATGACACAAACTGAGGGAATCACTGATCTAGTTTATAACGACACAAACTGAGGGAATCACTGATCTGCTTTATAACGACACAAACTGAGGGAATCACTGATCTGCTTTATAACGACACAAACTGAGGGAATCACTGATCTACTTTATAACGACACAAACTGAGTGAATCACTGATCTGCTTTATAACGACACAAACTGAGTGAATCACTGATCTGCTTTATAACGACACAAACTGACGGAATTACTGATCTACTTTATAACGACACAAACTGAGGGAATCACTGATCTGCTTTATAACGACACAAACTGAGTGAATCACTGATCTGCTTTATAACGACACAAACTGAGGGAATCACTGATCTACTTTATAACGACACAAACTGAGGGAATCACTAATCTGCTTTATAACGATACAAACTGAGTGAATCACTGAACTGCTTTATAACGACACAAACTGAGTGAATCACTGATCTGCTTTATAACGACACAAACTGAGGGAATCACTGATCTACTTTATAACGACACAGACTGAGTGAATCACTGATCTGCTTTATAATACCAACTGAGGGACTCACTGATCTGCTTTATAACGACACAAACTGAGGGAATCACTAATCTGCTTTATAACGACACAAACTGAGTGAATCACTGAACTGCTTTATAACGACACAAACTGAGTGAATCACTGATCTGCTTTATAACGACACACAAACTGAGGGAATCACTGGATTCTAATATAACAACACAGACTGAGTGAATCACTGATCTGCTTTATAACGACACTAACTGAGGGACTCACTGATCTGTTTTATAACACAAACTGAGTGAATCACTGATCTGTTTTATAACGACACAAACTGAGGGAATCACTGATCTACTTTATAACGACACAAACTGAGTGAATCACTGATCTGCTTTATAACGACACAAACTGAGGGAATCACTGATCTACTTTATCCAATAGAGAATCAGTAACTACGACTCAGATAGATTCCTTTAATTTCTCTCCCCCATTACGACCTTACATAGCCCAAGCAGTGCAGCAAAGGTAACACACAGTGGCGGCAAACTGGGGGCAGGGTATTTGATCCTCCCAGACCAAATCATCAATACATATTTTAATATGAGAGTTACTAAAAAGACTGTCAAACTGTCTTTTTTCTATATGTGAGCCCCCAGCATTTTTTTCTATATGTGAGCCCCCCCCCCCCAGCATTTTTTGCTGGTTGCGAAAAATTCACCAAAAATAGTAACTCTTGTGTTAATGAATTGAATTTACGATTTTAAACATTAATTGTACGTCTTGCCAACTCCACCATTGCTAGTAAGAGCGGATCCATTCTGGCGTTCACAATTTTACTGTAGTCAATATAATTAATTTCAAAATATTTTTTATAATCCAAACCAAAGAGATTATTTTACCTGTTTTTAACTCAAGCCTTTTAAAAATTATTTAAAAAAATATTTTTGTATATCTTTGAAAACTACCATTGTAACGTTAATCAGGGCTATAAAATTTATCCACTGTAGCCAAGTTGGTCATTTTGTTCATTCAATGTTTCTACTTCTCAGTGGAACGTGGGACGGATGGTCGGTAAAGCGCTCGACTGTCGACCTGAAGGTACCTGGTTCGATCTCCCCGGCTATATCTCCGTGGTGCCTCCATGGACATTGCACTATCGGCTATGGTGGTGATGAAAGAAGGGCACCATAAAAACCGTCCCATTAGTGGTTTACAGGATCTTTTGGTGAATTTGATCTCATCCTTACAGGGACTTCTCACATCACAGTGGAACAGATTGATGTCTATGACTGCTAGATCTGTGATATATTTAAATATTTGAAAAAATTCTCTCGCCATCTCCCCTCTCCCAAAAAAGAAAACAAAAATCAATGTTTTGATTGTTCCGCTAGACTGAGTCCGACACAATGTTCAATTAACTGAAAAAAAGGGACAAATTGTTTAGAGAAAAAATAATTGCGGATGTTTAAAAACAAATACCGGGAATCAAAACGAAGGAAAAAAACCACACAATGAAGCGAACATTTTCTTATGACCAGTGACAATTGACGTGATAACAATTTTATAACCCATTTGATGATTGGCTATGTGATGACAATATAACATCCCATATGAAACTTGGTTATGTGATGACAATATAACATCCCATGTGAAACTTGGTTGTGATCACAATTTAACATCCCATTTGACGATTGGTTATGTGATGACAATATAACATCCCATATGATATTTGGTTAGTTATGTGATGACAATATAACATTCCATATGACATTTAGAAAATGTGATGACAATTTAACATCTCATATGACCATTGTTTTTTTTAAGATAACATAACATCCCATATGACATTTAGTTATTTAATGAAAAACATAACATCACATATGACATTTGATTTTGTGATGAAAATTTAACATCCCACGCGACCATTGATATTTTGGTAATTTGGTAATAACAAACATTCCCCTGTGACAGTTGAAAATCTATGACAGAATAACATTCCCATATGGCAGTAGATAATCTAATGACAATCTAACAAATCACATGGCATTGAGCTTCAGAATGGACATACAACTCTGTTTATTGATGAGGATGTACTTTATATGAAGCTGGCCACATTTGCACACAAACTATCTCTAGTCGACTGGACAGTTGAACTAATTGTTCTCTGCCAGTGGTCATGGCAGAGACCAACATTTATCATCTCTTAATGCCCAATGGGGAGCTGTTTTTATTACTTTCTAATGAATGTCTAACAAAGAGATAGACTTCAGTCTCAATGTTTGGATCTGTGTTATTGTATACGTGAAGATGGTGAGTTATGCACTCATGTAAATGGTTATAATATATTGAACAGTACAGACTAGAGTATTCATAATGTATTGAACAGTACAGACTAGTGTATTCATATTATATTGAACAGTACAGACTAGTATTCATATTATATTGAACAGTACAGACTAGTGTATTCATATTATATTGAACAGTACAGACTAGAGTATTCATATTCAAACACAAAGACAATTCCTCAACATGTGCAGTGCACATTGTGCACATTTATTTCCTTAAGTTATGATTTTAAACGAATACAAACATGGACGGGACGTGTTTTTGCATAAAATTCTGACACATCTGGAAATCGTCAAAGTTAAATTGATTGATTTGCTGTTCTAAATTTGAAATAAGCTGAGATAGAGACTGAGAGCTTCAGATTTACTGTGTTCCTTGGATGTCTTGTGTATACAGTTAATTCATTTACTATGTCTTTTGATGTCTTGTGTATACAGTTAATCTGTTTACTATGTCTTTTGATGTCTTGTGTATACAGTTAATCTATTTATTGTGCCTTTTGATGTCTTGTGTATACAGTTAATCTATTTACTAAATCTTTTGATGTCTTGTGTATACAGTTGTTCTATTTACTGTGTCTTTGGATGTCTCCAACCAACACAAAAAAATCATGTTAATGATAGAGAAAGCAAATGAAGAGATACTAAATGATTTTAATGAAATTAGATATAGTTTTACGACTCTTTTCTTATTTGGAGTAATAGTTACTCAATAGTAATCTAAAAATCAAAGAAAATTAAGTATTTAGGTCTAAACTGCAACATTTGTATTTTACATCGTTGACGTCACACTAATTATATGCAGGTATGAGGCCTGACAGAAATATGCCGATTAGCTACTAAATGTAGATAAATCTTCGTTGTCTTCTACTTTAATTAGAATAAATCAGTTTGCCAAGTGCAGAAAGCACTGTGAAGTATTGAATGGAGCAATATGACCTATATATTAAAGGAACAATACATATTGGATAGATCAATAAATATTTGAATGAGTGTGGCTTAAAAATTATGACTGTGGATTTAAGTGAGTAAATGTATTAAAAACACAGCAACAACAATTTTAAATTAGGATTCCACTTCTTCCACCCTCGTTACAGTAGCCTCCAATAAGATTTCCTAGCTAGTATCATCATAGTTTCAGTAGCCTCCAATAAGATTTCCATAGCTAGTATCATCATATTTCAGTAGCCTCCAATAAGATTTCATCATATTTCAGTAGCCTCCAATAAGATTTCCCCATAGCTAGTATCATCATATTTCAGTAGCTCCAATAAGATTTCATCATATTTCAGTAGCCTCCACAAGATTTCCTCATACTAATATCATCATATTTCAGTAGCCTCCCAACGATTTCACCATTTCTAGTAGCTCCAATAAAATTTCCCCATAGCTAGTATCATCATATTTCAGTAGCCTCCAATAAGATTTCATCATATTTCAGTAGCCTCCAATAAGATTTCCCCATAGCTAGTATCATCATATTTCAGTAACCTCCAAGATTTGATTATATTTCAGTAGCCTCCAATAAGATTTCCCATAGCTAGTATCATCGCTATTTCAGTAGCCTCCAATAAGATTTCCCCATAGCTATCATCATATCTTCAGTAGCCTCCAATAAGATTTCCCATAGCTATATCATCATATATTTCTAGTAAATTCCAGTAAGATTTCCCCATAGCTAGTATCATATCAGTAGCCTCCAATAAGATTTCCTCATAGCTGGTATCATCATATTTCAGTAGCCTCCAATACTTCCCCATAGCTAGTATCATCATATTTCAGTAGCCTCCAATAAGATTTCCCCATAGCTAGTATCATCATATTTCAGTAGGCTCCAATAAGATTTCCCCATAGCTAGTATCATCATATTTCAGTAGCCTCCACTGATTTCCCATAGCTAGTATCATCATATTTCAGTAGGCTCCAGTAAGATTTCCCCATAGCTAGCATCATCATATTTCAGTAGCCTCCAATAAGATTTCCCCATAGCTAGTATCATCATATTTCAGTAACTTTCAATAAGATGCCCCCATTGTAACGTATTTTCAGTCGAGACATCCTGTTACATGTTCAACACAAGTTGTTCCCCAACTTCGGAAATTAAAAAAATAAACAACAACGTTAAAAAACCAGTTTTTTTTTCGTTTCACTTCTATGCGGTCAAGAAAGAATACAAATGTAGGTTAGTGATTTTTTTTAAAGGAAATTCCAGATCCCAGTGACGTACAAGAAAGATAATCTCTGAAAAAAAGTAGTTCATCTAATAATACCCTGACATGAACATTTCACTATGACTTTAATGTGCTGTTGTTTTGTTTTCTTTTATTTATCCTGATTCTGTTCCATGTTTTATATTTCCCGTAGTTTCTTTCCATATTGTCCTCCCCCATTTCCGGTCTGTCTGCCCCCTCTCTCCTCCCTCCTAAATCTGCCCGAGGACACCTCTATTTCCATTTCTATCGATTCATTTTTATTTCTTAGCTCAGTTTAGCTTTTTATACCCTGCCCTTCTTGAGTTGTAACGTTACACACTCCACCTGTATACATATAATCACTTGGTCAGACAAATTTATTAGGACAGCTGACAGATATAATAGAAGGTGAGGCGATTAGACTCAGTACTTTTTTTTTAAACGATTACAAACAAATCTTCTCATGACACAATAATCATCTGTAGCTATGACCCTGTGCTCAATTTAATGTGGCTGCTTCTTCAGTTCTCCCGTGGTATCTCTACTGTCAATACCTAGCGATGATCTTGACTTAGATGTAGAATGGACGGTGCAAGAGCTGTTGTCGCAATAGCTACAGATTTTGGTAATGAGGGCAAAGAGATGAGTACCTCATACTAATATTTGGATCTCACTGATATAACAATTTCAGTTGCCTATCACAGGGGTGGGCAAACTACGTCCCGCGGGTCGATTGCGGTCCGGCAGAGTATGTTATGCCGACCGTATGCATGTACATATTGCTATCCTCTGCGTCGATGTTAATTTTTTCTTGTTTAGAGTTTTTGCAATATTTTTGAAATTTTATTTCGACTATTTGGATTCAAATGCCAGGGATATTAAATCGGTTTTGTGGCTCCAGAATGTTAGTGATTACTAGCACATTAATTGTAAACATTCCTATTTGCAACTGCTTTTAATTAAAAGCAAAAAAGACTTTCTGATTTAACCATGAGTGCTGCCAAAAAAAGAAATATTGAGAATGAATGTCATGTTTTAAATGACGAATGGACTGCTAAATACTGTTTCCCAGCGTTGGAGAAACTGTCTACTTCTCAGACATGAGTGTGTGAGCGTTCCTAAGAAGTACAACTTAAGAAGACACCACCAAACAAAACATCATCTATTCAGAATGAACTCAATATATGACACTGTTCCAATTGTCTATCAATATAAACATCATCTGTTCAGTTATCGTATATAAACATGACACACAAGATATGACACAGTTCCAATTGTCTATCAATATTAATATCATCTATTCAGAAAGACCACAAGATATGACACACAAGATATGCACATTGGTTCCAATTGTCTATCAATATTAACATCATCGGCCTAGAAAGACCACAAGATATGACATAGTTCCAATTGTCTATCAATATAATCATCTTATACTTACATGGACATAATACCAGAACATATTTTACCGATATAATAAGTTGGCCAGTGAAGAAATTTTGTCTCATAGAAATCTCGAATCATACACCATATTAGAGTCACTTCAATTACTTGTAGTTATTCCTAATGACAGAGGCATTTACTCTGCAAAAGAAAGAAATGATTAGTAATTCAGTAAGACGTCATTAGTTCAGTCTGTTCTTCTCGTTGCCATGAAAACAATAAAAATCGAGAAGAAACCATGATATTTTTTAAACCACCATAGCTCACTTCGTAATTGAGGTTATCAATATTACTTTGAAATTTGATAGTTGTCTTTGAAGTACTCATCTTTCCACATTTAAATATAATAACAGCTTAGTTAGGTTTAAAGTTTAGACTTTATTTCAAGAACAGTGAAGTAAAAACTTTAGCAGGGAAGGGCAACAGCGGACTTAAAGACAACAAGCAGCCTTTCAAAATAAATAAGTTCAGCGAGAATAAATGTTGTGTGACCTTTTAAACACATTGATCACACAAATTCTCCATGAATCAAACACCCTAGCACACACACTCACAAAGCCTAGCAAATACACTCAAATCAAAATACACATTTAGAACGGTTGGTGGTTGTGCATCAAAATAATCAAAGTGGAGTACTATCAAAGTGGAGTACTTTCAAGGTGGAGTACTATCAAAGTGGAGTACTATCAAAGTGGAGTACTATCAAAGTGGAGTAATATCAAATTGGAATACTATCAAAGTGGAGTACTATCAAATTGGAGTACTATCAAATTGGATTACTATCAAAGTGGAGTACTATCAAAGTGGAGTACTATCAAAATGGAGTACTATCAAATTGGAATACTATCAAAGTGGAGTACTATCAAAGTGGAGTGCTGTCAAATTGGAATACTATCAAAGTGGAGTACTATCAAAGTGGAGTACTTTCAAGGTGGAGTACTATATCAAAGTGGAGTACTATCAAATTTTAGAACTATCAAATTGGAGTACTATCAAGTGGAGTACTTTCAAGGTGGAGTGTCGGAGTACTATCAAAGTGGAGTACGTTCATGTGGAGTACTTATCAAAGTGGAGTACTATCAAAGTGGAGTACGTTCAAGGTGGAGTACTATCAAAGTGGAGTACTATCAAATTGGAGTACGTTCAAGGTGGGAGTACTATCAAAGTGGAGTAGGCTACTATCAAAGTGGAGTACTATCAAAGTGGAGTACTTTCAAAGTGAATTACTATCAAAGTGGATTACTATCAAAGTGGAATACTATCAAGGAGCGATGTTCAGGTCTTCAAATCTTCGCAGCCAAGGTCGTCAAATAGTGACTTGTGTTATAAAACCACCAACCCTTTACCACGCCTTGCCTTATTACATACAAATAGGTGAACTCAGAATAGTCATTGATAAGTAGGTTCATTAAAAGTTCCTTGATTTATTTATGTCTAATGTTGTTTATACGAGAAGTTGTCCACCTTTAAGCTACAGGCTGCAGAAAGGTTGTCCTCCCTTTAGCTACCGGCTGCAGAAAGGTTGTCCACCCTTGAGCTACAGGCGACATGCATTCGTTTAAAAACTTTTCTTTTAAATTTGACACGGAAACGTAAACATTTGAATCTGAGATGAAATGGGTTAAAAGTCTCATGATTGTATCTTTGCTAGATGTTAATGTTTTCAAATTTTCACGGGTGCATGAAAACGGAGAAATAGAGAAAGTACGATAAACGAAAATGGCTAATCTCTTATAATTCAGACAGTTTCATACAGAATTTTTCAGTTATTTGCAGTGCGAAAAACTAATTTTTTTCTATCAAATCTCAAATTTCCCTCAGACACTCATGAAAATAGCATGATGGTGTTCCTGATCATGATATGTTTTCTACTTAGTGCATTATGTCCCTACTTTCTCATCACTGTCCATTGCTCTATATGACAGTTTCAACTCTAGCGATAAAACATCTCCTACTTATAAGAACTTCATAGGTCTAACACTGTTTTCCCCCTAGGCAATCGTTCATTGGCTGTTTCACCAACAATACCAGTTTAAACTTGTCTATTGGGTATTAACAGATAAACTCGCAGACCAAAAGATAGAACAGTGAAGAAGATGAAACCAGACTATAAACAAATAAAGTTCAGTGGTTTTAAAAAAAATGTATTTTTCTATTGAGGCGCCACAACACAATTAAGCATTGCCAGTTGTTTTTTTGTGGAATCAGACGTCATTCAAGCCGATATTTCTTTTTATCCTTTTTTAAAGCTAGCCACTGTCCATCGTCCACCACACTCTGACAACACACCAGTGAACCACTAGGTCACAACTTCCTCTATTCTTACACACATACTTGAGCTATCAGAGGTTCTATGTCTATTCCCATACACACTTGAGCCATCAGAGGTTGAGACTTGTATGCTCATTCTTACACACATAATTGAGCCATCAGAGGTTGACTTATGTCTATTCTTACACACATACTTGAGCCATCAGAGGTTGACATATGTCGTTAAGGCCAAGAGCGCAAAAATAAATATTGGGCCCTAAAAATACGAGAGATGTATCATAGGGTTTATAGTATTTTGTTGGGCCCCTAAATATTCGGGAGCCCTGGACACATATTCGGTGCGCTCGTCCTTAAATCCACCTCTGCGAGCCATTACTACGACTTGGACATTACGCACAAGGTTCAGCAGTTAAACTTAAAAATGATACACGAATTTCATCCACTTCTTGTAGCTCTATCGTCTAGTTTAACTTTACATATTTCCCGCTGTGAACAACGGGCATCTATCTATCTATCTATCTATCTATCTATCTATCTATCTATCTATCTATCTATCTATCTATCTATCTATCTATGAGAGAGATTTCGAAAAAGGCATCCACCATGTGAGGCGCAACTTAACCTTTGACCTATTTACTCTCACAAATTAATTTGATAATATGTCCACTTGCCATCACAGAGTGAAAACATTTGTTATTTCTAGTTTCTTTCTTGAGCGACAGAAACATGTCCAATGAGGTGTGATAAAAACATTTCTTAATGTCTTGTATAAATTAACGCTGTAGCCCCCGGATTTCAGAATCATTAAACAGTAAGGTAAACAATATCCGGGTCACTTGAGGAGTTCACATAACTCAACGAGTGCATCTGTTAGGAGCATAAATGACCGGCAAGGATATTACTGACGGCTACAGATTGGTGAACATGTGCTGATGATTTGTAACATTATATGACTGTCAGATGAAGTGTATTTATAATAATGAGTTTGCAGTTGTACCGGCGTTGCCCGGAAGATAGTGCATAGAGACACTTGATGAATTAATGTATTCGTATATGTATTATTTGTTGTATGATGTTCCGTCCAAACTGCTTAGCCATCTTAGATATTTCAGGTAATGGCAAAATTACGCCCCCCTACCCCAGAATATATTTTGATGTCTATATTACAGCTTTTCATCCAGTTGCTTGTATATATATACATGTCTATATTACAGATTTGACATCCTGTTGCCTTTTATGTATTCATGTCTATATTACAGGTTTGACATCTTGTTGTCTTTATGTATTCATGTCTATATTGCTAGATTTGACATCCTTGTTGCCTTTATGTATTCATGTCTATCTTACACATTTGACATCCTGTTGCCTTTATGTATTCATGTCTATCTTACACATTTGACATCCTGTTGCCTTTTGGTATTCATGTCTATATTACACCATTGACATCCTGTTGTCTTTATGTATTCAGTTCATTTCGGTTTTTTTTGTTTTCAGCTTCTTTGACCTTTTTTTTGTAATTGACTGTGATTTTTATTTGGGTGTTTACTGACTTGAACTTTGCTCTTTATTGCGTCAATGTAGTAAATATTATTATTTTGTCTGGTTGTTCCTATATTTGTAGACATTTATTGCTGACCACCTTGTGCTCGACTGAGTCCGTTTCCCTCTCAACAATTTTACTTACTCTGGGTATTACAATAGTTTCCGGGTCACTTCTTGAATATTTTAATGGTTAGTGTAGTTTACTGTAGCCGTGCGGAATGCACTAGTTAGTGTTTCACTCTGGTTGGTTAATTTAGTTTGTCTTCACTATGATGCAAGTCTAGTTTGTTTATTGGATGTCTGGCACTTTCTCTAGTTTTCTATCAGTTTACGAGCACTTTAACCTAAATATATATATATATATATATATATATATATATATATATATATATATATATATATATATGAAAAAAAACAAACAGACCAAAAAAATAAAACAATTTTCAACAAAACCTTTTATGTATTTAAACATTGAAGAGGGGAAATGTAATCTCCATAAGTACACATGTCTGTTGTCTTTTTTGAAATATGACATTGAAATGAATTATTGGCTGAGTTTATATTAAAGGCAAATGTAATAGTATTTATGCACGGTCTGCCCAGCATGCATTTAGTTTTATATAATTAAACGTTAATTTAGAGGGTAAGATAATTAATACAGACAATCAACGCATGAACTAATATAAGCAATCAACACATTAACTAATAGAGAAAATCCAATGTATTAACTAATATAAACAATCAACACATTAATTAATAATCAACGCATAAACTTATATATAAATAATTAACGCATTAACTAATATACAATAATCAACACATTAACTAATAGAGAAAATCAACGTATTAACTAATAAAACAATCAACACATTAACTAATATAAACAATCAACGCATGAACTAATATAAACAATTAACGCATTAACTAATATAAACAATCAACGCATTAACTAATATAAACAATCAACATATTAACTAATAGAGAAAATCAACGCATTAACTAATATAAACAATCAACAAATTAACTAATATAAACAATCAACGCAATAACTAACATAGATAATTGACACATTTTAAAAAAGAAATTTTGTAGATTTACATTATCATTGAATTTTATACATTTAAGACTTATCTTGATAAACTGAATTTATACTGAGTCTAATCAAATACATCATCAATGTGGGTTATGTAGGAGTCTATGGGAGTATGTGAGCTGTGGGAGTCTATGGGAGTATGTGGGAGTTGTGGGAGCTATGGGAGTATGTGGGAGTCTATGGGAGTATGTGGGAGTTGTGGGAGTCTATGGAAGTATGTGGGAGTCTATGGGAGTATGTGAGTTGTGGAGTTTATGGGGAGGCTGTGGGAGTTGTGGGAGTCTATGGGAGTTGTGAGAGTCTATGAGTATGGGAGGCTGGGAGTCAGTGGGAGTATGTGGGAGTTGTGGGAGTCTATGGAAGTATGTAGTTCATGAGAGTATGTGGGAGTTGTGGGATCCTATGGGAGTATGTGGGAGCTCATGAGAGTATGTGGGAGTTATGGGAGTTCATGGGGAGGGTGTGGGAGCATGTGAGTCTATGGGAGTATGTGGGAGTTGTGGGAGTCTATGGAAGTATGTGGGAGTCTATGAGAGTATGTGGGAGTTGTGGGAGTCTATGGGAGTATGTGGGAGTCTATAGGAGTTGTGGGAGTCTAAGAGAGTATGTGGGAGTCTATGAGAGTATGTGGGAGTTGTGGGAGTCTATGGGAGTATGTGGGAGTTGTGGGAGTCTATGGGAGTATGTGGGAGTTGTGGGAGTCTATGGGAGTTGTGGGAGTCTATGGAGTATGTGGGAGTCCATGGGAGTATGTGGAGCTGTGGGAGTCTATGGAAGTATGTGGGAGTCTATGGGAGTATGTGGGAGTTGTGGGAGTCTATGAGAGTATGTGGGAGTTTGGGAGTCTATGAGAGTATGTGGGAGTCTATGGAGTATGTGGGAGTTGTGGGAGTCTATGGGAGTATGTGAAAGTCTATGGGAGTATGTGGGAGTTGTGGGAGTCTATGGGAGTTGTGGGAGTCTATGGAGAATGAGTCTGCGGGAGTATGTGGAGTTGTGGGAGTCTATGGAGTTGTGGGAGACTATGGGAGTTGTGGGAGTCTATGGGATAGGGGAGTTCATGGGAGTATGGGAGTCTATGGGAGTATGGGAGTTGTGGGAGTTGTGGGAGTCTAAGGGAGTGTGTGGGAGTCTATGGAGTATGTGGGAGTTGAGGGAGCTGTGAGGCGGGAGTTGTGGGAGCTGTGGGAGTCTATGGGAGTATGTGGGAGTTGTGGGAGTCTATGGGAGTATGTGGAGTTGTGGAGTCTATGGGAGTGGGAGCTGTGGGAGTTGTGGGAGTCTATGGAAGTATGTGGGAGCATGTGAGTTGCTAGGGGAGTCTATGGAAGTATGTGGGAGTTGTGGGAGTCTATGGGAGTATGTGGGAGTTGTGGGAGTCTATGGAAGTATGTGGGAGTTGTGGGAGTTGTGGGAGTCTATGGTAGCATGTGGGAGTTGTGGGAGTCTATGGGAGTATGTGGAGTTGTGGGAGTCTATGGAGTATGTGGGAGTCTATGGGAGTATGTGGGAGTTGTGGGAGTCTATGGAAATATGTGGGAGTTGGGGAGTCTATGGGAGTATGTGGGAGTTGAGGGAGCTGTGGGAGTATGTGGATGGGAGTTGTGGGAGTCTGCGGAGTGAAGGGGAGTTGGGGAGTCTACAAGGAGTATGTGGGAGTTGGGGGAGTCTATGGGAGTATGTGGGAGTTAGAGATGTGGGAGTCTATGGAAGTATGGGAGCATGTGGGAGTCAGGGAGTCTATGGAAGTATGTGGGAGTTGTGGGAGTCTATGGGAGAAGGGGGAGTTGTGGGAGTCTATGGAAGCATGTGGGAGTTGTGGGAGTTGTGGGAGTCTATGGAAGTGGTGGGAGTTGTGGGAGTCTGTGGGAGTATGTGGGAGTTGTGAGTCTATGGAAGTATGTGGAGCTAGAGTCTATGGAAGTATGTGGAGTTGTGGGAGTTGTGGAGTCTGCGGGAGTTGTGGGAGTATGTGGGAGTTGTGGAGTCTATGGGAGTATGTGGGAGTCTATGGGAGTATGGGATGCTAGGAGTCTATGGGAGTATGTGGGAATTGTGGGAGTCTATGGAGTATGTGGGAATTGTGGGAGTCTATGGAAGTATGTGGAGTCTATGGGAGTATGTGGTTGTAAGAGTCTATGGAGTATGTGGGAGTATGTGGGAGTCTATGGATTATGTGGGGTTGTGAGTTCATGGGAGTATGGGAGTCTATGGGAGTATGGAGCTGGAGTTATGGAGTATGTGGGAGTTGTGGGAGTCTATGAGTATGTGGGAGTCTATGGGTATGTAAGAGTCTATGGGAGTATGTGGGAGCTGTGGGAGTCTATGGGAAGCATGTGGGAGTCTATGGGAGTATGTGGGAGTTGTGGGAGTCTATGGAAGCATGTGGGAGTCTATGGGAGTATGTGGGAGTCTATGGAAGTATGTGGGAGTCTATGCGAGAGTATGTGGGGAGTTGTGGGAGTCTATGTAAGTATGTGGGAGTCTATGGGAGTATGTGGGAGTTGTGGGAGTCTATGGAAGTATGTGGGAGTCTATGGGAGTATGTGGAGTTATGGAGTCTATGGAAGTATGTGGGAGCCTATGGAAGTATGTGGGAGTCTATGGGAGTATGTGGGATTTGTGGGAGTCTATGGAAGTATAAGTCTATGGGAGTTGTGGGAGTCTATGGGAGTTGTGGGGAGTTGTAGTCTATGGGAGTATGTAGGAGTCTATGGAGTTGTGGGAGTTGTGGGAGTTGTGGGAGTCTATGGAGTATGTGGCTTCTATGGGAGTATGTGGGAGTTGTGGGAGTCTATGGGAGTTGTGGAGTTGTGGTAGTCTATGGGAGTATGTGGGAGTCTATGGGAGTTGTGGAGTTGTGGGAGTTGTGGAGTATGGCCCATGAGTATGTGGGAGTTTTTGGGAGTTGTGGGAGTCTATGTGAGTTGTGGGAGTCATGGGAGTATGTGGGAGTTGTGGGAGTCTATGGGAGTATGTGGGAATTGTGGGAGTCTATGGGAGTATGTGGGAGTTGTGGGAGTCTATGGAAGTATGTGGAGTCTATGGGAGTATGTGGGAGTCTATGGAGTATGTGGGAGTTGTGGGAGCTCATGGGAGTATGTGGAGTTGTGGGAGTCTATGGAAGCTAGGAGTTCATGGAGTATGGGGAGCTAGAGCTCCAGGAGTATGTGGGAGCTAGGGAGTCTATGGAAGTATGTGGGAGTTGTGGAGTCTATGAGAATGTGGGAGTCTATGGGAGAATGTGGAGCTAGGAGTCTGCGGGTGAATGTGGGAGTCTATGGGAGAATGGGAGTCTATGGGAGTATGTCGGAGTTGTGAGCTATGGGAGAATGTGGGAGTCTATGGAGCATGTCGGAGTTGTGGGAGTTTATGGGAGAATGGAGTCTATGGGAGTATGTCGGAGTTGTGGAGTCTATGGGAGAATGGAGTCTATGGGAGTAAGGTCGGGAGTTGTGGAGACTATGGGAGAATGGGAGTTGTGGGAGTCTAGTATGTGGGAGTTGTGGGAGTCTATAGAAGTTGTATGTAAGAGTCTATGAGAGTATGTGGGGAGTTAGAGTCTATGGAAGTATGTGGAGTCTATGAGAGAATGTGGGAGTTGTGGGAGTCTATGATGAGTATGTGGGAGTCTATGAGAGTATGTGGGAGTTGTTCGAGTCTGGTTATGGGAGTATTTGGGAGTCTATGGGAGTATGTGGAGTTGTGGGAGTCTATGGGAGCATGTGGGAGTTGGGGAGTCTATGTGGAGAAGGAGTTGGGGAGTCTATGGGAGCATGTGGGAGTTGTGGAGTCTGGGAGTATGTGGGAGTTGTGTGAGTCTATGGGAGTATGTGGAGTTAGAGTCTATTGGAGCATGTGGGGGAGTTTTGGGAGTCTATGGGAGTATGTGGGAGTTGTGGGAGTCTATGGGAGAATGTGGGAGTTGTGGGAGTCCATGGGAGTATGTGGGAGCTGTGGGAGTCTATGGAAGTATGTGGGAGTCTATGGGAGTATGGAGTTGTGGGAGTCTATGAGAGTATGTGGAGTTTTGGGAGTTCATGAGAGTATGTGGGAGTTGTGAGTCTATGGGAGTATGTGGGAGTTGTGGGAGTTCATGAGAGTATGTGGGAGTTGTGGGAGTCTATGGGAGTATGTAAGTCTATGGGAGTATGTGGGAGTTGTGGGAGTCTATGGGAGTATGTGGGTTGGGGGAGTCTATGGGAGTATGTGGGAGTTATGGGAGTCTATGGGAGTATGTGGGAGTTGTGGGAGTCTATGGGAGTATGGGAGTCTATGGGAGTATGGGAGTCTATGGGAGTATGTGGGAGTTGTGGGAGTTTATGGAAGAAGGTGGGAGTCTGCTGGGGAGCATCTGGGAGCGGAGGCCATGAGTATGTGGAGCTAGGAGTTGTGGGAGTTCATGGAGCATGGGAGTTGTGGGAGTCTATGGGAATATGTCGGAGTTGTGGAAGTCTAGGAGAAGGGAGGTTGTGGGAGTAGTGGGAGTGTATGGGAGTATGTGGGAGTCTATGGGAGTATGTGGGAGTCTATGGGAGTATGTGGGAGTTGTGGGAGTCTATGGAAGTATGTGAGTCTATGGGAGTATGTGGAGTCTATGGAAGTATGTGGGAGTCTATGGGAGTATGTGGAGTTGTGGAGTCTATGGAAGTATGTGGGAGTCTATGGAAGTATGGGAGTCTATGGGAGTATGTGGGAGTTGTGGGGAGTCTATGGAAGTATGTGGGAGTCTATGGGGAGTGCTGTGGAGTCTATGTGAGTATGTGGGAGTTGTGGGAGTCTATGGGAGTATGTGGAGTTTGGGGGAGTCATGAAGTTTGTGGGAGTCTATGGGAGTAAGGGAGTTGTGGGAGTCTATGGGAGTATGTGGGAGTTGTGGGAGTCTATGGAAGTATGTGGGAGTTGTGGGAGTCTATGGGAGAATGTGGAGTCTATGGGAGAATGTGGGAGCTGTGGGAGCCTGCGGGTGAATGTGGGAGTCTATGGGAGAATGTGGGAGTCTATGGGAGCATGTCGGAGTTGTGGGAGTCTATGGGAGAATGTGGGAGTCTATGGGAGTGTCGGAGTTGTGGGAGTTTTATGGGAATGGAGTCTATGGGAGTATGTCGGAGTTGTGGGAGTCTATGGGAGAATGTGGGAGTCTGCGGAGTATGTTTGAGTTGTGGGAGACTATGGGAGAATGTGGGAGTTGTGGGAGTCTATGGAAGTATGTGGGAGTTGTGGGAGTCTATAGAAGTATGTAAGAGTCTATGAGAGTATGTGGGAGTTGTGGGAGTCTATGGAAGTATGTGGGAGTCTATGAGAGTATGGGAGTTGTGGGGGTCTATGAGAATATGTGGGAGACTCATGAGAGTATGTGGGAGTTGTCTGAGTCTATGGGAGTATGTGGGAGTCTATGGGAGTATGGGAGTTGTGGGAGTCTATGGGAGTATGGGAGTTGTGGGAGTTGGGGAGTCTATGGGAGTATGTGTGGGAGTTGTGGGAGTCTATGAGTATGTGGGAGTTGTGGGAGTCTATGGGAGTATGTGGAGTTGTGGGAGTCTATGGAGTATGTGGGAGTTGTGTGAGTCTATGGGAGTATGTGGGAGTTGTGGGAGTCTATTGGAGCATGTGGGAGTTTTGGGAGTCTATGGGAGTATGTGGGAGTTGTGGGAGTCTATGTGAGAATGTGGGAGCTGTGGGAGTCCATGGGAGTATGTGGGAGCTGTGGGAGTCTATGTAGTATGTGGGAGTCTAAGGGAGTATGTGGGTATGGGAGTCTATGAGAGTATGTGGGAGTCTATGAGAGTATGGGAGTTGTGGAGTCTATGGGAGTATGTGTGTTGTGGGAGTCTATGAGAGTATGTGGGAGTTGTGGGAGTCTATGGGAGTATGTGGGAGTCTATGGGAGTGCTGTGGGAGTTGTGGGAGTCTATGGGAGTATGTGGGAGTTGTGGGAGTTGTGGGTCTATGGGAGTATGTGAGTTGTGGGAGTCTATGGGAGTATGTGGGAGTTATAGTCTATGGAGTATGTGGGAGTTGTGGGAGTTGTGGAGTCTATGGGAGTATGTGGGAGCTCTGTGGGAGTATGTGGGAGTCTATGGGAGTATGTGGGAGTTGTGAGTTTATGGAAGTATGTGGAGCTCCAGGAGCATCTGGGAGTTGTGGAGTCTATGGGAGTATGTGGGAGTTGTGGGAGTTGTGGAGTCTATGGGAGTATGTGGGAGTTGTGGGAGTCTGAGTATGTGGGAGTTGTGGGAGTCTGAGTGGAGTATGTGGGAGCTGTGGAGAAAGGGGAGGCATGGGAGCATGTGGAGCCTGAGTATGTGGGAGTCTATGGGAGTATGTGGGAGTCTATGGAGTATGTGGGAGCTGTGGGAGTTTAGAAGTATGTGGGAGTCTATGGGAGTATCTGGGAGTTGGGAGCTCCATGGGGAGTATGTGGGAGTTGTGGGAGTTGTGGAGTCTATGGGAGTATGTGGGAGTTGTGGGAGTCTATGGAGTATGTGGGTTGTGGGAGTCTATGTGGGAGTTGTGGGAGAGGGGGAGTGTATGGGAGTATGTGGGAGTCTATGGGAGTATGTGGGAGTCTATGGGAGCATGTGGGAGTTGTGGGAGTCTATGGAAGTATGTGGGAGTCTATGGGAGTTTGTGTGGAGTTGTGGGAGTCTAAGTGGGCATGTGGGAGTCTATGGGAGTATGTGGGAGTTTTTGGAGTCTATGGAAGTATGTGGGAGTCTATGGAAGTATGTGGGAGTCTATGGGAGTATGGGAGTTGTGGAGTCTATAGAAGTATGTGGGAGTCTATGGGAGGCATGTGGGAGTTGTGGGAGTCTATGAGAGTATGTGGGAGTTTTGGGAGTCTATGAGAGTATGTGGGAGTTGTGGGAGTCTATATGGGAGTCTTTGGGAGTATGTGGGAGTTGTGGGAGTCTATGGGAGTATGTGGGAGTTGTGGAGTCTATGGGCGCATGTGGAGTCTATGGGAGTATGTGGGAGTCTATGGGAGTATGTGGGAGTTGTGGGAGTCTATGAGAGAGTATGTGGGAGTTGTGGGAGTCTATGGAAGTATGGGAGTCTATGGGGAGTGATGTGGGAGTTGTGGGAGTCTATGGGAGAATGTGGGAGTCTATGGAGAATCTGGAGTCTATGGGAGAATGGGGGAGTTTTTGGGAGAATGGGTGTCTATGGGAGTATGTCGGAGTTGTGGGAGTATGTGAGTTGTGGAGTCTATGGGAGTATGTGGGAGTTGTGGGAGTCTATGAAGTATGTGGGAGTCTATGGGAGTATGTGGGAGTCTATGGGAGTATGTGGTGCTAGGAGTCTATGGGAGTTGTGGGAGACTATGGGAGTTGGGGAGTCTATGGGAGTTGTGGGAGTCTATGGGAGGCATGTGGGAGTCTGGGAGTATGTGGGAGTTGTGGGAGTTGTGGGAGTCTATGGGAGTATGTGTGGGAGTCTATGGAGTATGTGGGAGTTGAGTGGAGTTGTGGGAGTATGTGGGAGTTGTGGGAGTTGTGGGAGTCTATGGGAGTATGTGGGAGTTGTGGGAGTCTATGGGAGTATGTGGGAGCTAGAGTCTATGGGAGTATGTGGGAGTTGTGGGAGTTGTGGGAGTTCATGGAAGTATGTGGGAGCATGTGGGAGTTGTGGGAGTCTATAGAAGTATGTGGGAGTTGTGGAGTCTATGGGAGTATGTGGGAGTTGTGGGAGTCTATGGAAGTATGTGGGAGTTGTGTCAGGGAGTCTAGGGAAGCATGTGGGATTTGTGGGAGTCTATGGGAGTATGTGGGAGTTGTGGGAGTCTATGGAGTATGTGGGAGTCTATGGGAGTATGTGGGAGTTGTGAAGTCTATGGAACATGGTGGGAGTTGTGGGAGTCTATGGGAGTATGTGGGAGTTGAGGGAGTTGTGGGAGTATGTGGGAGTTGGGGGAGTTGTGGGAGCTCCATGGGAGTATGTGGGAGTTGTGGGAGTCTATGGGAGCATGTGGAAGTTGTGGGAGTCTATGGGAGTATGTGGGGAGTTGTGGGGAGTTGGGGGAGTCTATGGAAGTATGTGGGAGCATGTGGGAGTTGTGGGAGTCTATGGAAGTATGTGGGAGTTGTGGGAGTCTATGGGAGTATGTGGGAGTTGTGGGAGTCTATGGAAGTATGTGGGAGTTGTGGGAGTTGTGGGAGTCTATGGAAGTATGTGGGAGTTGTGGAGTCTAAGGGAGTATGTGGAGTTGTGGGAGTCTATGGAAGTATGTGGAGTTGTGGGAGTCTATGGAAGTATGTGGGAGTTGTGGGAGTTGTGGGAGTCTATGGAGTTGTGGGAGCATGTGGGAGTTGTGGGAGTCTATGGAGTATGGGAGTCTATGGGAGTATGGGAGTTGTGGGAGTTTATGGGAGTATGGGATATGTGGGAGTCTATGGGAGTATGTGGGAATTGTGGGAGTCTATGGAAGTATGTGGGAGTCTATGGGAGTATGGGAGTTGAAGAGTCTGCGGGAGTATGTGGGAGTATGTGGGAGTTCATGGGATTAGTGGGGTTGTGGGAGTCTATGTGAGTATGTGGGAGTCTATGGGAGTATGGGAGTTGTGGGAGCGTGAGGCGGGAGTTGTGGAGTCTATGGGAGTATGTGGGAGTCTATGGGAGTATGTGGAGTCTATGGGAGTATGTGGGAGCTGGGTGTGGAGTCTATGGAAGCAGTATGTGGGAGTTCATGGGAGTATGTGGGAGTTGTGGGAGTCTATGGAAGTATGTGGGAGTCTATGGGAGTATGTGAGAGTCTATGGAAGTATGTGTGAGTCTATGCGAGTATGTGGGAGTTGTGGGAGTCTATGTAAGTATGTGGGAGTCTATGGGAGTATGTGGGAGTTGTGGGAGTCTATGGAAGTATGGGAGTCTATGGGAGTATGTGGGAGTTATGGGAGTCTATGGAAGTATGTGGGAGCCTATGGAAGTATGTGGAGTCTATGGGAGTATGTGGGATTTGTGGGAGTCTATGGAAGGCTGTGGGAGTCTATGGGAGTTGTGGGAGTCTATGGGAGTTGTGGGAGTTGTGGGAGTCTGCGGGAGTATGTAGGAGTCTATGGGAGCTGTGGGAGTTGTGGAGTTGTGGAGTCTATGGGAGTATGTGGGCTTCTGGTGGAGTATGTGGAGTTGGGAGTCTATGGGAGTTGTGGGAGTTGTGGTAGTCTATGGGAGTATGTGGGAGCTCCAGGAGTTGTGGGAGTTGTGGGAGCTGTGGGAGTATGTGGAGTCTATGAAAGTATGTGGGAGTTTTGGGAGTTGTGGAGTCTATGTGAGCTTTGTGGGAGTCTATGGGAGGGGCGGGAGTTGTGGAGCTATGGGAGTATGGGAATTGTGGAGTCTATGGGAGTATGGGAGTTGGGGGAGTTCATGGAAGTATGTGGGAGCTCCAGGGGGAGTATGTGGGAGTCTATGGGAGTATGTGGGAGTTGTGGGAGTCTATGGGAGTATGTGGAGTTGTGGGAGTCTGGTGGAAGTTTGTGGAGTCTATGGGAGTATGTGGGAGTTGTGGGAGTCTATGGGAGTAAGGGAGTTGTGGAGTCTATGGAAGTATGTGGAGTTGTGGGAGTCTATGGGAGAGTGTAAGTCTATGGGAGAATGTGGAGTTGTGGGAGTCTATGGGTGAATGTGGAGTCTATGGGAGAATGGGAGTCTATGGAGTATGTTTGAGTTGTGGGAGTCTATGGGAGAATGTGGGAGTCTATGGGAGTATGTCGGAGTTATGGGTGATGGGAGAATGTGTGGAGTCTATGGGAGTATGTTTGAGTTGTGGGAGTCTATGGAGAATGGGAGTCTATGGGAGGCTGAGCTGGAGACTATGGGAGAATGTGGAGTTGTGGGAGTCTATGAAGTATGTGGGAGTTGTGTCTATAGAAGTATGTAAGAGTCTATGAGAGTATGTGGGAGTTGTGGGAGTCATGGAAGCATGTGGGAGTCTATGAGAGTATGTGGGAGTTGTGGGAGTCTATGAGAGTATGTGGGAGTCTATGAGAGTATGGGAGTTGTTCGAGTCTATGGGAGTATGTGGGGAGTCTATGGGAGTATGTGGGAGTTGTGGAGTCTATGGGAGCATGGGAGTTGTGGGAGTCTATGGGAGTATGGGAGCGGGAGTCTATGGGAGCATGTGGGAGTTGTGGGAGTCTATGGGAGTATGTGGGAGTTGTGTGAGTCTATGGGAGTATGGGAGTTGTGGGAGTCTATTGGAGCATGTGGGAGTTTTGGGAGTCTATGGGAGTATGTGGAGTTGTGGGAGTCTATGGGAGAATGTGGGAGTTGTGGGAGTCCATGGGAGTATGGGAGCTGTGGGAGTCTATGGAAGTATGTGGGAGTCTGGCGGGGAGTATGTGGGAGTTGTGGAGTCTATGAGAGTATGTGGGAGTTTTGAAGTCTATGAGAGTATGTGGGAGTTGTGGAGTCTATGGGAGTATGTGGGAGTTGGGGGAGTCTATGAGAGTATGTGGGAGTTGTGGGAGTCTATGGGAGTATGTGGAGTCTATGGGAGTATGTGGGAGTGAGTCTATGGGAGGCATGTGGGAGTTGTGAGTCTATGGGAGTATGTGGGAGTTATGGGAGTCTATGGGAGTATGTATGAGTTGTGGGAGTCTATGGGAGTATGTGAGTCTATGGGAATATGTGGGAGTTGGGAGTCTATGGGAGTATGTGGGAGTTGTGGTAGTCTATGGAAGTATGGGAGTCTATGGGAGTATGTGGGAGTCTTTGGGAGTATGTGGGAGTTGTGGGAGTCTATGGGAATATGTGGGAGTTGTGGGAGTTGTGGGAGTCTATGGGAGAAGGTAGGAGTCTGTGGGGGTTGTGGGAGTTGTGAGTCTATGGGAGTATGTGGGAGTCTATGGGAGTATGTGGGAGTCTATGGGAGCTAGGAGTTCATGGGAATATGTGGGAGTTGTGGGAGTTGTGGGAGTCTATGGGAGTATGTGGGAGTCTATGGGAGTATGTGGGAGTATGTGGGAGTCTATGAGTATGTGTGGGAGTCTATGGGAGTATGTGGGAGTCTATGGAGTATGGGAGCTGTGGGAGTTGTGGGAGTCTATGGGAGTTGTGGGAGTTGTGGAGTCTATGGGAGTATGTGGGAGTTGTGGGAGTCTATGGAGTATGTGGGAGTCTATGGGAGCATGTGGGAGTCTATGGGAGTATGTGGGAGTTGTGGGCCTAAGGGAGTATGTGGGAGTCTATGGGAGTATGTGGGAGTCTATGGGAGTATGTGGGAGTTGTGGGAGTTGTGGGAGTCTATGGGAGTTGTGGGAGTTGTGGGAGTCTATGGGAGTATGTGGGAGTTGTGGAGTCTATGGGAGTATGTGGGAGTCTATGTAAGGAGTATGTGGAGTCTATGGGAGTATGTGGGAGTTGTGGGAGTTGTGGGAGTCTATGGGAGTTGTGGGAGTTGAGTCTATGGGAGTTGTGGGAGTCTATGGGAGTTGTAGGAGTTGTGGGAGTCTATGGAGTATGTAGGAGTCTATGGGAGTTGTGAGTTGTGGGAGTTGTGGGAGTCTATGGGAGTATGTGGGAGTCTATGGGAGTATGTGGGAGTTGTGGAGTCTATGGGAGTTGTGGGAGTCTATGGGAGTATGTGGGAGTTGTGGGAGCTTGCGGAGTATGTGGGAGTTGTGGGAGTCTATGGGAGATGTGGAGTCTATGGGAGTATGTGGGAGTCTATGGGAGTATGGAGCTGGGGGAGTTGTGGAGTCTATGGGAGTTGTGGGAGTCTATGGGAGTATGTGGGAGTTGTAGGAGTCTATGGGAGTTGTGGGAGTTGTGGGAGTTGTGGGAGTTCATGGGAGTATGTGGGAGTCTATGGGAGTATGTGGGAGTTGTGGAGTCTATGGGAGTTGTGGGAGTCTATGGGAGTATGGGAGTTGGGGAGTCTATGGAGTATGTGGGAGTTGTGGGAGTCTATGGGAGTATGTGGGAGTCTATGGGGTATGTGGGAGTCTATGGGAGTATGTGGGAGTTGTGGGAGTTGTGGGAGTCTATGGGAGTTGTGGGAGTCTGGCGGGGGAGTAAGGTGGAGTTGTGGGAGTCTATGGGAGTATGTGGGAGTTGTAGGAGTCTATGGGAGTATGTGGGAGTTCATGGGAGTATGTGGGAGTTGTGGGAGTCTATGGGAGTATGTGGGAGTCTATGGGAGTATGTGGGAGTCTATGGGAGTATGTGGGAGTTGGGCTTGTGGGAGTTGTGGGAGTCTATGGGAGTTGTGGGAGTTGTGGGAGTCTATGGGAGCATGTAGGAGTTCATGGGGAGTTGTGGGAGTTGTGGGAGTTGTGGGAGTCTGTGGGAGTATGTGGGAGTCTATGAGTATGTGGGAGTTGTGGAGTCTATGGGAGTTGTGGGAGTTCATGGGAATATGTGGGAGATATTGGGGAGTCTGGAGTATGTGGGAGTTGTGGTAGTCTATGGAAGAAGGGGAGTCTATGGAGATGTGGAGTCTTTGGGAGTATGTGGGAGCTTGTGGGAGTCTATGGGAGTATGTGGAGTCTATGGGAGCATGGAGTCTATGGGAGTATGTGGGAGTTGTGGGAGCGGGAGTCTATGGGAGTTGTGGAGTCTATGGGAGTATGTGGGAGTTGTGGGAGTCTATGGGAGTATGTGGGAGTTGTGGGAGTCTGGAGTATGTGGAGTCTATGGGAGTATGTGTGGGAGTCTGTGGAGCATGTGGGAGTTGTGGGAGTTGTGGGAGTCTATGGAGTTGTGGGAGTTGTGGAGTCTATGGGAGTTGTGGGAGTCTATGGGAGTTGTAGAGTTGTGGAGTCTGAGTCTATGGGAGCTGTAAGCTGTGAGTTGTGGGAGTCTATGGGAGTATGTGGGAGTCTATGGGAGTATGTGGGAGTTGTGGGAGTCTAAGTGGGAGTTGTGGGAGTCTATGGGAGTATGTGGGAGTTGTGGGAGTCTATGGAGTATGGGAGTTGTGGGAGTCTATGGGAGTATGTGGGAGTCTATGGAGTATGTGGAGTCTATGGGAGTATGTGGGAGTTGGGGGAGTTGTGAGTCTATGGGAGTTGTGGAGTCTATAAGTATGGGAGTTGTGGGAGTCTATGGAGTATGTGGGAGCTAGAGTCTATGGGATATGTGGGAGTCTATGGGAGATGTGGGAGTTGTGGGAGTCTATGGGAGTATGTGGGAGTCTATGGGAGTATGTGGGAGTCTATGGGAGTATGTGGGAGTTGTGGGAGTTGTGGGAGTCTATGGGAGTTGTGGGAGTTGTGGGAGTCTATGGGAGCATGTAGGAGTCTATGGGAGTTGTGGGAGTTGTGGGAGTTGGGAGTCTATGGGAGTATGTGGGAGTCTATGGGAGTATGGGAGTTATGGGGAGTTGTGGGAGCTCCATGGGAATATGTGGAGTTGTGGGAGTCTATGGGAGTATGTGGGAGTTGTGGTAGTCTATGGAAGTATGGGAGTCTATGGGAGTATGTGGGAGTTCCTTGGGAGTATGTGGGAGTTGGGGAGTCTATGGAATATGTGGGAGTTGTGGGAGCTGTGGAGTCTATGGGAGTATGTAGGAGTCTGTGGGAGTTGTGGGAGTTGTGGGAGTCTATGGGAGTATGGGAGTCTATGGGAGTATGTGGAGTCTATGGGAGCTAGGAGTCTATGGGAATATGTGGGAGTTGTGGGAGTTGTGGGAGTCTATGGGAGCATGTGGGCGGGGAGCATGTGGAGTTGTGTGGGAGTCTATGGGAGGTGTGGGAGTCTATGGGAGCATGTGGGAGTCTATGGGAGTATGTGGGAGTTGTGGGAGTTGTGGGAGTCTATGGGAGTTGTGGGAGTTGTGGGAGTCTATGGGAGTATGTGGGAGTCTATGGGAGTATGTGGGAGTTGTGGGAGTCTATGGGAGTTGTGGGAGTCTATGGGAGTATGTGGAGTTGTGGGAGTCTATGGGAGTATGTGGGAGTCAGGAGAGCCTATGGGAGTATGTGGGAGCTATGGGAGTATGTGGGAGTTGTGGGAGTCTATGGGAGTATGTGGGAGTCTATGGGAGTATGTGGGAGTCTATGGGAGTATGTGGGAGTTGTGGGAGTTGTGGGAGTCTATGGGATGTGGGAGTTGTGGGAGTCTATGGGAGACAGGAGTCTATGGGGAGTTGTGGGAGTTGTGGGAGTTGTGGGAGTCTATGGGAGTATGTGGGAGTCTATGGGAGTATGTGGGAGTTGTGGGAGTCTATGGGAGTTGTGGGAGTCTATGGGAATATGTGGGAGTTGTGAGTCTATGGGAGTATGTGGGAGTTGTGGTAGTCTATGGAAGTATGTGGGAGTCTATGGGAGTATGTGGAGTCTTTGGGAGCATGTGGGAGTTGTGGGAGTCTATGGGAATATGTGGGAGTTGTGGGAGTTGTGGGAGTCTATGGGAGTATGTAGGAGTCTGTGGGAGTTGTGGGAGTTGTGGGAGTCTATGGAGTATGTGGGAGTCTATGGAGTATGTGGGGTCTATGGGAGTTGTGAGTTCATGGGAATATGGGAGTTGTGGGAGTCTATGGGAGTATAGGAGTTGTAGTCTATGGAAGTATGTGGGAGTCTATGGGAGTATGTGGGAGTTGTGGGAGTTGTGGGGAGTCTATGGGAGTTGTGGGAGTTGTGGGAGACTATGGGAGTATGTAGGAGTCTATGGGAGTTGTGGGAGTTGGGGGAGTTGTGAGCTATGGGAGCATGTGGGAGTCTATGGGAGCATGTGAGTTGTGGGAGTCTATGGGAGTTGTGGGAGTCTATGGGAATATGTGGGAGTTGTGAGCCCAGTGGGGGATACATGTGAGTTGTGGTAGTCTACAGCATGTGGGAGTCTATGGAGTATGTGGGAGTCTTTGGGGAGCATGGGAGTTGTGGGAGTTGTGGGAGTCTATGGGAGTTGTGGGAGTTGTGGAGTTCATGGGCATGTAGGAGTCTGTGAGTTGTGGAGTCTATGGGAGTTGTGGGAGTCTATGGGAGAAGGGAGTCTATGGAGTATGAGCTAGGAGTCTATGGGAGTTGGGGAGTCTGTGTGGGAATATGTGGAGTTAGGAGTCTATGGGAGTATGTGGGAGTTGTGGTAGTCTATGGAAGTATGTGGAGTCTATGGGAGTATGTGGGAGTCGTGTGAGTTGTGGGAGTCTATGGGAGAAGGTGGGAGTTGTGGGAGTCTATGGGAGTTGTGGGAGTCTATGGGAGTTGTGGGAGTTGTGGAGTCTATGGGAGTATGGAGAGTCTGCGGGAGTTGTGGGAGCTGGGGAGTTGTGGGAGTCTATGGGAGTATGTGGGTCTATGGGGAGTGGTGGGAGTTGTGGGAGTCTATGGGAGTTGGGAGTCTATGGGAGTATGTGGGTTGTGGGTGCCCAGGAGTATGTGGGAGTTGTGGGAGTCTATTGGAGTATTTGGAGTATGTGGGATTGTGGGAGTCTATGGGAGTATGTGGGAGTCTATGGGAGTATGTGGGAGTCTATGGGAGTATGTGGCAGTTGTGGGAGTATATGGAAGTATGTGGGAGTCTATGGGAGTATTTGGGAGTTGTGGGAGTCTATGGAAGTATGTGGGAGTCTATGGGAGTATGTGGGAGTTGTGGAAGTCTATGGAAGTATGTGGAGTCTATGGAAGTATGTGGGAGTCTATGGGAGTATGTGGGAGCTAGAGTCTATGGAAGTATGTGGGAGTCTATGGGAGTATGTGGGAGTCTATGGGGAGTATGTGGGAGTTGTGGGAGTCTATGGGCATGTGGGAGTCTATGGGAGTATGTGGGAGTCTATTGGAGTATGTGGGAGTTGTGGGAGTCTATGGGATTATGTGGGAGTTGTGGGAGTCTATGGGAGAATGTGGGAGCCCTTGTTGGGAGGAATGTGGGAGTTGTGGGAGTCTGCAGAATGTGGGAGTCTATGGGAGAATGTGGGAGTCTATGGGAGAAGGCTCGGAGTTGTGGGAGTCTGGCGGGGAGGCTGTGGAGTTGTGGGAGTCTATGGAAGTATTTGGGAGTCTAAGGGGAGTATGTGAGTCTATGGGAGTATGTGGGAGTTTTTGAGTCTATGGGAATATGTGGGAGCTAGAGTCTATGGAGCTTTCAGGGGAGTTGTGGGAGTCTATGGGAGTATGTGGGAGTTGTGGGAGTCTATGGGAGTATGTGGGAGTTGTAGGAGTCTATGGGAGTATGTGGGAGTCTATGGGAGTATGTGGGAGTCGTGTGAGTTGTGGAGTCTGGTGGGAGTATGTGGGAGTTGTGGGAGCTCATGGGAGTTGTGGAGTCTATGGGAGTATGTGGGAGTTGTGAGTCTATGGGAGTATGGTGGAGTCTATGGGAGTATGGGAGTCTATGGGAGTATGTGGGAGTTGTGGGAGTTTATGGAAGTATGTGGGAGTCTATGGGAGTATGTGGGAGTTGTGGGAGTCTATGGGAGTATGTGGGAGCTGTGGGAGTTGTGGAGTCTATGGGAGTATGTGGGAGTTGTGGGAGTCTATGGGAGTATGTGGGAGTTGTGGGAGTCTATTGGAGTATTTGGGAGTATGTGGGAGTTGTGGGAGTCTATGGGAGTATGTGGGAGTTCATGGGAGTATGTGGGAGTCTATGGGAGTATGTGGCAGTTGGGGAGTATATGGAAGTATGTGGGAGTCTATGGGAGTATGTGGGAGTTGTGGGAGTCTATGGAAGTATGGGAGTCTATGGGAGTATGTGGGAAGTCTATGGAAGTATGTGGGAGTTCATGGAAGTATGTGGGAGTCTATGGGAGTATGTGGAGTTGTGGGAGTCTATGGAAGTATGTGGGAGTCTATGGGAGTATGTGGGAGTCTATGGGAGTGCTGTGGGAGTTTTGGGAGTCTATGGAGTATGTGGGAGTTGTGGGAGTCTATGGAAGTATGTGGGAGTCTATGGGAGTATGTGGGAGTCTATTGGAGTATGTGGGAGTTGTGGAGTCTATGGGATTATGTGGGAGTTGGGGAGTCTATGGGAATGTGGTGTCTGTGGAGGAATGAGCAAAGGAGTCTATGGGAGAATGAGTCTATGGAATGTGGGAGAGTCTATGGGAGTATGTCGGAGTTGTGGGAGTCTATGGGAGTATGTGGGAGTTGTGGGAGTCTATGGAAGTATTGGGAGTCTATGGAGTATGGGAGTCTATGGGAGTATGTGGAGTTTTCTTGAGTTCATGGGAATATGGGAGTTGTGGAGTCTATGGAAGCATGTGGGAGTCTATGGGGAGGAGTCTATGGGAGTATGTGGGAGTTTTGGGAGTCTATGGGAGTATGTGGGAGTTGGGGGAGTCTATGGAAGTATGTGGGAGTCTATGGGAGTATGTGGGAGTTGTGGGAGTCTATGGAAGTTTTTGGGAGTCTATGAGAGTATGGGAGTTGGGGAGTCTATGAGAGTAGAGCTCATGAGAGCATGGGAGTTGTGGGAGCCTATGAGAGTATGTGGGAGTCTATGAGAGTATGGGAGTTGTGGGAGTCTATGAGTGTATGTGGGAGTTGTGGGAGTCTATGAGAGTATGTGGAGTTGTGGGAGCCATGAGAGTATGGGAGTCTATGAGAGTATGTGGGAGTTGTGGGAGTCTATGAGTGTATGTGGGAGTTGTGGGAGTCTATGAGAGTATAGTGGGAGTTCATGAGAGTATGTGGGAGTTGTGTGAGTCTTTGAGAGTATTTGGGAGTTGTGGGAGTCTATGGGAGAATGTGGGAGTCTATGGGAGTATGTGGGGAGTTGGGAGTCTATGGAAGTATTTGGGAGTCTATGAGAGTATGTGGGAGTTGTGGGAGTCTATGAGAGTATGTGGGAGTCTATGAGAGTATGTGGGAGTTGTGGGAGCCTATGAGAGTATGTGGGAGTCTATGAGAGTATGTGGGAGTTGTGAGTCTATGAGTGTATGTGGGAGTTGTGGGAGTCTATGAGAGTATGTGGGAGTTCATGGAGAGGGAGTTGTGTGAGTCTTTGAGAGTATTTGGGAGTTGTGGGAGTCTATGGGAGTATGTGGGATTTGTGGGAGTCTATGGGAGTATGTGGGAGTTGTAGGAGTCTATAGAGTAAGGGGGAGTTGTGGAGTCTATGGGAGTATGGGAGTTGTGGTAGTCTATGGGAGTATGTGGGAGTTGTGGGAGTCTATGTAAGTATGTGGGAGTTGTGGGAGTCTATGGGAGTATGTGGACAGGGAGTCTAGAGTATGTGGGAGTTGTGGGAGTCTATGGAAGATGTGGGAGTCTATGCAGAGTATGGGAGTTGTGGGAGTCTATGGGAGTATGTGGAGTCTATGAGAGTATGTGGGAGTTGTGGGAGTCTATGGGAGTATGGGAGCATGTGGGAGTTGTGGAGTCTATGGGAGCAGCTAGAGTCTATGGAAGTATGTGGGAAATGGAGTCTATGGGAGAAGGGAGTTGGGAGTCTATGAGAGTATGTTGGAGTTTCTGGGAGTCTATGGGAGTATGGGAGTCTATGAAAGTATGTGGGAGTTGTGAGTCTATGGAGTATGTGGGAGTCTATGAGAGTTTGTGGGAGTTGTGAGTCTATGAGAGTATGGGAGTTGTGGGAGTCTATGAGAGTATGTGGGAGCTCAGAGAGTATGTGGGAGTTGTGTGGGAGTCTATGAGGGAGTATGTGGGAGTCTATGAGAGTATGTGGGAGTTGTGGAGTCTATGAGTGTATGTGGGAGTTGTGGGAGTCTATGAGAGTATGGGAGTCTATGAGTACAGGAGTTGTGTGAGTCTTTGAGAGTATGTGGGAGCTAGAGCTAGGAGTCTGAGTATGTGGGAGTTGTGGGAGTCTATGGGAGTATGTGAGCTAGAGTCTATGGGAGTATGTGGGAGTTGTGAGCTCATGGGAGTATGTGGTAGTTGGAGTCTATGGGAGTATGTGGGAGTTGTGGGAGTCCTGGAGTTTGTGGGAGCTAGAGTCTGCGGGAGCATGTGGGAGTTGTGGGGAGTCTGCGGGAGTATGTGGGAGCTGTAGGAGCCTGGGAGCATGTGGGAGTCTATGGAAGTATGTGGGAGTCGAGGAGTTGGGGAGTCTGCGGGAGTATGGGAGTTGTGGGAGTCTATGGGAGTTGTGGGAGTCTATGGGAGTATGTGGGAGTTGTGGGAGTTTATGGAAGTGATGTGGGAGCTCAAGGAGTATGTGGGAGTTGTGGGAGTCTATGGGAGGCTGTGGAGTTGGGGAGTTTGAGAAGTATGTGGGAGTCTATGGGCATGTGGGAGTTGTGGGAGTCTATGGGAGTATGTGGGAGTTGTGAGTTGTGGAGTCTATGGGAGTATGTGGGGATGGGGAGTCTATGGGAGTATGTGGGAGTTGTGGGACTACAGTATTTGGGAGTATGTGGGAGTTGTGGGAGTCTGGGAGTATGTGAGTCTATGGGAGTATTTGGGAGTCTATGGGAGTATGTGGTGTTGTGGGAGTATATGGAAGTATGTGGAGTCTATGGGAGTATGTGGGAGTTGTGGGAGTCTATGGAAGTATATGGGAGTCTATGGGAGTATGTGGAGCTGTGGAAGTCTATGGAAGTATGTGGGAGTCTATGGAAGTATGGGAGTTTCTCTTGGGAGTATGTGGGAGTCTATGGAGTATGTGGGAGTTGTGGTAGTCTATGAGAGTATGTGGAGTTGTGGGAGTCTATGGGAGATGGGAGTCTATGAGAGTATGTGGGAGCATGTGGGAGTCTATGGAAGTATGTGGGAGTCTATGAGAGTATGTGGGAGTTGTGGGAGTCTATGAGAGTATGGGAGTTGTGGGAGTCTATGGGAGTATGTGGGAGTCTATGAGAGTATGTGGGAGTTGGGGAGTCTATGGGAGAAGTGTCGGAGTCTATGAGAGTATGTGGGAGCTTGGGAGTCTATGGGAGTATGTGGGAGTTCATGAGAGTACATGGGAGTATGTGGGAGTCTATGGAGTATGTCGGAGTCTATGGGAGTATGTGGAGTCTATGGGCATGTGGGAGTTTTGGAGTCTATGGGTGTATGTGGAGTTGTGGGAGTCTATGGAAGTATGTGGGAGTCTATGGGAGTATGTGGGAGTCTATTGGAGCATGTGGGAGTTGTGGGAGTCTATGGAAGTATGTGGGAGTTGTGGGAGTCTATGGGAGTATGTGGGAGTTGTAAGAGTCTATGGGAGTATGTGGGAGTCTATGAGAGTATGTGGGAGTTGTGGGAGTCTATGGAAGTATGTGGGAGTTGTGGGAGTCTATGGGAGAAGTGGGAGTTGTAAGAGTCTATGGAGTATGTGGGAGTCTATGAGAGTATGTGGGAGTTGTGGGAGTCTATGAGAGTATTTTGGAGTTGTGGGAGTCTATGAGAGTATGTGGGAGTCTATGAGAGTATGTGGGAGTTGTGGGAGTCTATGAGATGTGGGAGTCTAAGTGAGAGTATGTGGGAGCTAGGAGTCTAAGTGAGTATGTGGGAGTTGTGAGTCTATGAGAGTATGTGAGTCTATGAGAGTATGTGGGAGTTGTGTGAGTCTTGAGAGTATGTGGGAGTTGTGAGCTGTGGAGTCTATGGGAGTATGTGGAGTTGTGGGAGTTCATGGGAGTATGTGGAGTTGTGGGAGTCTATGGGAGTATGTGGGAGTTGTGGGAGTCTATGAGAAGGGAGTTGTGGGATTCTATGAGAGTATGTGGGAGTCTATGAGAGTATGTGGGAGTTGTGGGAGTCTATGAGAGGCGGGAGCTCATGAGAGTATGTGGGAGCTAGGAGTCTATGAGAGCATGTGGGAGTCTTATGAGAGTATGAGCTCCATGAGAGTATGGGGGAGTTGTGGAGTCTATGGGAGTATGGGAGTTGTGGGAGTCTATGGGAGTATGTGGGAGTTGGAGTCTATGTGAGTATGTGGGAGTTGTGGGAGTTCATGGTATGTGGGAGTTGTGGGAGTCTATGGGAGTATGTGGGAGTTGTGGGAGTCTATGGGAGTATGTGGGAGTTGGAGTCTAGTGGGAGTATGTGGGAGTTGGGGGAGCTCCGCGGGAGTATGTGGGAGTTGTGGGAGTCTATGGAAGTATGTGGGAGTTCATGAGAGTATGCGGGAGTTGTGGGAGTCTATGGGAGTATGTGGGAGTCTATGAGGGTATGTGGGAGTTGTGGGAGTTTATGGAAGTATGTGGGAGTCTATGAAAGTATGTGGGAGTTGTGGGAGTCTATGGGAGTATGTGGGAGTTGTGGGAGCTCCATGTGGGAGTTGTGGGAGTCTATGGGAGTATGTGGGAGTTGTGGGAGTCTATGAGAGTATGTTGGAGTTGTGGGAGTCTATGGGAGTATGTGGGAGTCTATGAGAGTATGTGGGAGTTGTGGGAGTCTATGGAAGTATGTGGGAGTCTACAGAGTATGTGGGAGTTGTGGGAGTCTATGGGAGTATGTGGGAGTCTATGAGAGTATGGGAGTTGTGGGAGTCTATGGAAGTATGTGGGAGTCTATGAGTATGTGGGAGTTGTGGGAGTCTATGGGAGTATGTGGGAGTTGTGGGAGTCTATGGAAGTATGTGGGAGTTGTGGGAGTCTATGGGAGTATGTGGAGTTGTGGGAGTCTATGAGAGTATGTTGGAGTTGTGGGAGTCTATGGGAGTGGGGGAGTCTATGAGTATGTGGGAGTTGTGGGAGTCTATGGGAGTATGTGGGAGTCTATGAGAGTATGTGGGAGTTGTGGGAGTCTATGAGAGTATGTGGGAGTTAGAGTCTATGGGAGTATGTGAGTCTATGAGTATGTGGGAGCATGTGGGAGTCTATGGAAGTATGTGGGAGTCTAAGAGAGTATGTGGAGTTGGGGAGTCTGGCGAGAGTATGTGGGAGTTGTGGGAGTCTATGGGAGTATGTGTGGGAGTTCATGAGAGTATGTGGGAGTTGTGGGAGTCTATGGGAGTATGTCGGAGTCTATGAGAGTATGTGGGAGTTGTGGGAGTCTATGGAGTATGTGGGAGTCTATGAGAGTCTATGGGAGTATGTGGGAGTCTATGTGAGTATGTCGGAGTCTATGGAGTATGTGGAGTCTATGGAGTATGTGGGAGCTTTGGGAGTCTATGGGTGTATGTGTGAGTTGTGGGAGCCCAGGAAGTAATAGGAGTCTATGGGAGTATGTGGGAGTCTATTGGAGTATGTGGGAGTTGTGGAGTCTATGGAAGTATGTGGAGTTGTGGGAGTCTATGGAGTATGAAGGAGTTGTAAGAGTTCATGGGAGTATGTGGAGTCTATGAGGAGTATGTGGGAGTTGTGGGAGTCTATGGAAGTATGTGGGAGTTGTGGGAGTCTATGGAGTATGTGGGAGTCTATGAGATGCATAGGGAGTTGTGGAGTCTATGGAAGTATGGGAGTCTATGAGAGTATGTGGGGAGTTGTGGGAGTCTATGGGAGTATGTGGGAGTCTATGAGAGTATGGGAGTTGTGGGAGTCTATGGAAGTATGTGGGAGTCTATGAAAGTATGTGGGAGTTGTGGGAGTCTATGGAGTATGTGGAGTTGTGGGAGTCTATGAAGTATGTGGGAGTTGTGGGAGTCTATGGGAGTATGTGGGAGTTGTGGGAGTCTATGAGAGTATGTTGTGGGAGCTCATGGGAGCATGGGAGTCTATGAGAGTATGTGGGAGCTGTGGGAGTCTATGGGAGTATGTGGGAGTCTATGAGAGTATGTGGGAGTTGTGGGGAGTCTATGAGAGTATGTGGGAGCTAGGAGTCTATGGGAGTATGCTGTGGGAGTCTATGAGAGTATGTGGGAGCATGTGGGAGTCTATGGAAGTATGTGGGAGTCTATGAGAGTATGTGGGAGTTGTGGGAGTTCATGAGAGTATGTGGAGTTGTGGGAGTCTATGGGAGTATGTGGAGCTCCTGTGAGAGTATGTGGGAGTTGTGGGAATCTATGGGAGTGCTGTCGGAGTCTATGAGAGTATGTGGGAGCTGAGTCTATGGGAGTATGTGGGAGTCTAAGGAGAGTCTATGGGAGTATGTGGGAGTCTATGGGAGTATGTCGGAGTCTATGGGAGTATGTGGGAGTCTATGGAGTATGTGGAGTTTTGGGAGTCTATGGGTGTATGTGGGAGCTGTGGGAGTCTATGGAAGTATGTGGGAGTCTATGGGAGTATGTGGGAGTCTATTGGAGTATGTGGGAGTTGTGGGAGTCTATGGAAGTATGGAGTTGGGGAGTCTGTGGGAGCATGTGGGAGTTGTGGAAGAGTCTATGGGAGTATGGGGAGTCTATGAGAGTATGGGAGTTGTGGGAGTCTATGGAAGTATGTGGGAGTTGTGGGAGTCTATGGAGTATGTGGGAGTTGTATGAGTCTATGGGAGTATGTGGGAGTCTATGTGAGTATGTGGGAGTTGTGAGTCTATGAGTATTTTGGAGTTGTGGGAGTCTATGAGAGTATGTGGGAGTCTATGAGAGTATGTGGAGTTGTGGGAGTCTATGAGAGATGTGGGAGTCTATGAGTATGTGGGAGTTGTGGGAGTCTATGAGTGTATGTGGGAGTTGTGGGAGTCTATGAGAGTATGTGGGAGTCTATGAGAGTATGGGAGTTGTGTGAGTCTTTGAGAGTATGTGGGAGTTGTGGGAGTTGTGGGAGTCTATGGGAGTATGTGGGAGTTGTGAGTCTATGGGAGTATGTGGGAGTTTCGGGAGTTTATGGGAGTATGTGGGAGTTGTGGGAGTCTATGGGAGTATGTGGGAGTTTTGGGGGAGTCTGCGGGAGAAGGGGAGTTGTGGAGTCTATGGGAGTTTGTGGGAGTTGTGGGAGTCTAGGAGTATGTGGGAGTTGTGGGAGTCTGCGGGAGTATGTGGGAGTTGTGGTGAGTCTATGGGAGTATGTGGGAGTCTATGGAGTATGGGAGTCGTGTGAGTTGTGGGAGTCTATGGAGTATGTGGGAGTTGTGGGAGTCTATGGGAGTTGTGGGAGTCTATGGGAGCATGTGGGAGTTGTGGGAGTCTGGTGGGAGTATGTGGGAGTCTATGGGAGTATGTGGAGTCTATGGGAGCATGGGAGTCTATGGGAGTATGTGGGAGTTGTGGGAGTTTATGGAAGTATGTGGGAGTCTATGGAGTATGTGGGAGTTGTGGGAGTCTATGGGAGTATGTGGGAGTTGTGGGAGTTGTGGGAGTCTATGGGAGTATGTGGGAGTTGTGGGAGTCTATGGGAGTATGTGGGAGTTGTGGGAGTCTATTGAGTATTTGGGGAGTATGTGGGAGTTGTGGAGCCCATGGGAGTATGTGGGAGTCTATGGGAGTATGTGGGAGTCTATGGGAGTATGTGGCAGTTGTGGGAGTATATGGAAGTATGTGGGAGTCTATGGGAGTATGTGGGAGTTGTGGAGTCTATGGAAGTATGTGGGAGTCTATGGAGTATGTGGGAGTTGTGAAGTCTATGGAAGTATGTGGGAGTCTATGGAAGCATGTGGGAGTCTATGGGAGTATGTGGGAGTTGTGGGAGTCTATGGAAGTATGTGGGAGTCTATGGGAGTATGGGAGTTCATGGGAGTATGTGGGAGTTTTGGGAGTCTATGGGAGTATGTGGGAGTTGTGGGAGTCTATGGAAGTGTGGGAGTCTATGGGAGTATGTGGAGTCTATTGGAGTATGTGGGAGTTGTGGGAGTCTATGATTATGTGGGAGTTGGGAGTCTATGGGAGAATGTGGGAGTCTATGGGAGAATGTGGGAGTTGTGGGAGTCTATGGGAGAATGTGGGAGTCTATGGGAGAATGTGGAGTCTATGGGAGAGCAGTTTGAGTTGTGGGAGTCTATGGGGCATGTGGGAGTTGTGGGGAGTCTAAGGAAGTATTTGGAGTCTATGGGAGTATGTGGGAGTCTATGGGAGTATGTGAGTTTTTGGAGTCTATGGGAATATGTGAGTTGTGGAGTCTATGGGAGTTTGTGGGAGTTGTGGGAGTCTATGGGAGTATGTGGGAGTTGTGGAGTCTATGGGAGTATGGGAGTTGTAGGAGCTCCATGGAGTATGTGGGAGTCTATGGGAGTATGTGGGAGTCTATGAGTATGGGAGTCTATGGGAGTATGTGGGAGTTGTGGGAGTCTATGTGGGAGTTGTGGAGTCTATGGAGTATGTGGGAGTTGTGGGAGTCTATGGGAGTATGTGGGAGTATGTAGTCTATGGGAGTATGTGGGAGTCTATGGGAGTATGGGAGTTGTGAGTCTATGGGAGTATGGGAGTTGTGGGAGCTGGAGTCTATGGGATTATGGGGGAGTTGTGTGAGTCTATGGGAGCATGTGGAGTTGTGGGAGCTCATTGGAGTATTTGGGAGTATGTGAGCCAGGAGCTCCAGGGAGCATGTGGGAGTCTATGGGAGTATGGGAGTCTATGGGAGTATGTGTGGCAGTTGTGGGAGTATATGGAAGTATGTGGGAGTCTATGGGCATGTGGAGTTGTGGAGTCTATGGAAGTATGTGGAGTCTATGGGAGTATGTGAGTTAGAAGTCTATGGAAGTATGGAGTCTATGGAAGTATGTGGGGAGCCTAAGGAGTATGTGGGAGCTGTGGGAGTCTATGAAGTATGTGGGAGTCTATGGGAGTGGGAGTCTATGGGAGAAGGGAGTTTTGGGAGTCTATGGGAGTATGTGGGAGTTGTGGAGTCTAAGGAAGTATGGGAGTCTATGGGAGTATGTGGGAGTCTATTGGAGTATGTGGGAGTTGTGGGAGTCTATGGGATTATGTGGGAGTTGTGGGAGTCTATGGGAGAATGTGGGAGTCTATGGGAGAATGGGAGTTGTGGGAGTCTATGGGAGAATGTGGAGTCTATGGGAGAATGTGGGAGTCTATGGGAGTATGTCGGAGTTGTGGGAGTCATGGGAGTATGTGGAGTTGTGGGAGTCTATGGAAGTATTTGGGAGTCTATGGGAGTATGTGGGAGACTATGGGAGTATGTGGGAGTTTGGAGTCTATGGAATATGGGAGTTGTGGAGTCTATGGAAGTATGTGGGAGTCTATGGGAGTATGTGGGAGTCTATGGGAGTATGTGGGAGTTTTGGGAGTCTATGGGAGTATGTGGAGTTGTGGGAGTCTATGGAAGTATGTGGGAGTCTATGGGAGTATGTGGGAGTCTATGGGAGTATGGGAGTCTATGAGAGTATGTTGGAGTTGTGGGAGTCTATGGGAGTATGTGGGAGTCTAATAGAGTATGTGGGAGTTGTGGAGTCTATGGGAGTATGTGGGAGTCTATGAGAGTATGTGGGAGTTGTGGGAGTCTATGAGAGTATGTGGGAGTTGTGGGAGTCTATGAGAGTATGTGGAGTCTATGAGAGTATAGGAGTTGTGGGAGTCTATGGGAGTATGTGGGAGTCTATGAGAGTGTGTGGGAGTTGTAGTCTATGGGAGTATGTGAGTCTATGAGAGTATGTGGGAGCATGTGGGAGTCTATGGAAGTATGTGGGAGTCTATGAGAGTATGTGGGAGTTGTGGGAGTCTATGAGAGTATGGGAGTTGTGGGAGTCTATGGGGAGTATGGGAGTCTGATGAGGAGTATGTGGGAGTTGTGGGAGTCTATGGAGTATGACGGAGTCTATGAGAGTATGTGGGAGTTGTGGGAGTCTATGGGAGTATGTGGGAGTCTATGAGAGTCTATGGGGAGGCGGGAGTCTATGGGAGTATGTCGGAGTCTATGGGAGTATGTGGGAGTCTATGGGAGTATGTGGGAGTTTTGGGAGTCTATGGGTGTATGTGAGTTGTGGGAGTCTATGGAAGTATGTGCAGTCTATGGAGTATGTGGGAGTCTATTGGAGAAAGGTGGGAGTTGTGGGAGTCTCAAGTATGTGGATAGGAGTCTATGGGAGTATGTGGAGTTGTAAGAGTCTATGGGAGTATGTGGGAGTCTATGTGAGTATGTGAGTTGTGGAGCTCATGGAAGTATGTGGGAGTTGTGGAGTCTGGAGCATGTGGAGTTGTAAGAGTTCATGGGAGTATGTGTGGGAGTCTATGAGAGTATGTGGGAGTTGTGGGAGTCATGAGAGTTATTTTTGAGTTGTGGGAGTCTATGAGAGTGGGAGTTCATGAGAGTATGTGGGAGTTGTGGGGAGTCTATGAGAGTATGTGGGAGTCTATGAGAGTATGTGGGAGTTGTGGGAGTCTATGAGTGTATGTGGGAGTTGTGGAGTCTAAGGGGAGGGCATGTGGGAGTCTATGAGAGTATGTGGAGTTGTGTGAGTCTTTGAGAGTATGGGAGTTGTGGGAGCTGTGGGAGTCTATGGGAGTATGTGGGAGTTGTGGGAGTCATGGGAGTATGTGGGAGTTTCGGGAGTCTATGATAGTATGTGGAGTTGTGGGAGTCTATGGGAGTGTGGGAGTTGTGGGAGTCTAAGGGAGTGCTGTGAGCAGGGAGTCTATGGGAGTATGTCGGAGTTGTGGAGTCTCATGGGAGATGTGGGAGTTGTGGGAGTCTATGGAAGAGTTTGGGAGTCTATGGGAGTAGTGGGAGTCTATGGGAGGCGGGAGCAGGTGGGAGTCGAGTTGTGGGAGTCTATGGGAGTATGTGGGAGTTGTGGGAGTCTATGGGAGTTGTGGGAGTCTGAGGGAGTATGTGAGTTGTGGGGTCTATGGGAGTATGTGGGAGTCTATGGGAGCATGTGGGAGCTCATGGAGTATGGGAGTTCATGGGAGTATGTGAGTTGTGGGAGCTATGGAAGTATGTGGGAGTCTATGGAGTATGTGGGAGTTGTGGGAGTCTATGGGAGTATGTGGGAGTTGTGGGAGTTGTGGGAGTTGTGAGCTCCGTGGAGTATGTGAGCCAGGGAGTCTATTGAGTATTTGGGAGTATGTGGGAGTTGTGGGAGTCTATGGGAGTATGTGGGAGTCTGCGGGAGTATGTGGGGACTATGGGAGTATGTGGCAGTTGTGGGAGAGCATGGAAGTATGGGAGTCTATGGGAGGTTGTGGGAGCTGTGGGAGTCTATGGGCTATGTGGGAGGGCCCATGGAGAAGGAGTTGTGGAAGGCGGAAGCATGTGGGAGTCTATGGAAGTGATGTGGGAGTCTATGGGAGCATGTGGGAGTTGTGAGTTCATGGAAGTATGTGGGAGTCTTGGAGCATGTGGGAGTTCATGGGAGTATGTGGGAGTTTTGGGAGTCTGCAGCATGGGGAGTTGTGGAGTCTATGGAAGTGGAGTCTATGGGAGTATGTGGAGCCTCATTGGAGTATGTGGAGTTGTGGAGTCTATGGGATTATGTGGGAGCTGTGAGTCTTATGGAGAATGAGTCTATGGAGAGAATGGAGTTAGAGTCTATGGGAGAATGGAGTCTGTGAGTAATGGGGAGTCTATGGGAGTATGTTGGAGTTGTGGGAGCTCCATGGGGAGTATGTGGGAGTTGTGGGAGTCATGGAAGTATTTGGGAGTCTATGGGAGTATGTGGGAGCTCCAAGGGTGGGAGTTTTTGGAGCTCTATGGAATATGTGGGTTGTGGAGTCTATGGAGTTTGTGGGAGTTGTGGGAGCTCATGGGAGTGCTGTGGGAGTTGTGGGAGTCTATGGGAGTATGTGGAGTTGAGAGCTCCATGGGAGGTGGGAGTTCATGGGAGTATGGAGTTTCGTGTGAGTTGTGGAGTCTATGTATATGGGAGTTGTGGGAGTCTATGGGAGGAGTTGTGGGAGTCTATGAGTATGTGGGAGTTGTGGAGTCTATGGGAGTATGTGGGAGTCTATGGAGTATGTGGAGTCTATGGGAGTTATGTGGGAGTCTATGGAGATAGGAGCTGTGGAGTTCCATGAGCATGTGGGAGTTGTGGAGCTGGTGGAGTTCATGGATTATGGGAGCTAGAGTCTATGGGAGTATGTGGGAGTTGTGGGAGTTCATTGGAGTATTTCAGAGAAGGTGGGAGTTGTGGGAGTCTATGAGCATGTGAGCCCAGGAGTATGTGGGAGTTATGGAGACATGTGGCAGTTGTGGAGTATATGGAAGTATGTGAACAAGGAGTATGTGGGAGTCTATGGAAGTATGTGGAGTCCATGGGAGTATGTGGGAGTTGTAGTTCATGGAAGTATGTGAGTCTATGGAAGCATGTGGGAGTCTATGGGAGTGAATGTGGAGTTGTGAGTCTATGGAAGCAGGTGGAGTTCATGGGCATGATTCAGAAGTGGGGGAGCATGTGGGGAGTTTTGGGAGTTCATGGGGAGCATGTGGAGTTGTGGGAGTCTATGGAAGATGTGGGAGTCTATGGGAGAAGTGGTTCATTGAGTATGTGGGAGTTGTGGGAGTTCATGGGATTATGTGGGAGTTGTGGGAGTCTATGGGAGAATGTGGGAGTTCATGGGAGAATGTGGAGTTGGGGAGTCTATGGGAGAAGGTGGAGTCTATGGGAGAGTTCATAGAATGGAGTTGTGGGGAATGGCTATGGAGTCTGCTTGAGCATTTGAGTCTATGGAGCATGTGGAGACAGGAGGGGGGGGAGCTTTGGAGTCTATGGGAATAGCGGGGGAGTTGGGGGAGCCATGGCATGTGGGAGTCTATGGAGTATGTGGAGTTCATATATGTGGAGTTTTGGGGCCCATGGGCATGGAGTTGTGGGAGTCTATGGAAGCATGTGAGCCCATGGGAGTATGGGAGTTCATGGGAGTATGGGAGTTGTGGGAGTCTATGGGATTATGTGGGAGCTAGGAGTCTATGGAGAATGTGGGAGCACTATGGGAGAACGTAGGAGTTGTGGGAGTTCATGTGAGAATGTGAGTCTATGTGAGAATGAGTTCATGGGAGAGCAATGGAGCTGTGGGAGTCTATGGGAGAATGTGGGAGTCTATGGAGTATGGGAGCTGTATACTATGGAAGCATTTGTGAGTCTATGGGAAAGGCGTGAGCCCATGGGAGTATGTGGAGTTTTTGAGCCCATGGGCATGTATTGTGGGAGTCTATTATAGGGAGAGTATGTGAGTCTATGAGTATGTGGGAGTTGTGGGATTCTATGGGGAGTATGTGGAGTCTATGAGAGTATGTGGGAGTTGTAAGTCTAGAGAGTAGGGAGTCTATGAGAGTATGTGGGAGTTGTGGGAGTCTAGCGAGGAGTATGTGGGAGTCTATGAGAGTATGTGGGAGTCTATGAGAGTATGTGGTATCCATGGAGCATGTGGGAGCTGTGTGAGCCCATGGCATGTGGGAGTTGGGAGCCCGCGGGAGCATGTGGGAGCTGTGGGAGTCTGTGGGCATGCAGGAGCTGTGGAGCCCATGGAGTATGGGAGTTGTGGGAGTCCATGGCATGGGCTGAAAGGAGCATGTGGAAGGGTGGGAAGTCTATGTGGCATGTGTTGTGGAGTCTATGAAGCATGTGGAGTTCATGAGAGCATGTGAGCTAGGGAGTTCATGGGAGTATGTAAGTCTATGAGAGAGTTTGGGAGTTGTGGGAGTCTATGGAAGGGAGTCTAGGCAGGGAAGGTGGGATCCATGGGAGTTACGGGAGGTTGCGGGAAGTCTATGGAGCGCATGTGGAGCTGTGAGTCCATGGTTAGCTGGAGCTGTGGGAGTTCATGAGAGCATGTTGGAGTTGCAGGAGCATGCGGGAGCCCATGAGAGTATATGTGTATGTGAGCCCATGGAGTATGTGGGAGTCCATGAGAGCAGGCTGGAGCTGTGGGAGTCTCATTTATATAGCTGGAGCCAGAGCCCATGAGTATGTGGGAGTCTATGAGAGCATGGAGCCAGAGCCCATGGGCAGGAGTCTATGAGCGTGTGTGAGAGTATGTGGAAGTTGTGGAAGTCCCATATATGCCCATGAGAGCATGTGGGATGGGAGCCCATGGAAGTATGTGGGAGTCTATGAGAGTAGCTGTGGGAGTTGTGGAGTCTATGAGAGCATGTGGGAGCTGTGGAGTCTGGGAGTATGTGGGTGCCCATGAGAGCATGTGGGAGCTGTGGGGAGTCTGTTGGAGTATGTCGGAGTTCATGAGAGTATGTGGGAGCTGTGGAGTCCATGGGAGGAGTGTGGGGAGTCTCATGAGAGTCCATGGGGAGTAGCGGGAGCCCATGGGAGATGTCGGAGTCTGGGCGGGGAGCACAGGAGTCCATGGAAGTAATGTGGCCTTAGATAATATGCATATGGGAAGATGCGGGAAATCCATGGGAAGGGAATTTAGTCCATTATATGGAAGTGGAGTATGTTCGAGTGTATGTGCATATTGCGTTTAATATCGGTACAATGGGTTTTCAAATATCGGTACATTTTATATTAAATATTGGTACATATTGTAGTAAATATGGATATTGTGTCATCATATCGTTAAACCAGACATTTCGATAAACCTGTCGCGAAATATTACGAATTTAACAGCTTTTGGTGTAAAAATAAAAATGGAAGTATATCCTATAATTTTCTCTTCAACTTTTATTTATCTATTGGCTGATTCTTTTATGATATAGCCTTTTCGTTCTCCTTCCTCCACTGCACCATTTCAAGACCTCTCCTCGCCCCTGCAGATGAAGTCCAGACTTTCATGGGTCGCTATTGAAGACAAGTTGTTGATGGGCAAGTTATTGACAGACGCAAAAACAACGATTTAAGTCAGTTTCAATTCCCATTAAGGCTAAAACCAACAAATAAATAGGTAGATAGTTTTGTACTAAAACTAAACAAATAAAGCTAAACAGGCAGACAGTTTTTGGTACTCAAAACTAAACAAATACTCGCTCTGTACTCAAAACGTCGTCCAAGTTACCAAAGAATAGCTCTGTACTCGCCTAGAACTGACCGCAAGTACTTGTAGTCAGAAAATTTTAATCCCATCACTCTAACCCGAAGAAATAAATGTGTATAACAAATATTAACTGCCAATTTCCTGTTTTACTTCATTGTCTCCGATGCTATTTGTAGACACCAGTCGACACATACTTCTGTAGTTAATGACGGTTGGTAATATTAACATTCAACTCAGACGAGGTTTCAGTGTATATATATTCGATATCTAGACATTTTTGTATCATGGTGGTTTTTCTATCAGTGTATACTATACAGACGAGCAGTTCAAAACGACAGCTGTTTAGTGTTAGTTTAAATATAGGTTGTAGACTTTTTTATTGAATAAAATATACTAGTATGTTGAGATTCACTCCAAGAGTTTTAAAAAAAGATTTTTACTAACACTAAATACAAAAAAAATATTTCGATTTTTAATGACGCATTACGTGTATTAATATATTTGCATCAACAATACTTGTGTATTATTAGTACAGGAGTCTGCGCTATTAAAGGCCGATATATACAACGTGAAGATAGATTTCAAAAAACAAACATAAAAGAGAAATCATGTAATATCAAATCACCAGTTCATTGAAAATAAATATCAGCACAGGTGAAAGAGGAATGCGCTTCACAAAAGTAGTCGAATATTTAAAAAAATTAATAAGAAAATACTTCCTTAATTTAGAACAAGTTTTCTGTGTCGAAAGATAACTGGTAATTGCATATTTTTTCACATGGAATTCTGCTGAAAAATGTCCGTATTACTAGAAATAAGATTTTAGCAGCACAATTTTCTAATTTGCATGAATTGAACGTTAAAATTGTCAATAACTTCTACAATGTATTTTCACCTTGCTAACATAACATTAACAACAATATAGTTGTATTGTATTAAATTTTGCCTACATAACATAAACATTTTCATTTAAATTTTGTACCGCAGCTTGATGACATAATCTAGCCTAATGAGGATTGCTTAGCAGTTTGTCTCACTTATCAGAGAAAATGTCCATCGCATATGTGATATATTTCACACGGACAAAACAGTCAAACATCATGTCTTGCCATATAGCTTCATCATGTAAGCAATCATATTACATATACTCCATGCAATCATATTACATATATTCCATGTAATATTGTATCATATTACATATATTCATGTAAATCATATTACATATACCCATGTAAATCATATTACATATATCCATGTAAATCATATTACATATATTTATGTAAATCATATTACATATATTCATGTAAATCATATTACATATATTTATGTAAATCATATTTTATATATTCATGCAGTGATACATTAAATTAATAATGGTATCACATTAAATTTTATAGCTTTGATTTAATTATTTGGCAATATTTAGTGCCAATTAGATCGCTGATAAAGGTGGGGTCTAGAGGACAGGTTTAGACTACGTGTGGATGAATGCGTGACCGGAAATTAGAGCGGAAAAATAATTAACTAGAAATTTGTTTTATTACAACTTTCATTTTATAATTTCTTGTTGATATAAATTTAAATTCAAACTTATTGAAGAAAAGGTTTGAAATTAAATTTTCATGCATCTATTTTTAGAGAGGACACTTCAATTTCCCACTCCCGTCAACATTTGGTGGCCTTTTAGCGCTAGGACTCCATCCTGACAATGTAAATGTTAATATTTATCTAACGACCAACTACAGACACACGGCTGATCGTTTACCATGTACTCTTATGGTCCATTAGAGTTTTAGGAGTCTTGATGACTGTCACATAATTTTTAGAACATTTTGTAAATTATTATTACGTAATTTGATATCTATATATATATATATATATATATATATACTATGCCTATATAATAATATACACTCATGTCATATAACAATATATAATTTCATTCAAAATAAATAACATACACTCATGTCATATAAATAACATAGACTCATATTATATAAGTTAACATAATAATTATTAATATGTAAACAACATATAATTTCACAAATATCATACACACATTATGTCATATAAATAATATAGACTCATGTGTTATAATAACATATACTCATAAAATATATAAAAACAACATATACCCTCATAAATAAATAAACAACACTTCATAAATATATATAAATAAATATAAATAATTATGTTAAATAATCCAATATATAATTTCATAAATATATGTCATATAAATAATATATAATTATGTCATATGAATAACATATTAATTATTAATATATAAATATAGATTATATATTAATAGTATACGATATTTTCATAATTCGATTCCCCGCTTACGTTTAATCCTTCCGTTTATTTAAATCGATTTTTGCGTTAATTGTTTTTTTCCTTGTTTTTTTATCTTTGGTGTTTTCTAAAAAAATGCCAACCTTAAAGTTTCATAAATGTTTTACGATTCTCGTAATATCAATGTTTTTGTACGTTATGTTGCTTTTATACAAAACATGCATTTTTTTTTAATATGATGTTAAGTACTTTAAATTCGAAACCAAATTAACATTTCCAGAATCAAAAGTTTTTGAATTAACGCATTCTAATCCTTCTAGATATTTTGCTCCAATCGCTTTTAAAACAACTTTGTCTATTTATATTATTTCCTCATCTAATAAAAAATAATATAGATTTGAGTTCTGTGTTGAAAAAAGAGTTTATAAATTATTCAATACAACAGTTTTCCAGTTTAAATCATTGGATCGCTAGTTCGAAACCAAAATAACTCCAGTCTACTGATGAAGCCTAAGGGGATATACTTCTACGGGGGTATCGAGTGTTGCCAGTATTTATATTATATCAATGTAGATTTTAAGTATGTCTGGTGTGCATGAAGAGACTATTTCAATGAACATTGACAAGGTTGTATAATTTCACTAGAAATCAAAGGGTTTAAATGTATTAATTTATTGATACGGTCTGTGATTTTAATTTATGTCGGTTATAAATTATTAAAGTTGAATTTTCTATGATGTATTAACACAACACTCAAATATTATATTTCGTAGTGAAATATAAATTTGTATTTTCATTAATCATTTACATAAAGATATCATCAACTGTCTAAATTTCTATTCAATATGAAAAACATTTTGTTCGATGCCAGATTTTCTTTTCTGTGTGTTTAGTTGTTTTTTTTTTTCGCAAAAGCCTATATGTAGTCTGTAGGAAAAAGGTATTTGTCAATATGTGGAAGTTAACTAATACAATTTTATAATATAGGGGACTATATATTCACAAATAGACGTAAAATAAATACACATTTAACAATGTATTTTGTTTGATACCGCCATACTGTTATACACGTTTGCAAATATAATTAATTGAAACAGTGCGTTCGGGTAGTAACATGATGTACTTACATGATTTACTCACTTAATTTATCAATACGAGGCACTATCACAATATATTCATATCAAGTACTTATATAACGTGGCCTCATATTAAAATTTATACTACACAAAAGTACTTATATTATGTACTCACTATTTAAAATTCATTCGATGTACCTAAACTGGTACTATGTACGTATATAACTTGTAGTCATTATGATTACTTCACACACACACTAGTAATTGATATTTAATTTTACAACTTACATCACTGCGTCTTATTCAGGAAACACTTGATAAAGCAGATCAGACAAAAAGACTGACCACTGAAAAGAAAGATGCTCTTTGAAAAATTCCATGACCTATTCACACTTTCAGGTAAGAGTTCAACATTATACATACACTTCTACCTTTTGTTTACTGACAATAGTTAAACAAATTTGGACATTATTTGTAAGCTCACACGGCCATAGACCCATATCTAGTCTACGACGTCTGGTTAAAGAAATTTAGACATTATTTGTAGTCATTATACATAGACTATATCTTGGGCTTTACTGACAAGTCTGTTGGGAATTTTGGACATTATTTGTAGCTCATTATACATACACCCATATCTGTTTACCGACAGTTCTGGTTAAACAAATTTGGACATAATTATAGCTGTAATTAAAGTTTGTAAAAACTTGGATTTACTGTGACATGAAAAGAGTTTAATCCGACACAATTATAATGGATGGGGGTCTGTGTGGGAGTGCAGACTCACTCAACGCAGGCCGTCCAAAACTGACCCGTGGCGGAAGCTTAGGCGGAGCAGGCTCCAGTCCTCGTTTAGCACTGTCTCTAGTTGGCGCAGTACTTTGGGAGGTTGATTCATACCGACACTTTGCAGACACTGTAGGAAGTGTGGAGGAAATCAGTAGATCATCTTCTTTGCTGAGGTCTCGGACTGGCGGACCACAGGCGCTTGCTGGCTTATGGCAGTCTTCCATATGGTGAGACACAAGCAGTTCGGATCCTCATTCCAGAGGACTAAACGTTCGCAGATTACTGAGAAGAGTTCAAAGAGAGTGAGAGAGCATAGACCGAGATCGAACATTGCTCCAGTCCGTACTCGGGCATTGTCCTAGGTGCAGCACTGAGGTCTCACGCCGATTTCTTTGTACCGAGAGACGCTTAAGTGCTCCGAGTTGGCAGAGAGGTCGGTAGTCAGCTTGCTTATATGACACTTTCAGATGCTGCGGTCCAATATGAGTTTATTCACAGGTTCTGCTTTGTTCAGTTTCAGCCCGCAATGAGATAGTTCAGAGAGCAGCATATATAGAGAGCAGGCTCGCGCGCGGGGGTCCAGGGATCGTCTGGCCCTCCCTGCTTATTTATTCTACTTAGCAAAATGTAATTACCCCGCCCCTCTCCGGGCTACGTCTCGGTCCGCCCCCGAATGCTACGGGGGAGAGGGGGAGAGTTCAGAGAAAGTATATATATATATATATATATAGTTATATATATATATATATATTATATATATATATAGAGGGCAGGGCCGATTATCGTCATATCCCACTGTCTCAAGTACTCGTCCATCTACTACGTCACAAATGACCTATTACTCGGGGGGGGGCAAAATTAAATATTTTATAGTTTTATCGTAGTTACCGGGGGCCCTCGTACTCAATTAATCAGTATATTAATATATATAGTGAACGATAATTGATGACGTCAACGAGTAATTCTGTCTTATTATAATGCGTAACTACTCCTATGAAACATTCATTATAGCACCTGCAGACTTCCAGACATGTTTTTAAATATTGAGATGTTGCCTAATTCATATGTCTAACCGTAAAATTGATTAAATATTACACATTATAGTGAATATTACGGTGGATGGTAAACATTACACATTATAAGTGAATACATTACGGTGGATGGTACATTACACAGCATAGTGAATACATTATGGATGGTAAATATTACACAGTATAGTGAATACATTACGGTGCGGGATGGTAAACATTACACATTATAGTGAATAAGACATGTGATATTTGACCCTACATTAAAAATTAAACCAATTGTTGTACATTTGCCTCTGTCTGAATATCTCCATAACAATGTCCTCCTTCCCCTCACCCTTACCTCGGTTATTTATGACTTCATCAACTTCGGTAAAAATTGATTTCTGATCCTAATGAACGAGACAAAATTCGTTTACCCGACCTGATCAAATACAAAAACAAAGTTGAAGAAATATTGTCTGATCTAAATCTATAAACAAACGGGAAGAGTTGCGTTCACTGGCTCTATAAACCGACAGCAAGTTAACTGTAAAATAAAACTTGAAATTACATCCAGTTATGAGAAGTTGATATAGTTACATGACGCAATTATTTATCCGTTCATATGTGGTTCATATGTGGATCATATTATATGTGTTCATGTTTAGTTGAATTTCGTCTCGTAGGGTTATTGTTGGGTCTTTATACTTTCAGTATTCCGATAATTTAATATCAAAGATAGATAATATACAGAACGTAATATTACAAAAGTACTTGTCTTACAGCAGAACGTTTATAAAGAAGTCCGTTACAGAACACAATATTACAGTACTGAAGTAATGTTACAGAAGACAATATTACAAAGTACTGAAGTAATGTTACAGAAGACGGCCACAAGTGAAGTAATGTTACAGAAGACACATTATAAAGTAATTAAAGTATTAAAGAGAATACATATTAGTAATTTATATAATATAGAAGATAATATTAGAAAATTAGTATAAATATATATTAAAATATAAAAATTAAAGTGACATTAACATAACGCAATCATTACAAAGTACCTCATTAGGGGTAGAGCACACGAAGTTCCCAGCACCAGTACACAGCAGTTGTTCGCGGGCTGTATGATCTCACTATATTGACCCTGTTGATGGATAGTGACATTATAAGGAATAGGTCGAGCTTCGTTTAGCCGGTCAGACATGTTGGGCAGTCTGACATGCGCTCTGCCCGTTTGGTGTGGCTATGAGATTTTAGCATAGAGTTTCATATGGTTACAAGAGTCTTTGGGGCCAGGAGATCTTACCTTGAAAAAAAAAAAACATATATGCTCATTTTAAAACATTTAACACGCTTATCATAATGTGCGGTCAATTTATTATTATCTCATATAATAAGTAATCCCATGTAAAAAATGAATTAAATTGTACAAATAATAATGCGTCAGAATATCGTGAGGCATGAGACCGTTGTTTGAGATGATAACAGGTGAAAATTCTTATCAACATGAAACACAAATGTGAAAATGGAAATGAATATTGGTACCTGTAGCCATGATTGTGAAGTTCCCTTTTTGAAAAACTGATTGATGACTTGAAACTCTAATGAAACTCAGGATTAAACTCATAGCGCTAGTAAACATGGAGGAAAAACTCCAAAGGGAAATAAAAGAGGAGAAAGATAAAAAAGAGAGAGTGAGAGAGAAACGAAGTGAGAGATAGAGTGATTTAGTTAGGGAGAGAGCGAGACAATGAAAAAGAGAAAGAGAGAGATATATATATTATTTATAGAAAGAGGGGAGAGAACATATAGAATAGAAACATTACTTTAAAAAAATTATACATGGCAAAAATCGTTTAAAAAAAAGAGAAATAACTAGATATATATATATGTGTGTGTGTGAGTAGATATATATAGAGAGAGAGTGTATGTGTGTAGTGTGTGTGAGAGAGAGAGAGAGAGAGAGACGGGAATGAGAAAGACTGTGGCGATAATTGAAAAAAGCCGTGGGAGATATCACCATGCCTAACGATCAGCCTCCTCGTGCCTCACTTGTAGCCTGCCGACCAGTCACACCCCCACCTTCACTGCCAATAAAAAGCATGATTCAAAAATGCAGCATTTATGCAGCCTTAAACACAAGTTAACCACATAAATACATCTGGCGTGCTCTCATTCTGTTCAAATCTTTTGATGAAAAATATGTACTTGATCTTTCTACGTAACTTGATCATTCTATAAATATTTCCATGATCTAGCAATTATTTTTTTTACTTTTTTTTATTACAGCTTAATAAATTATATAAGTTTTTATTCCAATATTTTACTTTTATTATATATTTTTTGGTTGTCCAATTAACCTGCTATTATCATAACTTTTTAAAAAAGTTTTATAGTGTTGCTTTTTATTCAAATGCACTAAAATAAAATTTAAATGATATAAATATTTCAATAGATTATCATTATGCTTAAATGTAAATGCAGAAAAATTGACTTGCCTGAAACCAAAATAACCTAGCCTATTGATCAGTGCCTATGTAGTTTTGTGTGGGCATGTTAGTTATATTACTTCACAATTCTTACAAAAAATGTATTGACACAGATAACAGATGTATGACTAGTTATGACATTCAGATTTTACTGTAATATTTGGACTCCTTTCTTTTGACCAACACAACATCGAACATTTTATTCCAGATTATTTTAAATCCAGTGAAATCTTTTACGCTTGATTCATTTTGCGTAAAATGGAGCAGATAACACCAAACCGGGAATTTTTGTTTTCAAAACGCCACTGTTGAACAGTCATTTCGGGTCACAACCTATACAACATGCCAGACGATGGTGTGCAAACGTCAGACAATGTTGATAATATCTCGTAGAAAATTAACTGTCTAAATTTACACGCGTGTACAATAATAAAAAATATACACCACCAAAAAAACAGGTTATTGGAAACCGAAATACTTCTGCGTATGTGTGTGTGTGTATTAAACTGAAATAAAAAAATATAACTAATTGGGATGGGGTTGGCGGACTCCAGCATGATATTCACTTGCCATCGGGATTTTCTCTGTTTCAAACACTTATTACAAAGTCTATGATGCTTTCTTTTCTACTTTTATTGTTTTGTTTTGGTTGTTATTGTTACGGTGTTGTTGTTGGTGTTGCTACAAGAGTGCAATGTATTTTTCGATACCACATTTTTTTAAAAAGTCCCTGAGAGTATGAGATTGGGTATTACTTATATGCCTTTATTAACGGGTGATATGCCCCCTGTTCATCCCCATGATAGGGCGATAGTGAAATGACATGGAGGCGGGAAGATAGGCTGGTGACTGTGACGTTTGCCAGAAATATTAGTTATAAATATTGGCATAGTGCCATGTTAATGTAAATATAAAAATACGATATTTAAGTATAACCGCGAGTAAAGAGTGTAGTTACAAGAAGTATTGAGTGTACTATTGTTAGGGTACTGAGTGTACTATTGTTAGGTACTGGAGTGCGCTATTGCTTATTATTGTTAGGCATTGTCAAGTACTCAGTGTATTATTGTTGGGGTAGCAGGTAGGCATCCGTCCATCTCGGCGGGCGCTCTAATTATTATCAAACGTTTTGAGTGGCACTATTGTTAGGTATATGCACCTTCTTGGGGCCAGAGTGCACTATTTTTAGTACATAGTGCACTCTTGTTGGGATACAAATTGTACTATTGTTAGTAAAGAGTGTACTATTGTTAAATGAGCGGTATTATTGTTCGGGTAAAGTGAAGTGCAATACTGATATGCAATTATTGTTAGGGTATTACAAAGTACACCAAGGGCACATAAAACTACAGCCAGCACTGAACTATTGTTTTAAAGCACTGAATTCATTATTGCGGTGCTCATCGCTGTAGACGATATCATAAGATTAAGTATAATCATTTTTCAGAGTTAAAAGTAATCTCAGAAGCTTTTGAAATTAATTGAACTCCGTCAATATGGTGGCATACACCCACTGCCAATGAAAATGAATTGCTCATTCCACAGGCATACATTCCACTGTTACGAAAAGTTCAGTTGAATATGATAAATAGTGTGCATTGGATGCTTAAATGATAAAAAAATTTTTTATCAGATGAATAAACACGGTTTAAGAAAAGCTATGTAATAATATGTATTTAAATTATAACATATAGATATTGTGACATATAGGCAATGTTTCTCTAACATTAAGATAATAGACATAAAAGACAATACTCTGACATATATATATATATATATATATATATATATATATATATATATATATATATATATATATATTCTGACATATAATCTGACGTATAGATATTGTGACATTGTTGACAATGTTTCTCTTGGACGTATAAATATTGTGACATATTGACAATGTTTCTCCGACGTATGGATATTGTGACATATTGACAATGTTTCTCCGGACGTATAGATATTGTGACATATAGACAATGTTTTCTGACGTATAGATTATAATATACACAATGCTCTGACTATAGATATTGTGACATATAGACAATGTTTTCTGTCAGCACAATAAACTGGGGAGTCCAAGAATGCATGTTTGTTCTTTTTACAATTTTTTTTCCCCACCTTGTGGAAAAACTGTCAAAAGAAATAAGAACAGTTTGACTGTATGAAATTTTGCGATTAAATTCCAGATAATACTTAAGACTAATGTCTTTCACTTGTCTCTCCACAGTCCCACCCCATGGCCTATTTCACTCACTCCATTGTCACACATAGAGTGTCTCATATATCCACTTGTTCTATTATTTTCCTATTAATAATCTGACAGTGAGATATAGTTGATCTCGGTATGGCTTTGGGATGATAGCAAATTGACCCTACTGGCTAGCAGGGAAGAGCCAGTGGTCAATCTCAAAGTGACAATCCCCATTTCGTTGTTAATATTATAGTACTTGGTCAATTATTATAAATACGCAAATACAGTACCCTGTCAGTTATTGTGGTGACAAACACTATTATGGTATTGTGGTCATTAGTGGCTCATTGCGCCAAGAATATTCTTTAGAGCCATTCACTTAATATTAGTTAACAGAGTTTTTTCCTTGATTTTTAACTCCTTCTTCGCACGATATTACCAGTCTAAACTGCCGCATCATTTTTGCTTTCGCGAAAGCGTCCTCCACCCCTCCTCCTCTCCAGCGTAATAATAAGGAATCGGACTCCTTACTTTGTCGTACACTATATATATATTATTCCGGTACGGTTAAATATTGCTTATATATATAATACCCACCCGGGCCCCCCCGTAAGTCATTATATATATATATATACATATATATATAATATATATATATATATATGTCTGGTATTAGTCATTATATAGCCTATATATATACTGGATTAGGTCAAGGTCCACAAGTGTGTAGAATTCCCACCCTCACTCAGTCAAACTATGCTGATACCTTCATCTCAATCGTATGACGTTCTAGTTCATGAATTTCGCATTGTCCCTCACTCATTTGAATCTTTCATTCAAACTGCATTTAATATTTTGGTCTAGTAACGGTTGTAGATGAACTATACTGATGGTTGTATAGTGTAGACAGTGTCAATAACCTCCATATTATACTAGTTCAATGTCTTGCTAAACAAGCTAATTACAGTATTTTGAACATAGTTCTAAAGAAACTAAGTTTACTGTGCATTTCCTTTTCTAAGTTCAAAAAGTCATCCATTTAAAGCCAAAGTCTATGTTACAAGAAGTTCATTGACATATTATTGATTGAAGACTTCCATTAAACTTGTTCTTTCTATAACATTAGTGATAGACTACTAAACGAGATTAATGACGAAATATCAACAGGTCTCTGGTTTATATTGGCGTCAGTAACCAACTTATTTAGACCCACTTTTTTTAAAGTACCAGTATCTCGTATACTGCCGTTTGATGGTTTTTCTGCGTTGAAAATAAAAAAGAGACTTTTTTCACGAAACGAAAGTTGATTTTAAAATTTTAAAACTTTTTTTTTTCCAAACATTTGAATACATTTTTCTCACCTATTCAAAAAAATTTTTTATAGATATTTTCTCCTTAATTAACAAGTGCTAACAGTGAAGCAGTGTTAGACATTTTTAGAATGGTGAGTTTCACAGTAAAGTGTTATATTAGTTTCAAATAATCTCTAAATATATATATATGTACATGGGTAAACTAAGGGTGAGAAACATCAAAATACAGTGTCGAATAGAAGATACAAATAGAAGAATAATGGTTCATGTGTTAAATATTGGAAATACCCTTTATGCAATTTAATTTATGTAATTTTGTTTAAAATATAATAAACCTTTAACTGCTATACCTAATAAACATTTTTCATTAAAAAATTATCATTTGTATGTAATTAAAAATATCTTTTAAATTTAAAAATTGGAGTCAGATACTTGTCATGTAATCTCTTTTAAATGTTTTACGATTTTGTAATAGTAGTCCTATGATTATCTCGATTTTCATACCTACATGATAATAAACAAGTCGGAATAAATTATTATGATAATAAACTATTTTTAATTTAGTTCATTATGACAAAATAAACTATTGGAATTTGTCTAATACGACAATAAACTATTTGAATTTACTACATGACAATAAACAATTTAATTTAATCCATGATAATAAACAATTTTAATTTGTCTACATGACAATAAACTATCTTAATTTGTCTACACATTAATAAACAATTTTAATTTGTCTACATGACAATAAACTATTTGAATTTGTCTACATGACAATAAATCATTTTAAATTAATTAGAGGGTAATAACCATTTGAATTTGTCTACATGATAATAAACGAATTTAATTTGTCTACATGACAATAAACGATATGACCACACATTAAACGATATGAATCACATGAAAATAAACTATTTAAATTTTTGTCCATACGACGATAAACTATTTAAATTTGTCTACATGACAATAAACGATTTTAATTGTTTCTAGTCCATGATACATCTTATAACGTAAAGATTAATACCTTTAGTAGTTGGGCGTTCATAATTTAAATTTGTTCATGTGTACGTAGTCCTCCTCCAAGATGTGGGAAAGTTACGTAGCCAGAGAGTAGGTGTCAAGGGCGAAGATAAAAACACTTGGCTTTTACAACACTTAGGTAACAAAAAAGATTTCCAAGTTTGTAGGGCAGTTCTCAGCTTGTGCTTCCGGGTAGTCGCTCCCATTCGTTGTTTGTTTTTAGCGAGTTAGTAATATGTATTAATTTTGTCATATCAATACTTGGTCATCGATATGAATACCTAAAAATCATCGAATAGGACTAATTACTGGTCTTGCAGTGCACGTTCTGTTGGCCCTAACTTGACTTCTTCAGTGGATTTCCGGCCGGGCGGTCTGGGAATGAATCGCTTCGGGCGGAATTCACAAAAGTTCGCGCAATCCTTGTGATAAAAAATAGTTATCACCTTGAGGATGTATTTGTCAAGATCAGAGAATTCGAGCGAACTCGACTTAGACGACCGCTCTATCTGACGGTGGACATGTTATGTCTGTCAATGACCATTGTCCAACTCACAATCACTTTAGTTCTGTCGAATTTCTGATCTGATGTTCTACACCCTTAAGGAGTTCTGTCTGCATCCACAGGTTGCACTTTGGGCATTGTGGACTTTCTGCATGGAATTCCACCAAGCGGTCATTCCCAGATACGCCCATTGCCCAGGAATCCACTGAAGAGTCAAGTTGGTTAACTAGAATGAATTGATTATACTGCAAGACCAGTACTAGTCCTATTCATTGATTTTTAAAATACATTCATATCATTGACCAAAGTATTGTGCAAACAAAATTAATACATATTACTAACGCCGCCAACAGGCTTTACATGTGGGTGTAGTGGAGGCAATGGGGCGGCCTACCCAGGCCCTGCGCTTGAGGAACTGCCCTGAACTTGGAAATCTTTTTGTTACCTAAGTGTATCAAACCAAGTGTTTTTATCTCATACATATGACACTTCTCTGGCTACATGTACTCCTCTTGAGGAGGGACTACTGTACACATGAACAAATTTTCTTCCCATTATGAACATAACTATAAAGTATTAATCTTTTTACGATTATATAAGATCTTATTCATGGACTAGAAAACAATTAAAATTGTTTATTGTCATGTAGACAAATTTAAATAGTTTATCGTCATGTAGACAAATTTAAATGGTTTATTTTCATGTAGACAAATTCATATCGTTTATTGTCATGTAGACAGATTCATATCGTTTATTGTCATGTAGACAAATTAAATTCGTTTATTGTCATGTAGACAAATTCAAATAGTTTATTGCCATGTAGACAAATTCAAATAGTTTATTGTCATGTAGACAAATTCAAATAGTTTATTGTCATGTAGACAAATTAAAATTGTTTATTGTCATGTAGACAAATTAAGATAGTTTATTGTCATGTAGACAAATTAAAATTGTTTATTGTCATGTAGACAAATTAAAATTGTTTATTGTCATGTAGACAAATTCAAAATAGTTTATTGTCATGTATAAATTCAAATAGTTTATTGTCGTATGTAGACAAATTAAATAGTTTATTGTCATGTAGACAAATTAAAATAGTTTATTGTCATGTAGACATGAAATGAGATGTCAGTGGACTACCCTCCCCTTTCATTACAAAAATCGTAAAACTCATTTAAGAAAGTTACTTCCCATGACAGAAATTTAAGATCCCCGACTCAATTTTCAAATTTAAAGATATTTTTAATTACATACAAATGATAATTTTTTAATGAAAATGTTTTATTAGGTATAGCAGTTAAAGGTTTTTATTATATTTCTTAAACAAGAAGTACATAAGAAGTAAATTAGAAGTACATAAGAGGTATTTCCAATATTTAAATAATATGAGGACCATTATTGTATTTGTATCTTCCTATTCGACACTGGGTATTTTTACAAGCTTCTACACTCACCCTTAGTTTACTACATGTACATATATATATATTTAGAGATTATTTGAAACTAATATAACACTTTTTTACTACAATGGCTTCACCATTCTAAAATGTCTAACACTGCTTCACTATTTTTAAAATGTCTTAATAACACTTGTTAATTAAGGAGAAAATATCTATAAAAAATTTTTTTTTTTGGATAGGTGAGAAAAATGTATTCAAATGTTTTGGGGAAAAAAGTTTTAAGATTTTTAAAATCAACTCTGTTTCGTGAAAAAAAAAGTCTCTTTTTTATTTTTCAGACACGGAAAAACCAACAAATTACTTTTGGCAGTATACAATTCAGGCCTGGTGATGTACTAAGGAATTGGGTCTAAATAAGTTGGTTACTGACTTCAATATAAACCAGAGACCTGTTGATGTTTCGTCATTAGTCGTCAGTAGTCTATCACTGGTGACATAGAGAGAACAAGTTTAATGGAAGTCTTCAATCAATAATATGTCAATGGCTTCTTGAACTTTATAGACTTTGGCTTTAAAATGAATGACTTTGAACTTAAGAAGGAATGCACAGTAAGAGCTTAGTTTTCTTTAGAACATGTTCAGAAAATACTGTAATTAGCTTGTTTAGCAAGACATTGAACCAGATATATGACTTGCTTGCCGGAGGTTATGTATCTGTTGACACTGTCTACACTATACAGCTATCAATTGAAAAGTATGGATTGCATTTCTTTCATCTCTAACTGTTACTAGACCAAAATATTAAATGCAGTTTGAATGGAGAAGATTCAAAATGTGAAATGAAGGGGCATGCAGAATTCATGAACTAGAGACGTCATACAACGATGAGAGATACATCAGCATAGTTTGACTGAGGTGAGTCTGGGAATTCGTTGCACACTTGTGGACCTTGACCAATCAGGTATATATATAGGCTATATAATGACTAACCATTACCAGGCATATATATATATATATATATATATATATATGTATATATATATATATAATGACTTACAATTACCAGGTGTGTGTATATATATAAACAATGACTAACCATTACCAGGTGGGTACCTATATAGTGTACGACAAAGTAAGGGTCCGTTCACTTATTATTTACGCCTTATGGGGTGGGGAGGGGGTTGAGGACGCCGAAGTATGATGCAATGATTTAGACGGTGAAAATAATCGTTACGCAGGGGAGGGGGTTAAAAAAAAATCAAGAAAAAAGCTCATTAACTAGGTAATAAGTGAATGGCTCCTAAGTATTCTTGTACAATGAGCCACTAATGACCACAATACCCATAATAAGTGATTTGTCACCACAATAACTGACCAAGTACTAATATACATAGTTGCGTATTGCAATAATTGACCAAGTACTAACTATTGACAACGAAAATAGCTATACATAAAAGGATTGTCCTTTGAGATTGACCAATCGTCTTCCTGCTAGCCAGTAAGTTCAGTTACTTATCCCAGAAATGATTATACCAGGGATCAACTATATCTCACTGTCACGTTAATAGGAAAACTAATAAAATGAAACAAGCGGATATATGAGATACTCTATGTGTGACAATGGAGTGGTGGGGATAGGCTGCTGGAGGGTGGGGACTGTGGAGAGAGACAAGTGCTGTTACATTGTCTGAAAATATTATTCTGGAGATTAATCCCGTAATTCCTGTCCGGTCAAAACTGTTCTTATTTCTTTTGACAGTTTTTTCCACAAGGTGGGAAAAATTGTAAAAAGAACAAACATGCATTCTTGGACTCCCCAGTTTATTATTGAATTTGGACAGAGAAACATTGTCTATATGTCACAATATCGAGAGCTGTATGTTACTGTCATGTCACAATATCTATACGTCAGAGAAACATTGTCTATATGTCACAATATCTATACGTCAGAGAAACATTGTCAATATGTCACAATATCTACGTCGGAGAAACATTGTCAATATGTCACAATATTTATACGTCAGAGAAACATTGTCAATATGTCACAATATCTATACGTCAGAGAAACATTGTCTATATGTCAGAATATATATATATATATATATATATATATATATATATATATATATATATATATATATATATATGTCAGAGAAACATTGTCTTTATGTCACAATATCTTAATGTTAGAGAAACATTGCCTATATGTCACAATATCTATATGTTATATTTCATCTATATTATTACATAGCTTTTAACTTAAACCGTGTTTTGTATGTTATAAACGTCTATCTGTTTACAAAATAATGTGTGACGCAAGCATCCGTCACACACCATTTATGTATTCAACTGAACTTTTTTCAATAACAGTGGAATGTATGCCACCATGACATTGGGTTGCGATGAGCAATTCATTTCAATAACAGTGGAATGTATGCCACCAAGACATTGGGTTCAATTAATTTCAAAAGCTTCTATCACTTGCCAAGTTGTTACTTTTAACTCTGAAAAAAATGATTATACTTAGTCTTATGATATCGTCTACAGCTGGTGGGAGACACCATAGCTCCAGTGCATTCAGTACCCTAACAATAGTGCACTCAGTGCCCCAACAATAGTGCACTATAAAATTCTAACAATTGTGCACTATGTACCCTAACAATAGTGCACTATGTACCTATCAGTATTGCACTACTTACCCTGAACAATAATACACTCATTACCCTAACAATAGTACACTTTACCCTAACAATAGTACAATTTGTATCTAACAAGAGTGCACTATGTACCCTAAAAATAGTGCACCTGTTCCCACAAGAGTGCGCTATGTAATTCAACAATAGTGCCCTCAAAAACACGACTGATAACTAATCTAGAGCGCTACCATCATCTTCCGACATGGACGGATGCCTACTACTACTACTACCCTAACAATAATACACTCAGTACCCTGACAATAGTACACTCAGTACCCTAACAATAGTGGCACCTAGTACCCTGACAATAGTACACTCAGTACCCTAACAATAGTACACTCAGTACCCTAACAATAGTACACTCAGTACCCTAACAATATTACACTCCTTTACCCTAACAAGTCGCGGTTGACTAAATATCATATTTTTATATTTACATTAACATGGCACTATGCCAATATTTATAACTAAATATTTCTAACAAACGTCACAGTCACCATACCTATGTCTCCCGTGGTGCCTCCATGGTCATTTCACCGTCGCCTATCATGGGGATGAACGAAGGGCACTGCAAAAATCACCCCTGTTAGCTGTATAAAGGATATAAGTAATACCCATCTCATACTCTCAGGACTTTAAAAAATGTGGTATCAATACATTGCACTCTTACAACAACAACACCAACAACAACACCAACATCAACAATAACAACAAAACAAAAACAATGAAAAACAAGAAAAGAAAGCATCATGGAACTTTATGTAATAAGTTGTTGAAACGAGAAAATCCCTGATGGCAAGTTCTATGAATATCGCCCTTGCTGGGTCCACCAACCCATCCAAAACAATGAATTATATTTTATTTCGGACATACACACACACACATACACAGAAATATTTCAGTTTCCAATAGCTACATGTTTTGGTGGTGTATATTTTTTTTTATTATTATTACGCGTGTAAAATTTAGACAGTTAATTTTCTTTCTGAGATATTGTCCAACATTGTCTGACGTTTGCACGCCATTTTTCTATCGTCTGGCATTGATTGTATAAGGTTTGTGACCCGGAAATGATTGTTCAACAGTGGCGTTTTGAACACAGGAATTCCCAGTTTGGTGATTATCTGCTCCGGTAATTACTTTGTATCAAATGAATCCAAAATTTTAGACGTAAAGTTTCACACAGTTTTAAACAAATGTTCGAATAAAATGTTCGATGTTGTTTTAGATACGGTGGAAACTAAATCAGTTGGTCAAAGGGTCAAATAATTGCAATTAAAATTCGAATGTCGCTAAAAAACTTAGTCGTACATCTGTTATCTGTGTCAACATTTTTGTAAATTATTATTAATATAACTAGTTGTACCCTGCAAAACTCTTGCATAGGCTTGATCGGTAGGCTAGGTTATTTTTGGTTTCGGGCAGATCCGATTTTTTCACACATTTACATTTTAAGTAATGATAATCTATTAAAATATTTATATCATTTAAATTTTTTATTTTAGTGCATTTGAATAAAAGCTTATTTTCATAAAGGTTTTTTAAAAGTTTATGACAAAAAGCTAGCAGGTTGAATTATTGGACAAACTAAAAAAAATATATAATAGGAAACAAATATTGGAATAAACTTATATAATTTATTAAGCTGTAATAAAAAGTAAAAAAAATAATTGCTAGATCTAAAATATTTATAGAGAATACTGTTGATGTATTTGTAGAGATTAAAGATGATCATCATCAGTAGATTTAACATAGAAATTACCAGTGGCATGGTTAATGTATAAAACACATAAACAGGGAAGATATTATTTTTAGATCAACTAACTTTAGTAAACATGATGAAAAGTAACAAAATTAGTCAACAACACAAAATGAAATCTGGGTAAAAGTTAAACATAGTCATAATGATATTCTATAACTTTTCTATTAATTACACCTATAGTCTTTCTCATTCGCCCTCCTTCTCTCTCTCGTTCTTCACCCACCACACCACCCATCACTTTCTCTCTCACATACACACACTCTCTCTCTCTCTAGTTATTTCTCTTTTTTTCTATTCTCTGTCTCATAATGTCTTCGTCTCTCATTCTCTCTCCCTCTTTCTCTTTCTCTCTATCTCTCTCTCTCTCTCTTTTCGTATCTCACTCTCTCCTCTCTTCGTATGTCCCTCACTCTATCTCACTTCTTGTTTCTCTCTCACTCTCTCTTTTTATCTTTCTCCTCTCTTTTATTTCCTTCTTTCGCTTCTCTCTTGGGTTTTTTTCCTCCATGTTTTAGCACACATTTATGAGTTTAATCCCTGAGTTTCATTAGAGTTTCAAGTCATCAATCAGTTTTTCAAAGAACTTCCTGTCCTTGGCTACAGAAAGATGGCGCATGCCATGATTTATAATATTCATTTCCATTTTTTTTTTTCACATTTTGTGTTTCATATTGATATACTAACAAAACCTTGCAATTTTATCATCTCAAACAACAGTCTCATGTACCTCACGATATTCTGACACATTATTATTTGTACAATTTAATTCATTTTTTACGTAAGTGTACTATTAAATACATGTTATTATATGAGATAATAATATAGAAATAAATTGACCGCACATTATTGTTTTTAAATTAAGCGTGTTAAATGTTTTAAAATGAGCATACTTAATGTTTTTTTTTTTTCAAAGGTAAAGATTCTCCTGGCCCCAAAAGAGTCTCTTGTAGCCATCGGTATATATGAACCTATTAGCCGTCTCATAGCCACACCAAACGAGCAGAGCGCATGTCAGATCAGACTGCCCAACGGCCAGTGTCGGTCCATGTCTGACCGATAACGAAGTTTGACCCTATTCACTTTCCCTTACTAATGTCACTAATATCAAAACCATCAACAGGGTCAATATAGTGAGATCATACAACCCCGAACAACTGCCAGACGATAACTTGTGCTGGGACTTCTCGTGTGCCACTTTGCCCCTGAATGAAGTACTCTGCACATTGCGTTATGTAACATTACTTCAGTACTTTGTAATACTGTCTTCTGTAACATTACTTCAGTACTTCGTACATTGTCTTCTGCAACATTACTTTCAGTACTTTGTAATATTGTTCTGTAACATTACTTCAGTACTTTGTAATATTGTCTTCTGTAACATTACTTCAGTACTTTGTAATATTGTCTTCTGTAACATTACTTCGTACTTGTAATATTGTCTTCTGTAACATTACTTCATACTTTGTAATATTGTGTTCTGTAACGAGACTTCAGTACTTTGTAATATTGTGTTCTGTAACAAGACTTCAGTACTTTGTATTGCGTTCTGTAACAAGACTTAGTACTTTGTAATATTGTCCTATCTTTGATATTAAATTATCAGATACTTGAGAGTATAAAGACCCAACAATAACCCTATTGAGAGACGAAAATTCAACTAAACCACGTATGAACCACATATGAACCACATATGAACCACATATGATCCACATATGAACCACATATGAACGGATGATAAATGAATTCATTAGGTCATATCAACATATCAACTTCTCTATAACTGGATGTAATTTCAAGTTTTATTTTACAGTTGAACTTTGCTGTCAGTTTATAGAGCCAGTGAACACAACCTTTCCCATTTGTTTATAGATTTAGATCGAACAATATTTCTTCAACTTTGTTTTTTTTTGTATTTGATCAGGTCGGGTAAACGGAATTTTTTGTCTCGTTCATTAGAGATCAGAGAAATCCAATTTTTTACCGAAGTTGATGAAGTCATAAATAACCGGTAGGGGTGGGGGAAGGAGGACATTGTTATGAGATATTCAGACGAAACAAATATTACAACAATTGATTTAATTTCACGTAAGGGTCAACCATCCACCGTAATGTATTCACTATAATGTGTAATGTTTACCATCCACCGTAATGTATTCACTATACTGTAATGTTTACCATCCACCGTAATGTATTCACTATACTGTGTAATGTTTACCATCCACCGTAATGTATTCACTATAATGTGTAATGTTTACCATCCACCGTAATGTATTCACTATAATGTAATGTTTAATCAATTTACGGTTAGACATATGAATTAGGCAACATCTCAATATTTAAAAACATGTCTGGAAGTCTGCAGGTGCTTATAATAGATCATTTCCTTAGAGTAGTTACGCATTATAATAAGACAGAATTACTCGTTGACGTCATCAATTATCGTTCACTATCTTCTGTGTATACTACGATTAATTGAAGTAAAAAAATAACTATGAGAAATTGAATCATTGATAAAGCTTATAAATATTAAATAAATACTAAGCATTGACAGGTAATAAGTCATTTGTGACGTATGAAATGTAGATGGTTAGTACTTGAGACAGTGGGATATGACACAATTGATGTATCAACCCTGCCTCTCTCTCTCTCTCTCTTTTTCTCTTTCTCTCTCTCTCTCTCTCTCTTTCTCTCTCTCTCTCTCTCTCTCTCTCTCTCTCTTTCTCTGAACTCTCCTCTCTCCAGCCCCGTAGCGTGAAAATTCTAGCTACAGCAGGGGGCCAGGCATTCTAGCAAGGGCCAGGGCAATAGCGGGGGGGGGCAGGTAATACATTTTACTAAGTAGAAGAATAGAGTAGAGGGCCAGACAAAACGCCGGGGGCCGGCCTCCCTGGACCCCCGCACGCTACGAGTCACCTCTCTCTCTCTCTCTCTGAATGAACTATCTCAGTGATAACTGCGGGCTGAAACCTAATTTCTTAGAACCTGTGAGATCAAACTCGCTGTGTTTTCAACATCTGAGAAGTGTCATATAAGCCAAAGGCAAGCGAGCTACCTGACTGGTCCACCCTCTCTGCCAACTCGAGCACTTAAATAGCACAACATTCTGCAGTGCCGGCAAAGGGAATCGACATTGGGCCTCACCTCCCAAAGTACGCACCTATAGGACAATGCCCAGTACGGGAACTGGGCAATTAGGGCATGTTCGATCCTACTAAGCCCCCTGCCACGGGTCAGTCCATGCCCTCTTTCTCTCACTCTCTCTTTGAACTTCTCTCAGTAATCTGCGGGCTGAGACTTGTCTCTTAGAGCCCGTGAGACGGACTTGCTGTGTCTCTCACCATATGGAGACTGCCATAGAGCCCAATGGCTAAAAAGCTTCCGGACTGGTCCACCCTGTGGTCCGCCAGTCCGGGGGCACCTGAAAAGCAAATGATCTACGGTTTCCTCCACCTCCCTGCAGTGTCTGCAAAGGTGTCGACATTGGGCCTCAACCTCCCCAAGTACGCGCCAATAGGACAGTGCTAAGTACGGAACTGGGCAATTAGCGCCTGCTCGACTCGCCTAAGCTTCCACCACGGGTCAGTTTTGGACGGCCGCTCCAGAAACTTACGGACATTTCTTCCGTTCACCCCATGGTCCCAGCTCGAGAACCTGCTCAGCCCCATCCATATAATTGTGGCTGATTTAGGCAATAGAAACTCATATGTGTCACGAGCAATCCTACGCTGGGTACACGGCTAGTTACAGCTATAATTTATGTCCAAATTTGTTTAACCGGATCATTAGTAAACAAGATATGGGTATGTATAATGAGCTACAAATAATGTCCAAAATTGTTTAACCGGACTGTCAGTAAACAAGATATGGGTCTATGTATAATGAGCTACAAATAATGTCTAAATTTGTTTAACTGACTGTCAGTAAACAAGATATGGGTCTATGTATAATGAGCTACAAATAATGTCCAAATTTGTTTAACCGGACTGTCAGTAAACAAGATAGGGGTGTATGTATAATGTTGAACTCCCCCTACTTCCGAAAGTGTGAATGGAGTCATGGAATTTTTTCAAAAGGCATCTTTCTTTTTCAGTGGTCAGTCTTTTGATCTGATCTGCTTTATCAAGTGTTGATCCCTGGAGGAATAAAGACACAGTGATAGTAAGTTGTAAAATTAAATATCACTACTAGTGTGTGTGAGTAATCTGTGACTACAGAGTTATATACACGTACATAGTACCAGTTTAGGTACATCGAATGGGTACAAATAGTGAGTACATAATATAAGGCCTTGTGTACGCACATCATTTAAGTACCATTATTATGAGTACATTAAGGGGCACTTGATATGAATATATTGTGATAGTGCCTCGTTGATAAATTAAGTGAGTAAATCATGTAAGTACATCATGTGCATAAATTTTGCGGGTACTTTTGTTTCAATTAATTATATTTGCAAACATTGTGTATGAGCAGTATGAGCATTTGTCAAACTAAGATACATTGTTAATATTGTGTTAGCACTTTACGTCTGTTGTGAATGTATCGAATGCCCCTATATTTATACTTTGCGGTTAACACCACACTGTGGCCAAATACCTTTCCCTACAGACTACATATAGGCTTTGCAAAAAAAAAACAACTAAACACACAGAAAAAGAAAAATCTGGCATCGAAAAAAATGTTTTCGTATTGTTGAATAGAAATTTGAGACAGTTGATTGTTGTCTACATGTAAATGATTAATGAAATACAAATTTATATTTCACTACTAAGAATATAATATTTGGTGTTATTTGTTGTTAACCATCACTAGGAAAGGAATTCAACTTTACAATAGTTTATAACGGTATAAATTAAATCATTTTAGACCGTATCAATAAGTAATACATTTAAACCCTTTGATTTCTAGTGAAATTACTCTAACTTGTAATCAGTGTTTCATTTGAAATAGTCTGCTTTATCACCATCTTTCCCTTCCAGACACACACCAGACATGCCTTAAAATCTACATTGATAATTATAAAATACTGGCTGTACCCTGCAAACCTTTGCATAGAGGTATATCCCCTTAGGCTTCATCGGTAGGCTGGGTTATTTTTGGTTTCGGGCAGATCCGATTATTTCATGATTTGTATTTTAAACTGAAAACTGTTACACTTTACTTTCTTTTCAACACAGAACTCAAATCTATATTATTTTATTAGATGAGAAATAATATAAATAAACAAAGTTGTTTTAAAAGCGATTGAGATTAAAATATCCTAGAAAGAGGATAGAATGTGTTAATTAAAAGCTTTTTGATTCTGGAAATGTTAATTTGGTTTCAGATTCAAAGTGTTGGCACATGCGTAATTTTAAAAAAAAAATGCATGTTTTGTATAAAAGCAACATAACGTACAAAAACATTGATACACGAGAATCGTAAAACATTTATGAGCTTTTATGTTTAAGGTTAACATTTTTTTTTTAGAAAACACCAAAAGGAATAAAAAAACAAGGAAAAAAAGCAATTTAACACAAAAATCGATTTAAAAATAAACAAGAGGTAAACAAAGCAGAATCAATTATGAAAATACATCGTACTTGTGTATGTAGTCTACATATTTATATGGGATATGAGTGTATGTTATTCATATGACATGAGTATATGTTATTTATATGACATGAGTGTATGTTGTTTATATGACATGAGTATATGTTAGTTATTTAACATGAGTATGTTGTTTACAAGACATGAGTGTATGTTGTTTATTTGACATGAGTGTATGTTGTTTATATGACATGAGTATATGTTATTTATAACACATGAGTCTATATTATTTATATGACATGAGTGTATGTTGTTTATTTGACATGAGTGTATGTTGTTTACATGATATGAGTGTATGTTATTTATATGACATGAGTCTATGTTATTTATATGACATGAGTGTATGTTGTTTGTTTGAATGAGTGTATGTTGTTTATATGACATGAGTGGTATGTTATTTATATGACATGAGTATATATATATATATATATATATATATATAGATGTAAATCAGGTGCATGTCATGACCCTACATGTTCCTAAATTCATCTCTCACAGTAATAACAGTGTGACACTCAGTCATCCAAGACTCACAAGACTCTAATGACTGAGTAAGAGTACATGGTAAACGATCAGCCATTGGTAATGCATTGGTTGGTCGTTAGATAAATATTAACATTTTTACGGAAGGCTGTTGTCAAGGATGGGCGTCCCTAGCAACTAAAGGCCACCAAATATTTGACCAGAGGTGGGGTGGGGTGTCCTCTCTAAAAATAGATGCATGAAATTTAATTTCAAACACTTTTCTTCCAACTGTAGGTAAAGTTTCGAATTTAAATTTATATCAACAAATTATAAAATGAAAAGTTAAAACAAATTTCTAGTTAATTATTTTCCGCTCTATTTCCGGTCCACTTTATATTCATCCCACCCATCCGAGTCTAAACCCGTCCTCTAGACCCCACCTTTGTCAAGCGATCTAATTAACACTAAATATTTTAACAATTATCAAAGCTGTCAAAACAATGTGATACCATTGATAATTTATAATAGCTTATCACTTTACATGAATATATAAAATATGATTTACATAAATATATGTAATATGATTTACATGAATATATGTAATATGATTTACATAAATATATGTAATATGATTTACATGAATATATGTAATATGATTTACATGAATATATGTAATATGATTTACATGAATATATGTAATATGATTTACATGAATATATGTAATATTATTTACATGAATATATGTAATATGATTTACATGAATATATGTAATATGATTGCTTACATGATGAGCCCTATATGGCAAGACATGATGTTGACTGTTTTGTCCGTGTGAATATGTCGCATATGCAGTGGACATTTTCTGATGAGACAAACTGCCAAGCAATCCTCATTAGGTAAGATTATGTCATCGCTGTCGAAGGGCTGCAGCCAATAAACCGAAAATTTTACATGAACGGCGAAACAACAAAATGAAATGTTTATGTTATGTATACAGAGTTACAATACAACCACAACTATATTGATTGTTAATGTTATGTTAACAAAGATGCATGTACATTGTTAACCAAGAGTTGACAATTTTAACGTTCCAATTACTCACTCTGGATCTGTTGTAAATTAAGAAGAGATGCTGCTAAAATCTTATTTCTGAGCAATACTTATATTGATTTATTTTTTTCAGCAGAATTCATGTGAGGCGTAAGAAATGTACAATTGCCAGTTATCTTCAAATTTTAAGATTTGTTCTAAATTAAGAAATATTTTTCTTGTAGATTTTTTTTTAAATGATTGAATTCGATACTTTGTGAAGCGCAGCTTCCTCTTACAGAATGCATTTTCTATTGCTGATGTTTATTTTCCAATGAACTGGTGATTTGATATTACATGATTTCTCTTTATGTTTGTTTTGAAATCTATCTTCACGTTATATATATCAGCGCCTTTAAACGTGAAGTACTCGAATGATGAACACAATATGTACACAATATTGTTGATACAAATATATTAATACACGTAATGCGTCATTAAAAAATCGAAATATTTTTTTTAATGTCTATGTTAGTAAAATCTTTTTTTAAAACTATCTTTGGCAAACTCAACACATACTAGTATATTTTAATTCAATAAAAGTCCTACATAACATTCAACCTATATTTAAACTCTTTACTAAACAGCTGTCGTTTTTGAATCACTCATCTGTATAGTATACACCGACTAGAAGAGCCACCGGTTACAAAATGTCTAGACATCAGTATATATACACTGAAACCTGGAGTCACAGAAGTTGAATGTTAATGAGTACCAACTGTCATTAATTACAGAAGTATGTCATGTCCAACTGGTGGTCTAAAAATAGCATCGGAGACAATGAAAGTAAAACAGGAAGTAACAGTTGTAATTTGTTATTATACTTCTTCCTGTTTGGTTCTTCGGGTTAGGTGATAAGTTAAACCCTTCTATTCTAAATACTCTAAATCTGATGTCCAACATAGTTCTAAACGCTGAAATACAAAACTTGTCTACCTGTGCTGAGATATTTGTTTAATTTTAGTACAAAACTGTCTAACTCTACTGAGATATTTGTTTAGTTTTAGTACAAAACTGTCTACCTTCCAGTGCTATTTGTTTAGTTTTAGTACAAAACTGTCTACCTGTGCTATTTGTTTAGTTTTAGTACTAATGTTGTAAAAACTGACTTAACCGTTGTTTACAATTTTGCGTCTGAAAAAATTTGGCTCCTGAATCGTCAGCAGTAGCGCTTTCCATCAGCAAATTTGTCTTTCATTAGCATTATGAGATCTGGGCTTCATCTATTAAAGTGGGGAGGGTCTTGGGAGCCTGGTGTGCAGTGGGAGGAGGGGGCAAAAGAAAACTGCAAAACCTCATAAAGAAATCAACCAATAGGATAAATAAAAAGTTGAAAAGAAATTATAAGATATACTTCCATTTTTTATTTTTTACGCAAAAACATGTTAAATTCATAATATTTCATGACAGATTTATCGAAATGTCTGTTTAATCTATTATAGTGACACAATATCCATATTTACTACAATATGTACCAATATTTAATATAAATGTAAATTATTATTTAATAAACAATGTACTGATATTAAATACATTAAATATACTCCCTACATATACACTGAACATACCATTAACTCCCACTTACTCCAATAGACTCAATTCCTACTTACCCCATAGACTCCCACATGCTCCCCCATACTCTCATAGTATCCTAAAAATCCCACATACTCCCATAGACTCCCACATACTCCCATAGACTCCGACATACCCCATAGACTCCTGCCATACCCCATAGACTCTCATAGACCTCACATACTCCCATAGACTCCCACAACTCCCACATACTCTCATAGACTCCTACATACTCCCATAGACTCCCACAACTCCCACATACTCATAGACTCCTACATACTCCCATAGACTCCCACAACTCCCACATACTCTCATAGACTCCTACAACTCCCACATACTCTCATAGACTCCCCACATACTTCCATAGACTCCCACATGTTCCCACACTCTCATAGACTCCCACACTCCCATAGGACTCCCACAACCTCTACATACTCTCATATACTACCACAACTCCCACACACTCTCATAGACTCCCACATACTCCCATAGACTCCCACAACTCCCACATACTCTCATAGACTCCCACATACTCTCAGACTCCCACAACTCCCACATACTCTCATAGACTCCTACAACTCCCACATACTCTCATAGACTCCCACATACTCCCATAGACTCCCACAACTCCCACATACCATGTATTCCACATACTCCCATAGACTCCCACAACTCCAACATACTCATAGACTCCCACAACCCCACATACTCCCATAGACTCCCACAACTCCCACATACTTCCATAGACTCCCACAACTCCCACATACTCCCATAGACTCCCACAACTCCCACATACTTTCATAGACTCCCACATACTTTCATAGACTCCACAACTCCTGCAAATACTCTCATAGACTCCCCACATACTCCCATAGACTCCCACAACTCCCACATATACTCTCATAGACTCCCACATACTTCCATAGACTCCCACAACTCCCACATACTCCCATAGACTCCCACAACTCCCACATACCTCCCATAGACTCCCACAACTCCCACATACTCCCATAGACTCCCACAACTCCCACATACTCCCATAGACTCCCACAACTCCCACATACTCCCATAGACTCCCCACAACTCCCACATACTCCCATGACTCCACAACTCCCACATACTCCCATAGACTCCCACAACTCCCACATACTCCCATAGACTCCCACAACTCCCACGATACTCTCATAGACTCCCACATACTCTCATAGACTCCCCACATACTCTCATAGACCTCACAACTCCCACATACTCTCATAGACTCCCACATACTCTCATAGACTCCCACAACTCCCACATACTCATAGACTCCCACATACTCCCATAGAATCCCACAACTCCCACATACTCTCATAGACTCCCACATACTCTCAGACTCCCACATACTCTCATAGACTCCCCACAACTCCTACATACTCCCATAGACTCCAAAAACTCCCCACATACTCCCATAGACTCCCACATACTCCCATAGACTCCCAAATACTTCCATAGACTCCCACAACTCCCACATACTACTCCCATAGACTCCCACATTCTCCCATAGACTCCCCAACTCCTGGACATACCCCATAGACTCCCACATTCTCACATAGACTCCCACATTCTCCCATAGACCTCACAACTCCTACATTCTCCCATAGACTCCCACATTCTCCCATAGACCCCCACACCCCACATAATCCCATAGACTCCCACAACTCCCACATACTCCCATAGACTCCCACATACTCCCATAGACTCCCACATACTTCCATAGACTCCCACAACTCCCACATACTCCCATAGACTCCCAAAACTCCCACATACTCCCCATAGACTCCACATACTCCCATAGACTCCCACATACTTCCATAGACTCCACAACTCCCACATATTCCCATAGACTCCAAAAACTCCCACATACTCCCCATAGTCTCCCACATACTCCCATAGACTCCCAAATACTTCATAGACTCCCACAACTCCCACATACCCCATAGACTCCCACAACTCCATACATACTCCCATAGACTCCCCCAGCCATTCTCCCATAGACTCCCCACATTCTCCCATAGACTCCCACAACTCCCACATTCTCCCATAGACTCCCACATTCTCCCATAGACTCCCACAACTCCCACATAATCCCATAGACTCCCACAACTCCCACATACTCCAATAGGACTCCCACATACTCCCATAGACTCCCACATACTTCCATAGACTCCCACAACTCCCACATACTCCCATAGACCCTAAAACTCCCACATACTCCCATAGACTCCCACATACTCCCATACACTCCCACATACTTCCATAGACTCCCACAACTCCCACATACTCCCATAGACTCCCACACATACCTTCCATAGACTCCCACATACTTCCATAGGACTTCCACAACTCCCACATACTCCCATAGACTCCCACATACTTCCATAGACTCCCACAACTCCCACATACTCCCATAGACTCCCACATACTTCCATATACTCCCCACAACTGCCACATACTCCCATAGACTCCCACATACTCCCATAGACTCCCATACTCCCATAGACTCCTACAACTCCCACATACTCCCAAATACTCCAATAGACTCCCACAACTCCCACATACTCCCATAGACTCCCACAACTCCCACATAATCCCATAGACTCCCACAACTCCCACAACTCCCACATACTCCCATAGACTCCCCACAACTCCCACATACTCCCATAGACTCCCACATACTCCCATAGACCCCACATACTCCCATAGACTCCCACATACTCCCATAGACTCCTACAAAATTCCCACATACTCCCATAGACTCCCACAACTCCCATAGACTCCCACAACTCCCACATACTCCCATAGACTCCCACAACTCACACGACTCCCACATACTCCCATAGACTCCCACATACTCCCATAGACTCCTACAACTCCTACACATACTCCCATAGACTCCCACAACTCCCACATACTCCCATAGACTCCCACAACTCCCACAAACTCCCATAGACTCCCACAACTCCCCACATATTCCCATAGACTCCAAAAACTCCCACATACTCCCATAGACTCCTACATACTCCAGACTCCCAAATACTTCCATAGACTCCCACAACTCCCACATACTCCCATAGACTCCTCTACAACTCCGACATACTCCCATAGACTCCCACATTCTCCCATAGACTCCTACATTCTCCCATAGACTCCCACAACTCCCACATTCTCCCATAGACTCCCACATTCTCCCATAGACTCCCTACAACTCCCACATAATCCCATAGACTCCCACAACTCCCACATACTCCAATAGACTCCCACATACTCCCATAGACTCCCACACACTTCCATAGACTCCCACAACTCCCACATACTCCCATAGACTCCCAAACTCCCACATACTCCCATAGACCCCCACATACCCCACAGACTCCCACATCTAGACTCCCCACAACTCCCACATACTCCCATAGACTCCCACATACTTCCATAGACTCCCACATACTTCCATAGACTTCCACAACTCCCACATACTCCCATAGACTCCCACATACTTCCATAGACTCCCACAACTCCCACATACTCCCATAGACTCCCACATACTTCCATATACTCCCACAACTGCCACATACTCCCATAGACTCCCACATACTCCCATAGACTCCCACATACTCCCATAGACTCCCACAACTCCCACATACTCCCAAATACTCCAATAGACTCCCACAACTCCCACATACTCCCATAGACTCCCACAACTCCCACATACTCCCATAGACTCCCACAACTCCCACAACTCCCACATACTCCCATAGACTCCCACAACTCCCACATACTCCCATAGACTCCCACATACTTCCATAAACTCCTGTAACTCCCACATACTCCCATAGACTCCTACATACTCCCATAGACTCCCACATACTCCCATAGACTCCCACATACTCCCATAGACTCCCACAACTCCCACATACTCCCATAGACTCCCCTACAACTCCCATAGACTCCCACAACTCCCACATACTCCCATAGACTCCCACAACTCACACGACTCCCACATACTCCCACATACTCCCATAGACTCCCACATACTCCCATAGACTCCCAAATACTCTCCATAGACTCCCACAACTCCCACATACTCCCATAGACTCCCACAACTCCGACATACTCCCATAGACTCCCACAACTCCCACATACTCCCATAGACTCCCCACAACTCCCACATACTCCCATAGACTCCCACAACTCCCACATACTATCATAGACTGAAACTCCCACATACTCCCATAGACTCCCACAACTCCCACATACTCCCATAGACTCCCACAACTCCCACAACTCCCACATACTCTCAAAGACTCACACAACTCCCATACTCATAGACTCCTATACATACTCTCATAGACTCCCACAACTCCCACATACACTCATAGACTCCACAACTCCCACATACTCATAGACTCCCACATACTCTCATAGACTCCCACAACTCCCACATACTCTCATAGACTCCCACATACTCTCATAGACTCCCACAACTCCAAAATACTCTCATAGACTCCACAACTCCCACATACTCTCATAGACTCCCACATACTCCCATAGACTCTACAACTCCCACATACTCCCATAGACTCCCACAAACTCCCACATACTTCCATAGACTCCCACAACTCCCACATACTCTCATAGACTCCCACATACTCCCATAGACTCTTACAACTCCCACATACTCCCATAGACTCCCACAACTCCCACATACTCATAGACCCCCACAACTCCCACATACTCCAATAGACTCCCACATACTCCCATAGACTCACATACTTCCATAGACTCCCACAACTCCCACATACACCCATAGACTCCCAAAACTCCCACATACTCCCATAGACTCCCACATACTCCCATAGACTCCGACATACTCCCATAGACTCACATACTCCCATAGACTCTCATAGACTCCCACATACTCCCATAGACTCCCACAACTCCCACATACTTCCTCATAGACTCCGTCATACTCCCATAGACTCCACAACTCCCACATAATTTCAGACTCCCACATACTCCCATAGACTCCCACAACTCCCACATACTCTCATAGACTCACAACTCCCACATACTCTCATAGACTCCCACATACTTCCATAGACTCCTCACATGCTCCCACATACTCTCATAGACTCCTGTACATACTCCCATAGACTACCACAACTCCCACACACTCTCATAGACTCCCACATACTCCCATAGACTCCCACAACTCCCACATACTCTCATAGACTCCCACATACTCTCATAGACTCCCCACAACTCCCACATACTTTCATAGACTCCCACAACTCCCACATACTCTCATAGACTCCCACATACTCCCATAGACTCCCACAACTCCCACATACTCTCATAGACTCCCACATACTCCCATAGACTCCCACAACTCCAACATACTCTCATAGGGACTCACAACTCCCACATACTCCCATAGACTCCCACATACTCCCATAGACTCCCACATACTTCCATAGACTCCCACAACTCCCACATACTCCCATAGACTCCCAAAACTCCCACATACTCCCATAGACTCCCACATACCTCCCATAGACTCCCACATACTTCCATAGACTCCCACAACTCCCACATATTCCCATAGACTCCAAAAACTCCCACATACTCCCATAGTCTCCACATACTCCCATAGACTCCCAAATACTTCCATAGACTCCCACAACTCCCACATACTCCCATAGACTCCCACAACCTGACATACTCCCATAGACCTCCCACATTCTCCCATAGACTCCCCACATTCTCCCATAGACTCCCACAACTCCCACATTCTCCCATAGACTCCCCACATTCTCCCATAGACTCCCACAACTCCCACATAATCCCATAGACTCCCACAACTCCCACATACTCCAATAGACTCCCACATACCCCATAGACTCCCACATACTTCCATAGACTCCCACAACTCCCACATACTCCCATAGACTCCCAAAACTCCCACATACTCCCATAGACTCCCACATACTCCCATAGACTCCCACATACTTCCATAGACTCCCACAACTCCCACATACTCCCATAGACTCCCACACATACTTCATAGACTCCCACATACTTCCATAGACTTCCACAACTCCCACATACTCTCAGACTCCCACATACTTCCATAGACTCACAACTCCCACATACTCCCATAGACTCCCACATACTTCCATATACTCCCACAACTGCCACATACTCCCATAGACTCCTACATACTCCCATAGACTCCCACATACTCCCAGACTCCCACAACTCCCACATACTCCCAACACTAACAGACTCCCACAACTCCCACATACTCCCATAGACTCCCACAACTCCCACATAATCCCATAGACTCCCACAACTCCCACAACTCCCACATACTCCCATAGACTCCCACAACTCCCACATACTCCCATAGACTCCCACATACTCCCATAGACTCCCACATACTCCCATAGACTCCCACATACTCCCATAGACTCCCACAACTCCCACATACTCCCATAGACTCCCACAACTCCCATAGACTCCCACAACTCCCACATACTCCCATAGACTCCCACATACTCCCATAGACTCCCATACTCCCATAGACTCCTACATACTCCCATAGACTCCTACAACTCCCACATACTCCCATAGACTCCCACAATTCCCACATACTCCCATAGACTCCCACAACTCCCACAAACTCCCATAGACTCCCACAACTCCCACATATTCCCATAGACTCCAAAAACTCCCACATACTCCCATAGACTCCAATAAGATACTCCTTACATAGACTCCCAAATACTTCCATAGACTCCCACAACTCCCACATACTCCCATAGACTCCCAACTCCGACATACTCCCATAGACTCCCACATTCTCCCATAGACTCCCACATTCTCCCATAGACTCCCACAACTCCCACATTCTCCCATAGACTCCCACATTCTCCCATAGACTCCCCACAACTCCCACATAATCCCATAGACTCCCACAACTCCACATACTCCAATAGACTCCCACATACTCCCACAGACTCCCACACACTTCCATAGACTTCTACAACTCCTCACATACTCCCATAGACTCCAAAACTCCCACATACTCCCCATAGACTCCTACATACTCCCATAGACTCCCACATACTTCCATAGACTCCCACAACTCCCACATACTCCCATAGACTCACATACTTGCTAGACTCCCACATACTTCCATAGACTTCCACAACTCCCACATACTCCCATAGACTCCCCACATACTTCCATAGGACTCTACAACTCCCATATACACCAGACTCCCACATACTTCCATACTCCCACAACTGCTACATACTCCCATAGACTCCCACATACTCCCATAGACTCCCACATACTCCCATAGACTCCCACAACTCCCACATACTCCCAAATACTCCAATAGACTCCCACAACTCCCACATACTCCCATAGACTCCCACAACTCCCACATACTCCCATAGACTCCCACAACTCCCACAACTCCTACATACTCCCATAGACTCCCACAACTCCCACATACTCCCATATTCCTACATACTTCCATAAACTCCCACAACTCCCACATACTCCCATAGACTCCCACATACTCCCATAGACTCCCACATACTCCCATAGACTCCCACATACTCCCATAGACCTCCTACAACTCCCACATACTCCCATACTCCCACAACTCCCATAGACTCCCCACAACTCCCACATACTCCCATAGACTCCCACAACTCACACGACTTACATACTCCCATAGACTCCCACATACTCCCATAGACTCCTACAACTCCCACATACTCCCATAGACTCCCACAACTCCCACATACTCCCATAGACTCCCACAACTCCCACAAACTCCCATAGACTCCCACAACTCCCACATACTCCCATAGACTCCCAAAACTCCCACATACTCCCATAGACCTCACAACTCCCACATACTCCCATAGACTCCCGAAATTCTAAACATGCTCCCATAGACTCCACAACTCCCACATACTCCCATAGACTCCCACAACTCCCACAACTCCCACATACTCTCAAAGACCACACAACTCCCACATACTCTCATAGACTCCCACATACTCTCATAGACTCCCACAACTCCCACATACACTCATAGACTCCCACAACTCCCACATACTCTCATAGACTCCCACATACTCTCATAGACTCACAACTCCCACATACTCTCATAGACTCCCACATACTCTCATAATTCCCACAACTCCAAAATACTCTCATAGACTCCTCCCCACAACTCCCACATACTCTCATAGACTCCCACATACTCCCATAGACTCTTACAACTCCCACATACTCCCATAGACTCCCACACCCACATACTTCCATAGACTCCCACAACTCCCACATACTCTCATAGACTCCCACATACTCCCATAGACTCTTACAACTCCCACATACTCCCATAGACTCCCACAATCACATACTTCCATAGACCTCACAACTCCCACATACTCCAATAGACTCCCACATACTCCCATAGACTCCCACATACTTCCATAGACCTCACAACTCCCACATACACCCATAGACTCCCAAACTCCACATACTCCCATAGACTCCCACATACTCCCATAGACTCCGACATACTCCCATAGACTCCTACATACTCCCATAGACTCTCATAGACTCCTCACATACTCCCATAGACTCCCACAACTCCCACATACTCTCATAGACTCCGACATACTCCCATAGACTCCTGCCAACTCCCACATACTCTCATAGACTCCCACATACTCCCATAGACCTCACAACCCCACATACTCTCATAGACTCCCACAACTCCCACATACTCTCATAGACTCCCACATACTTCCATAGACTCCCACATGCTCCCACATACTCTCATAGACTCCCACATACTCCCATAGACCTACAAATTCCCACATGGTTTTACCTAAATGTAATTTAGCCAGTTGAGACATAAGATTATGTTTGGGAACCCATTTTTATGCCTCATCAAGTCAGTTCTTGTTAAACACTTGAAACCACTCAATTTAGTTTTACAATGGAAATTAAACAATGATCAAATGTCAGATCAAGGACTGAAATGGGAAGAATGTGAAATAGATTTCAAGCACAAGTTCCAAGATTTAAAACTTTTAAAATCTGCACATAAATGTACATCCCTGGTAAATCCAAAAATATTCGTTGCTGAATTGGATATGAGATGGGCGCCACCAAGTCTATAAACCCCAAAAATGACGTATAAACGTACACCTGTTGATGTGTCCATTCATCCCCCCAAAGACCTGGTCGGTTAAGGGAATTATATAAAAAAATTACATTTCTGTATTTTTTAAACTCGTTCATTTGTGAATGCACAACAAATCATCATATATTGACACATTTGAGGAATTCGTCCTCACTTAAAGAAATAAGCATGCCGTGTTACTGCACAACTTATTGCATTCCGTGTTATGGTACAACTTATTGCATGCCGTGTTATGGTACAACTTATTGCATGCCGTGTTATGGTACAACTTATTGCATTCCGTGTTATGGTACAACTTATTGCATGCCGTGTTATGGTACAACTTATTGCATGCCGTGTTATGGCACAACTTATTGCATTCCGTGTTATGGTACAACTTATTGCATGCCGTGTTATTCCGTGTTATGGTACAACTTATTGCATGCCGTGTTACTGCACAACTTATTGCATTCCATGTTATGGTACAACTTATTGTGCATGGTTACTGCACAACTATTACAACTTATTGCATGCCGTTACTGGCAATAACTGTTGCCGTGTTATGGTGACAACTTATTGGTATGCCGTGTTACTGCACAACTTATTGGTGAAGCCGTGTTACGTGCCAACTTATTGCATTCCGTGTTATGGTACAACTTATTGCATGCCGTGTTACTGCACAACTTATTGCATTCCGTGTTATGGTACAACTTATTGCATGCCGTGTTACTGCACAACTTATTGCAATCCGTGTTATGGTACAACTTATTGCATTCCGTGTTATGGCACACATTATTGCATTCCGTGTTATGGTACAACTTATTGCATTCCGTGTTATGGTACAACTTATTGCATGCCGTGTTATGGTAAAACTTATTGCATGCCGTGTTATGGTACAACTTATTGCATGCCGTGTTATGGTACAACTTATTGCATGCCGTGTTATGGTACAACTTATTGCATGCCGTGTTACTGCACAACTTATTGCATGCCGTGTTATAGTACAACTTATTGCATTCTTTGTTATGGGACTATAAATTTCTGTATATCTTAGTCAATAATGAACCACCTGGTGATGTTAAGATTTCGTTTACAGTTGAAAAATATTATGAATGCGAACGACTTTAACAAACTTAACTCCAGATTTGAACGAGTATACCACAGACATTATTTTTTATGATCGCTCTTTTTATTTTTTTTTTAGAAATAATTAGTTTTTATTTGCCACTCTTCATTTTATTATATTATGTGTTTCTTATTCAACTAGTATATGTCTGTCTCCTGCTGCTAATCTTGGGTCACTGATATAGACCCTCTAATATCACACTCACGTACCAGTTACTGTACCCAACGATTCTCATCTGGGCAAGGACCCTTGACATGTATTTGGGCTGCACCCCTTGCAGTGGTCTGGCTAGTACGCCCTGGTTTATCAGTGAATATTTAGTATTTAGCGGCGATATGGAAGACTATCTGGATACTCTTGTTATGAAATGGAGCTCTCAAAGACTTCAAGTTTGTCCACACAAAGTATCTTTTATCGAGAATGTGTTCATCTATTGCTTACACAGAATGTTTCTCACTTAGCTTAAGAAAGAATGTTCATCTAGCTTACACAAAATGTGTTCATCTAGCTTTTGCACAGAATGTGCTCATCTAGCTTGACACAGAATGTGTTCATCTAGCGTACACAGAATGTTCATCTACCTTACACAGAATGTGATCACTAGTACACAGAATGGGGGGGGGGGGGGGGGGGGGGGGGGGGGGGGGGGGGGGGGGGGGGGGGGGGGGGGGGGGGGGGGGGGGGGGGGGGGGGGGGGGGGGGGGGGGGGGGGGGGGGGGGGGGGGGGGGGGGGGGGGGGGGGGGGGGGGGGGGGGGGGGGGGGGGGGGGGGGGGGGGGGGGGGGGGGGGGGGGGGGGGGGGGGGGGGGGGGGGGGGGGGGGGGGGGGGGGGGGGGGGGGGGGGGGGGGGGGGGGGGGGGACACAGAATGTGTTCATCTAGCTTACACAGAATGTTTTCATTTAGCTTACAAAGAATGTGTTCATCTAGCTTACACAGAATGTGTTCATCTAGCTTGCACAGAATGTGCTCATCTAGCTTACACAGAATGTGTTCATCTAGCGTACACAGAATGTGTTCATCTAGCTTACACAGAATGTGTTCATCTAGCTTACACAGAATGTGATCAGCTAATGACACTGGCACATTCAAGGTCATGTGTACTGCTATGCAGCCCCTGCTTCCACTATAAAAAAAACATTTCAATGAAATGACGTCATATTTATTACAGTGTGCAGACATAATACAACTTACAACGTACTTACCTCTTTACATTACTTTACTTTTTGCTTTTCGTTTTATATTGTGTTCAGTTGTGCTAAATTATATTGTGGTCAGGTGTGCTAAATTCTATATTATGTTCAGGTGTGCTAAATTCTATATTGTGATCAGGTGTGCTGAATTTTATATTGTGTTCAAGTGTAATGAATTCTATGTTTTGTTCTGTTGTGCTAAATTCTATATTGTGTTCAGGTGTGCTAAATTCTGTATTGTGTTCAGGTGTGCTAAATTATGTATTGTGTTCATGTGTGCTGAATTCTATATTGTGTTCAGGTGTGATGAATTCTATATTATGTTCAGGTGTGCTGAGTTATACCGGTATATTGTCATCAGGTATGCTGAAATCTGTACAGGTGTGCTAAATTCTAAACAATGTTTGGTGCTCTGAATTCTATTGAATTCTAAACACCAAATTTCAATTCATATTTAAAAGAAAAAAAATTATCAAGTTGGAAAAATAAACAAAATTAAACACAATGCACCACCCAGTATGAAACTATTTCGTACTATGAAAGGCGAAGACGTTAGATGTGTGTAAAAATTCCGGTGTAGATAAATATTGGATGTATCTCGTGCTGCAAGACATCATCTGCCAGGTGATACATCTTTAGATGTTGTTGTTAACATGGACTGTCGACATCAAAAGACAGATGACATTTACACGCAGCACATCGTAATGAATGAAATGTTTAGCTCTCAAACACACACACCCATATTATTTAGCTCTTATTTTCAAGACATATTCAAACAGAAAAACAAAAGCAGAACCGCATAATTTAAAATATATTTGCATTAATTACCAAGCTATTTTTATAAATATATTTTATATCTTAATTCAATCTATTTACTTCAGTCAACCTTACTTCAGTCCATCGTACTTTAGTCTACCTTACTTCAGTCTATCTTACTTTAGTCTCTCTAACGTCAGTTTGCCTTACTTCAGTCTAACTTACTTCAATCTATTTACTTCAGTCTATCTTACTCCAGTCTGACTTCAAACTACTTCATTTTTGTTATTATTAATAGTTTCGATTTAAATCTGCCAGTGTTCAGGTTTAGAGTTTCATTATAATTTTACTTTGGATATTTAATGTACATGTTACAGCTTACAATTTAACATTTCGATTAACTTCTAACTAATATTAATATTTTCATGGCTTTACTAAATAATTAATTTTTACAATTGAGAAATGTCGAGTTAAAATTGTATTTAAAGCTATTGTTTTTCGATCATTCTATATAATGAAATTCTATTTATAGCTAATCCCGTCTCTTTGAGACCACCTTAATAGGTGCCCAAGGACTGCCACCTTGCTGCGGTGGGGGGGGGGGGCTTGCGTGCCTTGATAACCCTGAGAGCTAAGCTGGCTGGAGCCTCGCTCTCCTGGTAGGGCCTCCCATGCCAGACAGGTTGACTGGTAGAGGCCAGACGAAGAGCAGTCCACTGGTCCTCCAGGTTGGAGGTAGGGCTGGGGGCTAACAACCCACTCCCGTAGAAAAACAAGCTTGTTATAGAAACCGAAAAAAAACGCAACTAGAAAGCAACTTAGCTGAGGAAGATATCTCTCCAGTAGAGCTTATGACGCGAGCTGGTCAAAGCCTTCGGGAAGCCAGTGCACCAACCATTCTTCTGACAGCCAAGACCAAAACCAACATCGGAACTTGGAACATTCGAACCCTGTATGAAAGTGGGAAAGCAGCACAAGTAACAAAAGAGAATAAGCGATATGGGCTCCAAATTTTAGGACTGTGCTAAACCAGATGGAATGGAAATGGACAAACCAAACTGGCAAGTGCCAGAGGAAGAACATGTACAGGGATTTGGACTGCTCATGACACCCGATGCAACCAAGGCACTGATAGAGTGGGAGCTTGTGTCTTCAAGGATACTGACAGCACGATTCAAATCAAAGGGAAGAAACGTCACTATCATACAATGTTACGCTCCCACCAACACGGCAGATGAAAATGGGAAATCGACTTCTACAGTGCTTTACAAACTACCATTGACAAAGTGCACAGAAGAGACCTCAAGACACTGGTGAACCTGAACGCCAAAAGTAGGCAACGACAACACCAATAAAGAGTTCATCATGGGCAAACATGGCATCGGAGATATGAATAACAACGGAGAACTGTTCACTGATTTCTGCGCTTTCAATGACGTGGTCATGGGAGGCACCATCTTCCCTCACAAAAACATCCACAAGAAGACCTGGATATCCCCTGATGGAAAAACTAAGAACCAGATAGACCACATCTCCATCGGCCGCAAGTGGAGGACAAGCCTTCTGGATGTGAGGGTGAAACGAGGAGCATACGCTGCTTCGGATCACCACCTAGTGCAGGCTACCGTGAAGCTGAAACTGAGAGCCCACAAAGACAAAGCACAGAGACCCTCCTTCAAGTACAACGTCCAGAGCCTGAAAGACACCAGAAAAACCACAGAGTACCAAAGCAGCCTGAAAAACCGCTTTGAGGCACTAGCTGTCTTGGCTGAGAAAACGATAGAGGAACACTGGCAGGAGATTAAAAAGACCTGCAAAGAAGTCCTGGGAAAACAGACAAAAAAGCACAAGGAGTGGCTGACCGCAAGCACTTGGGACCTCGTGGAGGAGAGGAAAACATTGAAAGAGGGTATCAACCACAGTCACGACCAACAGGAGAAAAGAGACCTTCAGGCAAATTACTCGGAAATAAACAAGAAAGTGAAGAAGAGCGCCAGAGCAGACAAGAGGAAATTCATCCACCACCTAACGGAGGAGGCAGAGACAGTTGCAGGCAAGAGAGATATGAAGAGGCTGTACGAAATTACCAGGACCTTGGCAGGCAAGAACTCGCAGCCAATGTGCTCTGTGAAAGACAAAGACTGGAAAACCATCACAACTGAAAGTCAGGAAAGAGAATGTTGGGCCCAGCATTTCACAGAAATTCTGAACAGACCCCCACCAAAACAGTCCCCTACTATACCACCAGCAGACAGTCTTCTAGACGTCCACACCAACCCCCCCCCCCCACTAAAGTGAAGAATATCAAAGCAGGCAAAGCCGCAGGCCCAGACGGCATACCATCAGAAGCCCTGAAAGCCGATGTCCCCACAACAACCAACATGCTTATCCCTCTGCTACAGTAAGTCTGGACACAAGAACAGGTACCTGCTGAAAGGAGACAAGGGCACCTCGTCAAGCTCCCCAAGAAAGGTGACCTATCCAGCTGTAACAACTGGCGAGGCATCATGCTCCTGTCTGTTCCCAGCAAGATCTTGACGCGCATCATGCTATAGAAATTGAAGGAGGCTTTAGACAAGAGATTAGGAAACGAACAGGCAGGCTTTCGACAGGACAAGTCGTGCACCAACCACATCGCCACCCAGCGCATCATTATAGAGTAGTCCCAGGAATGGCAGACTCCACGCTACTCAATCTTCGTGGACTTCGAGAAGGCCTTCAACAGCGTGGACTGGGAGGTGGTCTGGAACCTCATGGCACTACGGGATCCCACCCAAGTTAATCGCCATCATCCAACAAATGTACGCCAGTTCCACATGCCAGGTTATTCACAAAGGCAAGCTGATGGAGCCTTTTGAAGTCAGGACCGGAGTGAGGCAGGGCTGCTTGTTGTCGCCGACCATCTTCCTTCTGGTAGTGGACTGGATCATGAAGAAGTCCACCGAGAATGCAAACACAGGAATTCGGTGGACCATCACCAAGCAGCTTGAAGACCTCGACTTCGCGGATGACGTCAACCTACTGTCACACCGGCAACAATATGCACAACAGAAACTGAATAGACTCGCAGATGAAGCAGACAAAATTGGGCTCAACATCAACACCAAAAAGACAAAAACCATACGGATAAACAACATGCAATTAGATCCAATCCAACTACAAAGATCCAACATCGGTGATGTGGATAAGTTTGTCTACCTGGGCAGTGTGGTGACGAAGGATGGAGGAGCTGACGAAGACATCAGAAGCCGCATCAACAAAGCCAGGCGTCCTATCTGGAACTCTACCGCACTTTCCGAGCGGACAAAAGTCCGCATCTTCAATACCAACGTGAAAGCAGTCCTAATATATGGTTCAGATCAAGACAACCACCACCAAACTGCAGGTGTTCATCTCAACAGATGCCTCCGAAATATCTTACGCATCAGATGGCCAGAGAAAATCTACAATGCCACCCTGTGGGAAAGAACAAAACAGACATCCATGACCAAGAGATCCGAAACAGAAAATGGGACTGGATAGGCCACACTCTGCGCAAGAGCCCAGACAATGTCACAAGGCAGGCGCTAGAGTGGAACCCGCAGGGAAAGAGAAGAGCAGGCAGGCCAAAGGAGACATGGAGATGCTGCACTGAGCGAGAGATGAAGGCAGCTGGATGGACGTGGGCTCAGCTGAAGAGAGACGCCCAAAATAGAGTCCGCTGGAGGAGCGTTGTTGAGGCCTTATGTTCCCAAGTGGAGTCAGAGGACTAAGTCAAGTCATTTATAGCTAATATATAAAGTAATTGATTGTGGTCTCGAGTTCATACTCAGACGTTTTCCATGATTTCTCAGAGTCCAAACAATGTTCATAAAATCATTCAGGTTTTAAAAAATGGATGACTGAATGGGGTTAAACATTCATTTGGGCTGGTTAAACATTTCTTACGTTCAAGAAGCAGCAATATTTCGTCTGCACGTAGTCATAAAGGAGTAACTGGAATAAAGGAGTAACTGGAATAAAGGACTAACTGGAATAAATAAAGGACTAACTGGAATAAATAAAGGACTAACTGGAATAAAGGACTAACTAGAAACGTTATTAATGTTAAACTCATGAAAATTTCCTCTACGTCTCCCGTGGTGCCAACATGACTATTATAGTGGGGATGAAAGAAGAGTACTGCAAAGTCGTTCCTGTTAGTGGTTTTTTATTGTATCTAGCACTGGTCTGCGTTTAAAAAGAATTCTGAGGTTTGACTTTTAAAATATGTTTCTAGATCATTTTTTTTCACTGATTTCAAATATGTAATGCGTTTTTTTCAATAATGTCAAGTTTTTATTCAATAACAAATTAAAATTACTGTTGTAATTTAAATTGAAGTATACATGTAGAAAAAAAAGTTATTGTGGCTTTTTTTAAAAAAAGATTTTCTAAGGTGATCTGCATCTGGATCATCACTTTTTAGGCAACAGCAGTAGTCTACAAGCATATTTACATCCCAGCGTCCCTGGTATCGCTCTTTCATCACACGAATGTCTTGATTGAAACGCTCCCCCTGTTCTTCACTCGCCGCAGTTGTCTGGAAAATAGTCTAAATCTAAGCTGGGGAAATGCATTTTCACAGACTTGCGTGCTCCAAGAACTTTGAAGCCATGAATTAGCAACTCTTTTACAACGTTTTTCTTAACTTCACTTCGCGTCTGTTTGCGTGTTTGTCCCGAAATTTCGCAATCCAATTTTAGACCACTTTCCGATAAGATATAGCTCTCATACTTTCAATAAAACTCAGAACCCGATGACAATGCATTATTCTTACTATTTCATTATGATTTGATGAGTTTCTTAATAAAAAAAAATAAATATGTATGGCGAATAGGTCACAGTCTTGTCTAAATTAAGGGAAATTACTGGTGCTATACTCTACTGCGCCTGAACACGTGTGTGATTAGACCACTTCCAGAACAAACAAAAGAATTAACGGCCAAAATTGATTTTAAAAGCGCAATAAAAACAAATGTATTTAAAAATTATTTAAAGTGAAAAAACCCAAAATCTCACTACTCTCTTTGATTTTCTGCGCAATAATACATGTGCGTCAGAGCTCTCCAGTACGTTCGAGCAGAAATATCTATATAGTTAAATCGGGTCTGTCTTACAGTACTCTTACACCAACATTTATCAACTCTTCGTATTAATTGAAAAAAAATATTTTAACTAAAGTAAAAAATAAAAATTACATTATAAAAAATATTTTATAAAAAACGTTTTTCTTGCGTAATAAAAAGCAGAAAATAATTTCTGAATAAATTGGTAACATGGTAATAGTAATAGACTTTATAAGAGCTTCTGATTTTTATAAAAACGAAAAGCGTTGGGCGCATGTTATACAACACTAGAATTAATTTTACATACTCATATGCATTTTGTTATCTAGACTAAGTTCTAATAAATGATCTAAAATTTCGTGATATTTCGAAAACCTTCTGTAATAATTCTTTTGTGATTTAATTGTTAATATTTGATGATTCTAATACTGTAATACAAACATTCACATAATATAAGATTAATGCGCCCAACGTTTTTCGTTGGGAATATTTGAACTAAGCAACAAGTATTGGCACGTTTTTTAAGTCAGAGCCAATATGTTATATGCAAGTAACATCTTGAAGTTATGTAGCTAAATCTGGATGCATGACTAGACAGGCTAAACCTGCAGGCATGACTCGACTGGCTAAACCTGCATGCAAGACTCGACTGGCTAAACTTGCATGACTAAACCGACATGTATGAGCGAAATGAAAAAAAAAATTATATTTGAGAATACCGAATTAACATGTTTTTTTTTAAAAGATGCGATAAGTTAAATGGCTTCTTAATGAAAGCTATAGCCCGTTAAAATAATTTGACGAGGCTCACTAGACATGTCCGTGAAGAAGCTGGTATTAAATGTCGCAGTTTGTATTGGACTAGTAAACAAAGGTCCGGTACCCGGACCGGCTAGTAGGCACGCGTTGGAGTTCAAAATGGGGAGATATATTTGAGCGCGTTAACAATCAGTCTATATACAAACAATAGCATATATATGTAGGCTACTCGAAGGACTTGAACAGATTATTGTAGCCAACATACATTTAAGTATAGGGGCAAATAATACATCAAATACAGTTCATATGTCATATCCCAAAGAAAATAATCCTCATTATGGGTACAGAACAACCCCCGACTATTAAACTTTGAATCTAACAGCCAACTTTACATAATTTGCGCAAATAACACCATATCATTGATATGATGATATAATGATATAATGATATTTTAAAGGACTCTTTACCAAACAGTTCATTTTATGTTTTGTCATGTTCAATATGACGCATTTGAAAAAAAGACGTGAGTGAGTGCCTGCCAGTTAAGCGATTCACTGCATGTTTAGCAGGTGGTTTATTTACTCTTATACACATTGTAGTATAGTACTAAAAATCGTACTGAGAATTGAACATTTCAATAAACAGATGTTTCAGATAAACATTTCAATAAACAGAAGTTTCGAATACACATTTCAATAAGCAGAAGTTTCGAATAAACATTTCAGTAAACAGAAGTTTCCAATAAACATTTCAATAAACAGAAGTTTCAAGTGGAGAAACTGAGGATGACCCCCCCCCCCCAGCCTTCCTTCCACATAATTAATAAATAAAAGCGTGACTTACTAATTATGCGTTTTTTTTTTGTGTGTGCGGATATAGCGTTTAACTGTAATTTGGGGAATGTGTAATGTCCGAAAAATGACTAATTTATTATGTAATATGCCACCGCAACGGTTTAGTCCCCCCCCCCCCTCCTACCCCAGATAACCTTTGTTCAACGTCATCAGACAACCAGATCCTACTAGATTGAATGTTTAAAAACGTTGCAAGACAGCACATTGTTGGGAACAAGGTCAGCCTGAGTGGATACGCTTGGGTTGATTTCAGCTGAGGTGGTTCTCAGTCTGAGCCTGTAAATGTTGGTTCTTCTAAATACTGTAACCAATCCATTAAAAATAATGGCTTGTATGGTCAAATCAAAAGAATCCCCGCCAGGTTATTTCTTCTGGTAATCACACATGATGGTATAATGGTCTGGTTATCACACATGATGGTATAATGATGGTAGTACGATGTTGATAGGACTGCAACAATAGCGGCAAAAAGTTAACTGTAAATCGTCAACAGAACAAGAAAAGGGCTAAAAAAAGGTGGGAGGTAAAAGACATAACACAAAAAATCGAGATGATGTCTCTTATGATGATGATAATGTCTCTTTTAGTAAAATTAATTTGATATTGTTAGGGAGGTATATCCTACTTTCATATTGTACTTTGCTGGTATTCAAACTAATGATGGGAAATTTTCAGAAATTTTATCGATACATATTCGATGCCTATTCTTGCCTCTGGTTAGGCTGCCTAAGACCCCCGATCTAAGACCGCGGCCAGGGCTTTTACGTGGTCTGGAGATGAGTCACGCAGCAAACTGGCGACCCTCTTGTTGGTCAGGTGTATCACTGTATGTTTAAGGAAATATTCCTGTTGGACAGCTGTAGGTATCATTGCATATAGAAAGGTTAACTTGGTAAAGTGAGTCTTAGCTGTATGATTTTAGCTGTTTTCTCTTTATTCGTGTCATTGTGAGATATTGTATATTTCACACCTTAACGACTTGATGATATAAATGACACCATGGAACACACATTTTTTTTCCTGGTTTCTAAGTTCAGAAATGATTAGGTTTTCTAGATTTGCGAGTGTACTGCATATCGCTCTCTCAAAGAAGCCCCCAAATGTTTCCCCAATCAGGTTTTCTTTATACTGCTCTTGGTAACGACGTTCAAAGTCCAATATATCTTGATGAAAGCGATCGCCTTGTTCCTCTGAGTAAGCTCCCATGTTCTTCTTGGATTTGTCAAGATGAATGTCAAGGATATGGACTTTGGGAGACATTCTGCATCTCATTTTGGCGAAATTCTTAATGAGAGTCTGAACTAACTGCACACAGTTCTCGGCCTTGTGATTACACAGGAAGCCATGAATATCTGCTACGAAACTGACTTCTTGTCAAGAGCAGTGACACATTGCTTGATTGGACCTAACTAGATGGCATCATCATCTTCATAATAGACTTTATTATAATTTTAAATAAATCTAAAACTTGTAAGTATTTTTCGTCTCAATTCTGTCCGCCCGTCCACTGCATTTCGAAAGTTAGAGTCAATAATATTGTTTCCTTTTTCAAATATTAATCATGGCTTCTTGCCTGCGTCTCGAGTTGTTAAATACATTTTAAAAAAATTCTGGAAAATAATTTTCCACTGTCATCTAATTTTACTCTTAGATTAAATCGTACTTTAATTTGTTTTTCAATTACTAAGTAAGACTATGTTACTAAGACTAAGACTAACACTAAGTTTAGGTTCAAAATAATCGAGCAATTTAAAAAAAATCTCCTCAGATTGATTTATTTTCTGAATCGTTCATGACAAGTAGCGTCTGAATGGTTTAGCAGCAAGTAGCGTCTAAATGGTTCAGCAACAAGTAGCGTCTAAATGGTTCAGCAGCAAGTAGCGTCTGAATGGTTCAGTAACAAGAAGCGTCTGAATGGTTCATTAGCAAGTAGCGTCTGAATGGTTCATTAGCAAGTAGCGTCTGAATGGTTCATTAGCAAGTAGCGTCTGAATGGTTCAGCAACAAGAAGCGTCTGAATGGTTCAGTAACAAGTAGCGTCTGAATGGTTCAGCAACATGCAGCGTCTGAATGGTTCAGCAACAAGAAGCGTCTGAATGGTTTAGCAGCAAGTAGCGTCTGAATGGTTCAGCAGCAAGTAGCGTCTGAATGGTTCAGCAGCAAAATGGTTCAGCAGCAAGAAGCGTCTGAATGGTTCTGCAGCAAAATGGTTCAGCAGCAAGAAGCGTCTGAATGGTTCAGCAGCAAGAAGCGTCTGAATGGTTCAGCAACAAGTAGCGTCTGAATGGTTCAGAAACTCGTTCAAGTGGATACTTTTTTTCTTTTTTTTTTAACGTTAAAAAAATGGTTTATGTTAATATTGTTAGGAAAAGAAACTTAGTTTTTCAATTTTCTTCTTAACATTAGACAACATAGACGTCAAAGTTGAACGATGGTGTTTCTCTGTGCGGATAATCTGCAGGGCACATCTAGTAGTGATATATTGATTATAGTAGCTCTGCAGAGGACATCTAGTAGTGATATATTGATTATAGTAGCTCTGCAGAGGACATCTAGTAGTGATATGTTGATTATAGTAGTTCTGCAGAGGACATCTAGTAGTGATATGTTGATTATAGTAGCTCTGCAGAGGACATCTAGTAGTGATATATTGATTATAGTAGCTCTGCAGAGGACATCTAGTAGTGATATGTTGATTATAGTAGTTCTGCAGAGGACATCTAGTAGTGATATATTGATTATAGTAGTTCTGCAGAGGACATCTAGTAGTGATATGTTGATTATAGTAGTTCTGCAGGGCACATCTAGTAGTGATATGTTGATGGGTGATTAGAGTCGTTCTGCAGGGCACATCTAGTAGTGATATATTGATTATAGTAGCTCTGCAGAGGACATCTAGTAGTGATATATTGATTATAGTAGTTCTGCAGAGGACATCTAGTAGTGATATATTGATTAGAGTAGCTCTGCAGAGGACATCTAGTAGTGATATATTGATTATAGTAGCTCTGCAGAGGACATCTAGTAGTGATATGTTGATTATAGTAGTTCTGCAGGGCACATCTAGTAGTGATATGTTGATGGGTGATTGTGTCGTTCTGCAGGGCACATCTAGTAGTGATATGTTGATGGGTGATTAGAGTCGTTCTTAACAGCCTTTACTGAAAATGTTTGTATACATCGACAACTAAAATGTCATGACAATATCCGACAGTGTTGATTCTACCGTGTACACATCGAGCAGGACAAATTGTCTCTGTTATTTAAAATGCATCAAATTGTGTGCACTCTTTCATCTTCAGAATTAGTAGTAGTACACAAACTAATAAATACCCAGCAAGGTTAGGAATAAATACACCGCAAGGTTAGGAATAAATACCCAGCAAGGTTAGGAATAAATACACCGCAAGGTTAGGAATAAATACCCAGCAAGGTTAGGAATAAATACACCGCAAGGTTATTACATTCCATTGAGATGAAATATGGCTATAGGAGGAGATACAAATACGGTGACATCAAAGTTTAAAGAAAAAAAAGTTTTTGGCTAAAGTCCCGTAGAGAATTAAAAAACTATATTGGTCGTCATTCGCACTAGCGTCTGTTTTAATCAAACAAATGACATCATCAAATTATGTGCACTGTGTATCAAGTTGTTGAAAGGCACATGTGTAACCTCTCTTTTTTACCAGGTTCTTAAAGTTGGTCATTTGTATTCATGTCCATGATTTTCGTAGATGGCCATGGGGCATTATTTTGTTAGCCGAGGGGAGGGTAACAGTCTTGAAGAGGTCAAAAGTCACCTACCATAATGTTGGTGTGTGTGTGTTTGTGTTATTTGTGTGTTTGTGTGTGAGTTTGTTTGTGTGTGTTTGTTTGAGTGTGTGTGTTAGTTTGTGTGTGTGTGTTTGTGTGCATGTGTGTGTTTGTGTGCATGTGTGTGTTTGTGTGCATGTGTGTGTTTGTGTGCATGTGTGTGTGTTTGTGTGTGTTTGTTTGTGTGTGTTTGTTTGTGTGTGTTTGTTTGTGTGTGTTTGTTTGTGTGTGTTTGTTTGTGTGTTTGTGTGTGTGTATATGTGTATGGGAACGACGAAATAATTTTTAGTTCACATTTTTCGTAGTCGTTATTTTTATTCATACACAACTTTTGGTTTGTCTCTGTACATGATTATGGTAGTTGGTATGTTGTGTGGGGTAGCAGTTATGTTGAGTGGTGTGGCTGGTATGTTGAGTGGTGTGGCTGGTATGTTGTGTGGGGTGGCTGGTATGTTGTGTGGGGTGGCTGGTATGTTGTGTGGGGTAGTTGGTATGTTGTGTGGGGTAGCAGTTATGTTGTGTGGGGTAGCAGTTATGTTGTGTGGGGTAGTTGCTATATTGTGTGATAGTTGGTATGTTGAGTGGTGTGGCTGGTATGTTGTGGTGTGGCTGGTATGTTGTGGTGTGGCTGGTATGTTGTGGTGTGGCTGGTATGTTGAGTGGTGTGGCTGGTATGTTGTGTGTATGGTAGTTGGTATGTTGTGTGTATGGTAGGTTTCGTTATACTACTTTGATGGTTGACATGGTCTTATGGTTAAATATTTTGTGAAGTTTAAACGAATATTAATATACTAGCCATCCCGCGGCGTAACATACGCCGCCTTATCAATCAATATAATTACTGTAAGTATATTTTAAATAAGCAATCAAATAAAATAACAGGCTGAAATCTTCGGAAAAAATACATAGTATGCAAAGTTGAACTTCGACCTATCATGTGCAGACTTTATGGTCACTATCTGGTACCTTCCAGCAACTTGTTTTTTTATTTTATTGTTTATTTTTTTCATTCAGAATTCCCTCATTTCCACGGTTAAACGGATACAGAATTTACCGCGACGGGGGATAAATGAAATAGTTTCGTATTTAGAGCACATGAAAACATGATCAGGGGCGGATTACCGCAAGTTTAGGCAAGACATCATTAAATTATCGAAATATTTTTTTGTTCTAAGACGGGCGGACGGACTATAATTTTAACATTTCAATTTTGCCCCCTCCTCCCCCCGTAAAAGTTGTCTAGATCTGCCCCTGAACATGATTACGACCAAACAATACTGTTTAAAAAATTACTGGAGCTGTCTAGGCATGAAATAGTATTGTACAACCACCATTGCGCTCGTATTGCTTAATATATTTCACTAAATAAAAGAACAAAACGTCATATAAGAAATTAAAATTATACAGGCTGGTGAAACAACGCGAGCATTACAACGCGAGTCGTCACGCGTCTTCTATAAATAGTCTTGCAGGCTGATGTAATTACTGGAGCTGTCTACGGGAATTACACAATCTATAAATAGTCATGCGTCTTGCGTCTCGAAGTTGTATTATATATATATATATATATATATATATATATATATATATATATATATATATATATAAGCAATCCCGCGGCGTAACATACGCCGCAATATCAATCAATATAATTACTATAATTATATTTTTAAATAAGCAATCAAACAATAAAACAGGCTGACATCTTTGGAAAAAATACTTGGTATGCAAAGTTGAACTTTGATCTATCATGTGCAGACTTTATGGTCACTGTCTGGTATCTTCCAGCAGATTTTTTTATATTTTATTGTTTATTTTTTTCATTCAGTTTCTAGCAAACATATTTCGGGGAGGGGGGTGTTTTAATTTGCACTGCTTTTTTTCTTGTTTGCAACAATTCACTTTGTGTCTGCCTCAATCCATCCCTTCCCCCAGCACACTATAGTGTAATTAGAGCATTTTCGAAAAAAAAATGCTCTATTGTCCCCGTTTTGTCTGTCTGTCCGTCATCACCCTAGATCTCAACAACCATAAGTCCTAGACCCATGATGTATATATCATTTTGTAGGTCTTGGCCTGCCAAGAAATGACTTTTTTCCATTTCGCGATCTGACCTCTCAGGGCCGTAAAAGGGGCCTTAGTACCGTTTTTTTACCATATAAGCTATATTAATAAAGAGCGCCTATATCTCAACAACCATAAGTCCTAGACCCATGATGTATATATCATTTTGTAGGTCTAGGCTTGCCAAGTGTACATCAAAAGTTCATTTCGTGATAGGACCTCTGAGGGCCGGGCTTCAGGGCTCATAAGGGGCTTATATATTATATATACACCTTGTACGTTCAATAACCCGTTCATTTGGTGCGAAATACTGCAGCACGTAGTTTCACCAAGATTTATTAAGAAACTCATCAAATGAAATGGTAAGCTTGTGTTCTGAGTTTAATTGAAAGTATCAGAGCTATGCAACAATTGACGGAGATTTCGGACGATTAAATGACTACAATTTCGAATGTTTTCAATTATGAGTCCTATTTCAGTAACCACAAACAACTTGTAGTTAGATTTAAGAGAAAATATTTTTTTTTTCAAATATAAAGAAACGTCTTTATAATATTTTTTTTACAGATATATGCATTACACAATTGAAGTTATAAACATTTCCAAAATTTACAAATATTTACTGTAAGCTAACAAACGTACTGATACATAACATGAAAATGCGCTAACACGTCCTGTGTCCAGAATGGAACAGTCTTAATTGCTTGTTTTTTTTTTAGACTTGCTCAACCCAGCTTAAGTTTCTTTTAGTATAACCTTCATCCTACAGTACCTACACTATTCAGTAAAGATAGATGTTGTGTAATGCGTACATATTCTGAAACAGTTACCATTTGTTTGTAATCTATATTAATACACCAAGCAATGCAAATTAACACTAAAAATGTGTTTGTTAGAAACTGAATGAAAACAATAATCAATGCAATAAAAAAGCAAGTTGCTGGAAGGTACCATATAGTACTTTTTCTTCACACATAATTGTATTATTAAATGTTTTTTATTTACAATAATCAGTTGACATAATGTTATTTTATGTACATCATTCTCTCATTTCCGCGGTTAAACGGATACAGTATTTACCGCGACGGGGGATAAATGAAATAGTTTCGTATTTAGAGCACATAAAAACACCATTACGACCAAACAATAACGTTTAAAAATTACTGGAGCTGTCTAGACATGAAATAGTACTATTAACTATTATACAACCACCATCGTGCTCATATTGCTCAATATATTAGACCAAATAAAAGGAAAAAACGTCATATACGAAATTAAAATAATCTGGTTTTATAAAAGAAATAAAAAAAAATATAAAAAACTACGCGCTTGCTGTGGGAATTCCACAAATCTATAAATAGTCTTTCAGGCTGGTGTAGACAATGCGAGTTGTCGAACGTGGTTGACTTATAGTCTTGCTTGCTTAACGTATTTCCGGCGTCTTCTCGAAGAGGAGAAATATATATATAGATAGATTCTAGACTACACATTAAATGGCTTCACTGTCGACCCAAGGGTCCCGGGTTTGATCTCCAGTGAAAACCAAGGAAAAATTTCAGGTCTGGTTAAAAAGCCTTCCATGTTTCCGATACTACTACAGGGTATACATGTATTATGAACTACACCACTCCATTTACATACATTCTGGACTACACCACTCCATTTACATACATTCTGGACTACACCACTCCATTTACATACATTCTGGATTACACCACTCCATTTTCATATATTCTGGATTACACCACTCCATTTTCATATATTCTGGACTACACCACTCCATTTTCATATATTCTGGACTACACCACTCCATTTTCATATATTCTGGACTACACCACTCCATTTTCATGTATTCTGGACTACACCACTCCATTTTCATGTATTCTGGACTACACCACTCCATTTTCATGTATTCTGGACTACACCACTCCATTTTCATGTATTCTGGACTACACCACTCCATTTTCATGTATTCTGGACTACACCACTCCATTTACATACATTCTGGACTACACCACTCCATTTTCATATATTCTGGACTACACCACTCCATTTTCATATATTCTGGACTACACTATTCTTGTTACTTTCTCTAGTATTGGCTGTACAACCTGGAAGTAATCATTGCTTACTTCTGAAATATCCAGCCCGTGTTATCACAGCTGCTGATCATACTGCATATTCCAGACACACGGCATATTAATTAACACAATTATATGTATGTTTGTTGGCTATACAACATCGAAGTAATCATTTATTACTCTGAGTTATCCAGTCAGTGTTATCACAGCTGCTAATCATCTTGCATACATGTTTATTAACTCCAGACACCCGACAGATTGTGTCGCTGTTTACATCTAACAAAGAGGTCAGTAGGTCAGACTTGTCATTATATCTCCGTATGCATGAACACACTGTACACAGCCAGATCTGAATGTTGTTTTCACTTCAAAGTATACTCTAGTTCTAAACAAGATTTATGCCCATGGAAACACTTGACTGAACGCTTTTCATTTGATAAATGTAAATGTCTTTACGTGAATAATTTTATTACATTGGGTGGTTATGTTAAGAAAGTTTGAAGTAAATTATTTTGTATTTTTAAAACCTTTATTATACCCGAGAGTTTGCTATTTGTTCAAATCATGTCAGAAGTAAACCCGAACTGTGTAAGTTTAGTTCCACTGAATGCAAATTTCATTCTTTTATCTTAAAACAATCTGTATCTCCCCCCAGCTCAGAACGTAGAAAAAATATAATGTTTCGGGATCAGCACGATAGTTGGTAGAATTACATGACAGTGAATAGTTTGGCATTATAATGGCATAGGATTGTAGAATATGACACATTATATTATAACTATAAACAGCTGTTTACGATGAAGTTTTTAAATTTTGTTCACGCTAACTTACAGTAGCACTGGTCTATACAGTAGCACTGGTCTATACAGTGACACTGGTCTATACAGTAGCACTGGTCTATACAGTGACACTGGTCTATACAGTGACACTAGTCTATACAGTGACAGACACTGGTCTATACAGTGACAGACACTGGTCTATACAGTGACACTGGTCTATACAGTAGCACTGGTCTAGTCTATACAGTAGCACTGGTCTATACAGTAGCACTGGTCTATACAGTGACACTGGTCTATACAGTAGCACTGGTCTATACAGTGACACTGGTCTATACAGTGACACTGGTCTGTACAGTGACACTGGTCTATACAGTGACACTGGTCTATACAAAAGCACTGGTCTGTACAGTGACACTGGTCTATACAGTGGCACTGGTCTATACAGTAGCAGACACTGGTCTGTACAGTGACACTGGTCTGTACAGTGACACTGGTCTGTACAGTGACACTGGTCTGTACAGTGACAGACACTGGTCTGAACGGTGACAGACACTGGTCTGGACGGTGACAGACACTGGTCTGGACGGTGACAGACACTGGTCTGGACGGTGACAGACACTGGTCTGGACGGTGACAGACACTGGTCTGGACGGTGACAGACACTGGTCTGGACGGTGACAGACACTGGTCTGAACAGTAACAGACACTGGTCTGTACATATTTGTCTATACAGTAACACACTTGTCAATAAGTAAAACACACTTGTCTGTCCATTTAATTATAAACACTTGTCTGTCCATTAAGTTACACACACTTGTCTGTCAATACAGTTACAAGCACTTGTCTGTCCATACAATAACTGTACAGTGATTGGGTGTGAACTGTGTAGTGTCACCACTAACTATACATTCGTCTCGGTGTTTTATCTCTCGAGCAATGACGCCCTTGACTTCTTTACGGCTCCTTGACCTGAGCGATGTTTGCTGATCCATAAGGTGCACGGATTAACGTCTTGACTTAATGACGGTAGATTTACAAAACTTTAATGAATCTCAGTGAGGGTTCATTTGGCTATTCCCCCCCCTCCCTTCCGTGTGTTTGTTTACTACAAATTCTACAATTGGCTGCTTCCAGCCAATCTATGGTCCCTGCCAACATCAGGACTGCTTCCAGCCAATCTATCGTCCCTGCCAACATCAGGACTGCTTCCAGCCAATCTATCGTCCCTGCCAACATCAGGGCTGCTTCCAGCCAATCTATCGTACCTGCCAACATCAGGGCTGCTTCCAGCCAAGACCTATAGTCCCTGCCAACATCAGGACCGCTTCCAGCCAATCACTCGTCCCACCACCCAAGTAACGACTGCTTCCAGCCAAATCTATCTTACCTGCCAACATACCAGGACTGCTTCCAGCCAATCTATCGTACCGCTGTAGTCATCAGGTCGCTTCCAGCCAATCTATCGTCCCTGCCAACATCATGAGCATTTCAAGCTCGTACGAATCTATCGTACCTGCCACATCGGAGGCTTCAGCCAATCATATCGTCCTCACTGTATATCGGGCTGGTTGCTAATAATCTACTGTACCTGCCAACACTTTTCACGCAGGGTTATAGATTTAAATCTATAGGTGTAACTTGTAGACATGAAATATTATCATTCAGTAATGAACAATATATGGGGAGGTTCCAGTAGCCTCGAACTAAATACAACTAGTATATTTATTAGGGCTGTACATGGAATCCAGTTCGGTTCGTTGTCGATTCCGGCAGCTTTAACAAATCCGGTTCCGATTCCAAGGTTAATAATGTTACCGGATTAAGCGATTTCTTTGTTTGAAATTTGTAAGAAATTCCTTTAGCGCAAATTTAATTTTGAAATATTGCTTAGCGCTATACATTTAAATTCGTGAACAATTTCCTCTGCTTTTTCTAAAACTACATTAACGCTCGATCGTTTTGTCTATATACTTAGTGAAATTATATTTAAAAGGAAGATTTGAATTGTATTTAGTCTAGTAGTAATACGACACCTTACCTTCCGCTACTTATTGATTCCAATGCGGTGGTTTATCACGGTTAATTCAAAGAAGTCTTTAATAGATTGATGACTTGGAACACTGCATAGACGTCAATCATTAAGGTTGAAACTTCAAAGAAAGTTCGCAACAGTTGACACTTGAACACAACGACAGACATCAACCATTAAGTTGTTCAAAGAAGTCTTTAATAGTTGACACTTGAACACACGGCAGACATCAACCATTAAGTTGTTCAAAGAAGTCTGCAACAGTTGACACTTGAACACACGACAGACATCAACCATTAAGTTGTTCAAAGAAGTCTGTAACAGTTGACACTAATCAAGGATTCTCAACTTGTATATACATGTCTTCAGCCATAAGTAAAATAATTCACGTTAACTTGGTGGTACCATATAATCTACATCAAGTATACTTAAATAAACTATTTGTATTACATCGTGCATGTATTTAGACATACTGCACACTTAATAAAGGTGATTGCAAGGAGGGCTGGGGTGTCGGTCTAAATGTCAACAGATGGAAAAAAGTCAACGGTCAAAAGCTCAATTATACTAACAGAAGGCCCCCGTAGTGAGCGGGTACAGGGTTCAACCCCTGGTAAAGCCAAAAATATTCAGTGTTGACTTGGGGAGGAGATGGGCGCCAACAAGCCAAAATGCCTACAGAAAGGACATATGAAAGCACAACAGATGTATGTCCATTCGTCTCCACAAACGACCGCATGAGTTAAGGGTGTAAAAAAAGGTCCCAATTAGCAGCAGTGGGCAAGAAGTTGGCACTTACTTTGCAGTCAATCAGGCACAGCATCTACTATAGTTTGGTAATGTTTGCACTGGACTGGGGCGCAAACTTTCAGAGTCCTCTACGGGCACCTATAATGTCACTAACGATAGTGTGGCCTATATCCCGGCTTAATCACTATATTCAATAATAGTTGGATACCAGCCAGTTTACACAAAATGGCTGGAAATTATCCAGTATACACAATAATAGTGGGACACTAGCCAGTATACACAATAATGGTTGACACTAGTCAGTATACACATGATGGTTGGACACTAGCCAGTATACACAATAGTGCTTGGACACTAGTCAGTATACACATGATGGTTGGACACTAGTCAGTATACACAATAGTGGTTGGACACTAGCCAGTATACACAATAATGGTTGGACACTAGCCAGTGGTTTGGGCGCTAGTTGCCAGTACACCAGATAACGGTTAGACGCTGGTAGTTAGCACACCAGATAATGGTTAGACACTGGTAGTTAGCACACCAGATAACGGTTAGACGCTGGTAGTCTACATTAGATAACGGTTAGACGCTGGTAGTCAGTACACCAGATAACGGTTAGACGCTGGGAGTCAGCACACCAGATAACGGTTAGACGCTGGGAGTCAGTACACCAGATAATGGTTAGTTGGTCAATGAAGTTGGTGCTGCAAACTTAAGGTTTTAGTCTGACAGTTGAGTTGTATAATTCAGATTTTGTTAGTTATGAGATAGTAAAGGTGTCAACACTTGCTGTGCCCTTCTACTAAATTACATGTTCTATTTTAGTCTCAACAAGGTCTCTGAGACATTTACTTGCCATATCAACAGTGGAAGTCATTATCAGAGAATTTTTTATAATCTGGCAATAAAATAAAACATTCAATACAACTATTAACTAAATTAGGTGCATCATAAAACAGTGTTGATGGTACAATCATTTGTTGAACTCAGGCATGTAAAACTAAAACGTTGATGGTACAATCATTTGTTGAACTCAGACATGCAAAACAGTGTTGATGGTACAATCATTAGTTGAACTCAGACATGTAAAAGAGTGTTGATGGTACAATAATTTGTTGAACTCAGACATCATGTTTGTAAAGAGGATCATTTTTTGAACTCAATCCTATGATAAGACTTGTTTTTGACATGTTGAATAGATGTATCAACATGCGTGTGTAACATATTGAAATACATAATACAGGTATCGACAAACTTGTTTAACGTTTTGAATAGGAAGCGACCGATAATCGGATCGGTATCGGTATCGGACCGATATTGGCACTATCGGTTAATATCGGATCGACCGATTTTTGTAGGGAGCGACCGATAGTCGAACCGATATTGGCACTATGGGTTAACTATCGGACCGGCCGTTTTTGGGCTGCCGATACATTTTTTTTTTCACAACAGAGTTGCAGAAAAAAAAGTCCGTAAATAACCCAATTCTATAACCAGATCAGACAAGATTAAAAAAAATAAGGAAAAAAAAAAGCCTGTACACAGAAATTGTCACGTCCACTAAAATTGCATCAGCGATATGACCTTGAAACAATAGGATTGGCATTTTTTAATTCTAATGTATGACTTTGAATGATACAATTAGTGAACATCTGTGTGTATTTTTTTTTGGGAAGGGAAGTTGGGGGGGGGGGGGGACAAGACATTAGTGTGGGCGAAGTGTTACAAAATATGACAGGGAAGGGATGAGCACGGGTTGACATACGTCACTAGCTGTAGCAGGAGAAAAACACATGTTTGGCATTGTTGTTGATTAAAAAAAATATCGGTATCGGAAAAAATGCTGGGGAAAAATATCGGTATCGGACTATCGGTAAAAAGGCATATTGGTCGCTCCCTAGTTTTGAATACTTATATAGTTATTTGCTGTCTTTTTGTCTTCAGCATTATTTATTGTATATTTTGTTCATTGATGTCTTGTTGCTTGAACATCTTTTACTGTAGATTTTGTTCCTTGATATCTTTTAATACCAAATTATGTTTATTATCTCCAGGTATTAACATTTCCATTGTTTATATAACGGTCAAGGTCATCATGTGTGCGCTGTATGTTGTTCGTGTTTGTCTGGATGACCCCACAGAATATGCTTGGTAAGTCAAAAAATATATACAATTCTTTGTAGTATTTTCATAGATAATCTATTTAGTATAAGTTGTTTGATTGTATCATCATACCATTAGACTTGTACTTTAAATGATAGTATGTATATATCATAGAATGCATTTATACATTGACTTATTGTCATTATGTAAATCTACCATAGTATTGATGAAAAGTTCTGTATAAATGTTTAATCCTGTTTTTTAATTGTTTCCTCTAGCAATGGTGCTCCATGTAACAGCACTAGTAAAACTGATGGAGCAGACAGTGGATTCACATCTACAGATATCAACTGGTAGTTTCAATATCTCATACATTACAAGTTCTTTATATGACATCCACAGACTTGTTTTTTAGATGACATCTGCTATTATCTGGTAGACCTAACATTTCCATATCTCATCTGGTATCATCTGGTAGACCTAACATTTTCATATTTCATCTGGTATCATCTGGTAGACCTAACATTTCCATATCTCATCTGGTATCATCTGGTTGACCTAACATTTCCATATCTCATCTGGTATCATCTGGTAGACCTAACTTTTCCATATCTCATGCAACACTAGTTCTTAAAATCACATCCATCTACTGAAATCAACTGATTCCAACAATTGTTATTAACATCTATAACAAAGTGTGTCTCTATCTATGTAACATAGAGTGTATCTATATTACAAAGTGTGTATCTATGTAACAGAGTGTGTCTCTATGTAACAAAGTGTGTATCTATATAACAAAGTGTGTCTCTATGTAACAAAGTTTGTCTCTATGTAACAAAGTGTGTATCTATGTAACATAGGGTGTATCTATATCACAAAGTGTGTCTCTGTGTAACAAAGTGTGTCTCTATGTAATAGAGTGTATCTATATCACAAAGTGTGTATCTATATCACAAAGTGTGTCTCTATGTAACACAGAGTACTCTGTAGACTAGAGAGAGATGGTTTCAGAAATTTAATTTGCTCATTTCTGCATCTGTGAATACAATTTTGACTACATTTAAATGAGGTAATTTTCAAAAGTTCCTTGGCTGATGATCCTCCCTAATCTTACTCTCAGTCAACACCACCATTTTGGCTGCTGGACAACATAACCTGTGTGGGTAATACTAAAAAGGATTTTGGAAGGAAACAATTAATATAAAATAGACATTGTAACTCTAATGATCAGCCTGAGTGTAGAAAATCAACAATATTTAGTAAACAAGTGATATTTGTTGTCATAATATAATAATTAAATGAATGTATACTTGTCTACTTTACATGGCACCTCTGCTTTAGATTTGTATACTCATTGCTATATATAAGCTTGTAGAAGTGGTGTGGATAATTTGTGTGTCTGGTCATTCTATTCCCTCCCTCCCAGGTATGTGTTGTTGTGGGTTAGAAGACCTCTGTGGCTGTGGGCTATCCAGGTGTTCCTGGCTGTCATCACGTTGCTTAAGACAGTAATCATTGTGGGTGTAACTGCTAAGGTGAGTAGATAAGTAGGTGGAGTTAACATAGGCATATGACATGATAAATAGTGACATAATGTGATTGATAGACTAGTGATATGATATAATACATAGTGATATAATGTGATAGACTTGTGACATAATGTTAGTCTATTGACATAAAATGAATGACTATTGACATAATAATGTAGGCTAGTAACATAATGTAATAGACTAGGGACAATAATGTTATAGACTAGGGACTTGATATGAATGACTAATGATGATATGATATGCTAATATCATGATTTAATAGGCTGAGATGTATCATAGACTTGTGACATTATATGGTAGAATCATATTATTAAAATAGAGGTTAGTGATATAATGACATCAGAACTATGCAATTATTAATTTTTTAAAATAATAATTAAGCTGCCTTAAAGGATTGTATGTAAGTATATCTTTATAATTTTATCCAAATGATTTCACTGTCACACTCACAAATGAACATCACATGAAGATATTTTTGAAACAGTACAATATCTATTATTAATACATCAGGTGGGTGGTAGCTCCACCAATGTTTATTTCTTACACAATTTTCTATTGTTGACATAAGCAACTAGATCACCTGCAAAATGTTTTGCTTTAGTAAGCTTTTCAGTATTAGGAACATGCAAAAAGAAAATCCCATCAGCTGCTGCTCAAAAGTTAAAAATATAATTGTAAGACTATGAAGTATTCGGTGAATAGCAATTTAAAAAAAAAATGTGTTTAATTTTAATTGCAGTACATTTAAAAACTTACACGGTGGTATAAATAGAGCTGCTGATAAATTATAAAATTTAATTTTTTTCAAAGCAAAACCTAAATGCATTAATTTGACCCATACATGTCCCAAGCAATGTTTTTTTTAGGTCTATCGTTATTAAAAAAAAAAAAATCTTATTTGGTGAAGTTGGTTATTATTGAGAAGTTTAGCAACAGATGGAAGCTATAGTACTTCATACAAATTAATCAGATCATCACAGATCAGAACTATCATTAAAGAAATGGATGGCAGAACTATCATGAAAGAAATGGATGCAGAACTATCATGTTAGCTGAAAATTGTACAAGCTGGATGACCATGTTATTTCTTTGTTTAATTTCTGACCTTGAAAAGTATGATTAGTAAATATCTCTCAACCTTGAACATAAATATATTACTTTAAGGTTGTAGTATTTTATTATTTTAAACTAGTTTAGTGTTACACTATCTACATTCTTTAATGCAGAGGTTTTCAACCTTTTGTATGCTGCGGACCCCATAGACATTCGAAAACCAGGTGGCGGACCCCCATAGCCCAAGGTACCCTGGCCTCAACTTTTCGTACCTCAGGTTGGGCCAAAATATGACTTAAATTCTGATAAACGGTAGGCCTTGCCTAAGTTACGAGCAAAACATGTACAAGTCAGTTCATATATGAAATAGCTATCTATCAAAAAAATTAAACAATCACAGAGTATTTATTCTAGTGGTATGTCTGTTACACAGTTTTCTGTTTAGTGGTAAGGGGCCGTTCACATATTATATAACGCCAAAGGGGGAGGGGGACGGATGCAAAATGTTATATGAATGGGGAGGGTAGGGTTTAAAATTGACATGTTTACTGATATAATATGTGAATGGCCCCTAAGGCTGTGCCTGTTTTGGACTACTGCTAGATCTTCATTCATGTCCTTTGCCACCAAGGCTTAGCTGTGAATCAGCTGTGTTTCCCTTGTGCAGCTAAACCAGACTTACGACCAGTTATTGCAGTAGCGCCGTCCGTGCACATGCCAACAAATTGTGTCCAGGCCAGTCCTGACTCTTCAAAATTTAATGAAGTACACGGAAAAATTCTTCACCGGTTGTGCACCCCGGCAGCGACTTGCAGAACAAAAAGTCTTCCATAACTTCACAGCCGTATCGAATGTAAACCAAACAATTGGGCTGCATTCACAATGTCTGTACTTTCGTCAAGCTGAATTGCGTGTCTGATATGCTGAAGGCATGCACTCATTTGGCAGCAAACATCTTCTGGTATGTCAGCAATTCCTTTTCTAGTTTTGTTTTTGTTTTTTTTCTTTCCTTCAATAACTTCCCGATTGCTGCCGGTATAATTAGATCCTCTGCAATTGTGTGAGGTTTTTGGTATGCGCTATTCGCAATGCTACCAACCAAACACGACGCTGGAAGAGATTTCTGGTTTACAGTAGTGCAGGCCATCAGTTTGCCTTTCTGTTTCAAATAGAGCTCTTTCTGCCTCTCAAAGTATTCCTTCACTTTATTGGCAAGTTTCAAATGCACTATGGTCAAATGGCGCCCCAATTCGGAAGGCTTCATTGCACCGTTCATAATATTTTCATCACATGACACAAAGAGGTTGGTCAGCATCGGTAACCATTGCGGTGAAGCCGTATGGTATATATTCTGGACTATACTTGCGCCATTATTTTTTTCGTTCATCTTTGGCTGCCTGATCATCAAAATCGTTCAGGTTCTGGTCAGTTTTCCTCTTCACAAATTTATCCATGCTACTAGGCTTGGACAGTTTACTTTTACAAATATTGATAAACAAATGACAGTTTAGTCCCGTTGACTCAGATCTCACAGGAGAACAAATTAGAGACAAAGTTTCAGAGTAGAGAGTGTTAGAGGAGGTAATAATCTGTAAAAATATTTCACATTCTGATGACGAAAACTCACATTTTAAAATTACATCGACTACTATGATAAAACATATACAAATCTTATCAAATATTTTGAATTGTTTACTAACATTTTAAAAAGTATTTGTCAGATAAGCAAGTCACATGACAACAGAGCAGCATAATAGGTTAATCGATAGATTTTCGCACCATTTCATCGATGCGTTAGCGAAAAATCCCTATGATCTTTCTGGCCTACTTCATATTAAAAATTTACAAAAAATCTACTTCGAAGGAAAACAATCTGTGGGTGTCATTTTAAATTAACCTGCGAAGTGTATCCTATACCAGCAATTTGATATCAAAACTTTTGTCTAAGATTATTTCTAGGCCAATCTAGGCTTATAATCATTGTTACCACTGATTAAACAGACTATTTATCAACAATACACATGCTTGCGCAGATCCGGATGTTTTAACAATGATGTCAGAGCTCAGTAAGTAAGAAATATTGATTGCCAAGATGACATGACTCAAAAACTCACTGCACAAGTACATGTAGTATGCAGTCTAGTTCAGACTTCAGATGAGAATTTAAAGAAATACCAGCAAAGTTTTCAATTCTACACATTGTTGTCTGTGCCTGAAACATTGGCATGGCTAGTATTTTTTGTTGAGCTAAAAGCTAACCAATCAACCAAACCAAGCAATACTTTATACAAGAAAAATCACTACTTTTCTTGACTTTCCCACGGACCCCTTTGAAGCTCCTCGTGGACCCCCAGGGGTCCGCGGTCCACAGGTTGAAAACCTCTGCTTTAATGAACCAGCCATTAGTCAATCTAACACTGACTCATAGGGATCCTACGCTCAACTCTAAAAAGGAAAAAGAAAGGGAGAATAAACACATTTTTAAATTCATAAATGATCCAAACATGTCCTATAATTCCAAACAGTGCCCTATAATTCCAAACAGTGTCCTATAATTCTATGGCAATTTTATTACACTTTGGAAGCTAGAATATCCTTGTACCTTCTGGTTTGAGCTGGGGTGGGGGTAAGGGGCACTTAGGGTAATCCAGATGTAACCAGCAGGGTTGGAGTTGTTAAATGTGGCAAAGTTGGATGTATGGAAGGGTGGGCTGTGAAGTTAGGGTAATCCAGATGTAACCAGCAGGGTTGGAGTTGTTAAATGTGGCAAAGTTGGATGGATGGAAGGGTGGGCTGTGAAGTTAGGGTAATCCAGATGTAACCAGCAGGGTTGGAGTTGTTAAATGTGGCAAAGTTGGATGTATGGAAGGGTGGGCTGTGAAGTTAGGGTAATCCAGATGTAACCAGCAGGGTTGGAGTTGTTAAATGTGGCAAAGTTGGATGTATGGAAGGGTGGGCTGTGAAGTTAGGGTAATCCAGATGTAACCAGCAGGGTTGGAGTTGTTAAATGTGGCAAAGTTGGATGTATGGAAGGGTGGGCTGTGAAGTTAGGGTAATCCAGATGTAACCAGCAGGGTTGGAGTTGTTAAATGTGGCAAAGTTGGATGTATGGAAGGGTGGGCTGTGAAGTTAGGGTAATCCAGATGTAACCAGCAGGGTTGGAGTTGTTAAATGTGGCAAAGTTGGATGTATGGAAGGGTGGGCTGTGAAGTTAGGGTAATCCAGATGTAACCAGCAGGGTTGGAGTTGTTAAATGTGGCAAAGTTGGATGTATGGAAGGGTGGGCTGTGAAGTTAGGGTAATCCAGATGTAACCAGCAGGGTTGGAGTTGTTAAATGTGGCAAAGTTGGATGTATGGAAGGGTGGGCTGTGAAGTTAGGGTAATCCAGATGTAACCAGCAGGGCTGGAGTTGTTAAATGTGGCAAAGTTGGATGGATGGAAGGGTGGGCTGTGAAGTTAGGGTAATCCAGATGTAACCAGCAGGGTTGGAGTTGTTAAATGTGGCAAAGTTGGATGTATGGAAGGGTGGGCTGTGCAGTTAGGGTAATCCAGATGTAACCAGCAGGGTTGGAGTTGTTAAATGTGGCAAAGTTGGATGGATGGAAGGGTGGGCTGTGAAGTGGGGCAAAGTGTGACGGATGGAAAGGGGGGGGGGTTGTAGGTGTAGAAAGAAAGAAGTGGTTAGTAACATAAAGTAATAAAGTAAATGACCCCTAAATAATAATTAAAAAAAATGACCTGCTTTTGACTTTTTTGACACATGGGAATAAACTGTTCTGTATAAATAATTTTATAGAAATAATGTGCTAATGCTTAATGGATCTTTTCCTAAGTGTGGGAACTCATTTGTTTAATTATACCAATTTAATAGAAAATAACGACAAACTTCTTTGATTAAAAATTATAAATAATATAGTTGTGTTGATTCCACTTGCCTTAATTTTGATTAAAAAAGACTGATTATGTGTTAAACAGCAGCTCTAGTATTAAATAATAGAATTTATTATGTCCTAACTTGAGATTGTCGAGTTGCCAGCTTGTCCCATTTTTCTACTTGGTCTAGAGAAGGAAATTTTCCAATGAAATAATGTCAGGACTTGGCTTTAGGGTGATTCGCATTTTTGTTACATTTTTTCCTTTTATATTTCAATACTTTCATGCCAAATTTAATTGAAATTGAATTGCATTTAGAGGTCACTCATCAAGACTGAAATTTATAGTATCTTCTTTAACGAAATGAATTCTTTTAATATAAACATTAAATTAAACAATATCTTAAAATTGTACATTGTATTATAAACATAAACAAGTACACGTTACTAATAATCGTCAGTTTAACACTTCCTATTGAACTACAGTGTACTTCAAATTTGGCACTCTTTGTTCGGGATCTACAACTTGCAGCAATCTCTGCATTTCAGATTCAGTTTTAGTGATTGACTTATTATATGATGTCATCAGGGCAATTGACCACTCAGCTGCTAATACACTTAGCTTCAGCAAATAACGGCAATTGATCCCAGGATACTGGATCAACTTCAACAAAGCTGTTATCAATACCGACTGAATGCATTGCAGATAGTGATGAGGCACCTACAAAGTGATGCAATTCTTTTGTCTTTAAGTTAGTTCAATCCTCCAGTTTTAACTCTCGATCTATCTAATCATCACCAGTCTTCAGCATCACTTCATCAATACTGCATTTTTATCTTGAGAAACTTTTTCAGAAAACAACCTAAGAAAACGCACCTCTGGACTAATATACCAAAGATAGTATTCAAATTTCCCATTTGCTGCATCAGACACCATTTTGTTGATAACAGAGTAGCGTGAGATCTGCTTGAATAACAGAAGATCATTAAAGGGAGCATCACGACTCACAGGACATGAGATCCGAGCTTTGACATAAATGTGACTGGCAAACAAGTAGAATTCTTACAAAATCTTTACCTCTGAAGGTGTGAGCTTGAATGATTTCTAAACAAGTAGATCTTGAAGTAATATATCAATTTGGCCATCAAGCAAGCCATATGGTAAGCGCCTGGCGCATGAAAGTGGTATGGTTGCTTTCTTACACTGACGCCAAATATCAACAAGCGCTGTGTTTGAGTTCCACCATAAACGGATAATCTAGTCTCAAATCTTCTAGCGAATCTAGCGGACTATACAGATGCTGATCAATCTTAAGTCAAAATAGTTTGAAACATTCGAACAGTGCAATGTTGGGGCTGTTTATGGAGCCATAGAGAGCAGAAAAAACACATCCGATGATCAGTTTGTGCACAAGTTGTCAGCAAGCAAAATGCAACAAATCTATTCCCAGCTCCTCTTGCAACTATTTACATGTCCCCTTAGTAACACCAGTGTTGACGGATGTTGACATATCATTAATCTCATCAAATACCTCCCACAGCCTTAATAGCTGTATTGTTGCATTAGCTTGTGTCTTAACAGTTCTGGTTGGTATTTTAGTTAAACCTAAAAACTTCTCAACTTCTTTCCTAGTTAAAACTACAGCTAATCTGTCTACGTGCGACTACGGCTCTGGATTATCTGTAGTTTCCTCCATTAACTTTCTGTCCCAGTGAATGACCATGGGGCATTTACTTCTAAATTCAAATTCTGATTTCAAATTTCTTAAGACAGTTTTACGATGAGCAGATCGTTTTTGATGAACCATGGATAGGGTGAAGCCACAAGCCAAGTCATAATCATCAGCTCTGGAAATAGCTGCTGCCAACATCGTGAACTTGCGATCTGAAAGATTAGTGCGATCTAGCGTAGACTTCACATCTTCTGCAAGAATCCTGTTTCTTTTGGTTCTTCATCTGGCATCAAACCTACAGACGGCAGCTTCTTGTAGTAAACAGGAATCTCAAATTTCAAAATCGTCGTCATCTTTACCTTCTTCCTCACTTTCGCTGTTGCTTGTAGACCAAGTAATAACAGTAGCCTTCTAATGTCTTCTTTGGACTTCAACTACTCTTCAATTTTCTTTGATTGCTTTTCTTTTTTTGACTTCTTTCCTCATTCTGAGCTAGCTTTGTACAAATGCCTGCCATTTTCACTCTTACTTTACGTTTATTTCAATTGATGCAGTAGATAGAGCACAGTACCAAATGTTTCCTTTTAACTTCAAAATTTACCAGTGCTTGCTCGATGAAGAAATTTTTCTGCTAATCCAGGGATAAATGTCCCGGCATCCCCGGCGGTAAATCAAGCCCTGCTTTGAAGTTACATTTTTCTCTAATGCAACTGGAATCTGAGCATTGCTCCAGATTCTATAAAGATCGTTAACAGTTTTACTTTTATGCTTTCGGATATTGTCTTTTTTAGTACCATGTGATTATAGAAAACCATTTTCATAACATGACCCTAGGTTGGCAAGACATGGCAGACAAGAATCCGTTTGTCCTATCAACCAAACTTCAGTTAGTTGTATGTCTTGTCATACACTTTGCGAATTACCACCTGATGTAGATGCCACATCAATTCAATTATTTGTAGTAAGCCAAAAACTACTGTATTATCCAGCAAACTTGAATGATTTAAATGATTATAATCTAAAACTCAAATATCACATTATAATTTAAAAATTCAAATATCACGGTATACTTTTAATATTACATTAACTAAAATTGCCCTATGGCAAAAGCAAGCTTGCGACACATCAGAACTGCTGCATTATCTCACAAGACATTAGAATGGAAGAAAATTTTATTTTTCCCATGTAGTAATAAAATGTGGCTTGTGACATTGTGATCAATAAAAACACACTTATCCTGCACAGCTCTTAATTTATTTATTGGGAAACAAAAACCTTAGTCAACTGTTGCTAATAATAAGAATGGAATACTAGATTGGGTTTTCCAATATTGAGCCAAATAATTAGAGAAGAGACATAGACAAGCACACTAGCGTTAATGTTTTTAGTTATTTCACTTTGTTTAGTTTGTCTTTAAATTAAAGAAATAATATAATTTAGGTTGATTAAATATAGATTCAAGAAAACTAAGTAAACCTAGTTAGAAGATATATTAGGTAAATTTAGAAAGAAGCTAAATTTGGTAATCTTTGATAGAAGATAAATTAGGTAAACTTAAAAAGAAGCAAGAAAATAAATTAGGTAAACTTAAAAAGAAACAAGAAAACAAATTAGGTAAACTTTAAATAAGGAAGACGAGACATTGGTTAACTTTAATAAAAGATTATTGGGTAAACCTAGAAGATAAATTGGGTAAACTTGATACCGGAAATATTTTGATTACTGTACAGTAATTAATTTGGTAAAGGGGAAAGCAACATATTTTAAAATATTTGTATAGGTCTGAGTTAATTTGATTAACAAAGTTGTATAGTAATTTTTCATAGTTCTTTTTACATTTATTTTTTGTATTTTATAAATTACATATATTTAATTTGTTATGCAAGACAGGCATGTCAAACTGAAAGATCATCTGCACTGCCAAACAACGGGTACATAAATGTCAGAAATTCATATAAGTTTGAATTTGTGTGTACCATACTACTGCATACAATGGGCTACATTTTTTTTTGCTTAATAATTATCAATCTTTGTTCACTGACAAAAAGTGTGTTTGTGTGTGTGTGTGTGTGGGGGGGGTCAGGAATAAGTTTACACTAGTTTGAACTAATTAGACCATAGACAATCACACATTAATTTCATTGTATGTTGTAATATAATTTAGCTACCCTGATTATTTGTCACTGTTGCATACAATTTGATGTTGTTTAAAATTTCCTTTTTTTAAGACTTGTATTATAACTTGCTGTCTCTGGCAGTTCAAAGTATAGAAAAATTTTGAAACTTATAATTAATTTTCACTTCTTGAATCCCAATCGATTTAAAATTTTTATACACTATTTCAAAAAGGTTTGAAATATCTGTAAATATTTGTCCGATCTAAGCCTCTGAAAGTGTATTAACATTTTAGTACATTTTAATAAAATGCTAATTAAGAAAAGTTTTAATACAATTTTTTTAACTATTGATATTTTAAAATCTTTGAACGTGGCTGGCTATTAAAACATTTGTTATCATTATTGATTAAAATACAAATCAACATTTTAAAAAAATAATCTAATTAATATATTTTGTGCGTGACAACACTATGTGACCAATGCGATCCTCAAGGGACTCAGATTTTGACATGCCTGCTTATGACACCTATATAATTTATGATGTGTGTATTTATTGTATACTGTAATATAAGACCTAATGAATGTATTCCATGTTACATGTATACTATGTGTATTTATTGTATACTGTAATATGAGACCTAATGAATGTATTCCATGTTACATGTATACTATGTGTATTTATTGTATACTGTAATATGAGACCTAATGAATGTATTCCATGTTACATGTATACTGTGTGTATTTATTGTATACTGTAATATGAGACCTAATGAATGTATTCCATGTTACATGTATACTGTGTGTATTTATTGTATACTGTAATATGAGACCTAATGAATGCATTTCATGTTACATGTATACTATGTGTAATTTATTGTATACTGTAATATGAGACCTAATGAATGTATTCCATGTTACATGTATACTATGTGTAATTTATTGTATACTGTAATATGAGACCTAATGAATGTATTCCATGTTACATGTATACTATGTGTAATTTATTGTATACTGTAATATGAGACCTAATGAATGTATTCCATGTTACATGTATACTATGTGTAATTTATTGTATACTGTAATATGAGACCTAATGAATGTATTCCATGTTACATGTATACTATGTGTAATTTACATGTAAGTTTTACACACTGCTAGTTTATACTTCAATATGATCACAGGGCAACATGTTTATGCTTCTGTCATCCCGAATCTTTCTTTTGGAGCTGATTTGTAGTCTACCCTTCATAATTTCAGTAAGCTCAATACATTATTTGTAGTCTACCTTACTTAATTTCATTTTATTTATTGTCACCTTTTCTATTTTCAGTAAGTAGTTTATTTTTTGACAATCCTTAGTATTTTTAGTACATCAAATATGTCATGCATGAAATTGCTGTATACTTCAATTGAAATATACATAACTGCCACATTATAACAGACTAAACTAATGGCAACAACTCAAAACTGCTTTATCTCTTTTTTTTTGAACTATAAGGTTTATGCAGCACAAAATCATTACACCCAATTTGCTAGGACCCTCTCTGTATTAACAGCTGAACTCTTGAATATAATGTAGTACCAGAAATAATAGATTTTCTAATTGTGGCTATATATTTCTTAAAGGCTCTTTCAGTAGATTCTAAATTAAAATGTGTTCCAATAGCCGTCCATCTTCCCTTGTTTTCTAATAAATCTAAAAATTGTCATTGCCATTGATATTGCCTGTCCTCAATGCTTTTCTTTCCTTCATTGAGATCATTTCAATTTTAACAAAATACAAAAAAAAATCATTGCATCATTTAATCCTTAAAAAAGTGTAATTAGTAGGCCTACTCAAATTTACATAAGTCCAATTAAATTTTTTTTTAGAAACCATGCACTATAAAAAAAAAAGGTTACAATCTATTAACCAATTATTGCTTTTTTTTGTAACTCAAGTTAGACCAATAAAAAATCTACAATTTACTTCTAATACAGGAATTAATTGCATAACAATTGCTATAAAATGTCTGTTGGTAAACATAATCACTGTGACTTTGTCTATTGTCAGTTGGTAAACCTAATCACAAAAACTTTGTCTATTGTCAGTTGTGAAACATTGTGTGCTTGGTTGTTAAAACATTAAAACGCTGTAGTTGAGGTGTAAGATTGTTCTGAATTAGTCTAAATGTATCACTTATTTTTATTCTGTTTCTGATCTGTTGCCACAGGTGCTGTGGCCTCCAGTTCTAGAGAACATTTTTATACCACATTTTCTCAACTGTTGGCTGGCTTTGATTTTTCTTAGACGACTATTGGTAATTTAACTTTGTGAAATTTCTGTAATTGATATAAAAAAATATGGCTTTATATTTTTTTGTAGAATGCTTTTAATTATTTTTGTTTTGTTTGTTTATCAGAATGACTTTCACTTGGCCAAGCAGAGATTCCAGACCATGTCTGTTACATTATCTCAACAGTCCTGGTTTCTTATCGCCACTTTGTGCTGTCTTATTTTTACAACGTAAGTATGTGTTTCTTGTAAATAGGGATGTGACGGAGCTGATGAAAATCCGCATCCGTCAGATTCGGATTTGGCAAATATAAATCCGTCGGATTCGAATGCGGATGCGGATTTAGGCCAATGGGGGAGGGGTATCTAAAATACGTTCATGACCAAATACGACATCTAATCTATGGACAGCTGAGTAAGGGTCCAGGAGTTTAGTTTTCTTTATATAGGGTTTTCGAAAGTCTCTACGTTTTTTAATTTTAGTTACGATTTCTACGGCTGTGTTTGATCTGAAAACGGTAGAGTGGCTAGAGTTTCGTTTAGACGGACTTAGTATTATTTTTTATCAGGGTCCGTCTATAGATGTGCGCATGCGCGACAATCGAGATTAACTTACAACTCTTTAAACGATCGCCGACTTAAAACAGCATCATAAATCTTTTAATGTAATTTACTACCTTATTTTATCTTAACTCATAGGAAGAAAATGAATATAAATAGTAGACTGCATTTCCGAAAAAAGTAATAAAGAATAATTGCCGTGCATGCGGACATCTTCACTCTTAATCTCTATTGGCGCGCATGCGCACATCTATAGACGGACCCCGAAAAAAATAATATGGCGTCCGTCTAGACAAACTCTAGCCATTGCGTTTTTCAAATTCGAATCTGATCGGATTAATAAAAAAAATCCGTCGGATTCGAATTCGCTCTAAAAACGTTGAAGTTCGAATGTCATTGGATTCTATTTCGAACTTCGTCACATCCCTACTTGTAAATCTTTAAGTCAGATTATGTAGGTAAGTGATCATATAAATATTGGTTCCACATGCTTGTATCATCTATCCACAGTATCTGTGGCATTCAGCACATACAGAGAGGAAGCTATGATAAACCGCTGAACATGTTTGAGAGTGTTTACTTTGTCATTGTCACATTGTCCACTGTGGGTTACGGTGATATTTCACCTGACATTTGGCTTGGGCAGCTCTTTATGTGTGTCATGATTTGTGTGGCTTTTTCCTTCATACCTCGTCAGGTAATATAACTTGGTCAATGAAGTTCAAATGAGTATACATTAGGGTGTCCCAAAAATGCTAGAAAAATTTTTTTTTAAAATCTTTGGTGTCTCACCCCCTGAAATGTGTCTCTTGGGTACAATGAGTGAATTGGTGAAGTTGTAGCTCATTTGAACAACATTTAGAGGTACCCCAAGAGCTTTTAAAATTCCAGTATTAGGCCAACATAAAAATCCAGACGAATCATGGCTCAAATAATTTGCAGTTTTTGCATGCCATAGTTGAATAAAATGAAGTTTAAATATACTTATATTTATCTCATTGCTACCATTAACTAGAGTTGAAATTGTGTGATTCTTAATTAGAAATGTAATAAATGCTAGAAAACATATAAAATACCTAACGTGCAAAATTTAAGCAATGTGCATATTTTTTGAAGATTTAATTTTTTTAAACTAAGCATGCTAAATTGTCATGCATCATATCACCAAAAGTTGCTGCAGTGCTGGACAGAACGAACACCAGGATTAGAAAATCAACAATGATACTTGCATCCGCATTCATCAAAGCTGGTGTTCCGACATCTGACACAGTATTTTCCAAGAGCACAATGCATCGTCATGGCAAGCTTTGTCGTCAACAAGCTGCAGCATGTATAAAAGAAGACCATATTTTCTCAAAATCAATTGTACATTGGGATGGTAAGCTATTGCCCGATGTTACCGGACATGTTACCAACAACGGCGATCGATTACCTGTCATGCTCTCGTCACTTGTCGATGGCACTACAAAGCTTCTTGGTGTTGCCAAGTTAGCATCTGGGTCAGGATGGGTAGCTGCTGATGCAGTATATGAACATATCAAATCATGGAAGTGCGAATCTATGGTCATCGGCATGTGCTTCGACACTACGGCTTCCAATACTCGAAGACTCAATGGAGCTTGCACTCTGTTAGAAGTAGCCCTGGGACGTAATCTATTATGGATGGTATGCCGTCATCACATGTTGGAAGTACTCCTTTCCGATGCATTCAATGTTTGTCTTGGACCATCCACTGGACCAGAGATTTTGTTTTTTAAGAGGTTTCGAGAAAAATGGCCAGAATAAAACCACACATCCGAAGCCAGATCCGCCCCTTTGATAATCGTGTCTGATTCGATTAAAGAATTTATTAAATGTAAACTTGAGGTCAGTCATTCATGTAATGATTATTTGGAATTTCTTCTGCTTGTGCACAAATGGTTGGGTTGGAGGTTGATGTCAGCATTTGCAGACCTGGTGCTTACATAGGGCAAGGTGGATGGCGAAAGCAATCTATGCATTGAAAATCGATCTATTGTTTGCAGGCAATGAAACCATCTTTCAGTTAACAGCTCGAGAATTACAAGGTAATCAGCTCTTTAATCGGTTTACTAATGTGTTTATCTTCAATCATGGTTTTCATGCAGGCTCACCGCAGATGCACCTGTGAATGATATCTTGTTGATAAAGGGTTTATACGAATATGATGATGCTGTTCTTCGATCGACTGGATTGAAAATGATGGTGCGTCACTCATGGTACTTGAGTCTGGAACTGTCGACGCTTGCGTTATTTTAAACCCTTTTGTCGGACAAAGAAAAAACTGGCCTTGTTCGGACAATGCAATCAGAACGTGGACCGCATCTCATAAAAACACTATCAAAAAGTGTTGTTGATTTGCGTGCTTCTACCACATTTTTTGAAACATCCAACATTGATGCCAGTTTTCTAGATGTTCCTGTTGAAGCCTGGTCAGATACACCATCTTTTAAAGTTGCAGCAGATTTTGTAAAGAATCTGGCTTGTATCAATGACTCTGCAGAGCGAAGTGTAGCATTGATACAAAATTTCAATGACAGTATCACCAAGAATGAAGAACAAAGACATTTTTTATTCCAAGTGGTTGAAAAACATCGGAAAAATTTTGCAGAGTGTAATCGTGAACAGCTGGTTAAAATTTAAATTTGAAGAACTTTTTAAAATTTTTGTCTACCCTACAGTACAAAGTACAAAATAAATAGTAGGAATGCTTATTTGCATTGCTTATTATTATTATTTTTCAAGCAGATTGACATTGATTCAAGAATTAACTTGACAAAATGAATAAAACTTTGTTTTTCATAATTTTTTACTTAAATTTCAAATTTAAAAATATAAACCATTCAAGATCTATATATTTTGTTTCATTTAATATTATAAACAATACTAAGCATCAATTTGTTACTTAATATATCAGTTTCGCATATAATGCAACATTAACGCTGTATTAGATTTGACCGCGAATGATTTTACACCAAAATCTGGAACTTTAAACCTCTTGGGGGACCTCTAAACATTGTCCAAATGAGCTGAAATTTTGCAGGTTAACTACTGTTACCATATAGACATATTCTGTGGGATGAGACATCAACATTTCAAAACTTCATTTTTTTGGGACACCCTAATATACATAAGTAATTTCTTTTGGTATCATTTTTAATTAAATAATGCCCTAACGTCATACAGTGGATACAATCTGCTTTTATATGTTATTAAATATCATCATATAGCAATATGTATATTGGCTAAGAATTTAATGGATGACAAAATTGAAAAATAAAATTTTTCCTGAAGATTCCAGCCCTACACAGTTGTTAATTGATACATCAAATGGAAAACATCCCCTCTCTTTTGTTTAAAATGTCGCTTGCATTTCACCAGCAGTAGTACTGGTATGAAATTTAACTAAAAAAATGCAGCATAGAATTATCTTCATACCAATAATTTTATTCAAAAACTAATTTTAATGATCAGTTTTGTAGATATTCTACTTTTATTGAACTCTAAAATATCTTAGCAAACAATATTAGTACAAGGTATTTGAATAAATATTAACAGGGAGTAAGTGTGCATAGATTTCTCAATTATTTCTGTATTTGTTTTTCTTGAACTTTAAGCCAAACATTCCTTGTATTTATTTTCATATGTTCTCTATGCTATATTTTTTAAAGGTAAGAACATAAAGAATAAACCTAAGCACAAGAGGCAGTGAGATATATGTAAACTATGACTCAATTATTTTCATGACTAATTACGCCCTGTTTAGAGAGGTTTTTTTTCCAATAATAACAGTTCAAACATTTCTTATTTTCTTAATCAGTTAAAAATTTTCATTATATTTTCCTGGGCTAACATCAGATAGAACTTTAATTTTAGATTTATTTGTGCTCGTAATATTAACTACTTTGTGAAGATAGCTAGCATGAAAGCTATTGTTGTCAACTGATGAATTCTGTTTATATTTCATAGTTAGAAGAAATTGGTTCTACTTGGACCCAGAGAAAGAAAATGGGTGGAGACTACAGCAAGAGGGCGTCAGCCCGAGGTAAACATGTGGTGGTCATTGGGGCTGAGTTTACTATTGAGTCTGTCATGAGTTTCCTGAGTGAATTTTTTGAGCATCCCAAACTTGAAGTGAGTATATAATATCCACCCACAACTGATATTTAGGTTTTATACACTTCCACCCTTTGCCATATAGATTAAACTTTAAACCATCCATACCCATCATTATATATCTGTTCCATCCTCACCAGTCCTCATGGTATATCTGTTCCATCCTCACCAGTCCTCATGATCTGTTCCATCCTCACCAGTCCTCATGATCTGTTCCATCCTCACCAGTCCTCATGATCTGTTCCATCCTCACCAGTCCTCATGATCTGTTCCATCCTCACCAGTCCTCATGATCTGTTCCATCCTCACCAGTCCTCATGGCCTGTTCCATCCTCACCAGTACTCATGATCTGTTCCATCCTCACCAGTCCTCATGATCTGTTCCATCCTCACCAGTCCTCATGATCTGTTCCATCCTCACCAGTCCTCATGATCTGTTCCATCCTCACCAGTCCTCATGATCTGTTCCATCTACACCCATCCTCATGGTCTGTTCTAGAAAGTATGTATTGCCAAAATCGATACCAATACAATACCAATACATTTGAGAACATCAAAACATTTTTATTTAAGATATAATGAGTGCACATTTTAAAGTTAACAAAAAAAAGTAAAAATAAAATACAATGTCACTTTACCACTTGGCAGCACATAAGAAGACAGTCATTTCAAAAGGATCATTGCTTAGCCTAGAACGTAAAGGCATAAAAACACGCTCAGCCAATGAAAACAGGAGCTCAACTGCAGCACTAGTCTAAGTCCAGTGTTTATTTCACTGTTGCAGGTATAGTTTCTTAATGATTGGGTAGGCTGCTAATGACAGCATTTGTGATGAGTTATCTTCAAGATATCTGTCTACTATTAAGCAATTCGTCCTGGTTCTGCTGCTGTGCAGTAAAACTAGCAAACAAATCTGTAGATTTAGATATCTTTACTGCTGACTGTACGGAAGCTGCACCACCCTGACGAGTAAGTTGAGCTGGAACTGCACTCAGTGCATTGTAGGCATGCTTTAACGTTTGTACAACTTCAGCCTTGTGATCCAAGTTGTCTGTCCAGTCGGTCTTAAATTTTGGATTGACCATGGCTGCCAATTTTGCCTCTGGGTCAGAAAATATAAAATCGAATCGCGCATTAATTCCATCAATAACAGCTCTGGCAAGATGAGCGATTTTTTTTGTTCCAGATAGCTACTAACTTTGCAAATGTCAAACGTTTGGTTACTTCTTGTAGTACTTTAGCATCACACGTAACAACAAGATTTAACAAGTGGCATGCACATTTACGATGTGGCGTAGCTGGTTAATAACCTGTTTCTGTTTGTCATCATTATCACATGGTGGATTCAGTAAATCATCAATTTGTTCAAATTCCATATCCAAATTTTTATCATCCTGTTGCTCCTGCCTCTGATCTTCATTTATATCCACATCGTTTACACTTAAGTTCATCATTTCATCTTTACAAAACAGCGCAATGCTTTTAAAAAATTTGATCCGCTGTCTTTTACAGTGAAAATAATTTTGTCACTTATTTCAAATTCTCTGTTGATTGCTTCTAGTGTTTTGTTTTGACAATTAAATCATAAGTATGTCCGCCAACTATTCTACACACAGCCAAGCAACAGCCTTTTCGCTCAAGTGACTCAGGTTCTAACCAATGCACAGTAACACCAATAAAACTTCTTCGTCTGGACGTCCAGCAATTGGTAGTTGTATAGACTGTATTAATTGAAGCCAACATTTCTTTAAGCTATGATAACTAGTAGTGGTTGAATTTATGTAAATTACTCTTAAAAAATGTATTAAAATTGCTATTGTTTTTCTGCAAATAGCTAATAGTGGCAATAAAAAAGTATGGGTATCGAGTATAGACAATTTTTCGTTTAAAATGTATTGGCGATACACAGATCAATACTTGATACAAAAAGGATCAGCAGTACTAAAAAAGTATCACAGATACTGTTTTGGCCGATACCGATACTTTAATACTAAGAACCCTGATGGTATATCTGTTTCATTACCACCAGTCCTCATGGTATATCTGTTTCATCCTCATCTGCCCCTAACATAGTGATTTTTCCCCATCCTTTCTGACTATATATCTTAGCGTGGCCCAAAAAATTTTTTTTGCGATTTTTCTAAATTTAAGGCTTGCATTGTGTTCTGCCAGAAAAAAAAAATGTTTTCTGAAAAAATGAAAACAATCGTGAAATATTTAAGGGTTGCACAAAGGCAATGAAAACATTGATTTGGTACTAAATAGTAATTTAATGGTTTATGTTAATTGAGTGTTAAACATGAAATAACAACCTCAAAACAAATAAAATAATAGAATGCAACAAAGCAAAGTGTTTACTACTTATGGACGTCATATTCACTGACTGCTTTTTGCTAGTCCAGTAACCACTGTGGTCTTCTTTGCATCCGGATATAATTGTCAGTGTTCTTGCACCACCTGAAGTAAGAATTGCTTCTGGTCTTCTGTTCTGTATAAAACTTCATTGAAATCCTGAATCAGTTTCACTCCTCTTTCGGCTGTGTCATTAACAACTTTCAAATTGGTTACAACCTTTTCTTGCATGTTTGTATTCATTGTTGCTGCTCCATGTTTCAGGGGACACCTCCAGGAATGAAAGTGGCAAACCAAGAATGGAGAAAAATGCCTTTGTATTGTTTGTAACAAAGAAGCTGATGGGCTGGTCTGCATAGAATCCATTGGAATCAAGACACTGAGCTCGATTTGTAGATCCGGGTTTTTCTTGTATATTTTTAAGCATCTGAACCTTTTGCTTGGGATCAATATTTTCATAAAAAAAAGCGAGGCCCACTGTAATTTCACTTAGATACCATAAATGTCGACTGAAAGCTTTTTTCGCTGCTTTTCCAATAACTGAATTAACGGAGTTATATTTTTCTAAATCCTTCAGAAATTGTAGGTCATGTGATGGTGCCCTTGCTGGCTGTGGGGCTTGAAACCTGTTTCATATAAATACTGGAAACAAAAAAGAGGAACTGAAACAGTCATTGTTCTTCAGAAGGCTTCAGCTTAAACTGCTTCTTAAACATCCACATTTTGTAGCAATAAATTATTCTTGCCATCCAACGTGCTCTGTGACAGCTCCTGGAGCATGGAAATGAATCCCATGTGGTGGTGTTCCTCCAAGAAATATGAAAGCCAGTTCCTAAAATTCTCTGTAATCATCTTGTGGGTGACGAATTTGAAGATTGTCATTTGCAAACTGCAATGTGCTCTCTTTGAAAAGGTCTACTTCAGTCATCCCATCTGCAGTATCATAGGATCCCTTCTCCATAAAATGCCACTGCTCTTTAAATCGTTTGAAAAGTGAAATATCAGGTCCAGATGAGGGCCCACTTATCTTCAATGCGGTGAACACTTTTTCCAGGACAATTTCCATCATATGGTGGCGGCAAGCAAGATGACTAAGACTTTTTTCAAGCAGCTTTTCAATTAAAACACATGCCCCTTAGGAATCCCCAGTGTTACTTGCTGTTGTGTCATAACTTAATGCTACTACTTTTTCACTAATTTCCAAGTCCTTCAGACATTCAACTACAGCTTGAGCTTGACTGTCACCTGTCCCTGAAGCCAATTTTGGTACACCTAGCAAGCACTCTATTTTCAGTCCTGTTACAATCACTGGCAATCTCTCAACATTCTCCCTGGCTGTGAGATCTGGAAGCAATTTTCCATCCCAATGTACAGTTAATGGTACTTGTGGATCAAACAATTTTTTAACTTCATGTGCTGTTTTTTCCCTAATCTCAGGCCTCACACGCTGCACAGTACTTTGACTTAATGTCATGTCACTAACATCGTGACCAAGAGAATGAGCTGTAGCAGCTAGTAAATGGACTGCTGTACGATCACTAACTTGTGATCTATCTAATGCTGCAGCAACTTCTTTGGACAGAACAGACTTTGTTGGGGCGATTTCTGCACATTTTCTTCGTTTCTGAGATGCACTAATCAAAAATTCATTATGTTCATTTTCTTCAGTGACCTTTTCATCAGAAATGCTCTCAGAAGAAAATTGCAATAACGTGCTGGACATTTGAGAACTTTGTTAGAGTTTCCTGGTCATTTTTCACTTTTTGCAATAACCCCTTTGATCTCTCTACATTCATGATGTTTTTGCAAGCAAATATTACACAAAAAATTCATTTAAAAGTATTCACTTAGAAACATATCAGAATGCATTTGTCAAGTAAAAAAAATGAAATTCACAATAAAAAAACCCAGTCTATCAAAGATGTCAGTTCAAACATTCAAAATTACTATGGTCCATGACAGTGTAGAAATAATGCTATTTCATGCAGATTTTTCACCAAGAAGGCGTCAAGACACCAACATGAAATTTTCACCATAGCTAGTACTTGCCAAGATTAACAAGTGTGCAAAATATGAAAAGTGTGAATTACTGTCCATATTGTCATCTGGGGGTCGCACTGTGTGCAAAAATGGACGACCATGATGCTTAAAGGGGCCCACCATCAGTACACTATTATTTAACAGGAATTCTCTATCAAAAAAATAAACACATATATGGTACTTACTAATTGTATAACAAACATCATTTCATGTCTTATAGGTTCTTGGCTATACCGGGTCAAATATTGATGAAAACGGTCTGAAGTGCAGTGTTTGGAAATTTTTAGGGCATTCTGTGTGCAAGTTACACTTGAGATAAATACATCATTTAACTCGGGATAAAACAATGAGTAAATAATGAAAATTTCAGCCTGATATCTCTTTTAGATTTTGAAATATTCACGTTCAAATATCGTGAAAATGTAAATGTCACGCAAACTCATGACTACCCTTAAAAATTAAAAAAATCATATCTCAGAAAGTTTTTGACTAAATGGCCAGATCTCCTTTTAAATTTTGTAAACCAGCCAGTGGTAGCCTTGAATTCTAGATTTTCGGAGGACGAGCCTGGAGTTTGTTCTTTCAATTTCTCAAAAATTTCTCCAGCGTTCTCTTGAATGATGGCCATTCTAGTTACATCTCTTTTAACTCCTGTTCAATTATCCAAACTAAAAGCAAACTCTATTTTATCATGGATGACACTTTTTTTTTTTTTCTCAGATGTAATTTTGTTACTCCTTTAGCGGCTTGAGTCTTCTTGATGATATCTTTTTTAGCTAGGATTGTGCCTACTGTAGACCTGTTGAAGCCGTACAGCCTGGTAACATCAGTCATTATTTGTCCACTCTCTACTTTAGTTATAATCTCTTGCTTGGGTTTTATGGTGAGCACAGTTATTGACACTCCACTCTTTTCAGGTTCCATAATATTGTCAAATTTTCAGTTTTTTTTTTAAATAACGCGTTTAGAGAAGCAAATACTAAAACCACAAGGACATAAACCAACTACACATGTAAGGTACACTATTGACGATGTGTCGTCGAACACTACCCTACGCGTCATATGGTGCTGCCTCACTGCTACGTAGTATGAATGATGACGTGTTAGCACATCCATTTTCAGGACGAATTGAGGACTGATGTCGGGTGTTCTGAGAGCCGAGAGGTTTTCGTTAGAATTAGTTTTTGTTCGTTGACCGAATTTTTTTCGATGTCAGAAGACAAAAATCTTTCTTGAAAGTGTTCGTTGTCCGATTTGTTCGCTGTCTGAACAGTTCGTTAACCGAATACCCACTGTACATTTACGTTGGGTTAAATACATTTTAATTGATCTAATCACAAATCTTATCTACCGATAGTATTCTGACAAAACACATAGCATTTCATCATGTCATCACAAATAGTATCATGTCTTGTGATTGCAAGCAATGTTCCCTCTAAGCTGAGCGCGTGAGCGATCGCTCACACGAATTCAGAGCGTCGTCATACTACATGTAAAATTGCTCACTCCTAGGGACGACATCGCTTAAATCTCTCACAAATTCTGGCCTCAAACAAAATGTCGCTCAGAGACACAAATATTCGCTCACTTCATACCACACCATAGAGCGAACATTGGTTACAAGTAGTATCATGTCTTGTGGTCACAAATAGTATCATGTCTTGTGGTCACAAATAGTATCATGTCTTGTGGTCACTTATTTAATCTATTTAATATCTTTTGAACCCTGTCGCTGTGCTGCCCTCTAGCTTGAAGTAGTTTTCGTATTTAGTAGATGCAGAAAATATTTAAGTGAATCAGGCGTAGAACTTTTGCCAACCAGGTGATACCATTATTTCCTGTCCATTAAACACTCAACTATCAGTTCAATTATTCGATAAAATTAATCCACACTGGGTTACAAAATCCACCATTTTCATCCATATGTACTTTCCTGTCTCCAGTGATGCGTTTTTTTTTTTGAGTAAAAAATCTAAATTTATAAGGATTTTTTTTAACCCAACCATTATTGTTATTTGTTTCCTTAAAATTTAAAAGCATAAACTTAGAAAGAAGTGTTTAGAGCAGAGATTATAATAAATAGGTTATTACGGATGTGCCAAAGTCAAGAAAGTGAAATGCAAGTTTTTTTGCATGTGCTAAAGTACTTCATGTTTTTTTTTAGATAGTATTGATATTCTAATTTTGTTGGTGTGCCGTGTATTGACATTTAAATTTTGTTGGTGTGCCGTGCATTGATATTCTAATTTTGTTGGTGTGCTGTGTATTGATATTTTAATTTTGTTGGTGTGCTTTGTATTGATATTTTAATTTTGTTGGTATGCTGTGTATTTGGTTTAGTAGAGCAAGAGGGATTGAGCTCTTTAGTCTAATAAATACAATGTCTCCCTACCAGGGCATAAAATTATATACAAAAAAAGTATATTACAAGTATATACAAAAATAAGATAGTACATTCATGTAGTAATTGAATATGACTGTATGTATTCCAGCATTACACTGTGATTATGATGAGCTCTGAAGAACTTGATGACAACATGCAATTTATTTTAAAAGATCCAAAGTGGGCCAATAGAGTATTGTACATCAGGGGCTCAGCTCTGAAGGACATTGATCTGAAACGTTGTAGGTAAGAAGTTCACTTTCTGTTGCATTTCACATGTCAAGACCCCCCCTCCTCCCTCCCCCCCACCAGTGGCCTATATAATTTAGTTGGTGTGTGTAATTTTTTGAAATTTTGAAACTCAGAGGTCAGAGCGTTTGGGTCAAATACATATTTAGGTGTTTTTTTTTTTTTTATTGAATAGCGTAATTTTTTTTTTATGTTGATTGTGTTTAATCAGCAGCCTTAATATATATATATATATACATACATATATATACATACCTTACAAGCATATATATGATATTTTATTTTTATGATTTTAAAAAATATTTAGGATCAATGAGGCAGAAGCTTGTTTTTTTCTCATCAATAAGAACTGTGGAGATGTGGAGAAAGCTGTAAGTTTGTTGTTTCTAGTTATATGAGAATAACTTATCGTCTGATGATAAATTTATTGTGTCACGTTATACATGTACATTAGGGTGATAACAAAAAAATATTTTTTATCAAACCACTTGCAGTCGAGGAACTTTTATGTGTAATTTAAGAATATCAATTGCATTTTTGATTTTTTTAAAAAAAGTTCCCCCACCTCCCCATTTTTTCGGAAGAAAAAAGTGAAAAAATATTTCTTTTTTCAAAAAAAGGACATGTTATTTTTAACTTAATTCAAAAGAGTAATAATAATAACTAATCAACTTTTATTAACAAATAAGATACAAAACAGTTAGTACTATGTACAGAATGTACAAGAAATGTTTAAAACATATTTTTTCCTATGAACTTCTGATTCAAAAATTGAAATGTTCTCAATTTCAAAAGAAGTTTCTCATCAGTTTCACAGCATGTTCAGCAATTTGGTTAGATCTGGGAATGTCATTTAATGACTTCTCGACTGAGCAATGGGTCTTTAAACAATTGCCTTCTTGCATTTTATCTTGATGAGTGAAGTAAACAGTTCATTGAAGGATGCTTCATTGTAGTGTTGCGAATGGAACCAAGCATTTGCCCATTCGTAGCAGATGAAGTGGCAGGCAGGAGTGAGGATTCTGCACCATTATGATATCAGAAATAATGCTATAATAGTATTGCTAAGTTTCATCTTGCCTGGTGTAAATTTAGTAGTTTCTTCCAGCTGATGCGAGGCCAACATGAAGTTGTTTTGTAATGACAACATGCCTGACATAATTCATATAAGAACTTGAAATCATCTCGCCATCAGGGGTTTTTGCCTGTGCTAACATCATCTGTGGAACGAGGCGGTAATCAGCCTGAAAAGTGACATAGTTTTGTGTTAATTTGTCAATGAAGGAATAGTTGAGTTCTGGTTTGCTCATTGGCTCTTGAGTAAGAAATTCATGACAGAAGGAGGTCAAGTACATGGTGCTGACTGCCAATATATTGTGGCTTCTGAAAGCCCTTGCTCAAGGCATCATCCTATATGAGCTTTTCAATCCTTTGCAAACGACCAGTATTTGCTGGTGCTTTTCCATTCTCCATTAACGTTGGTGACATCAAATAACTGAGAAAGTGTTGTAGTAAATTTATCAGAGGGTTTCTTTTTGTTTTTGTCATATAAATCAATCAGACAATTGAGTTTCTTTCTGATTAGTGTGCTGGATAATAGTAGAAAGTCTAGAATTTCCCTCCAGAGCAATTCTATATACGTAATCATAATTTTGATTCGATCCAGTCGCTGTTTCTGGCTATCGAACAGAAAAGTGAAGTTTCCAAGAATTTGACGGTTTGTCGGCATCCGTGTGAGATTGATTAGCTTTTCAACAGATGGAATTCTCGGATCCCTATTCTGTTTAGATGAGGTTAGATGCCTTGTTTATAAACAAATGGAAACAACTGACTGGAATGTGCTTAAAAGCAGTCTAGAAAGTCATATAAAAATTCAGTGTGAAATTGAAACTGATAGTCAAACTGTGTGATATGTGAAAAAAAATAAATTAAAAGGTGGGGGAACTTTTTTTCAATAAAAAAAAAAATTAATGATGATACTGTCATCTACATATAATGTAAGGGGTTTCAGTTTCGTTACGAAAAAATAATGAAAATAGTTATCACCCTAATATACATGTATAAGGATGATCTAATTTGTTATCAACTGATGAGATATATAAACTTATCCATTATTTACAGGATCAACACACTGTCCTCAGGTCATGGGCTGTGAAAGACTTTGCTCCCAACTGTTCCCAGTACATTCAGCTGTACAAAGCTTCTAACAAAATTCATGTGAAGTTTGCAGGTAGGACTATGTTAGAGGTGATACATGTATATAAGAACATTCACCTGTTACTTAATAGTAAATAAGGATGTTTTCATTCATACTATCTGTTCCATAACACTGTGTAACAATTTTTTTTTTTCCTGGTTACAAAGTGTGTTTTCCTTATCTTTTATGCCTAAAACAAATAGAAAATAGCTTTTGTTCCACAAAAACTTTGTTTCTGTAATGAGGATAATGATATTTTTAAATTCATGTTTTCTTGAAAATTCTTTATTCGCGTTCTATGCTTGGTAGTCTTCTGGAATATTCTTGAACTGCTAGAGTTGTCGTTCTTCAAGAAAATTCTTGATTCGCATTCAATACTAAGTTGGGTCAGACCAAATGAATTTGGTAATGAACATGTTGCTCAACCATTTTGGATTTCAATGAAACTTTCACAGAATGATTATTAGCCTATTAGATGAGGAAATCTGAAGTTACAGATGGATTGGTAAGTTTTGTAAAAGTTATAGCTGAATGTCGAACACTACCTTAAATTTGAAAATGGTTTTTTTTTTAGCAAATCGCCTGTTTGTTTTAAGGCATTTTCTCAAAAACAAAAAGAACCAAGGTTATGAAATTTTAAGTATTTATTATTGATGTATGTATGAATAAATTAATATTAAAATTTATATTATTTTGGCTTTTAATTTTTTGATGTGCTCAGTTCTTATAAGACAATTTTTTGTGAAATCGACCATTTTCAAACCTCGATAACTTTTTAACCAGCAAAGATTAAGCAAATAAATTTTATACATAATTTGATGATGATGTTCTGAAATGTTAGGAAAAATTAGGGTAGTTTTGGATTAGTGGTTTTCAAATTATAAGCATTTAAATTATCAATAAAGTTAATTTTTATGTTTTTACCACGGGTAATATAAAAAAATTATCAAATTATGTATCAAATTTAATTAGCTTAATTCTTGTTATCAAGGTTTGAAAGTGGTTGATTTCACAAAAATTGTCACATTTCAACACATCAGAAAAATTAAAAGCCAAACAAACAGTCGATTCGCTAAAAACTGGATTTTCAAATTTAGGGTACTGTTTGACATTCAGCCATAACTTTTACAAAAATTATCAAACCCACTGGGAAGAATGTACCTCATATCGTTTATCCAGACATTTCTTCTTTCATTGCACCAGTACCACACTACCCCAAGCTGCCTGTATCCACTCCCCCCCCCCCCCCACTTCCAAGATGGGCTGTACTTGTGCATCAAATTGACAGGTCTATTCCAGGCTATAGGTATTACATGTAACCGGAGTGAATGGCCCCTATTCTTAGACAGCTCATCCCAGAACCTCAAAGCTGTGCTGCTTCACAATGAAAACATCTACCCATCTCTCCATAAGGCTCACCCTGTGCCTCTCAAAGAGGACTACATCAGTGTGAAAAGGTTCTGAGTACCTTGTAGTATGACGACTATGGATGGGAGGTCTTCAGAGACTTCAAAACGGTGTCATTCCTGATAGGTTTTCAAGGTGTTTTCATGAAATGTCATTTAAACAAAAACATGATGGGAGACTATTTTTGGGTGTTTCTTTGAGAAAGCGATTTGAAGTACATTCGCAAATATAGAAAACCTAATAATTTCTTAACTCTTTTAGGTGATTTTCGACTGTCTTTGTCATGCAATTTTTTTTTCCTGTTGCATGAACGAAAAAAAATATATTTCCATGTTTCGTCAAAATAAATACGACTTTTTTACAGGACTCTGTTCATAAAAACAAAGTTAGTGCTAAATGTTGTCGTTTTTCGATAGTTTTTAGACATAAGCAGTTGAAATATAACACTTAGAAGCCAGGAACAAAAACTGTGTTACACAGTGTAATGTTTAATTAGTAATATTCTCATTCTTAACTTTTGGGTTCTCATTCCTAAGTGTTGGTGCTCTCATTCATTATATCTGTCCTATAATATTTAGCTACTAGCTGTACCCTGCAAAATCTTTGCATAGAGAATTAGAGTTAGCCTACTGTTCAGTTTGGATATCTATTCTACAGTGGGTATTAGGTTAACGAACTGTTCAGACAGCGAACAAATCGGACAACGAACACTTTTTGTGTTCAGACAACGAACAAAATTCGGATAATGAACAAAAACTAATTCTAACAAAAACGACGCGTAGGGTAGTGTGCGATGACACATCGTCAATAGTGTACCAAACATGTGTAGTTGGTTTATGTCCTTGTGGTTTTCGTATGTGCTTTTCTAAATGCCTTATAAAAAACCCCTGAAAATGTGAAAACATTATGGGACCTGAAAAGAGTGGAGTGTCAAGAACTGTGCTCCACCATAAACACCAACCATGAGATTATCACTAAAGTAGAGAGTGGACAAATAATGACTTATGTTACCAGGCATCACGGCTTGAACAGGTCTACTGTAGGCACAATTCTAGCTAAAAAAGATATCATCAAGAAGACTCAAGCCGCTAAAGGAGTAAGGAAAATTACACCTGAGAAGCAAAAAAAATGTGTCATCCTTGATAAAATCTAGAGTTTTCTTTTAGTTTGGATAAATGAACGGGAGGTGAAAAGAGATGTAACTAGAATGGCCATCATTCAAGAGAAGGCTGGAGAAATTTTTGAGAAATTGAAAGAACAAACTCCAGGCTCGTCTTCCGAAAATCTAGAATTCAAGGCTACCACTGGCTGGTTTACAAAATTTAAAAGGAGATCTGGCATTAAACAAGCTGATGTCAATAGGGTTGCTGGTCTCTACAACGACATTGCTATCCATCATTTCCTGAAAGTCCTGAAGGAGAGAGAAAAACAACCGACATTGGACATGTTCTTTAACGCCCAAAGACAGGAAAAGAACTGATTAATAAGCAAGACTATATGTATGTATCATATTTGTAATGAATAAACTTACTAAGAAATTATTCTTGTACGGGACAATTTTTTTTAATTTAATTTTTAGGATCTCCAGAACGAATTAATTGAATTTCCATTAACATATAGGGTAAATGGATGATCGGTTAACGAACGATTTGGATAGCGAACATAATTGTGGAACGGATTAAGTTCGTTAACCGAATACCCACTGTATTTATGTTATGAATGAAATTATAAATCTTAGTTGTTGTTTCTTTTCCTTACAACAACCTAAAGGATAAATTATTGAAAAAAAAAGTTCAAAAAATAAATATATACATGAGAGGGGGGATTAGAATCTGTACAGCCAGGATAAAATAAATATATACATGAGAGGGATTAGAATCTGCACAGCCAGGATAAAATAAATATATACATGAGAGGGATTAGAATCTGCACAGCCAGGATAAAATAAATATATACATGAGAGGGATTAGAATCTGCACAGCCAGGATAAAATAAATATATACATGAGAGGGATTAGAATCTGCACAGCCAGGATAAAATAAATATATACATGAGAGGGGGGATTAGAATCTGCACAGCCAGGATAAAAAAAAGCTTGTAGCTTAGCCACACATCCACCAGATCACACATATAAACTGATGTTTTTACCTTTTTATTTAAATATTGCTAGATTATTTTGCAATTGCATTTTGGTTACGTCTTAATTTAAAAATAAATCAAAGCACTATTTAATTTTAAAATGAAATAATATGATAGCTGAAAACTTTATTTGTATTGTATGGAAATTTTGCAGACTGTTTCGTTTTTTCGTATTTTAGATGGACTTTTATTATCAATATTTGTTACAATGAACGCAGCTTTTTTTTTATCTTTGGAGAATTTTTGATGATTACTACTGTTTAAAAATGCTATCAGATGTAATAAAAACAACAATAATTTGAATGATAATTACTTTTTCTTATTGAAGACTTCTAAGTCTCATAATAAAAAATACAGAAACTATTTAAAACTGGATTTTTCAAAAACAATTATTGAATCGAGATGTGGGCAAGAACCAATGATTAATATTTAAAACTGAAAACTTAGTCTTACTTTTGATCTTAAGCAGGAAGCCGGAACGCCTTGAGACCGCAATTATTCTGATAGATTGGTAGCAATGTTTTATTCATTTGTTCTCTTGCAGAACATGTTGTCAGTGAAGATGAGTTCAAGTTTGCACTGTTGGCCAACAACTGTTTGTATCCAGGGCTTTCCACTTTGGTCACTCTATTACTGCACACATCTAGAGGACAGTGAGTGGACATGATTTTTTTCATTTATATACATTCTCTACAAACCAAATATTTACCATTTATAAAAATGTATGCTGCAGATAGTGGTGTCCTACTGTAGGTTTTTTTAAAATATGGGTCACAATAACACATTGCTGTTTGTTGTCAAGAACATGGTTAAAATATGGGTCACAATAACACATTGCTGTTTGTTGTTAAGAACATGGTTAAAATATGGGTCACAATAACACATTGCTGTTTGTCGTTAAGAATGTTTTAAAAACTAGGTCACACTTCATTTATTAATCCTGTGTGCTGCATCATTGATTACATTCATTTAACGCACTGGCTACGGGACCGTAACTACGGTCTCCATATTTTTTTTTCCGGGTCCCGAAAATAGATGTGCGCATGCGCGACTTTGAAAACATAACCGATCAAATTTTTTTTCAATAGTTCATTAAAATGGTAGCTTTGTTTGAATGGCGTGCTGGCAGTGTGGCTTACTCGCTTGGCTGTGACCCATTCTCGCTGACTTTATGCAGAGGTTTAATTCCTCTCAGAGACATTTTTTTTTTTTCAGGATTAGGGTTAGGGTTAAGGATAGGGTTAAGGATAGGGTTAGAGATAGGGATATCACTAAAAAATAAGCACATCTATTTTCGGAACCCAAAAAAAAAAAAATAAAGTCTCGCATGCGTACATTAGGGTGTCCCAAAAAAATGAAGTTTTGAAATGTTGATGTCTCACCCCACATAATATGTCTGTATGGTAACAGTAGTTAACTTGCAAAATTTCAGCTCATTTGGACAATGTTTAGAGGTCCCCCAAGAGGTTTAAAGTTCCAGATTTTGGTGTAAAATCATTCGCGGTCAAATCTAATACAGCGTTAATGTTGCATTATATGCGAAACTGATATATTAAGTAACAAATGGATGCTTAGTATTGTTTAAATGAAACAAAATATATAAATCTTGAATGGTTTATATTTTTAAATTTGAAATTTAAGTAAAAAATTATGAAAAACAAAGTTTTATTCATTTTGTCAAGTTAATTCTTGAATCAATGTCAATCTGCTTGAAAAATAATAATAATAAGCAATGCAAAAAAGCATTCCTGCTATTTATTTTGTACTTTGTACTGTAGGGTAGACAAAAATTTAAAAAAGTTCTTCAAATTTAAATTTTAGCCAGCTGTTCACGATTACACTCTGCAAAATTTTTCCGATGTTTTTCAATCACTTGGAGCAAAAAATGTCTTTTTTCTTCATTCTTGGTGATACTGTCATTGGAATTTTGTATCAGTGCTACACTTCGCTCTGCAGAGTCATTGATACAAGCCAGATTCTTTACAAAATCTGCTGCAACTTTAAAAGATGGTGTATCTGACCAGGCTTCAACAGGAACATCTAGAAAACTGGCATCAATTTTGGATGTTTCAAAAAATGTGGTAGAAGCACGCAAATCAACAACACTTTTTGATAGTGTTTTTATAAGATGCGGTCCACGTTCTGATTGCATTGTCCGAACAAGACCAGTTTTTTCTTTGTCCGACAAAAGGGTTTAAAATAACGCAAGCGTCGACAGTTCCAGACTCAAGTACCATGAGTGACGCACCATCATTTTCAATCCAGTCGATCGAAGAACAGCATCATCATATTCGTATAAACGCTTTATCAACAAGATATCATTCACAGGTGCATCTGCGGTGAGCCTGCATGAAAACCATGATTGAAGATAAACACATATGGTAAACCGATTAAAGCGCTGATTACCTTGTAATTCTCGAGCTGTTAACTGAAAGATGGTTTCATTGCCTGCAAACAATAGATCGATTTTCAATGCATAGATTGCTTTCGCCATCCACCTTGCCCTATGTAGGGCACCAGGTCTGCGAATGCTGACATCAACCTCCAACCCAACCATTTGTGCAGCAAGCAGAAGAAATTCCAAATAATCATCACATGAATGACTGACCTCAAGTTGACTTTTAATAAATTCTTTAATCGAATCAGACACGATTATCAAAGGCTTATCTGGCTTCGGGTGTGTGGTTTAATTCTGGCCATTTTTTTCGAAACCTCTTAAAAAACAAAATCTCTGGTCCAGTGGATGGTCCAAGACAAACATTGAATGCATCGGAAAGGAGTACTTCCAACATGTGATGACGGCATGCCATCCATAATAGATTACGTCCCAGGGCTACTTCTAACAGAGTGCAAGCTCCATTGAGTCTTCCAGTATTGGAAGCCGTATTGTCGAAGCACATGCCGATTACCATAGATTCGCAGTTCCATGATTTGATATGTTCATATGCTGCATCAACAGCTACCCATCCTGACCCAGATGCTAACTTGGGAACACCAAGAAGCTTTGTAGTGCCATCGACAAGTAACGAGAGCAGGACAGGTAATCGATCGCCGTTGTTGGTAACATGTCCGGTAACATCGGGCAATAGCTTACCATCCCAATGTACAATTGATTTTGAGGGAATATAGTCTTCTTTTATACATGCTGCAGCTTGTTGACGACAAAGCTTGCGATGACGATGCATTGTGCTCTTGGAAAATACTGTGTCAGATGTCGGAACACCAGCTTTGATGAATGCGGATGCAAGTATCATTGTTGATTTTCTAATCCTGGTGTTCGTTCTGTCCAGCACTGCAGCAACTTTTGGTGATATGATGCATGACAATTTAGCATGCTTAGTTTAAAAAAATTAAATCTTCAAAAAATATGCACATTGCTTAAATTTTGCACGTTAGGTATTTTATATGTTTTCTAGCATTTATTACATTTCTAATTAAGAATCACACAATTTCAACTCTAGTTAATGGTAGCAATGAGATAAATATAAGTATATTTAAACTTCATTTTATTCAACTATGGCATGCAAAAACTGCAAATTATTTGAGCATGATTCGTCTGGATTTTTATGTTGGCCTAATACTGGACTTTTAAAAGCTCTTGGGGGACCTCTAAATGTTGTTCAAATGAGCTACAACTTCACCAATTCACTCATTGTACCCAAGAGACGCATTTTAGGGGGTGAGACACCAAAGATTTAAAAAAAAATTTTTTTCGAGCATTTTTGGGACACCCTAGCGCACATATATACGGTCTCTAGAAAAAAAAAATATGGAGACCGTAGTTATGGTCTCGTAGCCAGTGCGTTCATTTAATTGTCCATTAACAATTGTATCAAAGTATTTCTCATAAAACTGTTCAGATAAGAAATTCTTTCAGTCACTCACTTATCATGTATAAACTTGTTATTCAATGACAATATTTGAAGATACATTGTTGATGACAGGGAAGGTTCATGGGCTCCAGAAGCATGGCAACAGGTGTATGGAAGACATTCAGGAAATGAAATTTACCACATTCAGTTGGGGAGAAGCATTTTTTTTAGAGAATATGAAGGAAAAAAGTTTACCTACGCTTCATTGGATGCACACAACAAGTGAGTCACCATTGTGCTAAAAGCATATTTTATGGAATTTTGACTTAGCAACATGGCATAAAAATAAAATAATAGACATAATTCACCAAGTAAATAAACAAAAACTAAATTCCATGACAATATGTAACATAAACATGCTATTTCCAAACCTGTTGAAATTGTGTAGATTTAATGAGATTGAATACAATTTTGCACTCAATATTACTTGAAAATATGGTAGAAACAGAATAAAACAAATGTCCATTTTGTTCAGATATCATGTGAACTTGATGTTTTACTTGTGTTAAAATATGATGTGAACTTGATGTTTTACTTGTGTTAAAATCTGATGTGAACTTGATGTTTCACTTGTGTTAAAATATGATGTAAACTTGATGTTTCACTTGTGTTTAGATATGGTGTGAACTTGATGTTTCACTTGTGTTTAGATATGGTGTGAACTTGATTGCTGTGTTTGACTCCACTGGAGGTGAAGCTAAGCTTCAACTCAACCCAGGTCCAGACTACACTATGAAAGCATCTGACTATTGTTTTTACATGAGCCTTTCTAGAGAAGAGAACATGAAGATCTCACCAACAGACTTAGATGCAGGCAGCAGCACGTCAGACTCAAGAAATAAAAATATAGGTCAGTATATCACCTACATTACATGAGTTTGTCTCACTAACAAATGTAGGCAGCAGCACTTCAAACTCTACAATTAAAAAATATAGGTCAGTATATCACCTACATTACATGAGTTTGTCTCACTAACAGATGTAGGCAGCAGCACTTCAAACTCTACAATTAAAAAATATAGGTCAGTATATCACCTACATTAAATGAGTTTGTTTCACTAACAGATGTAGGCAGCAGCACTTCAAACTCTACAATTAAAAAATATAGGTCAGTATATCACCTTCATTAGTAGATCACATTAAAGTATAACAGATAGGTAAATCACATTTATAATACAGTGGTTTATCATGTTCCAAACTCTAAAAAGATAAGTGAGCTTCTTTTAATTAGGATTCTTTATTTATGGATTGAATATTTTAATAGAGAATATAAAACTTGTTTTACAACATTATTTTTTACTATTATTAGAGCTCGCTAGACATGAAATAACATTCTTTAGTCAGTTTCACTTAACAGAGTGCATACCAGACAACTGAAGAGCCATGTAAAACTCCAACATTACAGTTTGTTTTCTTCAAATAACATCTCTCAGTGCAATATTTGATGGTGTAGATCAGTGGTTCCCAAACATTTTTGACCCATGGACCCCTTTTATAGTCAAAAGTTGCCACGGACCCCCAAGTGAAAAAGTTATATAAAAGCATGGTATAAAAATTACAAATTAAAAAAATCATACATTTTGTTGAAAAAGTATTTGTTGAAATTATAATTTTTTTTAACAATAAAAAGAATAATGACTTGGATAAGCTTGATGAAATGATATGAGTGCATTTATGTCCAGCTCAATGTTTGTGAGTAGTGACCAAAAATCCCCACGAGCACTAATTTCTGGTCGGTTTCTGTTTGTGTGTGTATGTGTGTGATGAAGTTCATAACGGCACTGAATCCGCGTTCTACCAAGTAGTAAGATGGAAAAGCAGTCAACAATTTCTGTACAATAACCCATAATGCAGGATATACAATTGGGATCTCTTTTTATAACCAGAATTTGTGGTATCCTTGTTTCAATAAGATGCTCCTGTATTAGTAAGGATTCATCTGTGTTTAGGATCTGAGTTTTCCCATGTGTGAAAGGGCTCTACGCCCAGTTGGAAATATCCAAGCGAAGAATGTCTTCAAATCTTTGGTTCAGGTCTGCATGAAGAACAGTTAAGTGTTGACAGTAAGCAAGCTGATCTTCAACTTTATTTTGCAATTCCCAAATATTTCTAAACTGAGAATATTATCCTCTTTCCAAATTTTGTTTGCTCAGAAAAAGTTTTGCCACAAACACAGACGTTACGCTTTTAGTTTTAATTAAATTTAATTTGTCACCTTGTAGGTTCAAATTAATTTTGTTAAATTTGTCAAATGAATTAGTCATATAGGCTATGTTAAATTGTGTTGCAGATCATTGTCTTTGCTTTCCAGGAATCCCAACACTGAATCAAAGAGTACATACAATTGATTTCAACATGCACCTTTAGATAACCAATGTACTTCTGTGTGAAGTTGTAAACGGTTATAGTCTTCTTCATTTTTCAAACAAAGTTGATAAAATAATAACTTATTTAAGGCATTCCTTTTGATTTTATTAACTACATAATGACATAATCTAGTGCTCTATGCAAACGTTCACTAAGATTTTTTGTGACCAAATGATGTCAATGAATAACACAATGCACTAAAATACATTAAGTGCAGCTTGTTTTAAATGTACCAGACAGCCTCTTTATATTTCTACCATTCCTCTAGCACCGTAAACAGCATCAGAAATGGTATTAATCAAAGGTAAAGCTTTTGCATTGAACAATCTTTTTAATTCAGTTTCACCTTTTGTTTCCAAACATTTAGCAAATAACAATTCTTGACAAAATATTTCTTCTTTTACAAATCTTACATAAGCTAAAAGTAAAGCTTCGTTTCCTGGAAAAGTGGACTAGTCAAGCTGTATAGAAAATTCAGAAGTTTTAAAGTAATAACAAAGAATTTTCTAAGGACTGAGCCAATTCGTCAATCCTTCTTTGTACTATAGTATTACTCAGTGAAATTCTTTTTATATCGAAAGCTGGTTTGTGCAAAATTGTGTGTATTACCTCACTTACAGCTGGTAAAATAAGTTCTTTAACAATAGTATGCAGCTTTCCTGACTTTGCAATCAATAAAGAAATGTTATAAGAAGCAGCCAGCAGTCCATCATCATCTCGATTAGATGTTGTCCCTATGAGTTGTTGCAGTGAAGGTATTTTCAAATATTTTTCTTTGACTATGTGATAAAAACGTTAAATCTTTTTTGTCTAAGACTGAAAAAATTGGTTTACACACTTTTTATCAGGATATCAGAAATAAATTCGATGTACGATGTACAACTCTAGTATGGTTTACATTTATATTGTAGACAAGTGTATGCAGTGACGTTATTTCATTCCTGTATAAACGTGTTTTCGGCCATCTGTCTCACACCGTGCCATGCTTGTTATTAACTTAAATACTGTGAAGGTTGTATGTTGGGGTCTGATTGCTGTTGCAGTCAGAATGGATGTGAAGGCGCTGCTGTGGTAGCGTGTCGCTGACTCTGCACTCAAACAATCTCAAATAAACAATCAAGACAGTGTTGCTGATTCTTGGTTTATTCATAGACACAGACTTTAAAATATTATGTTAAATTTTAAATAAAGGCACATCTAAAAAAAGTCAAATAAAACACGACTTGCTAGTTTGAAAACAAAAGAGTAACTGCCTCTATCTCCAAGGCTTGTTTCTAAGCAAAATCTTTTATGACGTCTAACTAGAAAAACTACGTCACATAACAATATATAAAAATTCATACTCTCTAGAGTCACTTAAAAAGTGTGATTAACACACATGCACAAACTAAATCAAACAATGTATATTTAATTCAACCTTAACTCCTCGACAATTACTCGTTTATTTATTGTTTTTTATTTTAATTTCCATAATAATAAAAGTGGATCATAATTTTAGTATTTTAAATTAAACGTTTTGCGGATCCCCTAAAATTGTTCAGGGACCCCCAAATGAGTTTTAATTTTCCACTGACCCTCTGAATGATACCAGGGACCCCTAGGGGTCCGTAGGGACCACTTTGGGAACCACTGGTGTAGATGTTACATAATTTTGAATAAATAACAACATCAAGCTTGAGCTATCCCTTTAGCTTTACTGTTATTATCAAAAGAAACACTTTGATATTGCCCATAGTTGATTCCCCTAAATGCACTGGATACATATATATGCTGTCAAGTCTTTTTTTATGTAATTTTCAATGTGAATGTTAATTTTATGCAGATTTTTGAAAAAAATAACCTTGAAACATTTTTTTTGGAAAAAATTAGTTCCTGAAATGAAAGATTTTTTTTTCTCTATCGCCACTACTAGTATGGCAGGTTGGTGTGTGCCTACCACACTAGAGTTATTGGTGGCACATTATGCTTGTCTCTCATGCCTACAGATGGGGGGGGGGGGGGGGCGTCGTCGAGTGTACCCTCTACATCTGCTGGAATAGCAGAATAAAAAATTAAAATATATTTTTTTTTGTCCGCCACTGTCAGCATGATAGGATGTTGTGTGTCTGCTACACAAGCTTTATTGGTGAGACATGATGCTTTTCTGCCATCATAACAGTGTGGTGGAGTGAGTGTGCCCTTTACATCTGCTGGCATGGCAGAATTAAAGGTTTTTCAGCACTTGCCCAGACTGGCTTGACCAGCAGGGTGTGTGTACTGCAGATCAGCCAGAATGGCAAGGCAAAGATTTTTCGTGCCACACAGACAGAGGGGGAGAGTATAGCTTGCTTAACCCCTCTGATAGAAATGGCAGGCTGCTACAGTGTGCTTGAGTGGGACAGAGTGGAAGGGTGTTGTATGCCGACTACCTCCATCACCACTGTTAGCTGTGAATACCATTGTCTAGGATTGTCCTCATTGACCACAGTACCACCACTGTTAGCTGTGAATACCATTGTCTAGGATTGTCCTCATTGACCACAGTACCACCACTGTAGTGAAAACAAAGGGTGTTTTTTTTTCTGGTCAGGGGACCTTACTGATCTTCCCCCACAGTATATCTCCTAGACTAGGTCATGCACTCCCAACTATAACTTAAACATTTTGGGTTGTAGAGTTATAGCACCTGCCCAGACCTGTAGGGTGTGTACTGGTGATAGGCTAGAATGAAAAGGCAAGGGTTTTTCTTGTGCTCTAGAATACTTTTAGATTCTTTTAGCCTACAGATATTGAATTTTAAAGATATGACTTGTGATTAAGAGAAAAATTACAACTGTTCAGAAATTCAGCAAACAGTTCATAAATGTTATGTGAAAAAAAACTTATTATTAATATGGTACAAAAAAATTATATTGTATTACTAAAGAAATCAGTAATGGGAGAGAACCTATTCCTATAAAATATTATATTGTGAGTTATCTTTGATAACATAGCCAAGTCATTTTATAATTTATATTATGATTCTTAGGGTCGCATCATTTTTTAATTCAGTGTATTATGGATGAACACAACTATGTTTGATGTTTTTTATATGCATTTTTAATGTACTGTTTGTACTGCAAACAGATTAGCCACTGGGCGTGACCAACATCTTTTATTAAATTTGAACAGATTTAGTTGAAATTTGTAGTTCTTTTGATACTAATTGACATAATTAAACCTGTTAATTGTTTTTCTTTCTTATCCCTATGATATTAAGCATTTTTTTTATGAATGTGTAATTGTCTGTGTCAATAGCACATAGTGTCAATAGCACATAGTGTCAATAGCACATACACAATATTGAGAACCAGTTTAGATTTTATAACATCCTTGTTGTAATACTTGTGCATGGTGGTAGTTGATCAGTGTTATATTATGTAACATCCTTGTTGTAATACTTGTGCATGGTGGTAGTTGATCAGTGTTATATTATGTAATATCCTTGTAATACTTGTTCATGGTGGTAGTTGATCAATGATATATTATGTAACACCCTTGTGATACTTGTGCATGGTGGTAGTTGATCAGTGTTATATTATGTAACACCCTTGTTGTAATACTCATGCATGGTGGTCGTTAGGGATTGTCAGATTTTAAAAACCAGCGGCGAAAAACCGTTTTTGACAAAACTCGAAGCATTTGACAACCGTTTTTTTTTTTGGACTTTAAAGCCGGTTTTAGCTTAGAACTTATAAATTAGCAAAAAATGTTGATACTTTCCACTAAATTACAGAGAAATCTGGGAAACTATGACTTTCCAATGAATTCCCTCCTCAGTCAGACCTGTGTACATTGTCCTTGTTAGAAAGTAATTGTTGAGAGATACAAGACAATAGGCTTGACCAAGGGGTAATTTGAGGATTGCATGGAGGGGGAGGGTATATATATACACATTGAGAGATTTATTGCATCCGTTTGCCTGACCTGGAAAGAGGGCTAAATTCAAGTCGTTGATTCCACAAAACAACTTGTTGACTTGCAGGAAGCATGCAACTTGAAACGGACATCTCCTTAGCTCATTACTACACAATAGACAGAATTAGGCTTTTTTTTCCACTAAATTTATGTTTGTCACCTCCACCACCACCAACCCTTCTAACCTAAACAAGGCAGGACCGTCGTACAGCCTCTGTAATGACTGGTGTAACTAATACATCTCAGGGATGGTAGGGGAAATAATTGTATCATGTAGTTCAACAGTGAAGGAATGTTTTGAAAGGAGCACTCAATGTGGGTCCATAGAGGTGCAGAGGTGTTTGTGTACTGTGTGAGGTGACACATAATAGATAACGTTAGAAACTTAGAGGATGAGAGAGAGGGAAAGACAGAAAGTGAATACCATGAGTAGAAAAAGAACCGTAATATCTATAGACTATATATAAATAAGCTCTATACTGAGGTCTACATCACAATGGCTGATTTCAGAATTGGTCTATAAGCGGCAAACCAAACCTCATGTCTTTGACAGCCACGTATATTTATAGTATAATATAAATGAAACACGGGAAAGAATTAAGTCTTATTTGTGACTGCTAAATACAGTTTAACAGTGCAAAGGTCATGAAAGGTCCAAGTTTAGTTATAATGCAATGTAAATAAATATATGTGTACCCAGTAGTAGTAATTTTACTGTCAAGTGTCATATTGACCATTTTTTTCATGTATTTATTGTTTTAATAAAAAATTGGTTGACATAATAAAATTGTACTTTATTTTTTTATTTTTTATCATGAATGTTAATTAAATACTACATACGTTGAAAATAATTATTGCTAGAATGCTTAAAATATCCGTTATTTCACTTATTTTTTTTCGTAAAACCGAAAACTGGTTTTAGCCAGTTTTTTGGTAAACTGACCTTTGACAACCGTTTTTTTTAAAAGACGATTTTTTTATAAACCCATGTGGTAAAACAGCATGCGTGGTGGTAGTTGATCAGTTATATGTATATTCTACTTTAAGATGTATTTACCAGTAGTCCATTAGATTCTTTGATGTTGGTCCAAATGGGGTGGGTTTGGCAGACGACTGTGTGTGAATGAAAAGAAGGAACTCTGTAGAGAGCAACATACAAATGTCCATGACTGAAAACAGGTTTTCTGAAAACAGGTTTTAGAAGAAACAGGCAAATCTTTTTGAACGTTTGGTCCTGTGCTTTATTCATCGTCATGGCAAAGGCTAATCTAACAGGGAATTATCTGCGCGTAAAGGTAAAAGGCCAATTTGAATCTGATGGAGTCATGGATATCCGGGTAATAAGGACAGTTTGCGAGGTAGCAGCTGTGATAGTTTTGCACTCCAGTACGTTGCGGTGAACGCTGGTAACAGTCAGTCTAGTGCCATTACAGAGACCTCTTGCTGGCATGAGGTTTCTAAGAAGCATGACGACTGAACCAATTTTAATTTTGAGTTAATGCGGAGGCATGCCTGTAGGTGAAAGACTTAAGAAATTCTTCGGGGAATGAAAGTTAATCTGAAGGATCTTCTGTGATGATGGAATCAACGCTGATGAAAGTTACTTCATTGGTTGGGATAAGTTTCAATAATTGTTCATTCAGGTGCAGGGAGTCTTCGTTTGTGACACTTAATATAGCTCGCATACTGAGTTGTTCCAAATTGACAGTTGAGAAGTCGAGGTCGCCTTATAGTTAATGAACGGGATCAAAATGAACTGGAAAACAATGTGAAGATAATGTTACAGGTGTTTCATTTATCCCGTCTCCAACATCAAGAAGCCATTTTGCGAATTGTTGTTCGTCAGGAAGAGCTCTTATATTTGTCGTCAGTGTAAGTACATGCATTTGACGCCACAAAGGTTGCTTGTTAATGCAAGTGGCGGCAGTGAGTGCTCTGTAGCCACGCAGAATGACGGGGAGTATTTGTCGGAAATCTCCACCCAATAGTATCGTTTTCCCTCCAAATGGGTTCGTCTCACCTGTGAGATCACGTAACAACCTGTCAACTGCCTGCAACGCGTATGCATGTGTCATTGGTGCCTCGTCCCATATAATCAATTTGGATTGCAGAATATGTTGCGCGTGTTGCGAGATAGGTTTGATATTGCTTGTGGAGGTAGTAGTCAGTTTCAACGGTATTTTAAACACCGAATGTGCATTACGTCCACCATGAAAATCCGGCGTTTTGTAAATGTTCATCAGTAACAGGAGAGTGGGAACATGACATCACATCAGTGTGGAGATCACATGGGTTTGTAATGTTGGTTCATATGCCGATGTTGTCAACATATGGCACCAGAAGGTCATCACGTGTGTTTGTGACAGGCAAGAGAACTTCGTAATGGCCATGATCCAAAGACCGTTAAATAGCAGGGATATGGAGAGTCGTTGACCAGGATTTTAAACTTGAGCAAGGTTATGCAGACGTTCACGGAAGGAAGTGATAGTAGCGGGAAGAATTTGAGACATTGACAAAATTTCAGCCTCGCCACCATAAACGCCGGAAGTATTCATGTAAGCAGCTTATTGTCGATCAGAGTGTATGACTGTGCTTCCGTGAGTAAAAACAACGGAAAGGGCATCACCATAGTTATCCCAATGTTCGCTAACAATTTTATAGCCATCTTACGAAGTTCGAGAGCAACAGTTTCGATGACATTTTCCCAGTAATATGTGACTGATAGAAATAAACAGTTACCTGATGCAGGAATTTCGACTACATTGAAAGACTTGTTGACTCCCCAAAATATGTGTGAAGCAGTGACCATGGTTAGGAAATGAAGGGCTACAAAGGGGCAAAATCAAAACAAAGCCTCGGGGACAAACGAAGACAGGATTAATGAGACAGACCACTGAAACAGCAGCTCAAAGAAATCAGAAAACAACGGAGGTTGTTGAATGCTGAATGTTTCTTGCTTGCCTTGACGTATTAGGGCACTCCGAAAACGTGACTAATCTATCTATCTATCTATGTATCTATCTATCTATCTCTCTCTCTCATATATATATATAACTTGCGTCTCGCAGCATGGTGTCCTGCATGGTTGGGCGACGAAGGGAAGACTGGTCTCAATTCTGTCCTTCCGTCTGTCTGCTTTAGATTGAAAGTAAGAATCCAGAATACTTTATCCTGTTTAAAATATAAATCAATGCTTCTTGTCTGCATCTCGATTTGATAAATGTTTTGAAAAAATCTACAGATTTAAATAGTTTCCTTGTATGTAAGGTACAATATAATTGAATGCTAGTGTCCTATCTAATGTTTTATTTTCTCTATTCCTGTCAATGTTACTGAATTCTAGTGTCATAGCTAATATTTTATTTCTCTTTTCCTATCTATGTCACTGAAGCCACAAATAAATTGATAGACAGTGATGGCAGCAGAAACAAAAGTATTGGTGAGAAGTCTCTCACTCCATTTTTTTTTAAAACCTACAGACTAACTTCACTTTCTGCTGTAGCCAGTCAACAACTTTCTAACATAGTCTGGTCTCAAACTTTTGAAGTGTTGATGATCTTATAAAATGCAGCATACGAAAATTGCCTATAAAAAACTATTTCCATCTTAAGAAGGGGAAATTGGCTGATACTGTCCATTGGAGTATGGCAGATACTGGCCATTGGAGTATGGCAGATACTGGCCATTGCCGTAAGGCAGATACTGGCCATTGTCGTATGGCAGATACTGGCCATTGTTGTATTGAAGGATATCTTAGTAAAGACTTTTGAATCTGAATTTAATCTATGTTGAATGTTTGGAGTTGAAAATCTTTAAAAAAAAAAAAAGATTTGTGAGGATCTATTTAGTTTATTTAGAATAGATTTGAATCCTGAATGATTGGACATTCATATATTTCTGTAAGGATTATGTTTGTAGTCTTAAGGGATCATGATCACTATCAGACATTCATACATTTCTGTAAGGATTATGTTTGTAGTCTTAAGGGATCATGATCACTGTCAGATGCTCCCCCCCGGGATTAAAAAAATTGCTGCTTTGGGCAGATAACAACTCTACCATCTATGCCACTGATAAAACAGCATAAAAAGTTAGCAGATGGCTAATTGCTCAGACCCTCTATCATTAACAATTCAAGCATAATTCATTTTAGTAAGAAAATTAGGCAGAATTTTATTAGATCATTTAGTCATAACAGCAGAAATATGTTACCTACCTTGGATGTTATATAAAAATATCTTAATGAATTTAATATAAAATTTTTATATCATATAGTTTAAATAAAAATGTCTTTGTTAGTACCTTTGATGGAAGTGGACTTCAACTAATGGTATATTTTGACCATGAAATAAATACAAAGTCTAGTAAAATGTGAAAGTTAGTTATATTATTGCAGAATGTTACAAATAAAACATATTGGGTTAATCTCTTTATAGAGATTCTACATGTTTGATTATAAAATTATGAAACAAAAACTACATAAATTTGAATGTGCATAAAAGAAAACCTTCATTAAGTGAGACCTGCTTTAAGTGAGACCTGACTGTAGTCAAAGGCAATATTTTATTTACACCATTTTTTTTACTGCCCTTTTTCTATTACTTTCAGCTTTCAATTCACAATAACTAATTATATCTAGTTTTACTGCTTGCTTGAATCAAATTTTTAAAAAATGACCAATGAGTACAATGCTTTAGAAATATCACTGTTCGTTAACTGACTAATGAAACGGTTTTACTCTGAACGAAAGCTTCAGCATTAGTTACCTAAGCAGAAATAGTTTCTCTTGGCTGATAACATTTTGTATTAATAACAGTCATGATAATATCTATGATGCTTTATTGAACTATCGTCTGTATGTCTTGTGTGTGTTTACTGAATACTTGCTTTCATAGACATCAATTGTGTCCATTCATAAATTAGATTATTCCACACAAAAAACAACAACATATCTATTGTAATTTTTTCTTGAAATTCCAATCACTTAAAGAAATAATGTAGTTGTTTTTTTTTTAATTAAATTTGAAGTCAGAGTTTGCCTTTGTTTTGAGGTTCAGAATGAAAATGATGCTGAAATAAAAAAATTGTTACAGGAATATAAAAAAAAGATTGTTGGTGTAATATCATATAGTTAAAGAATTTAAAACTTGGACTGCTTTATATCAGGAAGTGTGAATGTTGCAATGAGTGTACTACTGAATGTAGTGTGTGCTAAAGTTAACTTGGTGAACTAGGTTTTATAATGGATTGTGTTCATTTTTGTCTGTTTGTTCTTTGAAGATAACAGTAACATTTTTACATCAGCTTAGCATTTATCTGCCACATCCCCAATTCACTGGTATCAAATATTTGTTTTAACCCCTGTCTTTGTGTGTGTGTGAAGTTCCTGTAAGGATGAGATGAAATCTCTTAGATCCTATAAACCACTAATGGGACTGTTTTCATGGTCCCCATCTTTCATCCCCATTAAATATCCATTGGTCCTCACTGTAGATTGAACCGGGCACGAAAATCCATCCTCCTATCCTGTGTCCTTAAGATCAGCTCATGTTAATTTAGTGGGGATAAAAAGGGAAACTGCTAACTAAATAATAAATGTGCATGTTGTGCATGAAAATTAAATTATTTATTTCTATTTTACTATTTTCTTTCTTTACCTTTATTCTATTTATCCCATTTGTTTGTCTGGCTTTTCCAACTAAAAAAGGCAAAATTAGGAGAATGTTTATACATTATCAACTCTCTGCCAAATTACATGTAGTTGGAATGTTAAATTGGATAATGTTTTTCGTTTTATAAACATTAGAAGCTTTTATAAAGCCTATTACCATGTGACCAATTTATTCAGAAATTTTTTCAGGCTCATGGAAAAATTATTTTCTGCTTTTTAGTACGCAAGAAAAACGTTTTTTTTTATAAAATATTTTTTTATAATGTACTTTTTATTAATGTTTATTGTGTACTGTTCGAAATAGTACATTTACATTTTTTGTGAGTGGATATATTTATTCAGTTTGTTTTTAAAATACCTAATGTGAATAAGTTCTATAATTTGTTTGGATAATTTGATTTTCTTTTTTATTCTTAAGTCCCACTAAAGTTATTTTAATCTCTGCACAGTAGGTTTAATACATTGTATAAAGTGTTGTGATTTAATTCTACAGCACGAAACATTCATATACACTTATAATGTTTGATTATCTTCCACTTCTAGCTATGATAGTAAAAGAGATGAACAAGTTGATGCAAGACTTTGATGGGGAGCAAGAAGAAATTGATGAAGAGTCAGTGTTTAGTACCATCACTTCTAACATTGGGGTTACATTAGCCAAAAGCATCAGGAAAGGTTTAGAAGGTAAAGTCCAAAATGTATTTTATGTCTCCTTTGTTCACTTGTCTTGATTTTTGCTGCCCTGTGATGAGGGGTGTGAAGGTTGATGGTTTGGGGTCTGATTGTAATTACAGTTAGAATGGATGTGGAGGCGCTGCTGTGGTAGCGGGTCGCTGACTCTACACTCAAACAATTTCAAATAAACACGCAAGACAGTGCGGCTGATTCCTGGTTTTATTTGTGGACGTAGACTTTAAAATATTACATTAAACTTTAGACAAAGGCACATAATGAAGGCACATCTTCAAAGTCAAAATAAAACACGACTTGCTAGTCTGAGATCAAAAGAGTAACTGCCTCCATCTCCAAGGCTTGTATCTAAGCAAATCTCAAATGACGTCTAACTAGAAAAACTATGTCACATAACAATATAAAAATTCATACTCTCTAAAGTTACTTAAAAAGTGTGATTAACACACATGCACAAACTAAATCAAACAATGTATATTTAATTCAACTTTAACTCCTTCACAAGGGGGTTGGTACAGTGATGGCTGGTTGGTTGGTGCTGTGATGGAAGGTTGGTTGGTGATGTGATGGCTGGTTGGTTGGTACAGTGATGGCTGGTTGGTTGGTACAGTGATGGCTGGTTGGTTGGTACAGTGATGGCTGGTTGGTTGGTACAGTGATGGCTGGTTGGTTGGGATGTGATGGCTGGTTGGTTGGTGAAGTGATGGCTGGTTGCTTGGTGATGTGATGGCTGCTGTTTGTTGATGTGATATCTGGCTAATTGGTGCTGTGATGGCTGGTTGATGCTGTTTTAGCTTGTTGTTGCTGTTTTAGCTTGTTGTTGCTGTGATGGCTAATTGGGTGTTGGTGCTGTGATGGCTAATTGGGTGTTGGTGCTGTGATGGATGTATGGGTAGTGATGGTTGGTGTTGTGATGGTTGTTGGGTTATTATGGCTTGTGCTCTGTTCCCTTTTGGGATGACTTTGCACTAAATAACACCTGGAAAAATGTCATGGGTCTCACTGCTGATCAAACCCAGAACTCTCAGGTCAACAAGTGGTTGTGCGGTGTAGAGCGCTCGACTGCCAACTGGAGAGTCCTAATTTCAAACCTCAGTGAGAACCTTGGGATTTTTTCAGGTCCTGGTGTAAGTGCCCAAGTCCACCCAACTTGGCGTTGTGCTAACCGTTGAGGAAGTAAAGGTGGCTTGGCGTTGTGCTAACCGTTGAGGAAGTAAAGGTGGCTTGGTGTTGTGCTAACCGTTGAGGAAGTAAAGGTGGGTTGGTGTTGTGCTAACCATTGAGGAAGTAAAGGTGGCTTGGTGTTGTGCTAACCGCACAATCTCTTTATATGCTGAGGTTACTGAAACAGGGCTTATGGGACTTTACTTTTTTTTGAAAGGATGTGAAAAATACTTTCCGTGGCGTTAATCCATTTTCCTTAAGTACATGCAGCATGTTTGAGATGGATTTTAGTTAGAGCAGCAGAACAAAAGATTATGTATGCAGCGAGACAACAAACAAAATTAACAATTTAAAAAGAATAATGAAATCCAAAATCTATCAAACTAACAAATGTTATATTGGCTTAAAATCATAGATTGGTAAACAAACATGTTATAAATCTCCTAAAAGTTAATTTATCTCTAGTACAGTGTTATAAGAATAGTTAGTTACATTTGTTGCTCCATGTTCTCTCAGGTGAGCCATTACTTGGTAAAGAATCATCCAGAGTGATTGAAAAATCTATTGTAATAGGCAAGACTAATGGCAATCCAGGGGGAGTGGAGTCATTTGATAGAGTTCATGCAGCTACAGTTCCAGTTAAAGTGGTACAGCATATGATCAACTTAGGCAAAGAGAGGTGAGTCGCACACAGCTATAGCTACTTTAGTTTGAAACTAGTGGCCTCTCTAACTAAACTAGTGAGGTTGCTACTGTAGAAAACTTTCAGCCTTTGTTTTAAGATTTTGTAAATTGAGAAACTAACTAATTTATTAAAAAAGTAACTTGATAACATCCTAATAGAACAAAATCAAGGCTAATTCAAAATGTAAATTGTTACAGTCTGCACTGTAAGATAGACAGACCACCTACTGTTACAATCAGCACTGTAAGAGTAACAGTGCTCTCTCTCTCTCTTGAAATTTCAGTGCAGCTTATTTATGTCAGCAAGGAACATGCAAATACCTCTCTGCTAGAACTATGAATCACACAGTTTCTTACATTTCTCTTAAACTCAGGCTATTTATATATTATAACTGACCTTAAGCTACATTAGTAATAAATTGTTACATTGATTTATCTTTCTCTTAAACTCAGGCTATGTATATTAGGTATATGACTTCAGAACAACACTTGTATGGCATACCATCAACAAATGACTTTATATTGTAGAAACACAAAACCATATCAAATTTATTAAATAAATTGAAAAATGTCACCCACCAAACATTTTGAAGTTTAAGAAAAATTGAGATTTGTTAATAATTTCAGGTATTGTTTCATAAACTTTTATTTGTAAAAATAAAACGTAAATTCAGTTTCTCTGGTGAGTGGCAAAGGGAATAATATCTTGCAGAACTTTTATTGTTCTTTCTGCACATACATTGCTACGTGGAGTGAGTATTGGAGAAGGACTTTGAGACCAATGAGTTCGAAGACAGCGCAACCCTTTTTGATAATCATTAACAGCATGGAAAAGAAGTTCATATTGTTCAGCTTTGTAATGATGATCACTAAACCAGGCATCACTCCATTGTCCACAGATAAATTCACACAATTTCTGAAGGTTCTTTCGTTCGTCAGGCAATAGTATGAAAGCCAAGAATGCAAAAAATTGCTCGAGAGTTCCATCGGGCATTGCTGAGGCCAGACAGTGCACTAAAATTAACTTGTGGCATTTGTTGAGAACTCTTAAAATGCTTAAAAACGCAAATTAGATGGTGCAAAAATTTCATATCATCTCTCCAACCTATTTCCTGTTTTTCTAAAATTGGAGCACATTTCTTTGTTTTACTTTCAAAATCTTTTTTTTAACATTTCATAATCTTTAAGTATCTTATTTACAAATGGATAATTTATGTTAGGAGGCTCAGTTGAATCACCGAGCAATGCATCACACACGTGTCTAAGAACACGATAAAGTATATGGTGCTGACAATCTATAAAGAGTGGTGCAGACTCACCATGTTGAACAAACAGTTTCTGAAGTTTCACCACAACACCAGACTTCAACCCTGTATTAACATTTGTAGTGTCTGACACTATCATCTATATAGCTGACCATAAGTTATATTCATCTAAAACTTTTTGAATGGCAGATCCAATGTAGCTTTGCCATCAGGTAAACTAAGACGGCTAGCCTCACTTCTTTTGCTTCATTTTTTAATACAACTACTTGGTGTTCTTTTTTCTTCATAATTTTACCATCAAAATGTAAACTCCATAAGCTATTACGCAAAGTATTTATTAATGTTTCTTTTAGTTTACTTGCTTCTCTGAATACAGCTCGATAGACACCTGACTGAGAAGGAATTGATATTTTTACGCCGGACTTATGCAAAATTTTGCTTACTAATGCTGCTCTTCGAACTGGTAGTTTCCCAGATTGAACTAATGAAACTGCACTAGAAGTAGATTGCTGTGATTGTTTCTTATGTGTGCTTTGATCCAAGCTTTCTGTGGATGACTGCATTGCATCAACACCATCAGAGCTACTTTGAGAATTCTCGTTATCACTTGAATCACTGGAACTTTCAAAACTGCTTTGTTGTTGTTGTGCCTCATTAATTTTGCAAACAATATCTGTTTTGATGTATGAATTGTACTTTGACTAGCAATTTTAGTTGTAGTATATTCCGTCTTACCTCCACTTTGAATTTGTATTTCGTAAAGTTTTTTGTCCTCAGCACATAACCATTGACCAGTTTTGTTTGTGACATCAAATAACTTATCAAACTGCTCCCGTATGTCACCCACAGGTTTTTCTCAAATGAACATCATACCATTTAATTAAACTTTCAATTTTTCTGCTCACTGATCGCAAAGACAGTATTGGGAAATTTAAAAAGCTCCATAATAGCTCTACTTTTTTCGTGCTGCAACTCTTTTCAATCTGGATTTTTCCATAGAGGCCAAGCCCATGTAGCGACCAATTATCATCCACTCTTTTGGCATTCTAGAATGTGAATGCAATGGCTCGATCTCGATTCCAATTTGGTTTCTTTTCTTAAGAGTGTTTTTGAATTTTTTTCAAATTACTCGCCCATTTGTGCTTATTTTTAGCAACGGAAAGTGATGATTTTTTGTAAGACATTTTTAAGAATAAAATTAAGCAAAATTAAAATAATTATTCAAACTCAAGTATAATTGAAAAATCTAACATGGAGAACAGGGAATAGAATTTTAATGGTAAACAACTGGAGTAAAAGTAAACTTCAGTAAAAAGAGCAAAATGGATTATTTTAAAACTAAAAAATGTTTTGGTGGGTGAACTTTTTCAACAAAATTGATGATTTTTTGTTGTATTTATAATTTTTATATAAAAGCTCATCAAAATCTGGCACGCCAAATGTAAAATTACAAAATTTATTTTTCAAGTCATACCTAAATTGTATATATTACAACTGACCTTAAGCTACATTAGTAATAAATTGTTACTGTTAGATGAAATAATTTAATAATCTACATTAGTAATAAATTGTTACTGTTAGATGAATTAATTTAATCCTCTACATTAGTAATAAATTGATACTGTTAGATGAATTAATTTAATCATCTACATTAGTAATAAATTGTTACTGTTAGATGAAATAATTTAATCATCTACATTAGTAATTGTCAGTCAAGACGTGTATTATGGAAATACTGAAAAAGTCAATTTACACAAGAGAAATTATAATGATCAAATAAGAAAACAACCTAGCCAGACCCAAAAGCATCATCCACTTACGTCACATGCACAATTTCAATATTGATTCATACTGTGCACTAGGAATACAGAATTCCCTATTCCCAGCGCACCATCCTTCTCAACTTACTCCATCATGATATCCTGACATTCCTCCCCCCAAAACAATCCAAAAAATATAAGCATTAATGTTCAATAAAATCTTATTTTAGTAGGAAAAAAAATACAATATCAAAACAGGATCTCAGGACCATTCACGCCACAATCCAACAGTTGATCCACATATTTAGTATGCAACAGTTGATCCACATATTTAGTATGCAACAGTTGATCCACATATTTAGTATGCAACAGTTGATCCACATATTTAAAATGCAACAGTTGATACACATATTTAAAATGCAACAGTTGATACACATATTTAGTATGCAACAGTTTTCGTAACTTACTCAACAGCAATCCTGCTGCACTAAACAAGCGCTCTACTGATGCTGATGCACTGGTATGGCCAAAACAATTTTCCCACTTGTTTTTAGCAGTGGAAATCTATGTTCATTTTTCCAGTAATTTAATGGTTGCCTTAGTGTTGAAACATGGAGATTTCATCCTCAAGACATTGGTTTCTGGGGTCATCCAGCTTAAATGCTTTGGTTGGTGGAGGATTGAACAATAAGTCAAAATCACTTTTCGGCTTTTGATCTACATTTACTGCTCTGTCCCATGCCGTGTCCCATGGGACATGGAAAATACAAATGTGTGCCATACCATCCCGTCCCATACCATGGGAAATGTCCCATGGGGTTCCCATGGGAATCCCATTCATATGGACAAGCCTGGATATTAGTATAGCCGGCCATTTGAAAAATTTTCTTCCTGTGATGCCATAAGTAGCTCGAACTGCAGTATGTAGCTTTCAATGTCTGATGAACCGTCATACGGTGGCGGTTTATTAATGGGTCCATACCTAATTGATGGTGGATGCTGTATTATTCACATTTAACCTTGACATTTCAATTTCATGTGTGCGTTTCTTCTCTTCATTCTCCTCATATTCTCTTTTTTTCTCATCCACATATATCTGTAAAGATTTCTTGGTGAGGTCCAGCTGTTCACATATCTCTCCATTATATCAACATAACTGTCTGCCATTTTACAATTAAATAAGGTTCACTAATAATTAAATAATAAAAGCAATACTTCTCTAGGGCTTGTCCTCCACTTCTGACACCAAAATTGTCAGTCAAGGGCTGTATTAATATGGAAACACTGAACAAGTCATAATTCACACAGAAGTTTTTAATGATCAAATAACAAACACCTTGCCAAACCCAAATGCATCATCTTACATCACACGCTTTTAATAGTTGATTTATATATACTGTGTGCTAGGAATACGGGATTCCCTATTCCCAGCGCACCATCCTTCTCATCTTACTCCACCATGATATCCTGACAGTAATATATTATCACTGTTAGATTAAATAAATAAATCATCTTCATTAGTAATAAATTGTTACTGACTGATCAAATAACTTAATAATCTACATAATAATCTTCTCTCTAATTGGTGAAGGCTTTGTATGAAAAAGTTATTGTCTGTGTGCGACTAGGGAAAGAAATGTACATTTTTGTGACATGTACACTTTATAGCTGTACATTTGATGTATTTTTTACTAACTATTAATGTAGTGTTATAAATGACATATATTCCTTTAGAAGTAAAGTAATTGAACCTCTGGTTATGATCTTGAATATTCACACCTTGTGTATTTACTTTGTATCTGAGCAGTATGACCATTGGTCCACCCCCAAGTACTCTGAATCTGGGTACAAGACGTACTCTGTGCCATCTTCATAATGAGCCAAGACATTTGTGTTGTCTGGAGTGGGGAAAGGTAATACATTTTGTAACTATACTCATGTCACATGATTTGGGCTCAGATTCTTATGACCTACAAAAAGTAGAAATGTGCATGTATTTATGCCATTTAAAAGACTGAAATATGACCTATAAAGTGCAAAATAAGCCCTAAAATAGCCAATATAATCTAAAAAAAGAAAAATCCATAAAATGTTATAATTTGGCATAAAAAAATATGTTTTTGTCAATGTTTGCTCAGTGGCCATTGTTTGATATTGGCAAGTGACATTTGCATATGTTCACATTTTCTAGCTAATGTGCAAGTCACGATGTGAGCAGCATCATATGAAAGAGAAAACAACGATTATGAATTTGTTGATAGGGGAAAAATTACAACAAGATATATTTATTGCTAACGGACTGACCAGTGGATGTTAAGAAATAATAAACGCCTCAACTTGAAGTTTCACTTCACACTAATCATATAATAGTGACTATTTTAAATTGTGGCAGAAGGTTGATCCCAATAATCTAATCTGTTTGCTTTAAATGTAATCCCAATCTAACATAGAACTGGTCCCCTTTGCCATAATCCTTGATTTTACCCTTCTACATATCAGTGTAAATAAATCCAAGGCTTTACTGTCACCTTCTGTTTAAATAGCCATATTCTAAATATAATTCAAAGCGCATCATGTTTAAAATGTATTTTAATTATTACATTTCATGCATTTGATAATTTAGACGTTATTTGAGATGCACATACTGTATGCAATTAAAATGCAAGGAGTGTAATTCAGGTATACAAACATATAAAAAAATTTAATGGCATTTGTCCCCTTAATTATCTCTTTACGCTAATTTTGTACTGTAAATAATTTCATGAATAAAAACAATTTGTTAAATACATCTACAGTAATTACTATGTTTTCATTTGAAGAATGTATCACATTCTGTTCTTGTCATTCAGTGTGACACATGCTTAAAAGTATTTATCACCTTCTTTTCTTGTCTAAGCGTGTTAACAACATCATTATGCACATGCTCAAATGAGCTTGCTTTGAAAAAAAAAATGGAAAACTATGCATTTATTTTCATTCATAGAACTATTCAAAACTATTATATTGCTCTTGGATTTAAAAGGCAAAATAAATAATTGAACATACAATCTGAAAAAAAAGTTAAAATTACAATCCTTGTTCTACTAAACACATTTTTATGGCATCTAATCCCTTTTGTTTAAACGGCGCCCTCATGCATGCAAAAGTGTGGTGTATGTTGTCCTGTTCTTAATAAGAAAATTTTAGGCTGGTTGGGGTGACTGCCTCCTTCCATATCCCATCATCCTTTGCTCTAATTTGGTAAAGGCAGCCATATTTTTAAAAAAATCCAACTGTAAGGATAGGTTTGGGACTTTCTACAAAAGAAATCCTTTAGTAGTGTAGAAAATTATGTGTTTGTTGATAGGAAATGTGAATATGTACTTACATATAAAACGTTGAAATATGGTTTTTTTATGATGTTCATAAAATATTCAGACAAAGTGCAATGTTGTTTTAATTGCACATGAATGAAGTATACCCTAACATTAAAAAAATATTGCTTAAATAAAAATCCGAGCCATTCTTATAATAGTAAAGTATCACTCTTTGCATTGAGTTTTTGCAGTTTTTAGTAACATATTCATGTCATATGTTAATATTTTTTCTGTTTTGTTGTCCAGCCATGTGAGCATTGTTCTTACAAGGTGGCCTCAGACCACAGATGGGACCATCAACTGGTCATTCTGTCAGTGAAAGAGTGCTGCCCTGGCCTGTACAACTTCATCATACCCCTCAGGTCAAACTACCTCAGCCTGTTGTCACTTAACCCAATCATATTGATGTTTGACGAGAGGTAAAGTGCAATAACACTAACACAATTATACTGATGTTAGAAGAAAGGTAAAATGTAATACTGCTGACTGTTACTGTCCCACTAATCCAATTACACATGTATACTGATGTAAGAAAAAGTAATACTGCTGACCCACTTTCCCAGTATATTTATGTTCAGACTTCTGAATTTCAGTATTACCTTTTGACGAAATTTATCTTTATTTTAATATATATTTATATAAAATTATAATTCATGTTTTATAATATAAATATTTCATTATTAAATTATTTATACATGTGCCAGATCCCAATTTAAAAATGGAAATGACTCCTATAACAACATGCCCAAACTTACTTTTAAGTTTTCTTTCCTTGTCAATGATGCTGCCTTTTTAGAGCATTTTCGAAAAAAAATGCTCTATTGTCCCCGTTTTGTCTATCTGTCTGTCTGTCTGTCTGTCATCACCCTAGATCTCAACAACCATAAGTCCTAGACCCATGATGTATATGTCTTGGCCTGCCAAGAAATGACTTTTTTCCATTTCGCGATCTGACCTCTCAGGGCCGTAAAAGGGGCCTTATAAAGTACCGTTTTTTACTATATAAGCTATATTAATAATGGAGCGCCCTATATCTCAGCAACCATAAGTCCTAGACCCATGATGTATATATCATTTTGTAGGTCTTGGCCTGCCATGTGTACATCAAAAGTTCATTTCGCGATAGGACCTCTGAGGGCCGGGCTTCAGGGCTCCTAAGGGGCTTATATATTATATATATGGCCCCATTCTACACCTTGTATGTTCAATAACCCATTAATTTGGTGCGAAATACTGCAGCACGTAGTTTCACCAAGATTTATTAAGAAACTCATCAAATGAAATAGTAAGCTTCACTTAATTGAAAGTATCAGAGCTATGCAACAATTGACGGAGTTTTCAGACGATTAAATGACTACAATTTTGAATGTTTTCAATTATGAGTCATATTTCAGTAACCACAAACCACTTGTAGTTAGATTTAAGAGAAAATATTTTTTTTTCAAATAAGAAGAAACGTCTTTATAATATTTTTTTTACAGATATATGCATTACACAATTGAATTTATAAACATTTCCAAAATTTACAAATATTTACTGAAAGCTAACAAACGTACTGATACATAACATGAAAATGCGCTAACACGTCCTGTGTCCAGAATGGAACAGGCTTAATTGCTTGTTTACATTGCAAACACTTTTTATCTATGGTTTACACATAATTAATAATTACATTGTGTATTCCAAGAGAAAATGGCTTTTAACAGGTAAAAATGGTTAGCAAGGATTATTTTTGACAGATTTGGTAAATTACAATTAGATCTTTGCCTTGATACTTAATGGAACCATAAGGACTGACTACGGTTTTTTAAGATAGTAACAGTCGTAACAGTGAATACAATTTAAAATATCCCCCATTGACTTGTTTAGTGTATAGAACATTCTATATAATGAACAAATTACCACTGTTGTTGCTCTTAAGAGCAACACTTAAGTGTATTGTGACAGTTGTTGAAACCTTATAACTCTTCTTGATTTACATCTAATAGTTAGTCTGTAAAAGTTGATGAAATATTTTCCGTTCCTTGATTTAACACTCAGTTAGTCTGGTATTGTAAGTGTATAATTAATGACTTAAAACAAATCTTCAAACTTACTAATCAATGTCAATGTGTAATAAAGAAAAAATCTTTTTACTACAATATCCTTAATTGTACAATGAGTTGCGACCACTAAGCTCTTTTATAACTGGAGTGCACATTAATCATATTTATTTTTAATAAGTATTGATCATAAATAGATGCTAACTCATATTTAAGACTTTTCTTAACAAAATTATCGCAGTTAACCACGTTTTCTGTATTTCCAGTAGGGGTTGCTTAAAAACATAAATTCTATTAACAAAAAACTGTCACAATTAATATATATTCATAACATATTCACAAAAACAACAACAACAACAACAGAACAACACTAAAGAAATACATTTTAAGATAAAAACTTAAATGCATTTTTAGATGAAAGTTCATTGTTATAAACATTTTTTCTAGGAAAATAGCTTACTTATATTGGTTCATAAGTCCCACTTTATTCATTAATCAAATTGGAAGTCTTAGCAAGCCTTAGAGAGCTATAAATTGAAAAAATAAAAACAAGTTTAAATAAACATGACATATTTGATGTAATATGTATAGAAATATTAAAGAAAAATGTAATGTTACTTACTTCCTAAGGGCCTTCAGAGCAGATGAAAGATAGAATTCATCAGCTTCTGTACCCAAAGCATATTAAGTGATTGTTTGGTTAGCACTATGCCCAGCCGCTTTTTCTTGTCCAACTTAAGTCAGGTACCTATTGAAAGCTGGATGGGTTTGGAAACTTTCAGATACTTTTTTTTTTAAGTTAACTATTATTTTTTTGTAGCTAGAGATGAACAGTTATTTTTTGCATCTATCAAATTCTGACAAATGACATCCAAAGCTTGTGGGAAAAAAGTTTTATCTATGAATGATTTCTCATGCTCAAGAACAAAATTATAAGTACTCATGGTTTACCTCAGCTGCTACCTAATTTTGCATTTTTTGTAGTGAAAACAATATTATATTCGAGATGTTATTCCATGTGATTTAGGGTTTCTCATTTCCTGAAGTTGTTCATATCCTGGGACGCAGGGCTAAAACTGGTCCTTGTCCAGGGACAAAAAATATCTTTTTTAACAGGGGTTAAAATTAGTTAAAATATTTGCTTATTTAATAGTATTTATGATTAGTGAAAAAAGCTTTGTATATACATTTTTGACACACAAATGAAAGCTATGTTTCATTGATTACTGGTATATACATTTTGTACACACAAATGAAAGCTATGTTTCATTCATTACTGGTATATACATTTTGTACACACAAATGAAAGCTGTGTTTCATTCATTACTGGTGTATACATTTTGTACACACAAATGAAAGCTGTGTTTCATTCATTACTGGAAAGAAATATAAGATGTATTTTTTTTGTTTAGAAAATCGAGAAGGTTGGTTAAATAAAAGATACTAAATAACATCAATAAATTTGATAAAATCAAAATTACTATCTATTTATAACACGATAGATTGATCAATTTTCTTGTCAAAGTATATGGCTAAGAATGCCCCAAAACTCTAAGAATGCTTCAATACAATTCTAATCAATAACAATATATGTGATAAACTAACCACTTATTTTTCAACATTATCTAAAAACGTGTGTGTGTTTTCAATTTCACTGGAGTAGCAAAGTCTTTGACTCAGAATGTTTACTTTTTGGTAGTTTATTATTGACTTCTGCCCCCCCCCCCCCATCTGCACTAAGGTTAGTTTTAGAGTGAATTATCTATATTATTAGTGAATCCCCTACATTGTATTTGTGGAACTATTTATCCTCTTTATGCAATGATGATTCATTATAAAATGCACCTGACAGAAAACTGTTCTTTTTGTACCCCATCTTTATAGCTGCAAAGTAAAGTTGCTTCACAGCATCCGATAGATTTACATCAGAGGATGAACAAAGTGTTGACTATATATAGAAAAATATGAAATCACAAATAAAAGTCCTTGCTGCTAAAGGATAATAAATAATTTAAACTACTGTGAGATATTTTGATTTCATCAGCACTTAGTACATTTTGAATATAACCAATTTCCTGGGATATCCTGTGATAAGAGAATTCCTCCCCATAAAATGTTTAATGATCAAAAATTTGGCCAGGATCCTGCTATATCAGGAGAGAAACCTTAATTTGGATTGAGTATACTTCAACTAATAAATTGAGTATACTTCAACTAATAAATTGAGTATACTTCAACTAATAAATTGAGTATACTTCAACTAAAAAAATTGAGTATCCTTCAACTAATAAATTAAGTATACTTCAACTAATAAATTAAGTATACTTCAACTAATAAAATGTTCACTTTCAAATTTGTAAATGATCGACTAAACTTGACTACTTTGTGTTCTACAGGCCTAGCAGGTTCTTCATGGAGACCATTGCTCACTTTCCTCTTGTATTTTGGATGCAAGGAAGTTTAACAAGGTTTGCATGTTTAACTGCCTTTTATGTATAAAAAAGTAACTAACGGGCCATCGGGGCAGATGAAGTGTAGAATTCATCTGTTTCTATAACCTCGGCGTATTGTGTGGTTAGCACAACGCCCAGCCGGCTTTACTTCCCCAACTTAAGTCAGGTACCCATTTAAAGCTGGGTGGACTTGTGGGACAATTTTGTACCGAATTTAACCTGGAAAAATTCCAATGGCCTCACCGAGGATCGAACCCAGGACTCTCAGGTCGACAGTCGAGTATCTACACCACTCGGCCATCCGTCCCACACACATTTATGTATGTAAGGAACATATTTCTATACAGCTAATGACCTAGTTATTGCTTACTTTTTGCTTTTGTTTATATGATTGGCCTATTTACTTTTAGTCTTGATGACCTATTGATTGCTGGGGTCAACAAAGCTATCCATCTGGTCATTTCACACATTCAGGCTGACCCTGGGGGAGAAGAAAATTTAAATGATGCTGAGACAATTGTAGCAGTGCAGAAAATATCTAGGTAAGTAGGTATGACTAAAGTTTAAGTACATTTTTGTTTGCAAGGTTTTTAAAACTTGAGTAAGCTTTTATTTAGCTTGTGTCATGCCTCTAATTATGGTGGAAGTGGCACTTCTGAGTTTGCACACAACACAAATACTTTATCACAGGACTAATTATTGTAATGGACCAAACATTTAACTACAACCTATGTACATGATAATAGATGATTAAAATCAACACAATCATGTGACATGATAATAAATGGGCTCTAAACCAAGACAGGTATAACTTCTGAGAGGTTTTAACTTCATTCACCATCTTGTTTTCTTCTCTCTCTTTCTCATTTATTCATGCGCACATTAAGTTTTCATACGGGATAACTCAACAATTATGCCAGGTAGGTTTCCATTAAGAGTTGTTTCATGACATGTTTGGTTTATTCTGTTTGTTTTCATCATTTGAACTGTTTTAAGATAGAGATGCCATATTTTGTGGATTATTGATGACAATGCAGTTGTCAGAAAGGCTAGCTCCTATAAATTACCGTAAATAAATACTTCTTATTGCAAGAATACCCCTACACACTATGAAAAGGACATTATGAGTTTATTGTACAATAAAGTCCATGATAGAATCAATGTAAATAACACAGCTCAACAAAAAAAAAATTTTTTGCGAATTGCCAAGAATGTTTGAATGAATTTATAACAATTTATGGGTGCTGATTTCAAAACTGCCACTGCTTTTGCTAAATTGGCTCTAGTTTCTGAGATATTGGACATCCTTCAAAATATGATTATACCTTTTGTGTAAAACAAATGCAATAAGTTTGGTGTCTTTTGTTTAATTTAACTATACCAAGTTATAACTTGGTTTATTTTTTTCTCTTTTATGCTGCTTTCTATCATGAGTTCATCACAAAGATGCTGCAAAAATAATCCAAATGTATTCTGTTACATCTGTGGAAACTACATGATTGAAAAGCAAAGAAGAAATATAACCGACTTTGTGCAGCAGGCATATTGGGCTTATTTCGGTGTGAAGCTGGGAGATCAAGACAAGTCTTGGGCTCCCCATAAGGTCTGCAAAAACTGTGTGGAGATCCTACGGCAGTGGACAAATGGTGAGAAGAAAAGTCTAAGTTTCGGTGTACCAGTGGTATGGCGAGAGCCGAAAGACCATTTTGGTGATTGTTATTTTTGTATTGTGAATGTTAAAGGCTTCAATCGCCACAAGAAATCTAAGTGGGATTATCCTGATCTTGAATCTGCAAGGAGACCAATTCCACATAGCAGTGAAGTTCCTATACCAGTGTTTACTGGATTATTAGAGTTTTCACCATCAGACTCCAACGGGGGGCAAGATCTGGACTTTTTGGCAGGTGAAAACAGTGGAAGCGATTATGAAGGAAGTTCTTCAACACCTCAACCATTCAGCCAAGAAGAACTCAATACGAGACCGAGATCTGTCCAAGCAAGCATCTGAGCTTTAAAGCGTCCAGGCTCAATGAAAGAAATTTTCTCAAACCAGAAGTTAAAATAACATTTTATCGGAAAAGAGAAGAGTTTTTCTTCCATAATTCAGCCAAGAGGAAGATCTTGTTTACTGTAATGACATCCCTGGACTTCTGCTCCAAATGGGACTACAAGCTTGAAATGTGTTCTGTTACACAATGGTAACCGTTATGCATCTCTTCCCATTGCCCACTCAACAAAACTTAAAGAAGAGTATGAGAATATCAAAATACTATAGCAGAAAGTCCGTTATTATGAGCATCAGTGGTCAATTTGTGTTGATCTAAAAATGGTAAACTTCTTGCTTGGGCAGCAGTCAGGATACACTAAATACCCATGCTGCATGTGCCTTTGGGATAGCAGGGCAAGGCAAGATCATTGGACAAGAGTGACATGGCCTGCAAGGGAAACCATGACTGTAGGTAAAGAAAATATCATCAACAAGGCACTGGTTGACAAAAATGATTCTCGGACCGCTTCATATCAAATTATGTTTAATGAAACAATCTGTTAAGGGTTTGGACAAATATGGCAATTGGTTCAAGTATATTTGCAGATCATTTCCCGGATTGAGCCTGGAGAAGCTGAAAGCTGGGATTTTTTACGGTCCTCAGATTCGGAAACTCATCAACGATCGAAATTTTACTAATTTCATGGATCACCTAGAAGCTTCTTCATGGAACAGTTCTGTTTCAGTTGTCAGGAACTTTTTAGGTAATAACAGATCAGAGAATTACGAAGAACTGGTGCAAGATATGCTCGCTAACTTCAGAAACAGTGGAACAAATATGAACATCAAGGTACATTACCTGCACTGTCATTTAGACCAATTTCCAGGTAACCTTGGGGACTTCAGTGAGGAACAATGTGAGAGGTTTCATCAGGATATGAGGGTGATGGAGGTGAGATATCAAGGAAGATGGGACATACATATGATGGCTGACAACTGTTGGAGCCTCCAGCGCAATTGACCCAACGACACACACAAAAGGAAGTCGAGCAAACAGTGATTTGCTAATGCATTACCATAGACAATAAACATATGAATTAATTAATTAATTAGACATAATTAGTTTTTCAAATGAAAATGTTTTCCTCTATAACACTATTACACATATTTTTGAACAAATTTCTGCATGACCATTAACAGTTTCACTACTATTTGTTAGTATACTATTTTACTTCATGCATTTCTCGACAATTTTCAAACACGGTGCATGCATTATTTTATTAATTTTAATTATCTCGAAAAATAGAGCCAATCTAGCCAAAGCACTTACATATTCTAAATCAGCATAGTTGACTTTGTAAAAAATGATTCAAATATCACTGGCAATGAATTCACTGTTTACCAGTGTAATAGATACTGGCCACATGATATAATAAGCAACTATAGCACCAGTGAAACACCACTCTCACACCAAAACCACTGAATCCCGGCCAAGCTCACTGTGTCCCACTCTCCTATTTAATCCATTTGCACGCCTCAACCAACCATAGACACTGATCCCACTAGTCACCCTCATTCCACAAAACAAGTTCACACAACATTCATTGCTTTACCCTCCAGACCATTCCTGTACTTCACAGAGTATTCTGTCAAAACATTAATATTGATATGAAGTTGGGACATATGTTTCAGTGATATTTAGTTTATTTATCTTCAGACTATTCCCACATGTCAACATCATCACAGAGGTGAATGAGGCATCCAATATGAGGTTCATGCAGTTTAAAGCTAAGGATACTTACATGTCTCAAATACGTAAACTGGAGAAGGTGAGCTGTATATTTAAGTTTATGTGGGGCTAGAAGGTCATTCTTATTCAAAATGTCTGGGACACTGTCATATTTAGATCAGTGTTTTCTAATTTAGTTCAGTCTTATTTTTTTAAATGATCATAACCCAATAGTTATACCAAAAGCTTTAAATTTGTTTAAATATGTAAATTATAATGTCTGTAATACCACTACAGTTTTCAAGCCGTATAAACCATGAATGAACTGTCATATAGTGTGAATATTATCATTTGTTTTCACAGAGACTTAAAGAACAGGCCCTATCTCATTTACCTTACATGTTTCGCTTACCCTTTGCTGCAGGCAAGGTGTTCAGCTCACACATGTTAGACAGGTTGTTGTATCAGGTGAGTAATGACATACATTAGTAATGAAGTGTTTTAAGCCATACAACCCTTTATAATGTTGCTATGGCAACAGAAACATTTCATCTTCCCCAAAAGCTTAAGGAGCTTTACTTAATTTACTGTATGAAGCATTTAGAGCCATTTAGTAACTATCATGCTTAACTTTAGGGACTACTTTGTTCAACATTTTTGTAGAATAATTAATTATCTTGTGGTAAATTAAATTAATATTGTCACTTCAGAGCTTTATTCATGTAACTACTCGAGTGCTTATATAATTTCAATAATTATATGTGTGCAATATTTACACATACATGTAAAACCACTATGTAAAATGCTGATTATTTTAATTACTAGCTGTACCCTGCAAAGCCTTTACATACAAATAGACTATTGCTCACCTTTGATACATATTTTCAAAATAATTTTTTTTTAAGTTATGAACAAAATTAAAAATGTAATTAGTTGTTTTATTTTCCTTGAAGTAACCTCAAGGATAAATTATTTCAATTAAAAAAAAAAGTTTACAAATTGTGTCAAAGAGATCTAATTAATTAATTAATTGTTGAACTTTACATTCAAACAACAAAAAAAGATAAATTATGAAAAAAAAATCAAATAAAAAAAATAAATGACAGCATGAGGAACTATAATTGAATCTGGGTAGCCAGCAAGTCACACAAACTTATTATTTTACACTTGACATGTCTTTAAAATACAATCTTATTGCAATAATGTGATGGCTGAGAACTTAATTTGTATAGAAATGAGCAGAATTTCTTTTTTTAATATTAGATCAACTTTTAAAAAGAAATTTATTTAAGAAATTAGTTATGACAAACACGCTCGCTATTCTCATTGTCAGAGAATTTTCGATTATTATAAATATGTATAAATAATAACTAAGAAGTAGCCTAATAGCCTAATCCACAATTTGGGTTAAGTTAGTCTGCCTAATACACTTCAGTTTAGTGAAATCATAGTTTATGTTAGTCTACCTAATACACTTCAGTTTAGTGAAATCATAGTTTATGTTAGTCTGCCTAATACACTTCAGTTTAGTGAAATCATAGTTTATGTTAGTCTGCCTAATACACTTCAGTTTAGTGAAATCATAGTTTATGTTAGTCTGCCTAATACACTTCAGTTTAGTGAAATCATAGTTTATGTTAAACTTACTCCAGTGGTTCTCAGACATCTATCTCACACAATCCTTTATGAAATTTTTTTTTCACAATCTATAAAGAATAAAACTATAAAAGATAGAAAATAATAATATATTTTTTAATATATTTTTTTATCCATTTCACCTTCCATATTAATAAACTGTTAGTTATGTAATTTATATCATATCACATAAACTGCCCACGCTATAAATTGACAGATGGTCATGTGGTAAAATGCTTGACTGTTGACCTGACGGTACCTGGTTCGATCTCCGGTGAGGACCAAGAAAATTTTTCCGGTCTTTGCTTAAGTCCCCACTGTATCTCCTGTAGTGCCTCCATGGCCATTGCACTATCAACTATGGTGGGGATGAAATAAGGGCTCCATAAAAACCGTCCCATTAGTCGTTTATAGGATCTAAGAGATTTCATCTCATCCTTACAGGGACTTCACACATAAGTTGACATGGTCTGTATGTAAAATAAGTATTATATATTCTTGAACAATTATTTCAAATAATAAATTATGTTGCAATACACCCAAAATATATTTGTGATCCACATTTCGAGAAGCACTGGCTTTGCCCATCATTGTTTATTTTTATAACTAAGGTTAAAGTATTTTTATTGCCTTTTTAAAAACAAAAATGTTTTCTTTGTCATAATTTCACTATTTTCTGTTTTCAGACTTTTGTCAAAGGTTATCTAATTAGTTTTGTCAGATTATTGCTAGGGATTGATGCAGAAAAAAACTCTGGACATTTGTCTAGTGTAAGTACACTCTATGTATATGTAAATAGGAGGGGGAGGGGGAGGGTTGGAGGGTTGGAGGAGGGGAGGAGGGTGGAGGAGGTGGATGGGTGGATGGTTGTCTATATAGTAGTAACTGGACTCTTTAATAGAGGTTTATTAGAATGGATTTTTTGTTTAGGAATGGATTTTGTTAGGATGGATTAAGTTGTGTAGGATATTGTGTTTAGGAGGTAGTTTTAGGAGGATTTTTGTTTGGGATTTTTTTTTGGGGTCTATATATGTATATTTGTCTATCTAGTGTAACTGGACTGTCTATATATGTATATTTGTCTATCTAGTGTAACTGGACTCTCTATATATGTATATTTATCTATCTAGTGTAACTGGACTCTCTATTCTCTATAGATGTATATTTATCTATCTAGTCATTCTAGTCACCAGTGCACTTCATAGGCTAGATAACTTAAAAAATGATGAGCATGGGCCATTTTTTAGTTCATTGGTAGCTTTATCCCATACTGTCCTATCCCAGTTATCACTCCTTGATTTAGTATTGTATTATTCCCCTTTAGTGTGCTTGTAGCCTGTGTTTTTGTAAGGTCAAGCATGCATTGATATTAGTGATCAAATTTGTGTCATTTGCCACTTACACTTTGACAACACATGCAATAACTTTGACCTATAGTTTGGACGGGAAGCTGTCTACCCCATAAGCTGACATGATCAGTCTAAAAAGGGAACTATGCTGTGATTAGAGATAATAAGACGGGAGTTCTAACCAGTTAGACACACACAGAAAAGAGTCTGAAGAGAGTAGTTAGTCCGAATGTTGTGGAGGACATATAAAGATGATTTCAAATATAAAGTATATTCATTGTTGTGTTATAAAATGGTGCTGATATTCATTAATCTTATTTCAAGATATTGAATATTTCTTGTAGATTTTCATTTGTACATATAATGTATTAAAGTTTGTTGGGTATTATTATAAGGACTTAGTTGTGTCATTATTTTGAACTCAAGTGGTATGAACAGCATCAGACATTTTGTCTAACATAATTGTCTAGTGTAAATCAACTCCTCTGGTGTATATATGTTACCGTTAAAGTATGAAATCTGTTATTTTATAGAATACCTAGTTATTCCATGAAACAACTGATCGTGTCCATTAAAGTGTAAAACACTCTTGTATTTCATGGTTTAACTATTTATTTCATAGAATAACGATCTGCAGCCCTTTAAAGTGTAAAATAATCTATATCATATATCTAGCTCAACAAATTTATCCAGTTTATGAAGAACAGAGCGTTCCATTCTGGTATTAAAAGGTACCCCTACGAGGCTATGTTTGGTTGCGTAGCTAGAGTTGGACTGTCAACAACTGCCATTCCGAAGGAAGCACTTAATTCTTTGGTCAACGAAGATCAATTACAAAATACTTTGACTGCAATGAATGTTTCTTCTCTACCTGATAATGAAAAAGTAGTTGAACAAACAGTATTAAATAATCCCATTACGAAAGTATGTGTTGTCTGTTTAAAAGAATGCAGGGAAGATATAGTCTGCTTCAAATGTATGGAGCCTGTCCATATATCATGTTCGGAAGATTATGTTTTAGAAGATGAAGTTAAGCATAAAATCAGCAAATTGTGTTTTAATGAACTTAATGTTCAAAGAGAAAAGTCTAAAAATGTTTAGAAATTCAAGCGAAAAAGTTGAAATTAATGTCGGGTAAATCTAGTGTTGTTTTAGTCCCAGGTCATATTTTAGTTTCAGTTTTTATTTCGTTTTTTCTGTAATGATTTTAGTTTTCGTCTAGTTTTAGTCTTGCTTCTAATTTTAGTTTTAGTTTTAGTTCTCGTTGACGAAAAGTCAACATTTTCATTAACGAAGGTTTTAGTTTTAGTTTTCGTGAACGAAAGCAACACTATATTTTAGTTTCAGTTTTTATTTCGTTTTTTCTGTAATAATTTCAGTTTTCGTCTAGTTTTAGTCTTGCTGCTAATTTTAGTTTTAGTTTTTGTCAACGAAAACAACACTAGGTAAATCTCATTCTGAAGCCTCTGTGGGGTTTACCGTCCGAATCCCAGTGCCTGAAGTTGACAGAGGAAAAGATGATGTCAAAACTATTTCAGCTAACATCATAAAAATAACCGAAGTAGGATTTTTCCAATTGGACACAAGAAACGGTCGCATAAAACAATTATATTCCTGATCCCAGTTCAGTGTCTGCGAACAAAAATTAATAAAATCGAAGAAGTACCGGATGTAGAAATATCGCTCCGGTCGGTTTAGGTACTGGTCAGGGATTTAAAAAATGTTCGTGTAAAACCCAGTGTGTCAACAAAAATGTTTTTTTTTTTAGGAATAATGTTCTTTGTAATTACAAGTGTCATTTTAGTAATCCTTGTTGTGACAAATGATTTTATGGTACGTTTCCATAAATACTATTTATACGCCGCATAAATTAGATAAATTGCTTCTTTTTCATTTTAATTGTCTATCATTAGTTTATTTATAGAATACCTAGTTATTTCATAGAATAACTAAAGTGTCAAATTAATAACATATTATACACTTTAACGGACATGATCAGTAATTTCAATAAAATATAACAATAGAATAAAGTGGTTGGAAATTAACAACAGAATATAGTGGTAGGAAAATAACAACAGAATATAGTGGTAGGATTTTGCAGACAGTGTAAAGCTCTTTAACAAACAATCAAATGTAGTACAATTAGTACTTTTGCTAAGTGTTTGTATTACTATAGTATGAATATAGACATTGTTGTCTTTGTGTGATTATGGCGTGTTGTTGTGCACTTTCAATGTAATGTTGTCAGAGCACAGAAGACTTTATTTTAATTATACATCCAGGTGATTCTGGAGTTGTACCATATCATCTTTTATTAATATAGAGACATGAATAGTAAGCCATGTACATTTATGTTTCTAATTAATATCTGTAATAAAGCTCTTTTTCATGCTACAATTCTTATAGCCACATAGATATTATATAAATTTGCTACTGTAGATTATTTCTATTTAGACAGATACCATTCTGTAGTATGAAAGATGTGAAAAGCTTTGAATATATAATTGTATTTCTTACTACAAAATAAGTTGGATTCATTTATAAATCAATGTAATGTGGATACATTCCTAGCTGCTTTCATTATTTATATTTTTTCATTATACTTATACTGAGTTTTAAAAAAAAAATTTTTTTCTCCTTAGTTTGACATTGTAAATTTTACCCATCTCACCTGTCCTTGTAAAGTTTCATCCCCACTCATCCCTTTCAAATTGGTTACAGCCCAAAATGCTTAAATAAAAATAGTCTCATGACAGTGTTCCAGATTGGAAGATTTTCTGTGGGTGGTGGTTTTGGTCATTGTTGGTAACTTATTTGATAGGCGGATTTTAGCATCTTTAAATTTTTTAAAATGTCTAATACAGCCTGACAAACTAAAATGAAATAATATGAAGCTGTTTATCTCATGAACTCAAGCTATCTCATGAACTCAAGCTAACTATCTCATGAACTCAAGCTAACTATCTCATGAACTCAAGCTAACTATCTCATGAACTCAAGCTAACTATCTCATGAACTCAAGCTATTTCATGAAGTCAAGCTAACTATCTCATGAACTCAAGCTAACTATCTCATGAAAAGCTAAATTATCTCATGAACAAGCTATCTCATGAACTCAAGCTAACTATCTCATGAACTCAAGCTAACTATCTCATGAAGTCAAGCTAACTATCAGGCACTTTCCATATTTAATTTGTTCTCGTTTCAAAATTGTAATTGTTAAAGAAAGTCCCAAGGAAGTTAATGCGTGTTAATATTGTATATACAACCTATTTATTTCATTGTTCGGAGAATGACACTTGCCTTATGTTCATTTTGCAGTTTTGCCCTCATTGTATATATTTTAAAAATGTTTTCATTGTTGATGTCAAAAAATCTTAACACTGTCCCTCCCACCATGTCATCAACTGCCCCCACTCACAAGATGTTGAGTCTCATTTATATAGACTGACTGGATAATATTTTTAAGTAAGAGGTTTGTAGCTTTGTCAATATCATGGCACATTTATTAAGAAGTGAATTCAACATTGTTTAAATATTATGTGAACCTCTCAACAATTTAAAAATATATGTACCCTGCAAAGCCTTTGCATTAGAGATAGACTATTGTTCAGCTTTGATATATATTTTCAAAATAATTTTTTTTTTCAAGTTGTGAATGAAATAAAAAATCTAATTAGTTGTTGTTACTTTTCCTTGAAGTAACCTAAAGGATAAATTATTTCAATTAAAATATAAGTTTAAAAATTTTGTCAGAGATCTAATTAGTTGTTGTTACTTTTCATTAAAACAAAAAAAAATTAAATAAATAAAAAAATGACCGCTATTCTCATTGTCAGAGAATTTGATTATTGCTTTTGTTTACGTTAGACGATTTTAAAATGCTATCTGTTCTAATAAAAACAACAATAATTTGAATGATATTATTTTATTATTACTTTTTAATATTTGGGACTTTTAAGTTTCATAATAAAAACCGCTGAAACTGTTTTAAACTGTAGATTTTAAAAAAAAAAAAATCGAATCAAGACCGGGTTGGAGCCATGTTTTATATTTTAAACTGGAATACTGTTATATTAATTCTTTCCTTTCCATTTAACGCAGAACCCACACTGCTATTATTTATATAGATTATTGCTCTTCTTCATAACAGATGTTAGTATTGTCAAATAATTTCAAGATATAATTTAAAAAAAAATCTTTTATGGTGGTTTATTTAAATTAAAATCAATTACATTCCTACATTTCTCAAGTTTGTGTTTTGAGCAAGAGGACATATATGTTATTGAAAGAAATGTATAGTTTCAGGGTTTACAATGAAAATTTGAATGCAATATGTACAGCTTTAAGCAAACTTATACACATACATACAAAAAGTTTACACACACACACACATATAGTAAAAGTGAAATGTAAAAAAAAAATATGGTGGAATATAATAAAAGAATAGGGTGGAATGTAACAAAAGAATGTGGTGGAATATAACAAAACACAAAAGAGCCATTTCATTTATCTGACTGTTCTCTTAAAAAAAATGAATTCATCTATTTGAATGTCATTTTATATTCTCTCAGGTCCGTATTCGACGAGCAACTTTGTCTCAGTTTCCTTCTTATGGTGACTTGTATCAAGGCTTGTGCTCCACTACTGGGGAAATTCCCATAGCTGTTTATAGAACTGAGAAACAAAATGCTTCTACAACAGCCACTGATGTAAGTATTTTGTTTTCCTGAACGTCAATTAAAAAAAAAAGAGACAAGAACAGAGAGTGGGCAACTTGCAGCCCCTGGGCCAAGTAAGGCCTGTTCAGCTGTTTAATTCAGTAGCTCCAATATCTGTTTGCATCAATGGCTGTTAATTTATAAACACTCAGTCCATCAGCACTTGGTCCTGCCCTTCTTTGAAATAAAAGAAACCATTGTAAGCAACGGTTACAAAGGTTTCCCCACCTTGGGCTCAATTTACATAAATTATGAAACTGATAATGAATTGAAACTGAGCACTTGTCAGCAAACTGATTTTACCTGTTATTTCACTGTTTTTATAAGCATTTATTTAGTTTAACTTTCTTTGGATATGTGGGATTGTACGGCTATAAATCTTGTTACTCTATTCTGGACCTGTTTTAGTTTAGTTAGAATGTTGAAAATTTGAACACTTAATTTATCCATGACAACTCACTACCTAAATATTATTGAGTCAACTGATTCAACTCTTTTAGATTTCCAAAGTTAATTAATTGCTGCTGCACTATATATTAAACTTATTATAAGCTTTTATTTCATTTCACTTTCTCTTAATGTCTATCTAGTGTAACTTATTGTATGTAAATCTTGCAGCTCAATTTAGGACCTGATCTCCTTTTAAGAGAAAGCTCATTTTGGCACATTTGTAGAATTTACATCACAATACATTAAAAAAAAGTTAGTTCATGAATGAACATTTTGTAGAAATATGAAGCTAATTACATTTTAGTTCATGTTTAGAATGGGAAAAAATTGCTTTGAGAATATGTCAAAATAAATATGAAAGTAAAGCAATAGTGCTTTAAAAAAATTTTGAATAGACTAGCCAAATTAGGCTAAATTATGCAGCAAACAAAGCTATTTCATTTTAAAAACCTTTTCAAGAAACAAACTATCTTTAATTAATTCAGCAAGAAACAAACTATCTTTAATTAATTACTTCAGCAAGAAACAAACAATCTTTAATTACTTCAGCAAGAAACAAACAATCTTTAATTACTTCAGCAAGAAACAAAGAATCGTTTACTGCTTCAGTAAGAAATAATCTTGAATTACTTCAGCAAGAAACGAACAATCTTTTACACTAAACATTAGAAAATAATAAAAAAGGAAACAAAAAAGGTTTTCTTATAATAATTTTTTTTTTAAAAACTCATATTGGAATACAATCTCAATAGTGTATTTTTTAGGCTGAAAGTAGGCTAGCCTTGTGTACAGTGAAATTAATAATACTTGGATACTAATATAAAAACTATAATTAGTTATAGATGAAACCAAAGCTATGTATCATGTATCAGTTGCTGATCTACATGTGATGGGTGAGATATAGAATTGTTCGTTTGAACGTATTATTAATTTTACTTTTATTTCATATGATAATAGAGATTCACACTAGAGCTTATTCATTTTTTAGGTCGGTGAGATGATAGAAAACAATAATCCATCAAAGACGAAGAGGAACAGTAAACATAACCTGTTTCATTTTCATGCGCATAGCAAAAAGAACCTGCGAGCCTCTAGAACATCTGTTGGGGCAGTCTTCTCAGAGAAAGAAAAACATAGTGTGAGACATTTGGAGGAAATGGTCCAGGCCAGGATGGAAAGTTTGGGTCTAGCCAACAAATCTGACCCATGTAAGTTGAACTCTGATATTGATAACTTCTGATATTGATAATAACTCACAACTCTTGATCTTACCGCAAGTCATACCCTTGTAAAGTACAGGTGTGTGATGCACAGATGTGCATGTGTGTGTAATGTACAGATGAATGTGTGTAATGTACAGATGTGCGTGCCTGTGTAATGTACAGATGTGTGTGCCTATGTAATGTACAGATGTGTGTGCATATGTAATGTACAGATGTGTGTGCCTGTGTAATGTACAGATGTGCGTGCCTGTGTAATGTACAGATGTGCGTGCCTGTTTAATGTACAGATGTATGTGCCTGTGTAATGTACAGATGTGTGTTTGTGGGTAATGTATAGATGTGTGTGGGTAATGTACAGATGTGTGTGTGTGTGCCTGTGTAATGTACAGATTTGTGTGCCTGTGTAATGTACAGATGTGTGTGCCTGTGTAATGTACAGATGTATGTGCCTGTGTAATGTACAGATGTGTGTGCCTGTGTAATGTACAGATTTGTGTGCCTATGTAATGTACAGATGTGTGTGCCTGTTTAATGTTTAATATGTACAGATGTGTGTGTGTGTGTGTAATGTACAGATGTGTGTGTGTAATGTGCAGATGTGTGTGTGTGTGTAATGTGCAGATGTGTGTGTGTGTTTAATGTACAGATATGTGTGTGTATTTAATGTACAGATATGTGTGTGTGGGGGTAATGTACAGATGTGTGTGCCTGGGTGTGGGTAATGTACAGATGTGTGTGCCTGGGTAATGTACAGATGTGTGTGTGGGTAATGTATAGATGTGTGTGCCTGGGTAATGTACAGATGTGTGTGCCTGTGTAATGTACAGATGTGTGTGTATTTAATGTACAGATATGTGTGTGTATTTAATGTACAGATATGTGTGTGCCTATGTAATGTACAGATGTGCGTGCCTATGTAATGTACAGATGTGCGTGCCTGTGTAATGTACAGATGTGCGTGCCTGTGTAATGTACAGATGTGCGTGCCTGTGTAATGTACAGATGTGCGTGCCTGTGTAATGTACAGATATGTGTGCCTATGTAATGTACAGATGTGTGTGTATTTAATGTACTGATGTGTGTGTGTGTGTGTGTAATATGCAGGTGTATTGTTGAATATACAAATATATGTATATGTTATATAGGTGTAAGTAAAATGTACAAGTGTGTGTGTAATGTACTGATGTTTGTTTTTAATGTACTAATGGTATACATTTTTTACAGATACTATCCAAAAACCTCCCAAAACCTTGTCCTATGTTATTGTCAACCCATCACCAAAAAGGAAATTAAAGTGTGGTGACATAGTGTAAGTAATAACATTCACCATACATTTGTCTTCATACTACATTCACCATACATTTGTCTTGGTACTACATTCACCATACATTAGTTTTGGTACTACATTCACCATACATTAGTCTTCATACTACATTCACCATACATTTGTCTTGGTACTACATTCACCATACATTAGTCTTGGTACTACATTCACCATACATTAGTCTTCATACTACATTCACCATACATAAGTCTTCATACTACATTCACCATACATTTGTCTTGGTACTACATTCACCATACATTAGTCTTCATACTACATTCACCATACATTAGTTTTGGTACTACATTCACCATACATTAGTCTTCATACTACATTCACCATACATTTGTCTTGGTACTACATTCACCATACATTTGTCTTGGTACTACATTCACCATACATTAGTCTTCATACTATATTCACCATACATTTGTCTTGGTACTACATTCACCATACATTTGTCTTGGTAATACATTCACCATACATTTGTTTTGGTACTACATTCACCATACATTATTCGTGGTACTACATTCACCATACATTTGTCTTCATACTACATTCACCATACATTTGTCTTGGTACTACATTCACCATACATTAGTTTTGGTACTACATTCACCATACATTAGTCTTGGTACTACATTTATTATACATTAATTTTGTCTTGGTACTACATTCATAATACATTTGTATTGGTACTACATTCACCATACATTTGTCTTGGTACTACATTCACCATACATTAGTTTTGGTACTACATTCACCATACATTAGTCTTGGTACTACATTTATTATACATTAATTTTGTCTTGGTACTACATTCATAATACATTTGTATTGGTACTACATTCACCATACATTAGTTTTGGTACTACATTGGCACACAGTTGTAGTTGAAAATAGTGAAAAATATATTTGAGTGCGTTAACAATCAGTCTATATTAGGGTGATAACAAAAAATTTTTTTTTTATGAAACCACTTGCAATCGAGGAACTTTTATGTGTAATTTAAGAATATATGTGTTTGGGCATGTTGTGAGACAGTTGTCTGTGTTTTTGTAGGTTGTGATTGAGAAAAGCTGGCTTGAGATTGAGTTTTTGATAGTCGGATTCGTTTTCTTGTGTGGAATAATTCCAAAGGGACTTGTTTGACCATTGAATAACCAATCTTTCCTTCACTGTTAACTTGCCTCTGGTAGAGCTCTTTATCCTATGTGCTTTTCCATTCTCCATTAACGTTGGTGACATCAAATAACTAAGAAAGTGTTATCAGATGGTTTCTTTTTGTTTTTGTCATATAAATCAATTAGACCATTGAGTTTCATTCTGATTAGTGTGCTGGATAATAGTGGAAAGTCTTGAATTTCCCTCCAGAGCAATTCTATATCAGTGATCATAATTTTGATTCGATCCAGTCGCCGTTTCTGGCTATTGAACAGAAAAGTGAAGTTTCCAAAAATTTGACGGTTTGTCGGCATCCATGTGAGATTGATTAGCTTTTCAACAGATAGAATTCTTGGATACCTCTTCTGTTTAGAAAATGAGGGAAGTTGAGTATAGTAAATGTCTTGTTTATAAACAAATGGAAACAGTCGACTGAAATGTGCTTAAAAGCAGTCTAGAAAATCAGTGTGAAATCAAAACCGAGCGTCAAACTGCGCGATATGAGAAAACAAAAATTAAAAGGTGGGGGAACTTTTTTCAATTTAAAAAAAAATTAATGTTGCTACTGTCATCTACATACAATTGTTCCTCGAATGTAAGGGGTTTCAGTTTCGTTACGAAAAAAAATGAAAATAGTTATCACCCTAGTCTATATACTCTTAGTGGCCCCAAGGACATGAAGAGATTATTGTAGCCAGAATACATTTTAGAATAGGGACACATAATACAGTGAAATATCGCTATAACGAAATTCACGGGGACTCGAAATTCGTTCGTAATACTGAAAATTTATTACACTGAAATGGGGGGGGGGGGTCCCCCACGACATTTTCTGTTTTTAATACATACCGCCAACGTCATTGAACTAAGGGGCATAACTCATTTATTTGTGCAACAGTTATTCAACATGACTTACTTTCCTTGATTTATAAGAAACCTGTGCAATGTGCCCATTACGGCTCTCTTACTCATATTGTCTCATTTATTAAATAATTAAATATTTTTTAACTGGATTCAATTTAATTATAATAAGAAAATGCCCAACAATACAAACACACAGAAGTCACCTGAAAAAGTCTGTAATTTTTTTCTGAACACTCCCGAGCATAAAAGATCGTTCTAAATATTCCCCAACAACCAGAATGCAGTCTTCTGTCCATCAAGTCTTTACCCGTCGCCATTATTCTAAACAATATTGTTAATAGCCATATTCGCAAAATGCGACCCTAAGCATTAATCAAGCCCCTACCCAAAACAATGACATTGCTTTTTACTAAAACTGTCAAGTTACTTTTTAATCATTTTTTCAACTGCAGTCTGGTTGATGTTCGAAAGAACATTGCCTGGCTGGGTAGTTGGAAAATGCTACCCTTAATTACTTGCTTATAACCGCCATACACATCAAATCTATTATGTCTTTCTCATACCTCCCAAAAAAGTGTCTTGCTTCTTTCTCATTATCGCACCCTCCCCCGCACACAAACATGACACTGGTTTATTGATTTTTTAATTAATCCTACGTACGTCACTACATTCTCTACGTGCAGGTGGCTGACATCTTAACTCTCTCCACCTCCTCCCCTTTCTACCATTGCTAAAGCGCTTCTCCCTCTCCACCTCCTCCCCTTTCTACCATTGCTAAAGCGCTTCTCCCTCTCCACTTCCTCCCCTTTCTACCATTGCTAAAATGCTTCTCCTCTCACCCATCCCCTTTCGTAACCGCCACCGCCGCTCCACTCCCCCCCCCCAGTTCGTTGTTATGTAATCTTGACGTCTTAACTCTCTTCCTCTCCCCTTCCCGACCTTGCTAAAACTCTCATCTACCCCCCCCCCCCTCCGTTTGTTACGTAATTGTGACACCGCCACTCGCTTCCCCCCCCCCCCCCCGCCTTCCCAAGACGATACTTGTCTCAGTACTGCACATGGTGGAATTTATGTTTACTATCCTCATCAGTAGAGGTTAAAGGTTACCATAACATCTTACTCCTCTCACACTCCCCCCTCCCATTATTTAGTAAATGTGAATGTCGTTTGAGTTCAAGTTGACTTGAGTTATAGAAATTTGCCGAATTAAAATTTTTTTTTTGGTAAGGGGATAAAATTAAATATCTGCAAAACGGCTATTTTTTTCGCAATACTGAAAATACGAAATTCGTTACAACAACACTTTTTAACAGATGTTATATAAGCCAAGGGGAAGGGGCGAAAAAAAAATTCGCTGTACTGAATAATTCGTTACACTGACGTTCGTTATAACGACATTTCATTGTATTAACCAAGTGAGTTAACTAATACAGTGTTTAGTCGACTCCTTATAATTGAGTTGTATCCCCTTGACCATCTTTACATCTTTACATAATTTGTGCACTACTTGGAATTCCCAAGACTATTTTTAGCCGAGCAAGAGTTAACTCCCCTTGAGTTAGACGAAAATTTTGGAATTCCCCAGTCTATTTTTACAGCTAAGAGTGTCAGCTACAGCCTTCTTTTATAAGTCACAAAACTTTACATAAATTTTGGTGGGCACAAATAATTATCTTATTCATGTATTTATTAAAATAAACAAAATTTAGAGTTTCTTAAAATACTATAAAGTTTAGCAGTTTCAATAATTAGTGATTTGTAGTAACAATGAGGTATGGATAATATTTTCACTTCATTTATTTGTAGTAACAATGAGGTATGGATAATATTTTCACTTCATTTATTTGTCAGTCTATAAATCAAATGTATTTCTATGTTCTTTTATTTCTAGATTTCCTCAATGCATTTTCATGTTTATTTATTTCCTCAGTTATGTCATCCAGCCCAGCTCTATGCAAGCTGTACCAAATAAACTAAATCGCAGCAGCAGAACTATGTCTAAAGCTTTTCGCAGTCGACACATCAGTATAAATACCTCAAGCATCAATAAGGCTTCAGGAGACTCCAGCAGTTCCCCAGGGAGCCCTGTGGTCCCACTAGAGTTTCCTCTCATCTCAACTCACGCTCCCCCCCCCTCTAAATATTCACTGAGACCAACAGACATTCTGGTGGAGGTGAAGACAAACAGTGACAAGAATATTTTAAAGGAGGAGGAGGAGTTTGAACAGATGGAAATGAGGCCACGATGTCGGTCAGATTCTTGTGCTGACAGGAAGTGTGGAGGTTTTGTTCCAAAACAAAATAGCGACTCACAGTGTTAACTGGCACTTGACCTAGAAGATTTACTTGCCTTGACCTTTATTGAGATTGAACAGATGTTTTTATTTACCTTCAACAAATATATTTATTACCTACATATTGCACCTTTCTCGCTTGTGATTCCATTCCCTTGGTATTGAATTTTGCATTTATTTTTTTAATCCAGTCTGTATCACTCCCACAGATTTGAATCTCATCCAGATTAACTGCCAGTCTTAGTTAGAACACATCTCCTTGGTGATATGCAGAAACAGATCACAAATGACTATTTCCCTTGTATCAAGATCATATGAACTCATATTGTGAATACAGCTCTAGTTCTGACATTCCTTATAACTTCATTCAAGGACTTTTATAAAAGTTCATGTTACAGTGTCATTTGAACATTTACATTTTTTGTCGTTCATTTCTTTTTAAGTATTAGTTGTCATATGATAATTAGACTTTATTAGTTGTCATATGATAATTAGAATTACTCCAAAACTAACTCAGCGCTAATGTTGGTTTACTTTATTGTATTAAAATACTGGTTACAGCATCTCCTTGTAATATTGTGTTAGTTTTTGAGGATATTAGATTTACATTTCTGTTTCATACTAGTTGTCTGTCTTTGGACATTGTGTTGTATTTGAGGATGTTAGATTTACATTCCTGTTACATACTAGTTGTCCTGTCTATGGGAAATAATTTAATTTTAGATGATGTTAAATGTACAAACCAGCTGGGACATAGTGTAGTGTTGCTGTTCATAGTAAATATTTACAGAGTAAATTTCTTAGTACTGATGTTATTAAAAATAGTTAGCATAACCATATACACACATATATATATATACACATATATATATATATATATGTAATATATCAGCTTAACCATTTGTACAAATATATATATTTATATGATTAGGCTAACAAAAGTCATTAAATTTTTATTTTCTCAAATATTTATGACTGGCATTCTTCATCTCTGCATGATACTGTTGTCACAACATAGTTATCATTTTACTGGGGCCAGGGCTGCAGCCCCCTTACATGCTTTGTTAATGGGTCTCCCTCTTACTCCCTCCCTCTCCCCAATTGGACAGAAAAATAAATACAAATACATTTTTAAGGGGGTGGTACCACTGCACAAATAATTGGGTTGTCTCCCTTTCTGTGGTGACCTTTCTTGCACAGAAACATTAGACTTGCTGTATTCAAATAATATTATCTTTCTTTAGTGACTCCAACAAAAACCAGCAGAAAGAAATCTTAAAGAATTGTTGGGCTGTTTGGTTCATTGTCTTTTATACTGTTTCCCTTTAACAAATTTTGTATTCCATTGTTTCATTATTGAGATATGTTTCCATTATAAATAAGGGAAACTAGTGTAGCATTATGTATAACTTGTATAAGCAATGAAAATATCAAATGAAATTTTCAAAGTCCATTACTTGTAAGCAAAAATAGTTTTATGGCATTGATACTTGAATAATTCCCTTCATTTTATAAAACTATCCGCATAGTTTGAACAGATTTGATTTTTTTTCAGTGTAACAAAATCTCTAGATACTGAACTAATTGATATGGTCCTAGAGATTTTCATTCTATTGGCATTTAACTTTGGGTGGATACATAATTTGTCACTTAGTTTATTCAAATCTTCTAACAAACTGAACAATATATAAATATTGGCAAACATGTTCTTTAATGTGTTGATATTCCCCCCCCCCCCAATGTGTTGATATCCCCCCTAATGTGTTGATATCCCCCCCCCCTAATGTGTTGATATCCCCCTCCCTAATGTGTTGATATCCCCCCCCTAATGTGTTGATATCCCCCTCCCTAATGTGTTGATATCCCCCTCCCTAATGTGTTGATATCCCCCTCCCTAATGTGTTGATATCCCCCTCCCTAATGTGTTGATATCCACCCTCCCTAATGTGCTGATATATCCCCTCCCGTAATGTGTTGATATTCCCCCCCTAATGTGTTGATATCCCCCTCCCTAATGTGTTGGATATCCCCCTCCCTAATGTGTTGATATCCCCCTCCCTAATGTGTTAGATATCCCCCTCCCTAATGTGTTGATATCCCCTCCCTAATGTGTTGATATCCCCCTCCCTAATGTGTTGATATCCCCCCCTTAATGTGTTGATATCCCCCTCCCTAATGTGTTGATATCCCCCTCCCTAATGTGTTGATATCCCCCTCCCTAATGTGTTGACATCCCCCCCCCTTTAATTTATATAAAGAAGCATAATGAAAGGAATGTATTATTATTATTTTTTAGTATTATGTTCAATTGAAATGTTTCAAAGTCATGACTTTTTAATGATTTTTTCCTCCATTTGTAATGATTATTTATCATTGACCAACTCATCTAACTGTTCTCTATAGATTTGTGTTAATACTGAAATAAAACCCAATAGCTCATGAGTTTCATGTGACCCTGTATTACGCCAATCATTATGTAACATTTGGTTACATCAGTTAGAACTTTAATGTGACCCTGTATAAGGCCAATCAGTATGGAACAATGCCATTTTTGCATAGGCTTGATCCTCTAAATCTGAATTACAGCTTATCATGCGTTACTGGCTAAAACTAGTTTGATTCAAATCTTCTGACCATAATTTGTATTCAAATACTCTGACATTGAATCTTGTAACCAATCATTACAATAATTATATTTAGAGCTGTACAAAATTTTGTTGCATCATTATGTACAGATTTATACCAAATTGTCTTTCCTTGGTTTTAAATTCTCAACAGGACTATCTTTTTCTCAAGTCTTTGTAAACATTTTATTTCACTCTGTCTCTTGGAGTAAACCAATAAACTGAGCAAAGAGCCATTTGTTTTGATAGTCAATACATTGAAATAATGTTTGTTTTGATAGTCCATAGATTCAGTATTGATCAAAATACTGCAAGTCATTGGTGTTTTGTAAGTTAAAATACTTTAAATACTTTATGCATTTATAATATATTTATTTAAAAAATTCATCAAAAAGGTAATTTATTTTTTAAAGTATTTGCATTTTTATTTTCTTATAAATTGTGTATACAAATTGTGTTTTCTTATTTGGAGTTTCAAAGTTTAAACATTAATTTGTATCAAAATGTTAATTATTCAAAACAGAATTTATTTATGATTTTAATCAACCCTAGACTTGTCTGTAAAGATACACTGCATTGAAACTTGCACAATGTATAAGTTTTTCTTTGTTTGCTGATTCTATCTGCACAATGTATAAGTTGTTCTTTGTTTGCTAGTTCTATCTGCACAATGTTTAAGTTGTTCTTTGTTTGCTAGTTCTATCTGCACAATGTTTAAGTTGTTCTTTGTTTGCTAGTTCTATCTGCACAATGTATAAGTTGTTCTTTGTTTGCTAGTTCTATCTGCACAATGTATAAGTTGTTCTTTGTTTGCTGGTTCTATCTGCACAATGTTTAAGTTGTTCTTTGTTTGTTGGTTCTATCTGCACAATGTATAAGTTGTTCTTTGTTTGCTAGTTCTATCTGCACAATGTTTAAGTTGTTCTTTGTTTGCTGGTTCTATCTGCACATTGTTTAAGTTGTTCTTTGTTTGCTGGTTCTATCTGCACAATGTTTAAGTTGTTCTTTGTTTGCTAGTTCTATCTCACAATGTATAAGTTGTTCTTTGTTTGTTGGTTCTATCTGCACAGTGTACAAGTTAAAAAAAATAATCACCAGCTAAAATACAATGATACATCTTGTTATAAATTTAGTTTCCATACTATGATAAACTTGTGTCTGTTATTCCTACACCCCTGTCCATTTGTTACAATCAGCATTCCTGTCCTGCATTTATGGTGAAAGCCAAAAACATTTTTTTTTTCAATATTTTGTTTTTAAAATTTCATATTTGAAATATTTCTTGAATGGTATGCAGAATATGTGGTATGCAGTTACTGAGGTCAAAAGTTAGTACATATAGTATGCAGTGAACATGGTCAGTAGTTAGATGTATTCAATTACTGTTAGTGCTATGTATTTGATAGTTTATTTTGTAGAAATGGTTTAGTTCAGATATTCATTGTCTGCTATTGTTTATACTTTGTTTCATTTAAACAAAAAAAAACAACAATTATTGAATGCCTGCAAGTTTTCTCTAGAGTTTGAATGGAATAAATTTGTTAGTGATCACATACAATATTGAATAACCACTATTTATGACTTTAATCCTTTTTACATTAATGACCACATTTTGAATTGTCACTATGAAATGTTCATTACTGTCAGTGTGTGCTTGTAATACATTTGTATTTTGACATTTGGCTTTGTTGTTATAGTATTTAAGAGGCTAAACATAATTCAGTCAATATCTTGATTGCATCATGTTACCACTTGATTGCATTCCAGATTGAAAATTTGTACTTATTATTTTGAGCATATTTATGAATCACTACTAACGTAGATGATCCTGTCTACAATGTAATATAAAGTAATTTAGTCAATACTCTTTTGTCTATTGAATATTTATAAACTAGATGCCACTAAATGTTTATTGCATTGATCATTCTGAGGATGATGTCCCTTTTGACCTCATTCTGATTCTGGAGTGGAATGGCCAGCAACAAATCACTTGTATTATAAATATTTTTTGTATAAATATACACATTTTTTTGTATTTTTTTTAATATCCTATGGTATTTTAATTTTGAAACTGTATGAGGATGTAGTTTTCTATTTCTGAACACTAGTTTACATTTAAATAATTGACTTCAGGCATATCATAACCAAATCCTGTATGTTCCAGGGACCATTAACCATCAACACAGACAAACTTACTCAACATCTCACAGATCAAACTTACTCAACATTTCACAGATCAAACATACTCAACATCTCACAGATCAAACTTACTCAACATTTCACAGATCAAACTTACTCAACATTTCACAGATCAAACTTACTCAACATTTCACAGATCAAACCTACTCAACATTTCACAGATCAAGCTTACTCAACATTTCACAGATCAAGCTTATGCAATTTTTTACCTACATCAAAGATTGACAATAAAGTTTGGTTTCTGTAATCAGTCACTTGTTGCATGAAAAACTTTAAAACTTTCTATCTAAACCAGTCGTTGACAACCATTCCAACATCTTTGATTTAAAATTTGTTTCCATTGGACCAGTACATTTTCATTCCCTTCAAATAGTCATCAAATAGATATCCATAATTTTTTTTTGCTTAAGCCCTTGATTGATTTTGCAATTTTGAAACATACTTTGAATATATTCAAGAATTTTTTTGGAATATTATTTTTTTTATTGCCAATTTAAAAATATAATTGATATTTAAAAAAGAGTAATAACTTTTTCTTAAAAGCATCAAAATGTATTAAGGGATTTTGGACCATTATTTGCCTCTATTACCAGTTGCAGATCGGTGATTGAGCGTTAATTGATATTAGATTTCAAACCCACAAAGAGGTTATATTTCTTATTCTTGTTATATTATTTTGATTTAAATATTTAAAAAAAATTAACTTTTTCTGTTAAAACTTGTTCTCTTCACTCACGGAATTAAATCTGAATCTCATTCCATGTTTTGATTTGGTTTATATATATATTTACATATATTTATGTAAAGTTTCTAGGTTTTTATTGTATGAATATTTACATTTATCTTTTAATATAACATAAAACTGTTGTTAAAATTATCATTAGTGTCTTAACACACATTAACACAAGGATGTTTTTGTAGAGCATTCAAGATTGAAGCTATTGCATTTTTTCAAGATGATTAAAAACATGAAACGAAGATTGACTTCATACTAAAACAAGGCTTGAATTTTAGTTTTTAATTCCCCAAAGAACTCTTCTTTGTAATATGGTATTTTTATTATTGTAGCTCTTTTAAACTGAAGATCTAGTAACTAGGACTAATTCTTTCACTTAGAAGATTTATTGTGCTTAGCGGCAAAACTCTACTTACACTATTGTTTCCTTTTTGATGCTTGGGCCCTTTTTTAAATGAGTTATAGTTTTTGTAACCTTTGTAATGAATTTTGTAAACTTTCTTCCACTGTTTTCGTTTGATTGCCCTTTTCAACATTCAAATAAATAAATAAATAGACCAATTTAGAAATAACTGACTGATTAACTATAACAAAAAAAAACAGTTGAAACTTGTGTGTGAAATTTCTTGTCAGTGGTCAAGAGTGAGTGGATATGAACAATGGCCATTGTCAATGGGTGAGAAAGCTTAGAAATATGAATGCTGTAATAAACAAAGGTTTAATTAATAACATTTTAATTAGATGGCTTTATATAATTAGCATAACAATATTACTCCCTTCATTTGTGATATCCACAAACTAGTTAAAAGGTATAATTGAATACATAATCACATTAAACTCTCATGAATAATGTGTCCCTTCTTTTTGGGTTGTCCATCAATTACATCAATATATTTTAGCACTTTTTTAGAATCCACTTCCCCTTGTCACCAAGTGTCTATTAGAATTGTCAATCTCTTTAACCCCCCCCCCCCTCAAAGATAGATGTGGTCTTACCTTAACCACAGTCCTCCACATACAGAATCATATAGTCACAAGATTATTATCAGTTAAACAATGTTTTTCTTGTTGCCTTTGGTGGTGAGCGTTGACCTCTTTTCTTGGTCTTAAAGCAATTCTCACCGGCAGACAAAGGTCTGTCATCCCAGGGAGGCAAAGGTTATTCGACTATGGAAGGTGAAGGTTTGCCTTCCAACACCCCTGTAAGAGACTAAAACACACACACACACATATATATATATATATTAGGGCTGCTGATTAAACTGCGTTAATTTGCGATTGACGCGTCAAAAAGTTTTTGCCATTAAAAATATTAACGCAACACCTACATGCGTTAATTTAATCAAATTGCTGAAAGTTCACCTAATCGATAAAGAACAGAATTTCACTCAACAATTTGAAGTTAAGGTCCGTTGACTTATTGAGTAGATCAACCACCCCCACCCTGTCGCAATTCGCACACACCTTCACCCCCAGGGGTGTCGACAAAAGCCCCACCTTGCCGATCGATGTAAAAAAAAAGTTTCATTCACTAGTTTACACTATATACTGTAGTGTATTGATGGAGATACATGTAATCAGTGTCTAGACTAGGCTGAAGCACACGAGACAGTGGTTGTATTTTTCAGAATTATTGTGACACCGAGTTAAATTTAATGTTTTTTTATAGGGTTGTTGATTTACTGCAATTAAAGCGTAATTAATTAGGTACCACAAATTGATTTTTTAAAATGGTTTTACAGCTTTTTTCAACATGAATATTGCAAGAACAACTTGAGAATCTAAGAAGGTGGACATCAAATTTATCACTATAGCTCAAATAGTTTAAGAGATATAAATTTTCACATTTTCTAAAAATGTGACTTTTTCATTTTTTCTCTACACCTTCAAAAGTGCCATTTTTGCCAAGCGTTATCTGCAAAAGTATTTTCTGTACACCAAATCATTTACATTCAATACAAAAACAAATATACATAGAACAAACTCAATTTTTTCAAGGGTCTAAAAATATAATATCATTAATATTTATAGCACTGAAAATGGGTTCTCACAATTTTTTTTAAATAAAAAGGGAGATAGATTTTCAAAATTTGTGACATTTCAAAAAATCATTAAAAATTGTCATAAACACACATAAGATCTAACTACATCAATCTGTAGGATAACTTAAGCTCTATATATTCAAATAGTCCTAATATCTTAAGATTATTTGTGATTAAAATAAAAAAAGGTTAGAAAGAGGTGGGGTAAAAAAAAAAACTAAAAAATTGGTCATTTTCAAAAATTCACAAAAAAAGAACTATTTCGTATATACTAATCATTTATATATGAAAATGTAGGATATACATAGCTCTTAACTATAAAATAGTCGTTAGACCAATTACTTTTATATATACAGTACTGGGATGGATAAATCCATGCATGTAAAAAATCAATAAAAATACTTTTCATTAGGGAAAAATCCACTATTAAGTATTATTTGAAAAGTTATATTAGTAACAATAGTAACAGTAACATTAGATGCATACATTTCAATTATATTTTAATTATTTTATAAGTCATGGAAAGCAAACAAATAATTTAAGCATTTTACCAGTACAGGAGCTCACCTAAATAAGTGCAACTTTCGCAATTTCAGTAATTTTACTTTTGGGATTATAAAGTGCCCCATATCCCAAATCACGAATGATTGAGTGGTGTAGATACTTATCTGTTGCAAAGTCGTCCCACAAGTCAACCCGGCTTTAAATCTGTACCTGACTTAAGTTGGGCAAGTAAAGGTGGCTGGGCGTTGTGCTAACAACACAATCCCTTCATATGTCGAGGTTATAGAAACAGAAGAATACTACACTTCATCTGCCCCGATGGCCCAGTAGGGCTAAGGGAACATTTCTATATCCCAAATAGCTTAGGGCCTTATAACGTCTAAATCTGGTACTGCTGATCAATTAAATGGTACATTAATAGCTCATTTAAATGGTATATGCTTAAATTAACTTAAAAGTAGTAAGTAGTAGTAAGTAAAGTAAAATTACTTTAAAAATATGCGATTACATTTTTAATACAAACACCTAAACGCGTTAAATTTTACCCAAATGCTAGTATTTCAGAGATGCAGAAAAAAAAAATATCAGTAAAAGATCCAATTATATAACCTGATCAGACAAGATGAAAAAAAAAATAAAAAAAAATACCCGAACACAGAAACTGTCATGTTTACATAAAATAAGCAATATGACCTTGAAACAATATGATTGTCATTTCTTAATTCTAATTTATGACCTTGAATACAATTAGTGAACATCTGCACAAGTTTGATTGACAGGTGCCATGGTTTTGAAATAACGTAACTTTTGTAAACTGGATTAGGGACAGAGGGGGTAGGCCATAAGTGTGGGAAGAGACTGCTAAGTGTGTCAAAAATTTAACTGGATTAGGAAAGGGGGAAATTTTTTTTTTAAAAAAGACGTTAATAATAAGGGAGTGAGTACTTTCTGGCTATACTATTATTTTATGAAGGAAAAGGCACATATAAGATATAAAGGACGTGTGTATTTTTTTTTTGGGATGGGATAGTTGAGGGTGGGGTAAACAAGACTTACATGGGGCGAAGTGTAGCAAAATATGACAGGTAAAGGGGGAACAGGGGTTGACATACGTCATTAGTTTGCATTTCGCTAGATTAAAAAAAAAACAATTCGCATCGCTTGACGTGATTGATAAATGTAAATAAAATGGTCTCAATAACAAATTCAATAGACATATATGCTAATGCTTAATAAATCAGTTACAATTAATTATACCTCTTTCCTAAATTAATCTGACTTGTTTATTATGCCAGTTTTATGATATTATGATATACTAGTTTGAATACAAACAAATGTATTATATTGTGTCATTTAAAATGTGCGTTAATTTGCGATACAATTTTTAATAATGCCTTAATTTCGATCATTTTTTTTAAATCGACCAGGAGCTCTAATATATATATATATATATATATATATATATATATATATATATATATATATATATATATATATATATAAATATATATATCCGTACGGTGCATGCTTTGCAACACTGCGTCTCCCCCGCAGGTAGTTTTCATATGACACAGTGTTACAACACATACAACGCACGATATGAAAACTACCTGGGAACAAAAACACACACACAACTCTTTTATATTTTATACTTATTATATAAGTATTTTAAGCCCGTCGAAATAATGTGGACACAAAAACAAAATAGCCTTCCCTATATATCTTAATACATAATCACAATAGATAACAGACGGCCATTTTTTTTGAACAGCAAGGCTCGTCCATTTTTCAATACAATTAAACTCAGCTGTCAACAACCAATTAAACTCAGCTGTCAACAACCACAAAACAATTGTAAGCGAGTGATGAACGGCAACTCAAACTACAAACAGTCTGCTTACTTATAGAATCACTAACAAATCAGCCAAAGCAAACCAACCAACCAAACCAAACCAAACACCATTAGATAAAGATATGGGTGCTAATTTATGTCACCCGTTACGTTTTACCCCTAATTCTCTCAATATTAAAGTCAAAAAGAGGCATTAAAAAAAAAAGCTTTTATAAAAACGAACGGAAAAGTAAACAAGCAATTAAGCCTGTTCCATTCTGGACACAGGACGTGTTAGCGCATTTTCTTGTTATGTATCAGTACGTTTGTTAGCTTTCAGTAAATATTTGTAAATTTTGGAAATGTTTATAAATTCAATTGTGTAATGCATATATCTGTAAAAAAATATTATAAAGACGTTTCTTTATATTTGAAAAAAAATTATTTTCTCTTAAATCTAACTACAAGTGGTTTGTGGTTACTGAAATAGGACTCATAATTGAAAACATTCGAAATTGTAGTCATTTAATCGTCCGAAAACTCCGTCAATTGTTGCATAGCTCTGATACATTCAATTAAACTCAGAACACAAGCTTACTATTTCATTTGATGAGTTTCTTAATAAATCTTGGTGAAACTACGTGCTGCAGTATTTCGCACCAAATGAATGGGTTATTGAACGTACAAGGTGTAGAATGGGGCCATATATATAATATATAAGCCCCTTAGGAGCCTTGAAGCCCGGCTCTCAGAGGTCCTATCGCGAAATGAACTTTTGATGTACACATGGCAGGCCAAGACCCACAAAATGATATATACATCATGGGTCTAGGACTTATGGTTGCTGAGATATAGGGCGCTCCATTATTAATATAGCTTATATAGTAAAAAACGGTAGTTTATACGGCCCCTTATACGGCCCTGAGAGGTCAGATCGCGAAATGGAAAAAAGTCATTTCTTGGCAGGCCAAGACCTACAAAATGATATATACATCATGGGTCTAGGACTTATGGTTGTTGAGATCTAGGGTGATGACGGACAGACAGACAGACAGACAGACAGACAGACAGACAGACAGACAAAACGGGGACATTTTCTAAAAAAAATGCTCTAAAAATAACTACTTTATTATGCCATTCTGCAGCACAAAGGGAAGTTGGTGTGGCACGATAAGCACCTGCGCGCAAGTTCAATTCGGCTTTATTAGTAGGAAAAAAAATGCACCAACGTCATAGATTATTTATCGCGACGGCGTTCCTATACAGTGATTACTGTTATCAAATACTAATGTGGAACAGATAACACACACTTGTCTTTTATTATATACAAGTATTTAAACCCGTCGAAAGACGGGTGGAATTTTCTATTTTTTATACAATTTTTTGAAATAATGTGGACACAAAAACAAAATAGCCTTCCCTATATATCTTAATACATAACAGACGGCCATTTTTTGAACAGCAAGGCTCGTCCATTTTTCAATACAATTAAACTCAGCTGTTAACAACCAATTAAACTCAGCTGTGAACAACCACAAAACAATTGTGAGCGAGTAATGAACGGCAACTCAAACTACAAACAGTCTGCTTCCTGATCAATGTATCAAGTATTGATATAAGTATGTATACAAAGGACACGGCGCTGTATCCATTGCACTTCAGAAGGAGCCAGCCGATGGTGTTTTCCAACATGACGAAATAGAAACTTTCCTTGATGGAAAGTATGTTAGTGCTCCTGAGGCTATGTGGCGTTTGAACGAGTACAGTTTTTCAGAAGAATCGCACGTTATTACACGATTACCAGTTCATTTGCAAGAACAACAAGTCGTCTTCTTTCATGAGGGTCACGAAGAACGAGCACTACAAAGACAGGCCAACAAAAGCACCATGGTTTGAACTCAACAAGACGGATCCTGAAGCTGTGGTGTTACTTTACACTGATCTTCCCCAACAATACACATTCCAACAATCCTCTGGAAAATGGCAAAAGAGAATTAGAGCAGGCACAAAAGTGATCGGTAGAATGCCTGTAGTTGCCATTAACGACACCGAAAGTTATTACCTCAGGCTTCTCCTTACAAGTTCCGTAGGCATCACAAGTTTTAACCATCTACCCGAACTGTCAACGGCGTGGAATGTAACAAATTCAAAGAGGTTTGCCAACAATTGGGTCTTCTTAAAGACGACAAGACAAGACATGATACTCTTACAGACGCATCTCGGATACGAATGCCAGCGTTCTTGCGACAACTTTTCGTTTTCGTCTGTATCTTCGGCAAACCACGTAATGTTCCACACCTTTGGGACTCGCATAAACTCTCCCTTTCTGAGGACTTTCTAAGAACATATTCAACACGAACTCCTTGCATGTATGCTGTCGCAGAAATAAATGACATGCTCCAACCGCATGGCCTCAATCTGCACAAATTACCCCTACCCATCACTGACATTCTTCCAATGTGTTATTCATCTTCCGTCTTCGACGCTCAGGCTGAACACTCCCAAGTTATGGAACACTACGACAAGCTTAACGCAGAACAAAAGCACGCTGTTGACACTGTTTTGGACGCTGTATACACCGACTACCATCCGCGACAAACCTGCTTCTTCTTAGATGGTCCCGCAGGAACAAGGAAGACCTTTGTCTACAAAACCCTGATTCATACCATTAGAGCAAGGGGAGACATTCCTAAAACCGTTGCATCTACAGGTATAGCTGCAACATTGTTACCGGGTGGACGTACTGCACATTCGGTGTTTAAAATACCGTTGAAGCTCACTACTACCTCCACATGCAATATCAAACTTATCTCGCAACACGCGCAACATATTCTGCAATCCAAATTGATTATATGGGACTAGGCTCCAATGACACATGCATACGCATTCCAGGTAGTTGACAGGTTGTTACGTGATCTCAGAGGTGAGACGCATCCATTTGGAGGGAAAACAATACTATTGGGTGGAGATTTCCGACAAATACTCCCGTCAATCTCACTGTCGTCAGTTGCATTAACAAGCAACCTTTGTGGCGTCAAATACACTGACGACAAATATGAGAGCTCTTCCTGACGAACAACATTTCTCAAAATGGCTTCGATGTTGGAGACGGGACAAATGGATCACAAGTAACATTACCTTCACATTGTGTTCCGTTCAACAATTATATGGCGACCTCGACTTCTCAACTGTCACTTCGGAACAACTCAGTACGCGAGCTATATTAAGTGTCACGAACGAAGACTCCCTGCACCTGAATGAACAAGTATTGAAATTTATCTCAACCGACGAAGTAACTTTTACCAGATTTGACTCCATCGTAAAAGACGATCCCGCAACTTTCATTCCCCGAAGAATTTCTTAACAGTCTTACACCTACAGGCATGCCTCCACATAAACTCAAAATTAAAATTGGTTCAGTCGTCATGCTTCTTAGATACCTCACGCCAGCAAGAGGTCTCTGTAATGACACTCGACTGACTGTTACCAGCATTCACCGCAACGTACTGGAGTGTAAAACTATCACAGCTGCTACCTCACAAACTGTCCTCGACTCCATCAGATTCAAATTTGCCTTTTACCTTTACGCGCAGACAATTCCCTGTTAGATTAGTCTTTGCCATGACGATAAATAAAGCACAGGGCCAAACGTTCAAAAAGATATTCCTGTATCTTCCAAAACCTGTTTTCAGTCATGGACATTTATATGTTGCTCTCTACAGAGTTCCTTCTTTTCATTCACTCACATTCGTTTGCCCAAACCCACCCCATTTGTACAACTGTGTCTTTCAGGAAGTCTTTGCAGTTCACATAAACTAAATCTTGTCTTGAACGATTTAAATAATGTGAATGCTGTACGAAACACAACATGAACAATTAAGTCAATTATAGTGTTTTTCTGAGAAATTAATCAGCGTAGAAAACAAATTCTAAATGTTCCTTTGCTATGTGAAACTAGGTGGACACATAAATATAAAAGTTTGAGAATTTTTGGTGAAAATGTGAAATATTTAGAACAATCTGGAAAAGCAAGCAAATTGCACATCAGTTACTTTGTGCTGTTACTCACTGTTACTTACTGTTTATTACTATTACTTACTGTTACTTTCTGTTACTCACTGTTCTTCACTGTTACTAACTGTTACTTACTGTTACTCACTGTTCTTCACTGTTACTCACTGTTACTTACTGTTACTAACTGTTACTTACTGTTACATTCTTGCCTTGACTTAATTCCTTGAACATGTTTGGTTGCAACTTTTCCATCTCTTGTTCTCAAGACTTCTCCACGTGGTCTTTGGATAGCCAACCTTCCCTGGCCTTGGGGGTTCCGATGCAGAGCCATTTTAGTAATGTCGTCTATTACTTACTGTTAGTTATTTTTACTCTCTGTTACTTACTGTTACTCACTGTTTCTTATTGTTGTTCACTGTTACTTATATTTCTTACTGCTATTCACTGTTACTTATTATCACTATTACTCACTGTTACTTACTTTTACTTACTGTGACTCACTGTTACTCATTGTTATCACTGTTACTCACTGGTACTCACTGTTACTTACTGTTACTTACTGTTACTCACTGTTACTTATTGTTATCACTGTTACTCACTGTTACTTATTGTAACTGTTACTCACTGTTACTTACCGTTACATACTGTTACTTACTGTTACTCACTGTTACTCTAGTTGTAACTGTTACTCACTGTTACTTACTGTTACTCACTGTTACATACTGTTACTTACTGTTACTCACTGTTACTCTAGTTGTAATGTTACCTAATGACTTCTACCTTTGTATTGAACGAAAACGTTATCAATCGATTTGTACAAATACCAAGACATTTACAATTTTATTGTTGTATCAGTGTAATTTATAATTTTATACTCTATTTTATTAGTACGGTAACTGTTTGACACTGAAAACATTATTTTAAAAATGACAACAATGTAATCAGTTATACTTGTAGATATAATTAATTTTTTAATGTTTTATATATGTACATTATCTTCAATTTGATAAACTATCAGGAAATTTCGTTTATTTTTATTTAACAACTTGGTGATATTTTTCTAAAATAAACGCGGGGGGGGGGGGGGACGCTACTGCTCCCCTTGTCCCCCCCCCCTTTGAATACGCCCATGTCTGAAGTGCTTGTCCATTCATTACGTCAACAACTGGGAGGTGGTTATGCGTCTTTGTGAGGTGCAAAGGGTGGTTTCCAAAAAAAGTTTGACTATTATTGATATAGGGGAGGGAGGGATATGGCGATTTTTGACGTCAATAACGTCATTCTTTTAAAAATAAACTCTATAATTTGATTGCAATCAAACTAAAGTCAAACTTAATTTATTCAATCAATGAAATAAATTTGTGGTGTCTAAATATTAATATGCAATATTTTATATGTAATATGCCTTTTCCTTCATAAAATAATAGTATAGCCAGAAAGTACTCACTCCCTTATTATTAACGTCTTTTTAAAAAAAAATATTTTTCCCCCTTTCCTAATCCAGTTAAATTTTTGAAACACTTAGCAGTTTCTTCCCACACTTATGGCTTACCCAACCACCGTACCGGCACCCACTCTGTCCCGAATCCAGTTTACAAAAGTTACGTTATTTCAAAACCATGGCACCTGTCAATCAAACTTGTGCAGATGTTCACTAATTGTATTCAAGGTCATAAATTAGAATTAAGAAATGGTAATCATATTGTTTCAAGGTCATATTGCTTATTTTATGTAAACGTGACAGTTTCTGTGTTCGGGTATCTTTTTTTCCTTTTTTTTTCATCTTGTCTGATCAGGTTATATAATTGGATCATTTACTGATTTTTTATTTTTTCTGCATCTCTGAAATACTAGCATTAGGGTAAAATTTAACGCGTTTAGGTGTTGTGTTAAAAATGTAATCGCATATTTTTTTACGCATTATTTACGCTTTAATTGCAGTAAATTAACATCCCTATATAAAATATTACATTTAACTCAGTGTCACAATAAATCAATAATTCTGAAAAATACAACCACTGTCTCGTGTACAGATGTGTTCATTAGCCAAGTCTAGACACTGATTACAGGTGTCATATAAAAGAAACTATTAGTGCAGCTGTTGCAGACGTAACCAACAAGATGCTGTATTATCAAAATAAGAAAAAAAATATGTGCAAAAAAATATGATACACAATTTCTAGCATCTCTATATTTTGATCTAATTATAACCGGGTTAATTATACACTTCGTCCGCTGAGAATTATGAAGCTCTATATCCAAAAACGAAAATTTTTCATCTGAAGCTACAGTATTATACTTTGTCGTTGTGGGCTCCATCTCCTTTATTTTTGGTATATATAGTGTCAAAATTGAGTTCACACTATAACAGTTGTTTTCCGTTCATATGTTCAAAGTACACAAACGTGAACTTTAAATTTCATTTTACTCAAAATGACTTTTTGTGGACATAGAGCCCCATAATTCTCAGGTGACGACTATTTTTTTTTTACCTCCACCAATACACAACAGTACCTCCATCAATACACTATATACTATAATGTAAACTAGTGAATGAAACTTTTCTCTTTTACATCGACAGGTAAGGGAGCAGGAGGTTTAATTGTCTTCATTTTATATTTCAAGTAAGGCTTTTGTCGACATACCTGGGTGTGGGGGGGGGGGGGTAGGGTGTGTTTGAATTGCAACAGGGTGGGAGTGGTAGATCTACTTAATAAGTCAACGGACCTTAACTTCCATCTGTTGAGTGAAATTCTACTATTTATCGATTTGGTGAACTTTCATCATTTTGGTCAAATTAATGCATTTAGGTGTTGCGTTTAACTAGGTACCACAAACTGGCTCAAAATAGTGGTTTTGCTTCAATGTAGTCAATATTTGGATAGTTTTAACTTAATGATTTCTCTACGTAAAACTGATCAAATCTCAAAAACAATTATACCATTTTAAAGTATTTTGTAAGCCCTACAATAATATGTAATTTTTAATTACGTTGATTCAAAACAAAAGGTTGAATCTCTTAAATGTAAACCATCAGCGAAGTCACTTTTTACCGGCCGACGCGCGATCTAAATTGACTATCCTATTTTCAATCTCCGTGCGCTCCTGGGCCATTCGTCCGACAGTAATGCGAAATATATCAATGTGTGCGAAAATGAATGCCCTTTACAACCATATTAAACATTTAATTAAATTATATTTAACAATATTTTTAATAATAAAAATCATAATAAAAAGTAAATTATTATGTGATTTTTTTTTTATTTTGTAAGTTTTTCTTTAGTATGCTTACATTAACTTAAAAGTAAAATACATACATTATTTGTTTGCTTTCCATGACTTATGAAATAATTAGAATATAATTGAAGTGTATGCATCTAATGTTACTGTTACTATTGTAACTTTTCAAATAACACTTAATAGTGGATTTTTCCCTAAGGAAAAGTATTTTTTATAGACTTTTACATGCATGGATTTATCCATCCCTGTACTGTATATAAAAAAATTAATTGGTCTAAGGACTATTTTATATTAAGAGCTATGTATATCCTACATTTTCATATATAAATGTTGAATATATACGTAACAGTTCTTTTTTTGTGAATTTTTGAATATGACCAATTTTTTAGTTTTTTTATTACCCCACCCCTTTCTAACCAAGATATTATGACTATCTGAATGTATATAGCTTAAGTTACCCTACAGATTGATGTAATTAGTTCTTACGTGTTATGATTAAAATATTTATTATGATATTTTTGAAATGTCACGAATTTTGAAAATTAATCTCTTCTATTAGTTCTAAAAAATTATGAAAACCCATTTTCAGTGCTATAAATTTTAATGATTTGAAAAAAGTTGAGTTTGTTCTATGTATATTTGTGTTTGTATTGAATGTAAATGATTTGGTGTACAGAAATACTTTTCAGATAACGCTTGGCAAAAATGGCACTTTTGAAGGTGAAGTGAAAAAATGAAAAAAAAAATGAAAAATTAACATTTTCAAAAATGTATATCTCTTAAACTATTTGAGCTATAGTTATAAATTTGATGTCCACCATGTTAGATTCTCGAGTTCTTGCAATATTCATGTTGAAAAAAGCTGTAAAACCATTTTAAAAAATCAGTTTGTGGTACCTAGTTAAAATTTTTAATCGCAAATTAACGCAGTTTAATCAGCGCCCTAATTTAAACCATTACTTCCGCTTTTATTTATAAAGAGTGGTAAAAATTGACGTAATTTGCTTTACTGCGGGGGGCGGGAGGTGTCACTGAAAGTTTGACAGCTGATAACAAGAGAGCTAAAATTGTGGATGTACTTTCTCAATTCGGACCAATAAATTGGAAATGCTATTGCACATTAAAACTAAACTTGAATGATATAGTTCAACAAATTCGGAATTGCCATCCATTTTTCTATCTGAAATAGGAAAGGTTTTGATTTAAAACAATCTTTTTCTATATGCATTGCCCCCCTACAGTACAGTGGTTAAGGTGTTAGATTAGTGTTTGTTTTAATGCCGGAGGTGTGGTTAGATTAGTGTTTGTTTTAATGCCGGAGGTGTGGTTAGATTAGTGTTTGTTTTAATGCCGAAGGTGTGGTTAGATTAGTGTTTGTTTTAATGCCGGAGGTGTGGTTAGATTAGTGTTTTAATGCCTGAGGTGTGGTTAGATTCTTGACATATTTGACATTGATGTGTACATTTTTTAATGTATAGTTTATTATCAGTTATTATTATTAAGTGTAATTCCATTTCTATATATTTTCCCAAACCTTTTACTTAAAATAAACAATAAAAATATCTAAAAACTCAACAATTTTCGTTAAAGGTGTGTAGATGTGTATGGTGGGGGGGATTTGGGTGATGGCGTAACAAGGTGGGGGCACAGGGGGCACTCCAACGTCAGCAGTACTTACTTTATTTGACTGACTATAAGGGGCACCCAGTTTTTTAGATCACCAGAAGAACAAAAATATTTAGCCCTGCTAAACAGCATTCGGACTATACGACGCAACCTCATGTTATTCCCCAGTGTTAGGTGTGTGCAGAGGAGTTCAAGCGGCCCGGGAAAAACAAAAAGCGGCCCTATCTTCATGAATTTTATTTTCCTTGTGCATTTTTTCCAGCCGAACCTGAGCACTGAGGCCGCCAAAGTCATGGGTCACTTTACAAATTACAATATACAATAACAAAAAAAAAACGATAAATGGAATATATCATTCATAATTGTATATAAAATATCAAGAATGCGTCAATTCAAGTTATAAATCAATTTATTCTGACTCACTGTGAGTGTGTTTATAGTATAAGCAACTTCTTTAAGCTGGGTGCCATTTCGGCTAAATGATCTATAAATGTGTCATTATTCAAATCACTTAAAAAATCGGTTTCTGTTGACATAAGCATAAAAGCTTCAAGGTGTGTTGAAGACAATGAGCTTCGCAAGCGATTCTCAATGTATTTCAGAGAATGATCTCCCAAAAACTACTTGGGTAGAAGTCAGAGTAAAATAAAAGTTTATATGCACTAAAGAGATGTTTGTATGTTTGCCCACAGAAGCTGTATTTACGTAGTACAGAAAAGTAGCAAACAGGACTTTTTTTGCAAAATTTGCATTTTTGAAGTTCATCACTCTTATCCACAACTTGGTCGTCCCAGAGTTCATGTGGCGAATCTTCACTGACGCTTTCCTCTACTGAATCATCGAACATTTGGAGAAGGTATTCGTCGGGAACAGAATTTTAAAATTTGTCCCATATCTGTGCTAAGTCAGTTAACTCTTCTCTGAGATTAGTCGCTGTGGCGCTTTCATCAAATTTAACGAGGCGCTGCATCGCTGATGATGCCAAACCTTGTTGTTTAATATCCTCAAAATTCTGTGGATCAAGACAGGCAATATCTGCGTATAAGGAATCGTGACTTTCAAATCGCTTTTCAAATAGTTTTTACAATTTTGTCCATGACGCAGTTATGAACTTCAATGCGATATCTGTCCGCTGCATTATTTCCTACTACCTCGTGCCACTCGTGCGTTCTTCTCTAATCAGACATCGCTTTTGGTTTGTGTAAACGTTTCTCTGTAAAATTTTCCTTCAATGGTAATTTCAACATTTTATTCTTCCTCCAACTCGTTATTAGCCCAGGACACAAATAGTTTGGCACTGTCGAGAACATCATCGAAATCTCTTGAAATATTTTCTCACAACTTAACGGTACAATCTACATTACGGTATGCTAGCAGTGCATCCATTCTGGTGGTTTGTAATTAATTAGAAAGCGATCCTGTGTGCTGGAATATTCTTAAGTATAAATTTGCAGTGACAACCGTTTCAAACTTAATAAACTTATCTAGTAAAGTTTGTGTATCCCTGATTTTTGCATTGAATGCGATTGTGCTAGTTCTCGAAACGTATAAATCCAATTCAATGAACAATGATGAGTTTGGATTATCAAAATTTCCAACTATTTTTTTAACGCACATTCTTTGGCCCACCATCGCGTTTCACCAATAATATATGATCTTTGGTGTCTATATTTATGTTGATGATCGACCCAAACATCCATTCTTTTATACGATTCAGAACACCGCACATGCATTAAGCAGTTGAAATAGGCTAATTGAAGAGGTCGTGGTTTGAGTGGTATCACTTAGAACAATATTCAATACATGTGCGTAGCACCAGACATGAATTTGATGAGGTGCAACGTCACTCAGCCATTTAGTAAACCCATTGTACTGTCATTGCATATTGGCTTCCCCATCTGTAGCATTACCGACACAATATTCAATATTTATGTTACATTTAATGTGTTTCTCTTGAAATAATTCAAACATACCAGTAGAAGATGTACAGTTTGCAATGCATATCGATCGCTTATGAACTTTATCTGTTACATATCTTATAATTATTGAACATTGCTCCTTCACACTTACATCCTGAGTTGTATCTAATTGAATTGAAAACATACCAGCAGATTTAATTTCCTCCGAAATGGTTTGCTTTATTATTTTTCTTATTGCATCAATGATATAACTCAATGTCGTCTTCGATATGAGGGTTATCAAATTTCTTCTCCCCTTATTCGCCAAATTAGACGCATGTCTGTCATTACTTTTTTCAATAACCATATCAAGATGTTTTTAGAGCATTTTCGAAAAAAATGCTCTATTGTCCCCGTTTTGTCGGTCTGTCTGTCTGTCTTCTGTCTGTCCATCATCACCCTAGATCTCAACAACCATAAGTCCTAGACCCATGATGTATATATCATTTTGTAGGTCTTGGCCTACCATGTGTGCACCAAAAGTCCATTTCGCGATCTGACCTCTGAGGGCCGTAAAAGGGGGCGTATTAAGTACGGTTTTTTTACTATATAAGCTATTTTAACAAGAGATATGTTAAGCTTGGCAAGAACGAAGGCCGTCGAAGTGATAAGCAGATGGAGTTGGAAGTTGAATTTTCCCAGCTGAACTATTTGATGTTGCACATGCCAGGTGTAATGAAATCCCGAGTTTGATCAAAATACAAGAAGACATTACTTTCCTTGAAGATCAGAGAGGGGATAGGGAAATGGTAATTGGTCATGAAGATTTGAAATTTAAAGAACAACAGGCAAAGAAGCAGCGCCGGGAGGCTGTAGAATTTCGGAGAAAAGAAAAGGCATTAAAGGAAACAGAAGATGTGAGATCATTTTCTGCCCGTGATCCGACGGATGCGAATGAATCTGACGAGCCTGATGAGACGCTGGGTATCATTATTTCAACCAGGTATCGGGATTATCTTGATGCGGAAATCTCAATGAGCAAATATCATCTATGCAGCATTGAAAAACATTACACTACTGCATCATCATCATCTCAATCGCAAACACACATCAATAAACGCCGTATTGTTGACGATCCACACTTTGTTGCCAGTCTTGACAGGACTAAAACAACATCTCGTGAAGCGATGCACATAATTGCTCCTGCCCTTAATGCTGCTGGTGTCAACATTGACACTGTAAACAAGTACTATATATAGTAAACCAGAAGGAGATGTTTGTGCCAAGCACATCATTATTAGCTCATTTTGATGGAAAATTACTGTCAGATGTTGGTGGTCAATCAGACGAGCTAGTTGATCGAATACCAATTGTTGTGTCTGGAGTGAAGGTTGAAAAACTTCTGGCAATTCCACAACTTCCAAGATCAACTGGTGAATTGATGAGTAAAGTAGTGCTTTTCCTCTTGTGATTTGGTGAGAGATGACTTGAATGTTGACGACAGTGCTGTTGCCTTCTGAAAGGATGGAGTTTGTTGCCAGGTGGAAGCATCAGTCATGAGAAAATTTGTGGGAAGCAGAAGAGCATTAAAGAAGAGCAGCGAATACAAGGTCACAAAATCCTTTAATGTCATCTTATGAAGTGCTGAAGGTTCATTTGTGCTGCGGATGCACCTTTCTTCTTTCTGATCATCAGAAGATTTATCCATGAATTGCCTCAATCAAGCAGCAAGGCCGTTTTTCTCATCCACTGCGACACGTTAAGAAAAGGGAACCAGAGGAATGAGTTCTGCACCAGAGATGTCGGCCAATTGTTTTCAATGCAGTCTGAGAAATGTAGCTTGAAGAAATCCAGATCATTCAGAGGTGCATCTGCTAAAATTGGACACTGAATCCAAGCTTAATGTAAACCAAGGATGCAAAGATACCAAATTCTGCAATTGATCTGTTTTCATGCTTAGTCAGCTTGAATCGATGACGGAAGAGATAAATCTTCATTATGTAGATTATTTTAGACATCCACCTTGCACGGTGATAAGCTCCTGGAACATGAAAACGCACTCCAAAGGGGAAATTCCTCCCAGGAAGATTCAGAGCCATACGTTTTTTGTAATCTTCACTTGGTAAATATCTTGAGTTGTCTTTCGTTTGGAGGATATTTGAACAAAATGTGATGACTTCTTTTAATTGCTTAAGATTTTGCTCCGGTTGAACTTCGTGGCATATACTAAATTCTGGCTGTCTTATTTTTGGCCAAAATTGTCTTAAATCGATTGAAAAGCAGTACAGCCGGTCCAATTATACTACCCCAAAATGTTTTTTTTTTTGAAGACTTTTACACATATCAACTCAAGTATATGATATCTGCCCGGTAACCAAAGTAACTTCTTACTCAATTTCGTTTCAAGAATAGCGCATGTTCCATTGATGTGGCCTGTGTTTGCTGCAGTTGTGTCAAACGACATGGCACAGCTCTTTTCTGTCAATCGCCAATCCTTTAAAATATTTGCAACTTTGTTTAGCTTTTGGCACACCCAAAAGCTTCTCAAGACCTAATCCAGAGACGAGGATAGTGACACCGTCTTCCTTCTCTGGACTACCATCTATTGCAAGAAGTAACTCCCCATCAAAATAGACCACCAGTGTACAATCAACTTGGAAGCTTTCTTTAATATCAGCTACTTTTGGGGATCGATGTTTTTTTCTGACGTTTTGCACGCTATTCCTTGACAAAGCAATATCCTTTGATTCTGCATCACAAACTCTCGTCACAGCAAGGATGTGAACTGCCTGTCTATCACTTATTCTAGTGTGAGTAGTGGCTACCAATTGAGAAACAACATACATAGCTTTCAAGCGACGTCGTTTAGGTAGAATTGATGTCAATTTCTTCGGCAGTGGAAATAATTGGTTGTCGTCTTGCTTCAATGAACAATCACTGCTGCTTGGTACTGAAAGGTCAGCATGGTTATAAATTACAGCAACTTTTTCCTTTTCCTGTGCAAGTCTTTTAAGCAACCTTTTCTTCCGTTTTTGAGCTCGATGTTCCATCTTTAAAAAAGTTTTGTCTTCAGTTCCCATTACCATTATGCATTCAGTTTGCTGGTCATGCAAGAAAAGCCTGTCTTCTTCAATTCTGACCATAGTGTGAGCATTGATGTGTGAGATATCAAAGATGGATATGATATGAATCTAACAAAGTCAGCTTCTTTTGCACGTTGAACCTCTCTTACTCTCTTAGCATTATTCCAAACCTCTCGGTACTTGTCAATAATTACTTCCAACTTTTTAATGATAGCCCGTTTTTCAGCCGTTGGGATACGCGCTTTATCCCAGATGCTCAACAGTCTTTGCGCGACATCAGAAATATCAACTTCGGCACTTTATTAATTTTGTGTAAATGAAAGCATACACTCAAAACATTTGTCTCTGTTGGAAGAAGTCGTTCAGAAAAATCTTCAGATGGTTCACCAATTAAATAAACAACAGTTTTTGACCTAGTAGTCATAATTAAATGAATGATATTTGTATAGCCGCAACTCTTATTCTTATAACACTTGATTTTTTTAACTAAATTGAAATGCACTGGTGAAGCTGGCTAGTTATATGAAAATCAAAACTTCCAGTGTTTTCTAGAATTTTTCGGAACCTTCTCAAGTTTTCCACGTTTTTCTAGAAGCTTCTAGAACCTTCTAGAGTTGTATATATTTTTCTAAAACATTCAAGAATTTTCTAGCGATTTCTGTGTGATTTATATATACATACTCACATTCACAATTCATTAATAATGATTTAAAATTTCAGTGTCGATGAGGCAGTACTAAATAAAGTATTATATTAATGCAATTTTTTATGTGCTGTTTTGAAGTCAAAGGAAACACAAAAAACAAATTACTCCAAAAAATTTTGACAAAATGTTATTTAGGGTCACCCTAATATATATATATATATATATATATATATATATATATATATATATATATATATATATATATATATATATATATATACACACACATAACTAAATATGATATGAAAATATGATTGCTAAATTTGAGTATTTTTTTTGATAACACTGGGCAACAGCCAAAAATCGTCAGGGGTTTTTCAACTGATTTAGATTAATTATGGTGTTCTGAGTCCTAATATCACATTGATTTTTCTCGGTCAGGTCAACTTCTTGAGATACAGCCATAGACCTACCTGACGAGCTATACGTATTCTAATATCAGTAGTTTTGAGTTCAATCATTTCTCTAAATTAGCTGCATAAAAATTAGCAGCAAAATAATCACAATTATAAAAACAGAGATAATTATATTTTATTTATAAATCATCAATCTGGATTTTCACTTGATTATTTAATGCATCAGCACTTGATTGGGCACAGCCTCCAGTACCCCGACCTTCCATCTGCCCGTCGTCCAGCATCTCACTGCGAAGAAATTACTGTACCAGCGTTCAGGGATCTTCCTGACATAGACGATGAGGCCACCACTTTAGACGAAGGAGGAGATACGGAAGAGGAGTATGAATCACAAGATGGTCCGCAGCCGTTCTCACAATGTGAATTTAATGGTCTGGTTCGGGATCTCAGCTTGTTGAATAATTCCTCCGAGCTGTTGGCCTCCAGAGTCAAAGAGAAAAATCTACTTGGCAAGGCGCGCGTTTCACTTTCTTCCGTAGAAGGCATGAGGACTACATGGGCTACTTCTGCCAGGAGGAAGACCTTGTGTACTGCCGAGATGTTGCCGGTCTTCTTGATAAACTCGGCGGTCCTCTATACGATCCGAGAGATTGGCGACTCTTCATTGACAGCTGCAACCGCTCTTTGAAGTGTGTAATTCTCCACAACGGGAGCCAGTTCGCCTCAATCCCTCTTGCGCACTCCACAACTCTTGAAGAGAAATATGAAGCAGTGAAGTAAGTGCTCGACAAATTCCAATATGAGCAGCACCAATGGATCATCTGCGTCGACTTGAAGATGGTGAACTTTCTACTTGGTCAGCAGTCCGGGTTCACGAAGTACCCATGCTTTATATACAGAGCTCAGCATTATGTAAAGAAAGAGTGGCCGGCGCGAGAGCAGTTAGTACCTGGGGCGAGAAACATCATAAACGAACCTCTTGTTGACTGGGAGAAGATATTGATCCCACCACTACACATGAAGCTTGGGTTCATGAAACAGTTTACGCGCGCTCTGGACAAGGATGGGAGGTGCTTCGACTACCTGTGCCGAGCATTTCCACAACTGACCATTGAGAAGCTGAAGGCCAGCATTTTCGACGGCCCACAGATACGGCAGCTCATAAAGAACACAGAGTTCCAAAACTCCATGAACACGCTTGAGTGCGCCGCCTGGAAATCGTTTGTGCAGGTTGTGAACAACTTCCTGGGGAACACGAAGGCAGCAAACCACGCCAGACTCATCAGTAGCATGATAGAGGACTTCCAAAAACTCGGGTGTTTGATGAGTATAAAGATGCACTTCCTGTTCTCACACATGGAAAAGTTTCCTGAAAACCTTGGGGCGATGATCGATGAGCAGGGAGAAAGGTTCCATCAGGACATCCGCCAAATGGAGGAAAGGTACCAGGGGAGGTGGGACGCAGTCATGCTGGCGGACTACTGCTGGTCGCTGAAGAGAGACAACCCAGCAGCTGCTCAGACACGGGAATCGAAGAAAGCCGATTTATGCCTTGAACTCTGAATTTTTGTTTTACGTAACGCTAATTGTTATACTTATGTTATAATAATTATGCTTATCAAATTTGGTGGATAAATAAAAACTTAATGAATTTGAATACGTTGACTTTTGTTTGTTGAGTAAAACGGAAAAAAAATTGTCAGGGTTTATCAGCTGATGATCCGCAAAAATGTGTTGTTTTTTTTTTTTACAAAAAACCGATTTTTTTAAATTTCTGTAGGAAAAATTCCTGACCTGATTGAGCAAAACCAATGTCATTTTCAAACTCAGAGCATCAAAATTAGTCTAATTCAACTAGAAAACCCAGGACGATTTTCAATTTTTTTTTGTTGCCCAGTGTAATGTTAATTGGACAAGTAAGAAATTAAAATAAATTTTGATAGTTTAGCTGCAGCACAGTGAGATTCTGGTGGAAATGTATTTACTTTTTTAAGTCGTTCTGTCCTCTGTGGAGCCTTAATAGGTTAATGAGAGTTTTGACGTGAGAACTATAAAGAGTTTTGAGGCCTTCAGCAGGATAAATTGTTGTTTAGAAGGTAGCCTCAAACTTTTGCACATCTTCCACATTATTAACGAAGTCACTACCTTATCTATTATAATCTATTACATGATCAGTGGGCAAAACAGTTATTCTATGTATAATTGACATTTAATAATAGACAAGTATATATAAAATATAATAAACGATTCTATTAAAGCACACAATATACTTAGTATTATTGTGCAATATTTATTTACTCAATTGCTTTTTTTGGATTTGTTAACAATTGATTATTTGGGTGATGTAAGAAATTTATCGTTCCTTGATACCTGGTCTACATTTAATTGAAACATATTATTTGTTTTGCTGATTAAAAATACTTTTTCATCACTTTGTCTACAGCCTCTAAAGCTCCTTCTGTCCACCCAGTCTTTTGACACATTTCATTATCAGCTCCGACGTAATAAACATCATCGGTTAACGACGGTCTCTGTACGGTAGAAATAACGTCGTTGTAACGATATCCAGCTTTCCAAACAACCCAGCCGCCTCCAAATGGGTAAGAGCTCCAGTATTGGGATATTGATGTGATTGGTTCTGGAATTAGACTTCGTTCAATACCAAAAGCCTTGGAGAGATCATCTAAAATAATATTAATCAAATTTCTGGTAACTTTCTGAGATCCAGGTGCTGGACCAGGAATGGCTAATCCTTTAGTGTTTAGATTATGCAAAAAATCTGCATTTTTTTCATCACTAAAACTGGCCATCATGATATAATGTCCAGACACATTAGAATGACCCCAGTCAGCAAAGAAGTTAAAAGGAAGTTCCGAATGTACCGTGCTCTGAGGGTATGTCACGTTGCTCAGCCACCAGTTGTAAGGAAAACTGAGGAAAACTTTAAGTACATGAACTGGTCTGACTCCATGAATGGCTTTATAGACTTGATGATCTCTGGAGAAAGCAAATTTTATTGTTGTTTTAATGTGTCACAACTGTCACATGATATAATTATTATCACCTATGGCTTTAAGAAATCGATGATCTATGTTATTATTGTTTCTATTGGTTGTCTGTCTGTCTGTCATCGGGAAATGACGTCACAGAGGAATTTTATCTATGGCGCCGTCGAGATTACTTTAATATAGTAAAATACTAAAATAAAAATAATTAATTACAATTAAACTACCCATCGAGATGAAACGAAACCTGTCCTATAACCTTCCCCATGTAATCATGTGTATGTGTAACAAATTTCACGTTTTTTGGTTTTCTGGATCTTGAGTTATAAGGGAACAGACAGACAGACAGACAGACAGACAACAAATGCGTCTTATAAGTATATATATATATATATATATATATATATATATATATATATATATACTAGTTGCAAGTACCCGGCTTTGCCCGGGTTTAAAATAAGGTGTTCTGTTTACCTTCTGTTTTCTCCCTACCCCCTCTCTCGCTTCATCTCTCTCTCTCCCTCCCTCCCCCTCTCTCCCTTTCCCTCCCTCCCTCACTCCCATCTCCCTCTCTCCTCTCTCCCCCTCCTTCTCTCCCACCGTCCATCCTCCCTCCCTCCTCCTTCCCTCTCTCTCCCTCCCTGCCCCCTTTTTCTCTTTATCTCTTCCTCCCATTTCTTCCATCCTCCCCCTCTCTCCTTCCCTCCTCTCTCCCTCTCCCTAACCCTCTCTCTCTCCCTCCTTTTCTCCTCTCCCTCTCCCCCTTTCCATCTCTCTCTCTCTCTCCCTCTCCCCTCTTCCTTCCTCCTCCCTCCCCTCCTCTCCACCCCTCCCTTCTCCCTTCTTCTCTCCCCTGCTTCTCCTCTCCCCCTGCTCCCTCTCCCCCATCTCCCCCTCCTTTCTCCCCTGTCCATCCCCCCTCCCCTCCTCTCTCCCTCCTCCCTCTCTCTCTCTCTCTCTATATATATATATATATATATATATATATATATATATATATATATATATATATATATATATATATATTATGGCTTCACACTTCTTCTAAAATTTTTCTTCATTCCTTTATCTTCCTCAAACTGTACAAATCAGAGAGCATGAAAAAACATCAACAATTCTTAGCATCACAAAGGCACAATACAGCACCAGCGCGCAAATTCTATTCGAACATTGGGAAATGACATCACAGAGGAATTTTATTTATGGCGCCGTCGAGATCACTTTAATATAGTAAAATACTAAAATAAATAAAAATTAATTACAATTAAACTACCCATCGAGATGAAACGAAACCTGTCCTATAACCTTCCCCATGTAATTATGTGTATGTGTAACAAATTTCACATTATTTGGTTATCTGGATCTTGAGTTATAAGGGAACAGACAGACAGACAGACAGACAACAAATGCCTCTTATAAGTATATATATATATATATAGAGAGAGAGAGAGAGGGAGGGAGAGATAAAGAGAGAGAGGGGGCAGGGGGGAGAGAGGAAAGGAGGGTAGGAGGGAGGGAGGGGAGAGAGGGGGTGGACGGGGGGGAGAGAAGGAGGGGGAGAGAGGGAGATGGGAGCAGGGGGAGAGGGAGAGAAAAGAAGGGAGGAAGGGGGTAGGGAGGGAAATAGAGGGGAGGGAGAGAGGGAATGAGGGAGGGAGAGATGGGAGAGAGGGAGGGAGAAAGGGGGCAGGGAAAGGGAGAGAGGGGGAGGGAGGGAGAGAGAGGAAGGGAGAGAGAGGGTAGGGAGAAAACAAGGTAAACAGAAAACCTTATTTTAAACCCGGGCAAGGCCGGGTACTTGCAACTAGTATCTATAATACAAATTTTACATCATATGTTCCGGTTTCCGTCTGTCATCCAACATGGCAGAAACATTTACTGTTTTCTTCTTAACATGCATGATCCGGCTACCAACTGGCCAGCCGAGTAAGAATTGTCTTAACATGGCTGCCAGAAATGACATTGGACCAGCCATATGTTTAGTGCCGAGGTGACAAAACACCGCACACTAACATACGGCTGGTAAGATCGTGAATGCCAAATGGCAATCACAATGTAATACTGTTTTCGACCGCCTCAATCTTTAACAAGATCAATAAAGCGATCTTAGGAGAGGTACCACAAAATCATATCATGCCAAAATATTCTGTGATACTCTCCGAAACAAATCTTAAAGCGAATTGTTGTTCCATAGGTCTATGGTATATCTCACAGTATCGTAATAAATTTATGGTGTTCAATTTGTTATTAAATGAGAAGCTATCATAAAAGAAATATTTACAGAAATCGTTCAATTAATATTCTGTGTTATGTTCCACAATTTAAATTTTAAACCATAATTATGGATACCTCAATATAATGTAATATTTATATTGTTTAAATTGTTTTTATTTCTAAAATATGTCTATTTCTAATGTACAATTATTTCCCTTTCATTACTAACCTAAAATACGTCACTTTTTTTCATTTTTTGACTATTACGTTCATTATGAATTGAATTGAATAAGGGCTGAGACTGAGTAGCGCCGTACACAACGTTTACAATGCAAACCAACCCATTTATGATAAGGCGCTTCACACAGAGGTGTAAGGATGGGGCCCAGTTTGAGGAGGGACCCCAAAATATTTTTTTAAACTGAATATTAAGGACATTATCTTATGTCAAAATGTAAGGGTATTCCCGAAGATGCCTAAAATCCCTTGTCTCGGCATTGGCTACCAGAACTATAATGTTGAAAGCCTTGATATGTCTTTTCTTTTTAAGAGGCCCAATGTTTTCTATGTCTGATGTGCCTCAACTGCATTGATGGAATACTATGTTCTTAATTGAAGGTCTTTCTTCTCGGGACCAAGCTTAAGAAGCGTCAAAAAATTATCCCATGTCATAATTCAGGGGCAGGCCCCAAAGTGGCCAAGACACCGGGCCCCTAACTCCCTGTATTTTGTACTCCTCCTGCCGGGTCGGCAATTTTTCTCAGTTAATTTGTACTATGCTACGATGTGTATAACCTGTTAAACATGTAGCGTTTTGCTTAACACAAGCACTCACTCACGTCTCTCTTTTTTTTTTAAAAATACGCCATGTTGAACATCATAAAACATTAAATGAATAACTGTTTGGAAAGGAGTCCATTAAAATATTATGAAGGAATATGATTTTAAGAGTTGTTGTTTATGTTTACCCATAGTGAGGATTATTTTCTTTGGGAGGAACTATTTAACAAATGAACTTTTTTTGATGTATTATTAGGTGTCCCTATTCTCAAATGTATTTTGGCTACAATAATCTGTTCATGTCCTTGGGGCCACTGCAAGTATATAGACTGATTGTTAACGCGCTGAAATATATATCACCATTTTCAACTCCAACTGTGTGCCTACTCGCCGGTCCGGGTACCGGGCCTTTGATAATTAGTCAGATATAAAACAAATTATAATGCTAAACTTTTGTCACAGTTTTTGTGAGTTTTAGATAAATAAAATCCTCCAAATATTTTCTCATATCACCCCCCGCCCCTTTTCCGGTTGCATGACTAACCTAGGGGAAGATAACAAAAGTTCTGGTCTGATAGCGACTTTCCAGATTTTGCATTATGGTCAACACTGTCTAGCGCCAAGGGAAGGTAATAAAGAGGGTGGACGAATAGGTCCAGTTGGCCAGCGGTAATTAAAGATGTTAAATACGTCGTCTAGCACTTTGCCGACCAAGCAGTCTAAATGACGCCATCTGAGAACTTATTAAAGAGGAGGGGATTGGGAATAGTCGATTTGAGCAGGAGAGGTGTGTGCACTAGGGTGATAACTATTTTCATTATTTTTCGTAACGAAACTGAAACCCCTCACATTCGAGGAACAATTATATTTAGATGACAGTAGCAACATTAATTTTTTTTTAAATTGAAAAAAGTTCCCCCTATTTTTAATTTTTCGTTCACATATCGCGCAGTTTGAACTCGCCCCAGCTTGGGGTGAATTCACAATATATAACTATTTCATTATTGTTATAACTTCTTTTATTTTCTGTTTCAGGTGCAAATATATAATATATATTCTGGAATATTTTAGAACATTGTGGAATATTTTTGAATATTTTGGATAAACTATCTCGTTTTCAGTGCAAGATTGCAAGTCTTACTGTCAGGATAGTGAAAGTAGATAGACATGGATAGATAGAAAGACATATTGTTAGACAGATAGACAGATAGGCTAAACAATCTCACACGGATGCCTACAAACCGTCAAATTCTTGGAAACTTCACTTTTCTGTTCAATAGCCAGAAACGGCGACTGGATCGAATTAAAATTATGATTACGGATATAGAATTGCTTTGGAGGGAAATTTAGACTTTCCACTATTATCCAGCGCACTCATCAGAAAGAAACTCAATTGCCTGATTGATTTATATGACAAAAACAAAAAAAGAATCCGTCTGATAAATTTACTACAACACTTTCTCAGTTATTTGATGTCACCAACGTTAATGGAGAATGGAAAAGCACGGAGGATAAAGAACTTCCCTACCAGAGGCAAGTTAAGAGGAGGAAAGATTGGTTATTCAATGGTCAAACAAGCCCCTTTGGAATCAATCCACCCAAGAAAACGAATCATGACTATCAAAAACCCAATCGCTGTAAGCCAGCTCTTCTCAATCGCAACCTATACAAACACATACAACTGTCTCAGAATCTTCGGATTCTGAAACCTCTGCTTCTTCACCCGACTTGCCAACCTATTCTTCCACGTCATCTTCTCCTGAATGCAAACCGAAATACCAAAGAGCAAGCACTACAACAGCGGGTTTCCTAGTACTGCAAAACAACATTTCTACACATAAAGCATATGATGTTCTTGCAACCATTGCTGAACAGGGTCACGATGTGCCAGTTCCAAGTCAGGCGGGTGTCTGGAAACGAGTAATCTCTGTAGGACGTAAAATGAAAACCAAAATTGTTCAAAAACTTCAAAGCAAAGAACTCTATTGTCTCCAGTTTGATGGTAAAAGAGTTCAAGGGGAAGAGTATCAAGTAGTTCTGCTGAAAAATATGACAATCGAAATCAAACTTGGTATTATTAAATGTGAGAGTGGTTCTGCCGCGGCCATTCACAAGGAACTACATCAGCTACTTGATGAATATGATGCTTGGAAAATATTGGCATGATAATATGCGACACGACCGCAGTAAATACTGGTCGTTTGCATGGGATTGTAAAGCTCATACAGGATGATGTCTTGAGCAAGGGCTTTCAGAAGCCACAATATATTGGGTGTCAGCACCATGTACTCGACCTCCTTTTGAAACATGTCATGAATTTTTTTATCCAAGAGCCAACGAGCAAACCAAAACTCAACTATTCCTTCATTGACCAATTAACACAAAACTATGTCACTCTTCAGGCTGATTACCGCCTCGTTGCGACAGATGATGTTAGCACAGACGAGAACCCTGGATGGCGAGATGATTTCAAGTTCTTATATGAATTATGTCAGGCATATCGTCATTACAAAACAACTTCACGTTGGCCTCGCATCAACTGGAAGAAACTACCAAATTTACACCAGGCAAGATGGAACTCACGTGCGATATATACTGTTATATCATTTTTTCTGATACCAGAGTGGCGCAACATCCTCACTCCTGCCTGCAACTTCATCTGCTACGAATGGGCAAATGCTTGGTTCCATTCTCAACACTATAATGAAGCGTCCTTCAATGAACTGTTTACCTCACTCATCAGGATAAAATGCAAGAAGGCAATTAAGTGTTTAAAGACCCATTGGTCAGTCGAAAAGTCATTAATTGACATTCCCAGATCTAACCAAATTGCTGAACGTGCTGTGAAACTGATGGAGGAACTTCATGCAAAATCGAGAAAATTTCAATTTTTGAATCTGAAGTTCATAGGAAAAAATATGTTTTAAACATTTCTTGTACATTCTGTACAACTCTTTTGAGTTAAGCTAAAAAAAATAATGTCCTTTTTTTTGAAAAAAGAAATATTTTTCCACTTTTTTCTTCCGAAAAAGGGGGAGGAGGGGGAACTTTTTTTAAAAAAATCAAAAATGCAATTGATATTCTTAAATTACACATAAAAGTTCCTCGATTGCAAGTGGTTTCATAAAAATATTTTTTTTGTTATCACCCTAGTGTGCACTCTACCACTTATCACCCCCGTACAAGCTGGTCACTGACCCACGCAGTGGGTGGGACATAATACCTACTGGTCATGACCCACGAGATAGGTGTGGCTTATGGTGTTCACTGACCATTGGTCAGCTGATCGGAAGTCTGCTTGCGCATGAAGCGTGCGCGTCGCTGGGACTTCAGTGGAGTCCCGTTATATCTCTCATGTTACCTCTATGGCAAATGCACTCTCGGCTATGTTTGGGAGGAAAGAAGGCCACCATAAAAATTCTCTTAATTGTTTTTAAGATCTATGATATTCACCTCATTCTCACAGGGACGTAACTCACACTATTCCTTGTGTTTTTTTTTAACCAAGATCTTGTGTTATCGGACCTGACCATATATAAGATGTACGAGTAATGTAAGTCGAGTGAAGAAAGATTCAACGTGAACATCAACATCCAGTCTTGTTACTTTCTTCGTACAAATTCGCTTCAGCTAACATATATCAATATACTTGATGTTCTGTAACAGCACTCATGTTTAACTGTTTACTCGTCACAAAATTAGCTTTACAAAATGTGATATATAACAAGAAAACAAAGCTAAAAACTAAACAAAGATGAGTAAGATGTGATTGGGTTAAAAAAAATTGAGTTACGTCCTTAATAAAAGGAGCTGAGCGTTAACATAGTCTACTTTCCTACCAACCTATTTGTTAAACGGAGCTGACCGTTATCAACTTTTCTACCAACTTATTTATTAAATGGAGCAGACTGTTGTCAACTTTCCTACCAACTTATTTGTTAAAATGGAACTGACCGCTAACTTAACAAAAACTACACTGCCCCACTTTCTTTCTGTCGTGACCAGTATATCCCCGCGTCCCTACAACTGACCAACGCTGTCCCTTTCGCCCCGCTTTCGTCTTCCCACCTGTCTAATTACGCAACATCTAACTCTACACGCTGCTGCTATTAATCATCAGTCCAGACCTATTTTCACTGTCCGTGCGATTAGTTTGTCTATTTATCTATCTATCTATTAATCTATCACTCAATCTATCTGTCTATCTATCTAAACAATGTCTGTTTATCTATGTCTATCTATCTACTTTCACTGTCCTCACAATGTCTTTTCTGCTTTTTACATCAGATGCAATTGTTTTATCATTTCACGATATGTAGTTACATAGGAATGTTTTGCATTTGATCAAGACTGTCAACAGTCTTTGGTGATTTAATGTTTTATCGGAAATGCACTAGATTTAAAGACCAAATTCTCTTGCTCGTTTCGGAAGCTGGAGCATTTTTTGACAGAATTGCTCTGAGACGATCAAGAAATGACAAAAATACTAATTATGTTGCCAACTAAAATGCTGACGGTACATGGAAGAACAAAGAACAAAATTACAGTTAAAATAGTAATTGCGGGTATGACATACGATTTACTGGGCATGTGGAGGGTGACTTTTTTTAACAGTTGAGGGTTGTTATTGATATTTTGTGTAATGATATGATAAATGTCCACTTGTGGCAGTATGGGGAACAAAAAATGATGAAAAACTTTTTTAGTCATATACCTAATATATATATATATATATATATATATATATATATATATATATATATATGTATATATATATATATATATATATATATGTTACCGGCAAAGCGTGAAATCCGGCATTCTATAGAATGCCTAGGCAATGTATAGAATGCCTGAATTTTTCAGGCAAAGTATGAAATAAATTCTATTTCATACATTGCCTAGGCATTCTATAAAATGCCGAGTTCCGGTTCGGCAAAGTATGTAATTGGCCTTGTTAGGAATAAGAGTAGATTTAAAGACAGACAATCCCATTCGACGTTGTAAGATAAGAAGATATATCAGAAGTAGGAGTAATCAGAGGCGCCGAGAGCCAAATAGGGCCCCAGGGCAGGAAATCATTGCGGGCCCCTATTTAAACAATGAGTCGTGAAAAAATTGACATGGTCGGGCGGACTGGGAGTAATGCAAATAATGGTTGACAAGGTGACAGACGACTTCGGACAAGGTGGTCAGAAAACAATAGAGTAGTAAACAGCATAGGTGTGACGACTCTAGAAGTAGACCGGGAGGCGACAACGAACAGTTTAGGAGAGACAACAATGACGACCAGGGGGCGCTCCTTAGGTGAGAACTATTCTGAAGGAAACTGTGTCGTAATTAGGGAAATTAAGGTGGGGACATTAGGAGTATAAATACGAGTGGATTCGGACATTAGTTAGCGACGGGAGTTACAAGAATAGTTCTAGTGCCGATTACTGTGTAACCATGTTGGAAGGGAATGTAGTGCCAAGACAGGAATCACGCCATGTTGACTTGCAACGACGGCTCTACGATGAATTTTCACCAGAAACAACATCTTTTTATTATTTATCCATTCTTCACTAATTCGTGAAACATGAACATGACAGATCAAAGTACCAAAATACGAAGTGTTTTGTGTGAAAGAAGAAAATTAAGTACAGAACAATTCTAAGTGTGAATCCAGTCTTACCTGCTGAAGCAAATACTTCAATCTTAGCTCTGCTGTCGTTGTTTTTTTCCGGTATGAACATCATATGCTTTATTTTGCATTCATTCCATATTTAAATACGTTATTATCAATCAAGGCTTTAGTTGTTCTTTTCTGATACTCTGCCTAAACGACACTAGTCATTCTATACAATGCCTAGGCATTGTATAGAATGCCTAGGAAAAGTATGCACAATTTAAAAATTTTATACTTTGCCTAAAACCCCCAGGCATTCTATACATGGCCTAGGCATTCTAAAGAATGCCGGCATTTCACACTTTGCCGGTAACACACACATATATATATATATATATATATATATATATATATATATATATATATATGTATATTAGGGTGGCCCAAACAATCAAACTTCGTGCCACATACCGGGGCACCCTTTTTTGTGTTCCTTTTGCCTTAGTTAGTATACCGTTAAAATTTTACAACTAAATTCCAAGTAGAAGGGGATGCTCACAGGCCTCGGTGTTTTACCTTTTACGGCATTTTACTCGATTTTGTTGACTGGTGGAAGTACAACGTTTTTTTTCACTTATGACCTATTCCATGCTGACCTAGTCCTCATTTTAGATACATGACTTCCTGTTGTTTTTATGAACATTGTGCAGACGGAAAATCAACAAATATTTAAAACGACAGCAACAAACTATAGAAGGTGAATCAGGTGAAAATGAAACAGAGAGCTGTGAATCATCCAATAAATCTGAAGTCCTAGATGAATATGAACCAAGTCCAAGCTCAAGTAAAAAAACGGACAAACAAGACGGAGATTGGGTATCATACTTCCTTGTTCACTAAGCATGTCACCAGTGCATTGAATCACAACCAAACGTCTGATCGTGAAGCTTTGCGATTGATGATTCCTATTGCTGCAGCGCTGGGACATGAATTTTTATCTTTGACAGTTTCACGAAGCACCATACAAAAAGCCAGAAAGAAAGCCTGGTGTAAACAAGCAGCAGATATAAAGGTTTCATTCAAGCCTGCCTATCCTCTAATTCTACACTGGGATGGAAAAAATCTTACCAGAAATCCTGGGTCTTGGAGAAGTTGACCGCTTGCCGGTGCTGGTTTCTGGTGATGGCAGTGAAAAATTACTAGGTGTTCCTAAACTAACATCAGGGACAGGACAGAATGCTGCGGATGCTATTTATGGTCTGTTAGAACAGTGGACACTGGTAGAAAGCATCCAGGCTATGAGCTTCAGTTTGTGTTGCGGTTCCTCTAACTCACCAAACATACCTATCTTCAAAAGATTTAAAGAAGTTTGGGGACGCATAAAGCTTGACAACTTTAATAAGTTGGAACTGCCTTCAAGCACTGATGTTTTCCGAAAAAACACGGTGAGCTTCCTAACAAATTTTGTTGATTTGAAGTCCCAGGTCAGAGATGATTACGAAGAACATATTGAACTGACAATGATCATTTTAGGAGATCCGCCAAAACCATTCACTGGAGAGCACCAGGCCCTATACATCATGCTAGGCGGATGGGTAAGCTGATCTATGCCATCAAAATTTACATCTTCCGTCACCAGAGAGAAATTTTCAGTCTTACATCCAAGGAAGAGAGCCAACTCAAACGATTTGTACAGTTTGAAACCTTGCTGTACATAAAGTCCTGGATTCAAGTACCCTGTGCAGCGGAAGCACATGGAGGAGATCTTTGGAAGGACCTGCAGCAATATTAGTCTGTTGATCATGAAATCAGTATAACAGGTTTTGGAATAGAACCTAGTGAGCGACATGTTCGAGGTGATCCATCATTGCTCCAAAATGAAGGCGTCAGCTTGGGTCACTTTTCCACAAGGCGTTCACAGAACCTGCTTACAAAGCTACACATAGGCAACTCGTTTCTAGTTCTTCCTCCAGAACAGTGGAATGATAATATTAAATACCAGAAGGGTAAGCAGCGCATTAACGACTTGCGTGTGGTCAACGATACTGCAGAACGTGGAGAAACTTTTTGAGGAATATAATAGACTGTTGATAAAAAACGAGGAAGAAAAGCAATTTATTTTGCAAGTTGTTGAAGCCAACAGAAAAGTCATCCTTACACAAACTACTAAGAAGTCTGCCATCTGTGCTGTTTCGTGTAGACAATGTTTAGACAACGTACTCTGACTCTTCAGCACTCTACACTTTACATTTTATGTTGACATTTTCGTTACTTAACAGTTACATTATAGTAATGACATGATTCATTGATTTGAAAATGTAACTTAAACAAGCAATTAAGCCTGTTCCATTCTGGACACAGGACGTGTTAGCGCATTTTCATGTTATGTATCAGTACGTTTGATAGCTTTTAGTAAATATTTGTAAATTTTGGAAATGTTTATAAATTCAATTGTGTAATGCATATATCTGTGAAAAAAAATATTATAAAGACGTTTCTTTATATTTGGAAAAAAAATATTTTCTCTTAAATCTAACTACAAGTGGTTTGTGGTTACTGAAATAGGACTCATAATTGAAAACATTCGAAATTGTAGTCATTTAATCGTCCGAAAACTCCGTCAATTGTTGCATAGCTCTGATACTTTCAATTAAACTCAGAACACAAGCTTACTATTTCATTTGATGAGTTTCTTAATAAATCTTGGTGAAACTACGTGCTGCAGTATTTCGCACCAAATGAATGGGTTATTGAACGTACAAGGTGTATATATAATATATAAGCCCCTTAGGAGCCCTGAAGCCCGGCCCTCAGAGGTCCTATCGCGAAATGAACTTTCGATGTACACATGGCCGGCCAAGACCTACAAAATGATATATACATCATGGGTCTAGGACTTATGGTTGCTGAGATATAGGGCGCTCCATTATTAATATAGCTTATATAGTAAAAAACGGTACTTTATTAGGCCCCTTTTACGGCCCTGAGAGGTCAGATCGCGAAATGGAAAAAAGTCATTTCTTGGCAGGCCAAGACCTACAAAATGATATATACATCATGGGTCTAGGACTTATGGTTGTTGAGATCTAGGGAGATGACAGACAGACGGACGGGTGATGACGGACAGACGGACGGACAGACAGACAGATAGACAAAACGAAAATGCGTTTTTTTTATTAATATATCAAAATTTTGTAACTCTTGAGCATCCAATTCAATAGCCCTAGGAAGCTGAAATTGTTGTCAGTTACTAAGTAAGACAAATGGAACTCAACAAGAGGGTGCCCCGTTAGATGTGAGAAACTTTTTTTTAGCATATGATTTTAGGCCACCCTAGTATATATATATATATATATATATATATATATATATATATAACCATACCTCCCCGAATAATATATACATTAACAACCAGACTTTACATAAATAAATAAATGCCCTAAATACACAAGGATGGCTTTGCTATTTTCTCTCATATTTAATTTGGTGGCTCTTTGGTTGAATTAATATTCTTTATACAAAATTAATAGAAATATGGTACCTATAGAAGTGTGAGATTAGCAGTTCTAAAAGACCATTAGGGATTAGTTCCATAACGAAGATTACGTGCTAAAGACATTTAACCTCAACAACGGGCGTCTTTTTATTGTAATTGTAGAACATTGAACAGAAACGGTCACATAAAAAACAATTCAGAACGCCATCACTTGGTTCAAAAAGTCAAAACTGTTTAAAGATTCAATAGGCAGCCTGGCGACTATGTGAATACTGTTTAAGACATCATGAGCAGAAATTATTTGTAACGAGCTGCTAATTTCTAGATAAACATAAATCGATTACTTTTCAATTCTGAGTAGAGTGTACATAGACAATATTATACAAAAATAAACATGAAAAATCTGAAGAGCCTAAAAAGTCGTAGCAATCGACGAAGCGATACTGGACATTGGCAAATGTAGTAGAAGTAGATGGATTGTTCGAAGCTGGATATTTGTGGGCTTGAAAAAATGAGTTGACGTTTCCTGGTCTCCGGTACTATCAGAGGCACGAGGACGCTGCTTTAGATTATAAAAAAATGTAAAGCCAGGGATACCAATAATCAGTGACTGCTGGTCAAATTCATGCCTGGGAACTGAAGGATCCACGCGTCACAGTGAATCAGAAATATTACCGCTGACCATAAAGGTCAATATTCAAATCACCGAGAGAATGTGGCAAGAAATGAGGTCTTTAGTTCCTAGACACGGAAACAGGAAACACCATCGGCATGGACACCTAGTGGAATTTTGATTCCGGTACATGTAATAAATTATTCCACAAGGTTCTACCAAATATTTACGGCTTTAAGCCATCTGTACAAAATTTCAATTGACACAATGTAACCGTCACCACCTGACACATGGCAAAAGACACCACTTGAAACAATGCAACCATCACCACTTGACACAATACAAGTCTACATCTGACGCAATACGACTGTCATTACCTGAAACAATGCAACCGTCACCAACTGTCGCAATGCAACCTCACTACCTGACACAATTCAAACGTCTCTACTCTGCACAGTACAAACGTCACCGCCAGTCACAGTACAAATGTCACATCAGGCAGTTTAGAAAAACCATCCCACCATATTTATCGGTGGGTGGATGATTATCTTTACAAGGAGAAATGAGACAGGCCCGTGAGAAAGAAAACAGACATGTAGCCTAGTTCATGTGCGAGGTAATGGAATCTGTTTGTTTTATTTTATTTACTACTAAAATATACCTCAAAAACACAAGATATGCAATTGATGAATTTATTTCGAATATTTTCATGACGTAGTGTTGAACTGCTAGTTTGTCTTTGTGTGTTGGGTGTTGGACAGCTTCCACAGAGCATAAAAACACCTTAATTAAAAAGGGCTCCAATTTAAACAAGGTGGGACAAGATTGGAGACACCCAGACACTATACAAAAATTACCTCTCTATTCGTGCATAGTGCATATAAATATTTTCAAAAAAAGTTTTCTCACATTAATAAAAGGAAACTATATATGAAAGAAGTCACATGGTCTATGTCCTTTAGTTTAACGTCATCGTACTAAACTTTGTAAATGATTTTTAAAATTTAGTATAGAATAGTATATATATATATGTATATATGTACATATATTTATATATGTACATAATTTAAAAAAAACTATTAAATAATGAAATTATTAACATTTCTTTAACTTTGGAAGTCAGGTAGATTGAAATCCTTCAAGAAAAAAATGCAAAGGTACTATTTACGAATAGGAGACCCAGGTTTTGTATGGCCTCAGAGCGTCATACAATCTTGGCGAAAATTTCCTTAATTATTACCGAAGTGTGTGTGTGAAGTTCCTGTAAGGATGAGATGCAATCTCTTAGATCATTTAAACCACATATAGGACGGTTTTTATGGTGCCCTTATTTCATCCCCACCATAGCCCATAGTGCAATGGCCATGGAGGCACCACAGGAGACATAGCGGGAACTTGAGCTAAGACCTTTTTGTCCTCACCGGAGGTCGAACCAGGGACCCTCAGGACGACCACCCGTCCCGATAATACCGAAGCTCGGCAGTCTGAAGCACTCGGCTAAATTTCCCTAATTGATGATTGAACATATCTTAAAAAAATCTGTATATTATATATGCTTTGTATTCCTTATTGATCACATATGAAGCCATATATTGAATTGAAATCACAATTAGTGGTGGTCCTTTTTTAAATGAGGTATTATTTTTTTGCTATATATCCTTTGAAATTAATTATTTTAATTTTCTTCCATTTTAGGGCCAAATTAAAACTTTTTTTGAAAAAATGTAATATGAAGTTCAATTTTTCCGATCTATTAGTGTCATACTATCTTTGTGCCCATCTTGTTGAATCAGAGGTCCTTTTTTAAATGAGGTATAGGTCTTTGCTACATTTACCATGTAATTAATTATTTAAACTTTGTTCCCCTTTGAAGAACCATAAATTTAAGAAACCGTTTTGAAAAAAAAATATAAAGGCAATATGATCAAATATGAGGCCTAGTACTTTATAGTCTGAAATGTCAAATTATCATATCCTATATTGCTGATGTGGTGGACTTTTTTTTAATGAGGTACAGTTTTTTCCTAAGTAATATTTGCAATTATTTTTTAAAATTTTATCAATTTTGGGGCCCCATAACTTTTTGAAACGATTGTAAAAAATTGTAAATGAACAGGGGTCACATTTATGAATAGTTCTAGAAAAGCTCCTCCAGTTTATCAACCGCACGTGGATATCTGGGGACCTTCCACAGAGGTGGAGGGAGGCTGTCATAGTCCCGGTGCTTAAAAAAGGAAAAAAGGCAAAGGATGCGGAAAGCTACAGGCCTATTTCTCTCATCTCGTGTGTTGGGAAGGTAGCGGAACGCATGGTAAACATAAGGTTGATGTGGTACCTAAAGGAAAAAGGGCTCATAACCACAAAGCAAGGAGGCTTTAGGCGGGGGAAGAGTGTGATGCTCCTAGTCCAAGAAATAACCGAGAACTTTGAGAGAGCTAAGTCAACGGCGGTAGTTTTTCTAGACATCAAACAGGCTTACGATCGAGTCTGGCGGCCGGGTCTATTGTTGTAGCTGTAGCGGTTAGGTGTCACTGCTGAGATGTATGGCTGGTTACACAATTTCCTCACCGATCGGACAATCATGACACGCGTTGGGGACAGTGTGTTGAGGAAACAGACTCTAGAACAGGGCCTCCCACAGGGTTCCGCCATAAGCTGTACGTTCGGCTAAATATTGTCAAGAAACTGGCGAGCACGTCCTGGGGGGCTCGAGCAGACTCCTGAGGTCACTGTACATGGGTGCAGTAAGGTCTCAGATTGATTATAGCCAGTTAGTGCAAGTCTATGGGTCCCGATCGTCACTAGAGACCTTGACATTGTGCAAAACCAGGCTCTCCGACTGATCACAGGCACTTTTCCAACGGCGCCAACAGCAAACGTGCTACCACTAGTGCATCGTAAGGAGCGGGCCGTTATAACTGCTTGCGAGCGGTATAAGCGGCAAGAGGAGTTCTGTGTCCTTAGGGAGATTGTCATGGCTGGGTGGAAGGGAAGAGGCTAACAATGAAGTTATTCATGCATTATGCTACGAGACTGTCATGAGAAATCGAGCTGCCTACCGACCGCCTAATGCTAATTATCGCATCCCTGGCTCCTCCTGACAAAGCTACCTGCATGCCGAAACCTAGCACAACCCTGGTTGAAACCAATGTTTGGGAGAGCAAACGTTCCCAAAACACTACACAATGAGGCTTTGGAGACGATTAGATACTATCTGAGGGACGTTATATTGGACTATACTGATGCTTCTGTAACCAGTAAGGACGGTCCTCGTTTGGGGTCCATATCATTTTCCCACAAAGCCGATTGGTCGAAGATCTTGCAGGGCCGTGTGGTTCACTCTATGCGTACGAGGCAGAGATGGATCCATTACTGAGACAGTAATGACGATACCTTGCCTGCTACGAGCATTATTATCCTAACGGATGCACTCTCTGTTCCCCAAGCCGTAAAAGGGGAGGGAGAAAGGCCCGAGCTACTGGAAGCCATGGTCGAGGCGACCCAGGATTTTATGTCCCGACAAAGTGGGTCCCCGGGCATGTGGTAGTGCCTGGTAACGAAAAAGTCGACTTCCTTGAAACGTAGAAACAAGTCTAAGCGCAGCCCGTGGGTGCATAAAAGAGCTCACTTGAGGCAGCGTGTGCCAAGATCAGGCTTTTTTGGAGCAAATTCGGTATTTCTCGAGCTGGGACAATGATGTGACGTCAGAAATGTCCACAGTCTGATGGAACGGCAGTCCAAAACTGACCACTAATTGCCTAGTTCCTCACTGGGCATTGTCCTTTAGGTGCGTACTTTGGGAAGTTGAGGTCCAATGTCGATTCCCTTTTCCGCCACTGCAGAGAAGTGGAGATCATGTTTTTTTTGAGTGCCTCGGGCAGGCGGACCACAGGATGAATCAGTCGGGTATCTCGCTTGCCTTGGCAGTCTCCAGATGTTGAGAGACACAGCGAGTTTCATCTCACGGGCTCTATGGCAGTCTCCAGATGTTATGAGACACAGCGAGTTTCATCCCACGGGCTCTATGGCAGTCTCCAGATGTTTAGAGAAACAGCGAGTTTCATCTCACGGGCTCTATGGCAGTCTCCAGATGTTGTGAGACACAGCGAGTTTCATCCCACGGTCTCTATGGCAGTCTCCAGATGTTGTGAGACACAGCGAGTTTCATCTCACGGGCTCTATGGCAGTCTCCAGATGTTGTGAGACACAGCGAGTTTCATCCCACGGGCTCTATGGCAGTCTCCAGATGTTTAGAGAAACAGCGAGTTTCATCTCACGGGCTCTATGGCAGTCTCCAGATGTTGTGAGACACAGCGAGTTTCATCCCACGGGCTCTATGGCAGTCTCCAGATGTTTAGAGAAACAGCGAGTTTCATCTCACGGGCTCTATGGCAGTCTCCAGATGTTGTGAGACACAGCGAGTTTCATCCCACGGGCTCTATGGCAGTCTCCAGATGTTGTGAGACACAGCGAGTTTCATCCCACGGGCTCTATGGCAGTCTCCAGATGTTTAGAGAAACAGCGAGTTTCATCTCACGGGCTCTATGGCAGTTTCCAGATGTTGTGAGACACAGCGAGTTTCATCCCACGGGCTCTATGGCAGTCTCCAGATGTTGTGAGACACAGCGAGTTTCATCTCACGGGCTCTATGGCAGTCTCCAGATGTTGTGAGACACAGCGAGTTTCATCCCACGGGCTCTATGGCAGTCTCCAGATGTTTAGAGAAACAGCGAGTTTCATCTCACGGGCTCTATGGCAGTCTCCAGATGTTGTGAGACACAGCGAGTTTCATCCCACGGGCTCTATGGCAGTCTCCAGATGTTTAGAGAAACAGCTAGTTTCATCTCACGGGCTCTATGGCAGTCTCCAGATGTTGTGAGACACAGCGAGTTTCATCTCACGGGCTCTATGGCAGTCTCCAGATGTTGTGAGACACAGCGAGTTTCATCCCACGGGCTCTATGGCAGTCTCCAGATGTTGTGACACACAGCTAGTTTCATCTCACGGGCTCTATGGCAGTCTCCAGATGTTGAGAGACACAGCGAGTTTCATCTCACGGGCTCTAAGAGACTAAGTCTCAGCCCGCAGTTATCATTTAGAGAAAGAGAGAGAGTGAGAGAGAGAGAGAGAGAGTGAGAGAGAGAGAGAGAGAGTGAGAGAGAGAGAGTTTTACAAAATTGTGCCCAACAAAGATGATGTGGGTACTGTTTTTTTTCAAGGAGGCATCATAGGATTATTCTATTTATCCCATCTCATTTATTAATATTTAACAATTTGTTTCACTTTGGGCTCAATAACTGAAGGAGATGTTTGTGAAAAAAAACTTAAAGTCACTACAGATGAATAGGGGGCTTATATCTGTTTAGTTTCTGAGTGCAATTCTGTCTAGCCGCACCATTTTTATGTGTGTGTGGGGGGCATTTTTTAACTGAGGTAGAATTTACCGCTATATTAACTTTAAAATACATTTTTAGAACTTTCTCCAAATTTATGGGTATATAACTTTTGTGACTTGAGTGGAAAAATATCACACATTTCCTCAATAGGGTGCCCATTACTGTATAGTTCCGAGGTTTTTAACTATCGAGCCCAGCCTGTATAGATAAATGACACTGTGCCTGTATAGATAAATGACACTGTGCCTGTATAGATAAATGACACTGTGCATGTATAGATAAATGACACTGTGCCTGTATAGATAAATGACACTGTGCATGTATAGATAAATGACACTGTGCATGTATAGATAAATGACACTGTGCATGTATAGATAAATGACACTGTGCCTGTAAAGAGGCCAATTTCTGTAGAGTCTCTCAATAAAACAATATTTCATATGACGTTAGTTACTTTAACCTTTTTTCAATTTGTAATTATTTTTACTTCAAATTTGGGACCCCATAAATTAAAACTTCATTTGTGGATTTCAGTCTTAAAGTGTGTGTGTGGGGGGGGGGGGGAGGGAATGGCAGTATTTTCAGTATATTTTTAAAGTGTAACATTGTGGGCTGTGTCGGGAGTATATTTTTAAAGTGTAACATTGTGCTGTTTTTGGGCATAAAAGATTGAATCTTATTGAAGTTCGCTTCTTGGTATTTAGGGTAGCATTGGCATTTTGGGCTTCAACAGCCGTGCGTGAGAACAGTTTCTCAACCCTCACACGAATGCTCACCCCATATCGCAGATCAATGTTACAAAAGCGTCTAAGCAATCTTTTCCTGCTTGCATTTGAAAGAGATTTAACAGACAATCTGAATGCTGAAGCATTTTTAGGTAAATTCAGTGCTAAACCACGACGTTTGCAAATTTGAAACGTATTATAATATAAGTTCGCAACCAGTGCCGACGAGTGGGGGGGGGGGGCAAGGGGCTAATGCCCAGGGGCCCGGCGAGTTTTAGGGACCCGGACTGAGCTGCCAATCAACTTTTTAAAATATTAATATCAGCACAATTTCTGTCGATGGGCCTGTTCGCAACCTTGTAATAGTTTTATATATTTGATATCTTCCGAGGACAACTAGCAACTTAAATAAGTTAATAAAATAACATTGACTTCTGACTTCATTTTTATACATATGTATAATAACATAATAAAGTACACCAACTCCGTGATTTCTGAGTTATGTTATTTTATTTGCAAATTTACTTTTTAGCAGAATTAATTTTATATTAAATTGAATAATTGCGACTGGTCGATTTGTTGTTGATAGATCTGTTCTTTGTTTTCAATATTTTATAAGAAATATCACACAAATAGCTAAGCTATATTCGTGCATCTTTGTCGTTCTTACCCGGTTGTTTGTTAAACCAACAGTATAATAATATAAATCAGGTATCTATTATGTAACAATTGTGTAGCAGAACAAATGGTCAATATATTTATAACAGGAATCAGAAATTTCTCAGCCTCAATAAATTTTTATCATTAAAACTCTTTACTATTTAAATTATTTTTAACAAAACTGCAACATGCCATGCATTATTGAAACGTAGTTAATTAAAATTATATATGTCTAATTAATAGCTAAACAATCGGTACTAAAATGCACCACTCCAGATATGGAACTGCAAAAAATTTCTCCGTTCGCCCCCCCCCCCGAACATTTCTTCTACCCCACCAGGGGCGGATTTAGGGGGAGGGGCCGAGGGGCCATGCCCCCCCCCCGTTTTCGCAAGTTTAGGTAATACATCATTAAATTATCGAAATATTTTTTGTTCTAAGACCAATTTTCAACAATGAAAACAGTTTTGCCCCCCCCCCGGTCAAAGTTGTCTAGATCCGCCCCTGTGCCCCAGGATCATTTCTTCGGCACCCCCCCCCCAAAAAAAATGTCTTCGCCCCCCCCCCTGAAAATGTCTTCGCCCCCCCCCCCACCCCATCCAATATTCCTGGCTACGGGTCTGATTATGCATATTCATACATGAAGAGATATCAGACATATAGACACGATGAGAGTAACATGTTGTGATTACGTACATTTTAAACCCAAATTAACGTGTTACATTATGATATTTGCCTGCCGAAGTGGGGCCCAAACTATTTGTGATAATGCATATTTTAGTACAGCTAAAATAACTTTCTTGGCACATACGACATCTTTAGAAATCTTTAATTAAAAAATAATAGAAAAATGCATAATTTAAATGAATGTCTGTATTAAAACTAAAAAAAAAAACATAGACGTAATCAAACTAACATCAATTAAAGTCATTTAAAACCATTAGGCCTACTAGGAGACAACATCGTTTGAAAATATGTTGTCGAAATAACCGAAGCAAAAATATTAATAACAGGGCTAACCAAACTATAAACCTCCGTGGATCGTAGAATAAAAGTGTTGGTGACAACACTTTAACGAATCAACAATAATTTATTCTGTTGAGGTATTTATTATAAAACACAACACTAAAACGAAAAAGAAGTAAGATGTTGTAAATTTGTCTTCAAGAAATCTCTACCCTCTTTTATGAATATGTCCACCAAAATTCAGCTAGCACCGTTGATTTCGATAGCCCCTCCTATGTTGATAACTATCAGCTTTTATGTAATTAGGATCTGATCAGGTATTTTGTCTAGGACCACAAATTACTTTAACGTTTCTGTCTAGCCTCTCTCCCCTGCCGAAACATAAACACGGATCTGGCTGAGAAATTAGTGATTTCTCAATGTGCGCATCATTACTAAGGTTCTATAGAAATTGAACATTAGTGAAGAGAAATAATGCATATATATTTATGGGCATTGAGTTATTATGTACATTTATGTAAATAAATGGTTATGTTAGCAACGCACCTTGGTTCGGTTTGTTTTTCCGAATTGTGTGAAAGGAAAAGTAGCAAGCAGTAACATGCACATTTAAATGAAACCAACAACTAACAGATATTGATAATTAAAATATATCAAAGTAACAAGTAACAGGTATTGATAATGAAAATATATCAAAGTAACAAGTAACAGGTATTGATAATGAAAATATATCAAAGTAACAAGTAAAAGGTATTGATATTGAAAATATATCAAGTAAAAGGTATTGATAATGAAAATATATCAAAGTAATAAGTAACTGGTATTGATAACGAAAATATATCAAAGTTTTTGTGTTAAAAAAGAGAATCAAGAAAGGTATGAAATTTTATCTGCCGAAAAGTTAAAATTGGTAATATTTATTTTAGTTATATAGGTACTAGTGACTAGGGAGCGACCGATAATCGGATCGGTATCGGTATCGGACCGATATTGGCACTATCGGTTAACATCGGATCGACCGATTTTTGTAGGGAGAGACCGATAGTCGAACCGATATTGGCACTATGGGTTAACTATCGGACCGGTCGTTTTTTGGCTGCCGATACATTTTTTTTTTCACAACAGAGTTGCAGAAAAAAAAAATTCGCAAATAACCCAATTCTATAACCAGATCAGACAAGATAAAAAAAAAGGAAAAAAAAAACCCGTACACAGAAATTGTCACGTCCACAAAAACTGCATCAGCGATATGACCTTGAAACAACAGGATTGGCATTTTTTAATTCTAATGTATGACCTTGAATGATACAATTAGTGAACATCTGTGTGTATTTTTTTGGGATGAGAAGTTGGGGGGGGGGGAACAAGACTTACGTGTGGGCGAAGTGTTACGAAATATGACAGGGAAGGGGTGAGCATGGGTTGACATACGTCATTAGCTGTAGCACGAGAAAAACACGTGTTTGGCATTGTTGTTGATTAAAAAAAATATCGGTATCGGTGTCGGTAAAAATGCTGGGGAAAAATATCGGTATCGGACTATCGGTAAAAAGGCATATCGGTCGCTCCCTACTAGTGACCTCATCTTACAACAACAAAATTCATAATTTTTATCTAACTTAGACTTTTAATTTATTCTTTTGGGAATGCTATTAGCAGAAAATAATTTTTCTATGGGCCTGAGAAAATTTCTGAATAAATTGGTCACATGGTAATAGACTTTGTAAGAGCTTCTATTTTTTATAAAACGTAAAACGGCGAGAGAAATTATTGTGTTTGATGCTGTCTCATTCTTTCCATTTCCTCCGTTGCATCTTCATTGCATGGTATCTTTCCAGTCAGCTTTGATAAATCAAGTTCTTCAATTCGAAATCCTTCGAGTAATCTAACACGGCTGAGCGCCACATATGCCTGACCTTTAGCGAACAGTTTTGATCCGAGGTAAACCACGGCGTGATCAACTGTACGTCCTTGCATTTTGTGTACTGTGCAAGCCCAACACAGTATGATTGGAAGTTGCGTTCACTCTATTGTTCCATAGTTTCTAAGCGCTGGAAACTGGATTGATTTTTGCTTAATCAAATGGATTCCATCTCTTCCAAAGTCGATCGTACAGATGGAATATCCTCGTCGTACATTTGATCACGACGGAATAATGGCCAAACGATATCTGTTATTGTACCCATGACGCCATTTACTAATCCTTGCTCAATATTTACATTAGAACGTAGCATTACTCTTGCTCCAACGAAAAGTTCAAATTCCTTTTGAAGAACTCCAGTCTTATTTGTATCGCCTGATACAATGTTGTCTATGTTTATATTGTCAGCATTCCGAGTTGTATTGATTAAAACATCTTGAGCCTTGATTCTGAAAATTCAGAGTGTCGCATTCTATCGGAAGCAAGGCGAGAGGAATGCTCTTCTTCTGTCTCAATTGCTCTTGAGAATGCTTTTCACAATCTATCTCGAGCTAAAAGCAATTCGCGCTGGCCATTCTCCTTTTCTGCGCCCTTCTTTTTTGCTACTCTTAATGACTTAACTTTAGCCATCTTGTTGGAGTGCTGTTGACGATATTCATTCTTCTCCAGACGGCGCTTCCGTTGTGTTGCTGTTTCCTTGCCCATCAATAACATCAAGTTACATTGTGTAACGCTATTGGATGCGTGTTATTATGTGTTGTCCTGTACGCAAACATACACAACTGTGTGCGTAACCTACACAACCGCACATTGTAAAATCAAAGAAAGTAGTGAAACGTATTCGAGTATCATGTTTATAAACAGAGAATATAAAATTTGAATTATTTCACTTTAAATAATCTTTCAACACATTTGTTTTTTATTGCGCTGCGTTTGCTTTTAAAATCAATTTTGGCCCTATTTTCTACTTTTTAGTTTTTGATGTCCGGCATTTGAGTATGAGAGGCTAAGTGTAGTATTAAACTACAAGTATGACGCGTCATACTTATAAAGACCCGTCTCGATCTCTCGTCACTTGACCTCGCCACGCAAACATGACCTCGTGACCTTTCACTTGACCTCGCACGCAAGAACATATCGGAGAGCTATGACGTCACACGTCTTCAGCCACGATAATTTTACATTTTTAATTTTATTTATTAAGAAACTCATCAAATCACAATGAAATAGTAAGAATATTGCATTGTCATCGGATTCTGAGTTATATTGAAAGTATCAGAGCTATAGCTTATCGGAAAGTGGTCTAAAATTGGATAGCAAAATTCCGCGGACAGACAAGAAGTGAAGTTAAGAAAAAACGTTGTAATAAAAAGGAAAGAGATATGGTTTACAAGGAGAAAAGTTATTACTATTTATTGAAAAGAATATAGCAGAAGCCAGAGATAGAGAAGAAAGAGTAAAAGAAAGAGAAGCTAAGAAAGAATTATTAGAAATAGAAGCCCAATTACAGAGAGATAGACTTGATCATGGCTACCATTAAGGCCAATTCGGGTACTCACAGCACAGAAGCTAGTCTAGATGTACCAAATACTCAAAACTGGTTCAACAGATATAATCAGAAATTACAATCCTGTGATGGTAAATCTGAGGACATTGACACATTTCTCTCTATTTTTGAACAGAAATGCAGAAACAATAATGAATCTAGAGCATATTGGATATGGATATATTTGGCTTTAATTTTTTTCTGGTCTGTCCAAGCCTAATAATGTCATTTGCTGTTAATAATCGGAGATTTTTTTTATAATATTTATTTTTTTTAAAAATAAATACGGCTTTGAATTATATATTTTAGTTCTCAGGATATATGTCTAAGACTAAGAGTAAAAATGTGCACATGCACGGCAGTTATTCTTTATTACTTTTTTTTCGGGTCTGCCCAAGCCTAATAAAGTCGGACGAATAAAATAAAAAAAAAAATATGCGCTGAATTAGTATCTATCGTACCCCCCCCCCCCCACAGAAAGCTAACACTCGTTAATTCGTCTTCGTCAGTATTTGGTTCAATTCTCGGATATAAATGCTTCCCCATCCCCTCTATTTTCGTTTCCCAATCTTATTATTATTTAGTAAATTTGAAATATGTAGGCTACTCTGAATTTTTTAAAGTGTGCCGCAAAAATGATGGTAAGGAAAAGTTAGGTAATATTTAGAACTAGCTGTACCCTGCAAAGCCTTTGCAGGAAGATAGACTTATGTAAAGCCATTGCCGAACCTAGGATTTGGGGGTCTTGCATTTTGACATTCGATACCATGACATGAGATTATGTACTTAATATTTAATGTAAAAAATAATTTTGGGGGCTCCCCTCAAGCTGGAGCACGGTGGGACTTTCGATTTTGGACCCCTCCCCCTGTTACGCCTCTGTGTTCAGCTTTGATACATATTTTCAAAATATTTTTTTTAAGTTATGAAATAATTCAAAAAACCTAATTAGTTGTTGTTTCTTTTTCTTACAACATCCTAAATGATACATTATTTCAATTAAAAAAAAAAACGTAAAAGAGATCTAATTAGTTTCTTTTCATTAAAACAACTAAAAGGATACATTCTGAAAAAAAAAAACACAATTAAAGAAAGTTATGTTTCTGAGAGGAATCGAACCTGGATATAGTCAGCATAAAAAAAAGCGAGTCACGTCCAAACGACTTAACCATTGTGTTACAATTTTAATGTATAAGTAGAAAAAATTGCTCGTTCCCGCGAAAATAAAATAACATTAAATCATAAGAGTTCATTCTGTTTACTGACGTCATCAAAGTTTGCAGGTCGTGTCTCGGAAAAAAAAAACGTAACACGCCCGGTCGTATTCGAAGCCACTGCGTTTAAGGAATGAGGATGCAGGAAGATAATAAGCTCACTATATCATCATACATGAAGGAGTAGTTTAGCCTTCTGAGGAAATACGACAATTACGTAATATTATCTTGGGAGTTATTAGTATAAAACTGATAAACCTATTTATTAAACATTAATTTAAACTTATATTTAATAAAACTGGTTAAAACTAGTCTAAATTTAAAAGAAACTTATTTGTTAAATGTCAGAATGTTAAATTGTTCTCCAGATGTTACGTCAGTTACGGTGCAAATTCACCAAATATACTAAAATGTAATAAACATTTGTTCTGACCAATTCTGATGTCCCCAGATTTTCACTTGATTGTGTATGTCTAAACTGCAGCTTGTATTTTTCGTTTCTTCTTGATGATATGGAGAAAAGCTTTCTGTTATACGTCAGCTTGTGGCTGAAAATTAATAAATACACATAGTAATTTAAACCTGCTACAATTTATGAAAATTTACTAATTTAGAGTTTATAAATTAATGGATATAAATCGTATCTAATTTGATTAGCAATACATTTATATAGGCCTATATATACATTTCGATCTATTAAAATACCTATTTATGTATAAATAACCTATCTTGGCGTCCGTACGTACGTGCAGAATGGGAAATCGTCGGTATAAATAGTTTGGTTTGGTTTGTTGGTTTGCTTTGGTTGATTTGGTTAATTTGGTTGATTCGGTTGGTTGCTTGGTTTGTTCAGTTCGTTTGTTTGGTTGGTTGTTTGGTTTGGTTTGGGTTTGTTAGCATTGACGGGTAATACGTAACTTGTGACGCATGAAATGTAGGTCATTTCTGCACATTAGCAAGGTGGCATAAATAAGCACCCATTTAATTGTATTTAAAAATTCTGTAGTTTAATTGATTAGGACGGGGTTTTACATTACATCTAGATTTCCCGGGCAACGCTGGGCTTAATATCTAGTATATACAGTGCTTTTTTGTGCCGGTACGCACCGGTACAGCGGAAAGGGACCTTTTTCAGTGTTGGGAAAAATATCACTTTTCTTGTATTCTAACGTTTATTATTAATTTATTATATTTCTAATTTGTTAAAATTAAATTATTTTTAAAATTGCGCGCAATAAGAATTAATATATAAAATGCGAAACAGCGAACTGGTAGTTAAAAGTTAGGCATCACTGAGTACCGGCACCTATTTTTTTTTTTTACAAAAAAGCACTGTTATATATATATATATATATATATATATATATATATATATATATATATATATATATATATATATATATAAGGGACGCGGCGTCCATGTTGCCTGTGTTGCCTGCGGTAACAGTCTTATAAACAACTTTAAAATACAGAGGTAAATCAGAAAAAAAATGTATAGCAATTTCAGTTGCATGACAATATTTATAATGAATATATATATATATATATATATATATATATATATATATATATATATATATATATATATACTAATAAGAACAATGTTTTTGCCTCTACTCATACAGTCAAATGATAATTAGACCTATAAGCGAAAAATGTTGCCGATCTGAATTCGGGTTAGGTTTGCCATTCATTGTCTGAATTAAGGGGAAAAAACCACACATGAATATGTGTTATACTGATGCCGATAGTGCGACCGGCAACTAATTTTTAACTGCCAACTTTCACAGCAAATAATTATTTACTAACAGATTTTAAATATCCAGAATTATATAACAATTAAGAACATAATTTTATTATATTTCTGACTGAACAAAAAATAAAGCTATTAATCTATTGTCTAAATAGCATTTTAGATTGATCAAAATAATTTAGAACTGACAATAAAATATGATAGTTGGCAGCACTGCAGTAGACAAGCACTCCCAGCCTACGTCAGAATGTTTGTTTAGTCTCGTCACCTGTCATCAGGGAAATGGCGTCCATGTTGCCCGTGTTACTTGTGGTAACAATCATAATTATTAACAACTTTAAAATACAGAGGAAAATTAAAAAAAAATTCTAGCAATGTAAGTTGCATGACAATATTTCTATTGAATATATATACTACTAAGAACAATGTTTTCCTCTTTTCATAGAAACAAATATAATTAGACCTATAAGCGAAAAATGTTGCCGATCTGAATTCGGGTTACACTTGTATATATACGTTTGCCATTCTTTGGCTGAACTAAGGGAAAAAAACCACTAATGAATATGTGTTATACTGATGTCGACGGTGAGACTGGCAACTAATTTTTAACTGCCAACTTTCTCAGCAAATAATTATTTACTAACAGATTTAAAAATCCAGAATTATATAACAATAAAGAACATAATTTTATTTAATTTCTGACTGAACAAAAATAAAGGTATTGATCTATTGTCTAAATAGCATTTTAGATTGATCAAAATAATTTTGAACTGACAATATAATATGATAGTTGGGGGCACTGCAGTACACAAGCACGCCCAGTTTACGTCAGAATTTTTGTTTAGTCTCGTCACCTGTCATCCAACATCCCCCTTCCTGCCCGCCCCTCCCCATACATTTCCTTTTCCGCGAGTCGTAGGTACCACAAACTGATTTTTTAAAATGATTTTACAGCTTTTTTCAACATGAATATTGCAGGATAATCTAAGATGGTGGACATCAAATTTATCACTATAGCTCAAATAGTTTATGAGATATAACTTTTTGAAAAAGTGACTTTTTCATTTTTTCACTACACCTTCAAAAGTGCCATTTTTGCCAAGCGTTATCTGCAAACGTATTTCCTGTACTCCAAATCATTTACATTCAATACAAACACAAACATACATAGAACAAACTCAACTTTTTTCAAGGGTGTAAAATTATAATATCATTAAAATTTATGGCACTGAAAATGGGTTTTCATCATTTTTTAGAAAAAATGGGAGATAATTTTTCAAAATTCGTGACATTTCAAAAAATCATAATAAATATTGTAATCAACATACATAAGAACTAATTATATGAATCTGTAGGGTAACTTAAGCTATATACATTCAAATAGTCATGACATCTTCAGATTATTTATGATTAAAATAATTGTTAGAAAGAGGTAGGGTAAAAAAAAAACTAAAAAAATTGGTCATTTTAAAAAATTCACAAAAAAGAACTGTTTATTTATATATGAAAATGTAGGATATATCTAGCTCTTAACTATAAAATAGTCTTTAGACCAATTACTTTTACATATACAGTACACGGATGGATAAATCCATGCATGTAAAAAATTAATAAAAAATACCTTTCATCAGGGAAAAATCCACTATTAAGTATTATTTGAAAAGTTATATTAGTAACAATAGTAACAGTAACATTAGATGCATACATTTTAATTATATTCTAATTATTTCATAAGTCATGGAAAGCAAACAAATAATTTACGAATTTTACCACTTCAAGAGCTCACCTAAATAAGTGCAACTTTCGAAATTTAAGTTATTTTACTTTTAAGCTATTGTAAGCATATACCATTTAAATGAGTTATTAATGTACCATTTAATTGATCAGCAGGACCGGATTTAGACGACGTCAAAAGGCCCTAAGCTATTTAAGATATAGAAATGTTCCCTTAGCCCCACCGGGCAATCGGGGCAGAGGAAGTTTAGTATTCTTCTGTTTCTATAACCTCGACATATGAAGGGATTGTGTGTTAAGCCGCCTTTACTTCCCCAACTTAAGTCAGGTACACATTTAAAGCTGGGTGGACTTGTGAGACGACTTTGCACCAGATAACATGTCGACAGTCGACACCACTTGGCCATCCGTCATTTGGGATATGGGGCCCTTTATAATTCAAGAAATTGAATGGCAGTGCCAAATATCTAAACATGTATGGCAATCGCTCACTCTATCAATTTTTGGGGGCCTCCTAAAAAAGTGGGGGTCCTAAGCTATAGCTTGTGTAGGTTATATATAAATCCTGCACTGTTGATCAGCATCATTCTTTTTTTTTTTTAATTTCATCTTTCAATGCCTCTAATAGTAATAAAGGTTTATTTCTGGAGCTTTTCAAAACACATCTGTTTTGTTTCAATTCATGCTTACTTAGAGATAAAGTACTGTTTATTTTATCATTTAGTGATTTTAACTCTAATTTATAATTGATATAGAACTACTATTTCATCAAGGACATTCTTTCCAATTATTGACCCTACCATTAAAAGTTTTATTTGTTTTAATTGTTTTATTATGTTTTCATCTATTTCTCTGTTATTATTTATTTATCAAGACTTTGAATGTCTGTTGTTTGCTTAATAATATAAATAAAAATTGAATGAAAAGTTCATTAGTTAATCTCTGTAGTTTTAAAAGAACAGACTCCTTCAAGCGACTGTGAATATTTCTCTTATTCACTCCAAAAATTGCAACGCTTTATAATATATAACCCACATTCAAAATTGGTCCAAAAATTACATACTATACTGCTGATATGGTATTTCAACACATATAAAAGTCTTTTCTATGTGTTACTTTACTTGATTAACAGTTCTTTTTTTTTTTTGGATTTGTGAGAACCATGTTTAATTAAAGCTAAAAGATGTTCAAACTTTAATATATTTATAATACTCAAACTTAACTAATATTAATAATAAGATAATTAATAATAATACAAACGCATGAGTGGCTAAGAGATATTTTAATTAAAAACAAGCAATTAAGCCTGTTCCATTCTGGACACAGGACATGTTAGCGCATTTTCATATTATGTATCAGTACGTATGCTATCTTTCAGTAAATATTTGTAAATTTTGGAAATGTTTACAAATTCAATTGTGTAATGCATATATCTGAAAAAAGATATTAAAAAGACGTTTCTTTATAATTGAAAACAAAATTATTTTCTCTTAAATCTAACTATAAGTGGCAGTTCTTTTTTTTTCACTTCCGTTCAATAACCATTTCATTTGATGCGCGTGTTATGTATTGTTGTAACCCTCTCAATTCTAGCACATGTAGCCCTCATATTCTAACACACGGCGCTGCACCATTCGTCACCTGGACAGGTGTGTAAATAAGAGATGTGGGTGGGGGTGAAACAACAGTCGTTCCCCTCCCCCTTCTCATCTGGCGCTAGGCGCTAGCATCAGGACGGTGCATCGAGACCAGTCACGTGACCTATATGTGACTGAAATAGGACTCATAATTGAAACATTCTAAATTGTAGTCATTTAATCGTCCGAAAACTCCGTCAATTGTTGTTTTATATAAAGTACGGGAAGTAAGTCATGTTGAATAACTGTTACAAAAATAAATAATGATTACGCCCCTTTGATTAGCTTTTATTATTTATATTTAAAATATAAGCAAAACGGTACATAAAAAACTCTTATATTTTGGCCCTGAGAGGTCAAATCGCAAAATGGACTTTTGATGTACACTTGGCAGGCCAAGACCTACACAATGATATATACATCATGGGTCTAGGACTTATGGTTGCTTAGATATAGGGCGCTCCATTGTTAATATAGCTTATATAGTAAAAAACGGTACTTTATAAGCCCCCTTTTACGGCCCTCAGAAATCAGATCGCGAAATGGACTTTTGATGTACACTTGGCAGGCCAAGACCTACACAATGATATATACATCATGGGTCTAGGACTTATGGTTGCTGAGATACAGGGCGGTCCATTATTAATATAGCTTATATAGTAAAAAACGGTACTTTATAAGGCCCCTTTTACGGCCCTGAGAGGTCAGATCGCGAAATGGAAAAAAGTCATTTCTTGGCAGGCCAAGACCTACAAAATGATATATACATCATGGGTCTAGGACTTATGGTTGTTGAGATCTAGGGTGATGACGGACAGACGGACAGACAGACGGACAGACAGACAAAACGGGGACAATAGAGCATTTTTTTCGAAAATGCTCTAAAAATACAGGTGTAACAGTTACATATGTCCATGACTTGCCATTTGCCTCTTTCAAAACCAGAGTTAAAGAAGTAATAACTGTATTACTAGTCTAGTAGCCAAGGCAATAAAGGTATTCCTCCAACTAGCACAGAAACCTTCTTTCTATAAAGTATTGAGTTGTACACCGTCTGATAAAGATAATAATGACATTTAAAAATGGTTCTGACTTAGATAATAGTGAATTTAAGCATAGACTAAAAATGACAGTTATAATACAACAATAATTGAAAAAAATATCCATTCAAAAATATTTATGTTAATTCGGTCGGCCTACAATCTACTATATGTTTATATTGACAACCAATTACCGACCACGTGACCTGTTATATTTGTTTAAATTTGAGATAATAAAACTATCTAACAACGGTAAAAAAAATGTATACTAGTCAATTTTGAGTATGTTATCTCTTAGAAAAAATTATAATCTCTCTAAAAAAATAGCCAGAAAAAATAGAAGTTTCCGCAAACATGAGGGGTATCGTCCCATGTACAAAAGCATCAAAATGGCCTCGAGGTTTATCATATTAAAGTTATTATAACTACAACAGTAAACATTTCTAAAGAAATATATAGCTAAAAGAGTAATAAACAAATAATGTAACTATTTATCTACAAGTTTTTATCGTTTTTACTTACCAACTAGGTGTTTAAGTCCCAATAAAGTTCAATTCATTGTGACTGGTGTAGCGTTGTCAACTTAATTGTCGGCCATTTTCACGGTCGTGCAAGAATGGGTAAAAAATGTGTGTTATATGCTATTTCTTAGCGCTCTTCGCTTTTGGGCCATGCTTACAAATTAAGTTTTATTATCGTATTTTAAAAGCAAAATGGACAGGCTTTCTAATGATACTAAAGACAAACCTACAAAATAAAAAAAAAAATCACATAATAATTTACTTTTTATTATGATTTTTATTATTAAAAATATTGTTAAATATAATTTAATTAAATGTTTAATATGGTTGTAAAGGGCATTCATTTTCGCACACATTGATATATTTTGCATTACTGTCGGACGAATGGCCCAGGAGCGTACGGAGATTGAAAATAGGATAGTCAATTTAGATCGCGCGTCGGCCGGTAAAAAGTGACTTCGCTGATGGTTTATATTTAAAAGATTCAACCTTTTGATTTAAATCAACGTAATTAAAAATTACATATTATTATAGGGCTTACAAAATACTTTAAAATGGTATAATCGTTTTTGAGATTTGATCAGTTTTACGTAGAGAAATCATTAAGTTAAAACTATCCAAATATTGACTACAGCGCCGCAAAACCACGATTTTGAGCCAGTTTGTGGTACCTAATTTTAGCGATAACACAATTGGAGTCAACTCTTTTTAATTGCTGGATGCTTCTGTAACTGAAAGATTTTTTTTAATTGTTAGAGCGCTCAGCATAGCGATAAAACATTTTATTTTATTATTGTACATTTCTGTTCTTTAAACACAATGGGTGTATTCGAATGTTGTAAAAAAAAACATAAGTAAGTACGTTGAATTAAAACATTCTAGATGTAGTGAGATTGAAAAACAATTTTCTTTGTATTTTAAATCTTCATGTTTTTTCATTTAATTTTTGAAAGAAAAGTAAGAAAAATTCACTATAGGAATTTCGTTTAGTTAACGCTTGTAGCTTTTACGTGGTGATTTTTGATTTTCATATTTTCTGTTGCACTTACCAGCGCGTAACAGATTTTAGCTTGTTTTACTAGCCCATTTCCATCAGAAAACTACAGTACAGCGTCTAATTAGATGAAAGTAGTAAATGTTTAACAATCGAGATCTACCGACACAGCCAACACATCAAACTCAGAAGTTTTTGATCGAATAGTAAAAAGACGCACCCCAACCATATATCTTATACAAAAGGAAATTATTAATCCAGAATAACTGATTGAAAACATAAGTTGCCAAACTTTCATATTAAACTTTTATCCATTCTTGCAAAAATTCTTCAGTCGACAGGTTGTTTTCTGACCTAAGACATATAAGTAACATCAAAATAGCCAATATCAGAACAGAGTAACCGGATGCCATTGATGTCAATGAGAAATTCACTTTTTTTAAAGATAAAGGGAAAAAAAACTTTTAATGACAAAGTGATTGAGTTATTCATACAAAAGAATCAACGAATGAAGCTAAACTATAAGTAGTCATCATAGTAGAGGTAATTTAACATGTAATGATTAGGTTATCTTAGAAGTATTGTATGTAAAAGAAAGTTTAATACCACTAATGACCGGTAACACCCTTGCAAAGTCACGCCTCGTCCCTGATATATATGTATATATATAAAATTATATGACACACATAAATATATATATATGGGAGTAAAGTTTTAAGTTTCTATAGGATTTGTGTATTTTATAAATATTAAGTTTTTAGAGCATTTTTTTTTATCAAAAATGCTCTATTGTCCCCGTTTTGTCTGTCTGTCATCACCCTAGATCTCAACAACCATAAGTCCTAGACCCATGATGTATATATCATTTTGTAGGTCTTGGCCTGCCATGTGTGCAGCAAAAGTTTTTTTTGCGATCTGACCTCTGAGGGCTGGACATCAGTTTTTTACCGTTTTTTACTATATAAGCTATATTAATATTTATGTCATTTTCATGGCCCCATTCTACACCTTATACGTTCAATAACCCATTCATTTGGTGCGAAATACTGCAGCACGTAGTTTCACCAAGATTGACGTCACACGTGTTCTGCACAGTAGAGTATTTATTCTTCAGCCACAATAATTTTATTTTCGAAAAACATCCTTTACAATTACACAATTGAATTCATAAACATTTCCAAAATTTACAAATATTTACTGAAAGCTAAAATACGTACTGATGCATAACACAAAAATGCGCTAACACGTCCTGTGTCCAGAATGGAACAGGCTTAATTGCTTGTTTTTGTTAACTTCGAACTAACATTTTTAGTACTTTGTATTTGAAGAATTTTTTTTTATTTCTTTTTTTTTAATAAATTTGTATATTTCTTAAGAATATATCAAGTCCTTCCGAACAAGATCCCAGTACAATATCATCTAATGAACACTGAAATCCAATAATTAACTGACCTCGTCTACTTTAATAGCTGGGCCAAAGAACGACCTCACCATACAAGGGTAATCGTCTAACTGACTGTTTTTCCACTGTCCAGCTACACACACCCACAGAGAACACAACTCAGTCTCCAGTTACACACTCATGCTCTCCCCCCACCATATTAACCTGACATTTCTCCTTCCTTTCGAACAAAAAATCATTTTTTTCATTAAACCAAAACCATCAAAAAATGTCATAAGCACAGTCTAATTCCACTATAAAATAATATCAAATCAGGATCTCGGACCCATTCATGCCACGATCCAACATTTGTTCCACATAAATATGATGCCATAATTCGACTTTATATGTTCCCACCCCTTGCCCAAAATAATGCTGCACATCCCAGTATTCAAGTGATAGTTCATAAAGAATAGGGTATTATTAATAATGTGAACCTCCTTTTACAACAAAACCTATTACAATTACAAAATCAAAATATATTTCCATGAATATATTGCAAGCACTATTAAAATGATAATGTAATTGTCGTTAACTAAATAGTTTATTTTTCCCGTCATAACGTCAGTCCTCTGGAACAAGCAGATAAAAGGTTCAGTTGGGTTGTCGGGACAAAATGTCAGCCAAAACATTCTGTTTCCCTGGTATGGGTTCGATGGTAAATTGGTAGTCCTGGAGGATTAACGTACATTTAATCAGCTCGCTACTAGGTATCCTTTTGTCATTTAATGCTGCTAGTGGTTTGTGATCAGTGTTTATAGAGAACTTTTTGCCTAGCAGGTATTTGGCAAGATTTGTTACAGCCCATACAATGGCATAACACTCTTTCTCAATGGTTGAATAGTTTTATTCTGTCCTTGTTAGTTTTTTACTGATGTAGTAGACAGGGTGGTCTGTAGTGCCACATCTCTGGTACAGACAGGCCCCGAGGCCCACGCTACAGGTATCGGTCGCCAGGACGAATGGCCGAGATATATCTGGTAATCTCAAAATAGGTTCCTGTGAGAACGTTCGCATTACCATGTTTAGCGAACGATCGCAATCGTCTGTCCATGTGACTTTGTTGGGCTTGTCTTGTTTCGTTAATTCTGTTAGCGGTAGAACTAGATCAGCAAAATGGGGCATGACTTTCCGATAAATGTTTATGAGGCCTAACAATGCTCGTACCTCCTTTTTGGTTGGTGGTGGTCTTAGGTCCAATATTTTTGTCACTGTGGAATCTATGGGTGCAACCGTGCCATTCTCGATCCTGTGTCCAAAGAACTGTATCCGTCTAGCTCCAATCACCATCTTTGAAGGAGATACGGTTAGGTTGTCTTGGCGCAGCGACCTGAAAATATTTTCCACGTCAACACGTTCTTCCCAGTTGTTGCTAAATATGCAAATATCATCTATGAATGTCACAGTCCGTTACGTCCCTCTGAGTAACTTTCTCATCATTTTGGTAAAGTGGTGCATTCATAAGACCAAATGGCATAACATTCCAATGAAATAGACCTAAATGTGTTGTAAATGCGGTTAGATGACGTGATTCTGGTTAAATGTTAATTTGCCAGTATCCTCTGCTGAAATCTTCTGTGTACACATGCTTGCACTTACCAATGTGGTCAGTACATCCTCAACGTCTGGATCTGGGATGGTTACCTTATTCAATTTCCTGAAATCCACACAAAGGCGCAGTTGACCCGATTTCTTCTTCACTCGAACTATTGGTGCTGCATACGACGAATTGGAATGATCAATCAATTTCAATTTTAAGAGGTTCGAGATTTCCTCCTCGACCTGTTTTTTGTAGTGTAACGGTGTAGTATGTGGCTTCTGTCTAATGGGTGTTTTCGATGTTAGTTTAATATCATGCTGTATCAAATCAGTATTTCCAGGGACATCAGTTATTATGTCTTGGTAGGCAATAATCATTTCTTTAAACTTCTGGTTTGTCTCCTGTGGCATTTCTTGGTCCAATTCCACTGTTGTAACCATCTCTGCTGATGTTGGTGCGTGAATGTCTGGGTTGTCGTCAATGTCGACTGCTACAGCCGTAACTATGTTTGCGGAATAACATCTATAATCCATTGTTCACATTCAGCTGGGGGAATGTTAAATTTCCTAAGCAAGTTAACATGTAATGTTGACTCTCTTTTGTTTATTTCGACCATATAATCAACATCAGTTACCCTTCTTATCACACGAAAAGGGCCCTGCCACGTTAATCCCCTTTTACTATTGTGTGGAAGCCTCACCAAAACTCGGTCGTTTTCACTAAGTTCCCTGAGATAGCGATTCTCATTCTTGTTATCGTGGTAATAACAATTTGCCCTTTCAGTATTCATCTTAGCCAATCTAAAGGAGTCTGTTATTGCTTCTCTCGTGTTGATCACTAGTTCATACTGTGGCATGATTATCTGCTGTGGTAACAATGTTTCCTAGTGGACTCATAGGATTCACCCCGAATAATAGTTCGAAGGGAGAGTGTTACGTCGTGGATAGTCCTTATGCTAATCCTTGCCACGAACAGATCGCTGTCTAGAAGTATGAGAGAGTAGATGTTGATGTTCTGGTGACAATATTTCTATTTTCACAGCTCACTTCAGTCTCCGTCTATTTAGTCAACAAATACCGGTTTTTTTATATATATATATATATATATATATATATATATATATATATATATATATATATATATATATATATACATTAGGGTGCATCACCAAAAATTTTTTCTAATAATTGATCTGTCTGCTATTTAAATTTGTTCCATTGATCAAAAAAAGCATTGTGTAAAAAAATAAAAAAATATTTGACAATATTTAGAGGTCCCCCGGACTTTAACAAAGTTTGCATAATTAAGCGAAAACTAGATAAAACCATCATTCTTGTAAAGTCTTACAGACTTACATACAACAAGTGAAGCGCTATATAAATTGTTTTATAGTCTTTGGTTTTATAATGTTTGGTAGCTATGATTGATTTTGATAAGCAGTTGTGCTAGAAATAAAATTTAAAATTCACATTTTATTAGCAAAAACAACACTTTTCCTTACCGCATATTGATGACCAAGGCAAGCATTTTAATTTTTTTATTTATATTATTTTAATTTCTGATACACACGACCTATAAAATCAGAACATGGAAATGATATGAAAAACAACAATAAAATGTTTACACCTTCTAAGGAAATGCTGGCTGACCCTGGCATCACTTCAACAGTTGCATATCCAGTTATTACTGCGTCTCCTGCCTCGCGAACAAAGAAACCACAAACTCTTCTGAAAACTGAATTGTTTGGCATTGGCCCTGCAATCTGTGTTGATAATGCTATAATTACTGGAATTCTTCGACTACCAACTTGTTTACAAGTTTTGAGGTGCATGATGTATCACTGCAATGTAGCAGCACATAGTGAGCGTCCAGGTTCTCTTGGTGCACCTTCTCGATTTACAACTGCCAAAATTGTGCTGAATCAAGTTACTGCTTTCTACGAAAAAGCAAACATTCCAATGGTGACAGAGAGGAGAGCTTGTGAGAAGATTGTTCAGCTTCTTGATGAATACAATAAACTTCGTTCAATTGATAAAAGTCGCCGAAACACACCAGCCACCAAACGTAAACTGGAACAAATGAAATCTATGTTGGCAACAACTTTTCAACTGTGGCCACCAAATGTCGAGACTATTATCAAGAATGCAGAAGATCTAGCATTCTTGAGGTCTATGAAAGGAGACAGGTCTTCCAGCTTTGGATCATTTGACAAAACACTTGCAAAAAAAGTCGCTCGACGCCATTCACGAGATGTCGCAACATTGGAAAGTCAGAAACGCGCAAGAGAAGAAAATGCAGCATGTTCAACGACATCAGTACCTTCCAGCGAGGGTAGTAGTGACGAACCCGATGATTCTACTTCTAAATCCGAAGATAATATGGAGTTTGTTGATAACTGTTTGGATGATATAATGTCATTGCAAAAGCGAAGAAAGCCAACAGGAGCTCTGGTATTTGTACCTCCAGATGTTTTAAGCCGACCAAATCTTGTGTCACTAGCGACAAGATTAAAGATTACACCAACACAGCAGGCAGCTTTCACACAGGGCCTTATTAGCGAGTCTGGGGGTGATGTATCAATGGTGGCTTCTTCCTATGCCACTGCAGATCGTTCACGTCGCAAAGTTGTAAGATATCTACAAAGATCCACGACTCCTGGGAACCACCCAAACTCTGCACTCTCCACTGGGATGGCAAACTGACACCTTCTCTAAAAAATCATTGTGTCACTGAAGAACGCATAACAGTTGTTGTCGGTGATGCAAAGCAATTGAAACTTCTAGGAGTGCCAAATTATGCCAAGGCAACAAAGAAACCCGTTGGTGAAATAATTGCAGAATTGACCATGAAGCTAATGACAGAGTGGCATTGTAATGGTTGTATCGTTAATATGACATTCGACAAAATAATATCAAACACTGGTCATGAGACTGCTGCCTGCATTGCCATACAAAATATGCTGCAACGTGCTCTTCTGTGGTCAGGGAGTTGGTGGCACATGATTGGTCTCACGTTTGTAGTTCGTTTACGTTAACTGATCATGATCTGAAGGCTCAAGAGCGACTGACGATAATGAGAGATGCGGTAATTGCACATGCCAACTATAGTAAACAAACCGAATTCTTGCGAGACGACTACCACGAATTCCTTAAGCTGTCCCTTGTTTACCTGAATGCTACAAATAAGGAGGTTAACTTTAAAAGTCCAGGTGCCCTGCACAAAGCAGGGCAAAGCTGATATATTGCCTCAAGATTGCACTGTGTGAGAAACAAATTCAATTATTGCCTCCAGGTACTATTACCACACGTGATCAAGTGCCAAAGATTCGTGCATTTGCTACATTTGTAACACATGTTTATGTCGTGTGGTGGCTCACTTGCAAAAAGAGTGTGGATGCACCATGGAATGATCTACAGCTCTACAAGCGACTTTTGGATTAAAACGATGTCAATAGAGACATATCCAAGTCAGTAATCCGTGCCCTTAATAGGCATCTGTGGTACCTTACTGCTGAAATGATCCCTCTTGCTCTGTTCAGCAATGAAGTACCTGTGTTGGAAAAGCGAGCTCTAGCAGATGCTCTGCTAAGGCTTCGACCAGTGGTTGCCTTCCAAACTCCACAGAATCGATTTGGAAATGGTTGGGGAAAACCACGATTCCAATCAATTGATTCTAAAACTCGGTTGTGTGATCTGGCTGGAGTTGACTCGTGGTTTACTATATACAGACTTCAACTGGATACATGATTCCTCCAACTGCCTGTTGATGATTGGTGCCAAACAGCTTCTTACATTGCCAGTGCAGAAAACGTTGCTGCTATTAACGTTGTTAACGATTGTGCCGAGAGAGGAGTGAAACTGGCATCTGACTTTGTTAAAGCAGCGCGAACGGGTGAACATTTTCAAAACATTCTTCAAGTGGTAGAAATGGACCACAAAAACATCTCAAATTTGCGTAAACCTTACAAACGTGCAACAAAGTGAAACTGAATTAAATGCAACAGTAATAAATAATTTAATACTTTAATGTAATTTTTATATAGGCTAGAATAAACTTTTTTTTCTTTACATGTCATGTTTTGTGATTTCTTGTGCGGGGGGGGGGGACCTCTAAATCAACTCTAATTTGAAAAATATTTTACACAAGTTATTATTAATGATATTAGAACAAATCAGAAACATAGACAGCTCAAAAACAAACAATCAATTTTTTCCTCTATTGTGGTGATGCACCCTAATACACACACACACACACACACACACATATATATATATATATATATATATATATATATATATATATATATGGGGAAGGTTATAGGACAGGTTTCGTTTCATATCGATGGGTAGTTTAATTGTAATTAATTTTTTTTTATTTTAGTATTTTACTATATTAAAGTAATCTCGACGGCGCCATAAATAAAATTCCTCTGTGACGTCATTTCCCTATGATCGAATAAAGCTTGCGCGCTGGTGCTGTATTGTGCCTTTGTGATGCAAAGAATTGTTGATGTTTTTTCATGCTCTCTGATTTGTACAGTTTGAAGAAGGTAAAGGAATGAAGAAGGATTTTAGAAGAAGTGTGAAACCATAATAATAAGTATATATATATATATATATATATATATATATATATATATATACATAGAGAGAGAGAGGGGGGGGGAGGGAGAGAGAGATAAAGAGAGAGAGAGAGATAAAGAGAGAGATAGAGGGGGCAGGGGGGAGAGAGAGGAAAGGGGGGAGGGAGGGAGGGAGGGGGAGAGAGGAAGGAGTGGGATGGACAGGGAGAAAAGGAGGGAGAGGGAGCAAGGGGAGAGGGAGAGAGAAAGGAAGGGAGGGAGAGAGGGGGTAGGGAGGGAGAGAGAGGGGAGGGAGGGAGAGAGAGAGAGGGGTGGGAGGGAGAGATAAAGAGTGAGGGGGGCAGGGAGGGAGAGAGAAATAAAGAGAGAGAGAGAAGGGGGGAGAGAGGAAAGGAGGGTAGGAGGGAGGGAGGGGAGAGAGGGAGGGAGGTGGGTGGACAGGGGGAGAGAAGGAGGGGGAGAGGGAGATGGGAGAGGGAGCAGGGGGGAGAGGAAGATGGGAGAGGGAGCAGGGGGAGAGGGAGAGAGAAAAGAAGGGAGGGAGAGAGGGGGTAGGAAGGGAAATAGAGGGGAGGGAGGGAAAGCGAGGGAGGGAGAAAGGGAGGGAGGGAAAGGAAGAGAGGGAGGAGGAGGGAGAGAGAGGAAGAGAGGGAGACGGGAGAGGGAGGGAAAGAGGATTGGAGAAATGGGAGGGAGTGAGAGATAAAGAGAGAGAGAGGGCAGGGAGGGAGAGAGGGGGAGGAGGAAGGTGGAGAGAGGGGGGACGGGGGTGAGAGAAGAAGGGAGGGAGATAGGGAGAGAGAGGGAGATGGGAGAGTTAGAGAGGGAAGGAGAGGGAGGGAGAAAGGGAGGGAGGGAAAGAGAAAGGGAGAGAGGGGTAAGGAGGGAGGGGGAGGGAGGGAGAGAGGGGGAGGTAGAAAACAAAAGGTAAACAGAAAACCTTATTTTAAACCCGGGCAAAGCCGGGTACTGGCAACTAGTATATCTATACTTATAAGAGGCATTTGTTGTCTGTCTGTCTGTCTGTCTGTTCCCTTATAACTCAAGATCCAGAAAACCAAATAATGTGAAATTTGTTACACATACACATAATTACATGGGGAAGGTTATAGGACAGGTTTCGATTCATCTCGATGGGTAGTTTAATTGTAATTAATTTTTTTTTATTTTAGTATTTTACTATATTAAAGTAATCTCGACGGCGCCATAAATAAAATTCCTCTGTGACGTCATTTCTCGATGTTCGAATAGAACTTGCGCACTGGTGCTGTATTGTGCCTTTGTGATGCAAAGAATTGTTGATGTTTTTTCATGCTCTCTGATTTGTACAGTTTGAGGAAGATAAAGGAATGAAGAAAGATTTTAGAAGAAGTGTGAAGCCATAATAATAAGTATATATATATATATATATATATATATATACATAGAGAGAGAGAGAGGGGGGAGGGAGAGAGAGATAAAGAGAGAGAGATAAAGAGAGAGATAGAGAGGGGGCAGGGGGAGAGAGAGGAAAGGAGGGTAGGAGGGAGGGAGGAAGGGGGAGAGAGGAGGGAGGGGGATGGACAGGGGGGAGAAAAGGAGGGAAATGGGAGAGGGAGCAGGGGGAGAGGGATCAGGGGGAGAGGGAAAGAGAAAGGAATTGAGGGAGAGAGGGGGTGGGAGAGAGGGAGGGAGAGAGAGATAAAGAGTGAGGAGGACAGGGAGGGAGAGAGGAAATGAGGGAAGGAGGAAGGAGGAGAGAGTGGGAGGGAGAGAGAGATGGAAAGGGGAGGGAGGGAGAAAGGAGGGAGAGAGGGGTTAGGGAGGGAGAGAGGAGAGGGAAGGAGAGAGGGAGAGGATGGAAGAAATGGGAGGAAGATATAAAGAGAAAGAGGGGGCAGGGAGGGAGAGAGAGGGAAGGAAGAGGGAGGGAGGATGGAAGGTGGGAGAGAAGGAGGGGGAGAGGGGAGAGAGGGAGATGGGAGAGAGGGAGATGGGAGAGAGGGAGGGAGAGGGAGGGAGAGGGAGGGAGGGAAAGGGAGAGAGGGGGAGGGAGGGAGAGAGAGAGAGATGAAGCGAGAGAGGGGGTAGGGAGAAAACAGAAGGTAAACAGAAAACCTTGTTTTAAACCCGGGCAAAGCCGGGTACTTGCAACTAGTATATATATATATATATGTCTATACTTATAAGACGCATTTGTTGTCTGTGTGTCTGTCTGTTCCCTTATAACTCAAGATCCAGACAAACAAATAACGTGAAATTTGTTACACATACACATAATTACATGGGGAAGGTTATAGGACAGGTTTCGTTTCATCTCGATGGGTAGTTTAATTGTAATTAATTTTTTTTTATTTTAGTACTTTACTATATTAAAGTAATCTCGACGGCGCCATAAATAAAATTCCTCTGTGACGTCATTTCCCGATGATCGAATAGAACTTGCGCGCTGGTGCTGTATTGTGCCTTTGTGATGCAAAGAATTGTTGATGTTTTTTCATGCTCTCTGATTTGTACAGTTTGAGGAAGGTAAAGGAATGAAGAAGGATTTTAGAAGAAGTGTGAAGCCATAATAATAAGTATATATATATATATATACATATATATATATATATATATGTATATATATATATATATATATATAGAAAGAGAGAGAGAGAAAGAGAGGGGGGAGAGAGAGAGATAAAGAGAGGGAGAGAGAGGGGGGGCAGGGGGAGAGAGAGGAAAGGAGGGTAGGAGGGAGGGAGGGAGGGGGAGAGAGGAGGGAGGGGGTGGACAGGGGGGAGAAAAGGATGGGGAGAGTGGGAGATGGGAGAGGGAGTAGGGGGAGAGGGAGCAGGGGGAGAGGGAGAGAGAAAGGAAGGGAGGGAGAGAGGGGGTTAGGGAGGGAGAGAGAGAGGGGAGGGAGGGAGAGAAGGGAGGGAGGGAGAGAGATAAAAAGTGAGGGGGACAGGGAGGGAGAGAGAGGGAATGAGGGAGGGAGGAAGGGGGAGATAGGGGAAGGAGAAAGAGAGTTTGAAATGGGAGGGAGGGAGAAAGGAGGGAGAGAGGGGTTAGGGAGGGAGAGAGAGGGGATGGAAGGAGAGAGGGAGAGGATGGGAGAAATGGGAGGAAGAGATAAAGAGAAATAGGGGGCAGGAGGGAGAGAGAGGGAAGGAGGAGGGAGGAGGGATGGACGGGGGAGAGGAGGGGGAGAGAGGGAGAGGGGAGAGGGAGAGGAGGGAGAGAGAAAGGGAGGGAAGGAAAGAGAAAGGAACGAAGGGAGAGAGGGGGTAGAGAGGGAGATAGAGGGGAGGGAGTGAGAGAGGGGAGAGGGTGGGAGAGAGGGAGGGAGAGATAAAGAGTGAGGGGGGCAGGGAAAGAGAGAGGGAATGAGGGAGAGAGGAAGGGGGAGAGAGGCGGAGGGAGAGAGAGGTGGAGAGGGGAGGGAGGGGAAAGGAGGGAGGGAGAGAGGGGTTAGGGAGGGAGAGAGAGGAAGGGAAGGAGAGAGGGAGAGAGAGGATGAGAGTAATGTGAGGAAGAGATAAAGAAAGAGAGGGGGCAGGGAGGGAGAGAGAGGGAAGGAGGAAGGGGGAGAGAGGGAGGGAGGGGGATGGACAGGGGGAGAGAAGGAGGGGGAGAGGGGAGAGAGGGAGATGGGAGAGGGAGGGAGGGAGGAAGGGAGGGAGGGAAAGGGAGAGAGGGGGGAGGGAGAAAACAAAAGGTAATTAGAAAACCTTATTTTAAACCCGGGCAAAGCCGGGTACTTGCAACTAGTATATATATGTATATATATATATATATATATATATATATATATATATATATTGACGCCAGTTCTCCTCGCATACAGTACTTCAGTTTACGTCACACTCTTCCGCTCCTGCTCTCTAGTTCTCAGTCTCTCTCTTGTCTCTCCTCCTTTCTCTTTACTCCTCTCTCCGACTCTGCTATCTAGTCCTCAGTCTCTCTTCTCTCTGTGTCTCTCTCCGACTCTGTCTCACATACAAAATCGTCCAGCTTATATATACAGCAAACGATTGGCTTGGCATCCCTGATTTATTATTCCTAATTAATTCTTAACCCACTAACTCTGGTCTGGGACGTGGGAAAGAGATTGGACATCTAAACAAGGGGCCTGTGAAACTTTCTAACTCAGCTTCCCTGGTCCCCAAACTTCATGGTTCTGTGAGCATCCCGACCTCCCCCCTAGTAATCTGACACGGGAACGACACACCCCCTTCCCGAGCTGGCGACTCCCAATCAATTAACAGCCTCCCACCTAGGGATCTGACACGGTGACCTAGGTCACAATGACACACCCCTTTCCCAAGCTGACTTTTGTTCCTCAGTGGTATTGCTTCTGGCCATCTTGAACATAGGTCAATCATAGTTAAAATATAGCGATGCCCCTAGCTGATTGACTAGCAAGTGGACCGATGATAACATCCGTCACTGTTTGGAATGATAATGATGGGATATCTATGGACTGTAGGGTTGCTGTATGCTTCGAAATGAAATTAACTCTCTGGCATATTGAGCATGACTTTACAAATGTTGATGTGTCCTTAGACATATTCGGCCAATAGAAATGTTGTTTCAACCTCTGATATGTTTTTTTTTACTGTCATGTGTCCGGCAAGCGGTAAGGAGTGACACCTGACCAGTATTGTGTATCTATAAATCTTAGGGACTACCAGTTGTACTCCATCAGCTGTTGGAGTCATTCTTGTGAGATAACTATTTCTCATTGTAAAATAGGGCTTCGTTTGGTCTCTGATTCCCACTGAATGAAAAAGTGGCTTTAGGGACTCGTCCACACTCTGCTGGACTTTAAACTCTTCAGGCTATGGACCAAAATCCTCCACTGTTGACTGTGGTTTTTCAGTGTCATTTGTCTCACGGTACTGACTCGCTCTCGTGTGTACAAGAGTATCGGTACCTATACCTCTTGGTTATCATCATCCTTCATATGTTGATCTAATGGTATGTGAGATAACTCTTCTTTCTCACCCTCCAAAGTAAGGCAATTTCTTTTGTACATTTTTCTATCATTTACCAAATCAAGTATCTCCTCCTTTGTACAATCTTTAATATTTGTTAAGTTTCCTAGTATGACTATTGCTTTGACAGTGCCTGAGATAAATGGTGTTTCGATGACAATTTCCGCCGTTGGATATTTCTTTTGCGTGCCATCTGCTAGTATAATTTCATCCTCGTATGGCAAAAACTGATGGTCCTGAACCAAGCTTCTTCTCACTACAACGATAACTGCCCCTGTGACTCTTAGTAGCTCTGCAACACAATTATTTACCAGTGCAGGAAAAAAATAATTTTCCCCTTGGGCTTAGATCCGCTGCTACTGGTCTAGATGTGCTATCATTCCGTCTGGATTGCACTGGTTTAGATGTGCTATCATTCCGTCTGGATTGCACTGGTCTAGATGTGCTATCATTCCGTCTGGATTGTACAGGTCTAGATGTGCTATCATTCCGTCTGGATTGTACAGGTCTAGATGTGCTATCATTCCGTCTGGATTGTACTGGAGATGGTGATCTGTTTCTCCGGCCCTCTACATCCGGGTAATCTGCCTGTGATTATCGGAAAGGCACTGAATTCCTGTGTTGTATGCGGCCTCGGAACGACATTTATTAGTTTATCGCAAAAAATTGCAATTTATCACACTTTTTATGACTATTTTCTTTCGTTTCGTATATTTTCAGTTTAACATTAAAAAAAAAACACGACCGAATTCCAGAGATGTTGCTGCCAATTTAGCATTTACAATGGAGAAACTAATGGAACATAATTAAAAAAGGATTACATAGGAAAAACAGTGCCATGAGAAACAATAATGCCCAGCCTGAAAAAGGAATAAGAAAAATTAATCAAACTCATTATATATTAAGGACATATAATATGATCACGCTTTCTAGGCATGTGCTATCAGTAGGCATCAAATCCATGTTGGGAGCTTTGCTTGAGACCCGACAATGAACCTGGGTTGCGTGATCAACATGGTCAATTAAGAGGGGAGATGAAAGTTTCACCTGTCGATGTAGGGATGGAGCGGTGAAGGTGGGGATAAATTCTAAACCCTACAGGAATAAACAGTAGCTAGAGAAACATTGAAGCCTGACTCCCATAGGGCATGAAAAAATAAATAACACATTTTATATTAATGGGCTAGATGCCCTTTATGCCCAAATGGGCCATTTATTTTTTATCACTATGTCTTAGGTGTAGAATGGGGCCCTGGATCCCTCTAGCATAAATTTGGTTTAAATAATTTTTGTCATGCCCTCTAAAGGCTGGGCATCGGTGTTTCTTAAGGTACCGTTTTTTTGCAGTATAGCCTATATTAATAATTATGCCATTTTCTGGGCACCGTTTTACACCATTAACGTATAGATGAAAAATAAATGGTCCTTTGAGACTCAAGAGCATCTATCCCTATAACATAAAATTAGTGTTTTATAATGCCCTGTAAAATATGTTCAAACGCGAAACTCTATCAGTTTTACTTTAGACGCCATAAAAAATCAAATGATCGAAGTAGATATGTTCACTCAATTTACAGCTTAAACACTCCATGCGATTGACTTATCTAGCAAAATTATTTTACGATTCTCGAATTAAAATTGGATGGGGATGGTGATAAATAAGTTTCGCATGTGCGCAACAAAATGCTATTAAGCAGACTCTGCACGAATCTGTGTATAGTTTTTTTTTTATTTATCATCATTAAATAAATGCTTATCGAAACACTTTTCTCCTTTTATTAAAAGTATACATTGATTTTATAAAGAGTCAGTAACACAAGTAAAAATATATTCGTACTATTAAACAAATATTCTACACTATATATTGTTATAACTCTCTCATTGCGGTCGGTATTACGCGATTATCTGGGAATTCCCTATACCAGCGCACCGGGAGGATTAGCAATTGAAAGCGGTGACGGTATGAGCGGTTTGACATAGAAACAGCAGAGAAGAAAGAGAGAAACGAAGCCGGCAAGAACAGTGGCCATGGTGGTTGTTTATTGTTTATAATCATTAAATGCTTTTTATGGAACCTACGCCTGTGTGTTCAGATATTGAACTGTGAGAGCATTTAACAATATTTAAACGTTGTAGTTTAAAGTATACATTTAATATCTAAAAAATCGAAAACTAAAAAGACTATAAATATATAACTAAACGTGCATCTTTATAGATAGTATGAATGATATATAAGGTAGGAAAATAAATACAGTTATTTCCCTTTGACTTTTTCGGTGTCGCGGCTAAACCAACAGAGGTGTCGGTGGATGGGCCACCGCGACACCGACAGGGGCAAAGGGAAATAACTGTTGCTAATTGCTGTAGGAACTTAGGTCACTCTTTTTCTAAATACGTCATGTTAAACATGATACAACATAAAATGAAGAACTTTTCGGAAAGAGTCCTTTAAAATATAATATCAACCAATTTATATTAATCAATGATTTGATGTTATTTTCATAAATTAAATATAGTTGGATGTTAGCTTCCACATTGAATTGGCGGGGCTCAATTTGTTATGATTTTCTACCTAAAGAGGATTATTTCTTTGGGGTAAGTTATCAAATAGCCATTTTAAAAAATTATTATGTACTTATTTACGTCGTACAAGACCTCTGAAGACTATATGTATTGAAATAATTATACCTTGTTTTTGTGAAGTCTTAAATTGTTGTTTGTCAGTAAAAGCACTTGGGATGGGAACGACCCTAAACATTCGGTTTGTGGCAATGACATAAGAAATTTGATAACTTAGATGTTATTCAAATATTTTTTTTTCAAAAGAAAATCTTTGCCAGCTCTCGGTTGCTGCCACTAGGGTGCGACCATGAAACTAACATTATATGAAACAAATATTTAACAAATAACTTACATTATTAGTATCATTTACCTTCTGCTAGTGTTGAGAAACAGTTTAATTAAATTTGTAGGTATTGCACTCATTCCATCCACTGATGTCTTGAAAATTTCCTGATAGTCACTGAATTATATAATACACTCAGGTTTATTAAGTTCTTACAGTGTATTTACTAAACAGGCATATCTATAAAAAGCAATTATGATTTTAGTTTAAATTCTAAAATATAACATACAATTATTTATGTGCATCAGCTTGCTAAGTCAATATAACTAAAATACTTCTTGGACATTTTTAGCTTAATGACAAGGTTTATCGAAGGTTTATGCTAAAACAGTATCGCCAGAACGATACCATTTTAGTGTGAAATGTATCGAAAAAAATGTCTAAAAATGTTTTTATTTTACAACAAAACTTTACTGAGATACAATTCAAAAATGCCATATTTTTATGAAAACTGTATCGGCATTAGATGGAAAAATACACAATTTATAAAGAACAAACTCACAGAGAGGCAAATATAAATATAAAAACCGTTTATACACAATATAATTATTTTAGTATATATCCAATTTAAACTATTTTTAAAAAATCTTATTAAATTTATTTGTAATACACGTAATATAAAACAACTGAATTATATCAATAGCTGGTGTAGTTACCAGAGATGTTCCAACAACCAACCATGCAAGTACAAGTACCCAAGGTGCAATTACGAATTACTCTATAAATATACTTGACAACCAAGTAAGACATCGCTGTTAAGTACTCAATGTCTTAGACAATTTTTGTTATAAAGTACTGTCGCACAAATAATACAAACTTGTTACCGTTTGATTAAATAATTAAACTCCTCCTTTACAATCACTTAAAATCCTTCTTTACACTCAGTTTAACATCTTTTTTCAATCAGTAGGTACCCATAACTGCAGTGGCGTAGCTAAACGTCACCCGGGGCGGTCCGTTCAAATGTCACCCCAGGGACCCCACCCGACCCTTTTCTGAATGGTTAGGTGTAGCTAAATTTTCTTAAATACTCTACCTCTAGGCTCTACTTTACTAACCACCGGAACGTTACTGCTTAAATGTATGATCCAAGACAAAATCCGAATCCAATACCACAAAACAAATAAATCAAATCCAAAGATTTTTAAAATGCAACTGCTCACTTTCAGAACATCTAAATGCAAAACACGACTATGCACAGCCCAAAAGAATGTCCTTCGACACTATAGTCCTAGAAGGAATGTCTTCTTGTTTTCATTGTGACAAACAGGTCAATGACATGTCAAAATCTATTTGTCTTGTAAGCGTGCGTTCAAGGGACAGAACAATCTCACAATCTCGACTGGCTCATGATTGACCGCAGGTAATGTTTTATAAGATTCATTTTGGAGAAACTTCTTTCACACGATGCCACAGAAACACATATTGTCAGAAAGAATCTTAGTGTCAGCGTAAGATATGGCAAAGTTTCAAAAAAGTCCCACTGATGATAAACCATAGGAGTTGCAGTACAATCCAGTGCTTGACTTCCTCCAAGTTTATTTCGGCTGCTTGTACGTCTTGCCTTAAACGTCGAATTTCTAGACAAAGGTCTTTTTCAGCTCATCATACACGGTTGTGAGCTTGGTAACAGACAACTGTATTGTTTCGTCGTCGGCACAAATAATATGGTCTGGCTGAACGGCAGAAAAAGTAGCAAAATGTCAGTCACTGTTGAGGACATCTATGAGGGTGCCCTTGGCTTGTATCTAGAAGTATGAGGGCCGACTCAGTAATAACTCGTATTTCTATTTGTGTTTCTGCCACACACAGTCTCACCAGTAATTAGACGTACAACACGGGACGATAATCAATTCGACAAGTCGTGTGTAACAACAATGAGATATATTTATTCACATAAAGACACCAGTCCGTAATGGAAGCTGGTGGCTAGTAAAAGTGAAGCAAAGGTAATCCAAAACAACAGTAAAAATAATAATCCAATATAAAATGAATAATCAAAGGGACGTTATCTCGATCTCTCTCTCTCTCTTATCTCAATCTGAGCCAGTTAAATCGATTCTCTTCTCAAAAACCACTCAGCCGAATCTCGACCAGTCACAACTAGGACCCTCAGTTGAATTTCGACTGGTCACAACTAGGACCCTCAGCCGAATGTCTCAAAAACAACGTTTTACATTACTCCTATACTTTTAGTTAACTCACACACTTTTGCCCACGGGACTTTGACCAATCATTTTACGACACTCCTCTACCTGTCAATCACAGGGGGTGGCTAAATCCCCGCCCTAGATGATAGGGGGGAGAAGTACGTCATACCGACAAAGAAAAGAGTAACTGGACATCTATCCTGTGTCGGCGTTTGAACAGGGGCCGAGCGGCCAGAGAGAATCCCGCGAGGAATGTAGCACCCCTATGTGACATTCCTCAGCTCCCGCTTCATGCTGGCCACCTGCAATGTGACGCAATTACGGGGGTGGGGTAAAAAGGGTGGTTGGTGGGAGAACTGGAACGTATACTATTATACGTAACTTATATTTATTAATACTATTAAGGGGTGGCCGTGCGATGTCAAGGATTGGGATAAAAGGAATTGTTTCGACAAATTAGTCACAACCCGTGACAATCACTGCATTTCCTCTCGTATCTAACTCCATATTAAAACGGTCAAGACAATCTAACATTGATCTCTTGGTCTCTTGCTGTAATGACAATCCAGCATCTTTTGCCTCCTCTCCTGGTAGTCTTCTCTTCCTTTTGATTCTCTTCTCTGTAGGGATACCAAGTTCTTCACATTTCGCAAGTGCCTTCTGGACGGCATTGCCAAGAACCTTCGTACGATGCTCTTTCACAAAGACCTTGAGAGCCTTTAGTTTGGTTGCAACCATGTCCACAGTAATATCTGGTGTTTTCATGTATTTCTGTACTAAGTCGACTTCTTGTAAAACATCACCGCAGAAAAACAAGAACGAAATGAAAGAAAAGTCGCATACACGCTGGCAACAGACTGTGCGCAGGGCCTCTTGTATCGACGCTTTCTTCATCACACAGAGCTTCAATGGCTTCCACAAACTGGATAAACTTCTATATCACTTGCTTCAGCCTGTGCACTCCAGCGAGTTGTGGACAGTCTCTTCACTGTTAGACCTGTGTACTCAGCGAGTTGTGGACAGTCTTATCACTGTTAGACCTGTGTACCCAGCGAGTTGTGGACAGTCTCTTCACTGTTAGACCTGTGTATTTTTCTAGTACATCCCAACGATCGGTCAACAGAGCAAAATATGTGTACAGCGCCTAAAGACTTCCAAAAAACGTTACACAAGACGGATTGCTAGCAAACGAATGTTTGCCACAAAGGTTCAAAGAATGATCCGAACAAGGTAAAAAAAATTGCCTTCGGATTAGTGTCTTTGATCTTTGGTTGCACACCACCGTGGATTCCAGACATACTTGTTGCATTATCGTACCATTGAGTGCGATATAACTGAATATCCAGCCCTTCGTTTTCTAGTTTCTCGAGGATATCGCTAGTCAATGCAGTAGCTGTTTTACCTTTCAGATGAAAAAATCCAAGGAATGACTTCAACTGTACCGTCAATTTAACTGTTTATCTGCTAAATATAAGCAAATTATTTAAAATATTACTGAATCTGTGTTGTTTTTGAAGTAACTTATCATTTCTTTTCATCATTTTGGATGGATATCGCAAATGAAGTTTCTTTTCTTTTTCGTTATTTCTCTTCCTATTAGTATTGTATTACTATCTTTCAAAACAATGCAATACAAACTAGAACATGTACATGTGTAGTGAAAGGTCAATAGTGCCATCATAGAAACACAGCTGGCATAATACTATTAAACCTAGCGTACAACAGGTTCACATACTGACCAGAACTGGTGGTTATTTAACACCAGGCACCAGTCTTCCCTGGTTGTGTTAAATAAAACCAGACATCAGTCTTCACTGGCTGTATTGTTGTGTATCACGGCATTCTAAATAGGCATTCTAAATGTGATAGTATTTGATTGTTCTGTTCATTCATAAGTAGTGAAATGTAAACGTGCTTTTTTATTTTGAAATGTTTATTGATTGTTTTAGACATTTTATCAAACTAAAATTACTTTTATACAAGAAACAAAGAAAAACTGCTGTACATAATAGTTCTACAATAAAACGGCATGTTTTTCTATCACTATTAACAGACCAAACTCAAGGATACAATGTCTGGAGATGTAATTTTCTATATATGGCATATGTTCATTATAATGGGTGTGTAGCTATAATAAATCAGGTTTTTTTCTGACATTAATATAAGTTGAAAGTGATTCACTTTCATTCCTTTGATGTTAATAAACATATTCTAATCATTAAAAACCTCTCAAAGAGCTTCATTTTTTTCTCGACGTTTTAAAATATTTTTTTGCGTTTTTCTCAAAATCAAGTTTTTAAAATTTTAAACGCACACTTTTTAAAATTTTACCGAAACTACTAAATATAGAAGTTTCAAATTTTGTTTGCTTGTTCTTTGATACATTATTTGAGTTAGTTTTAATGAAATCAAGGCCCACCCTGTCTATATTGCCCCCCCCCCCCCCAATCGACTCAGGGGAGATAATAAATAGGATAGCCAAAGGCTTTTGTCTTCCCAGGTGTTCGTCACTGTCTCTTATCACTGGCGTCACCTGGGAATGTCTATAGGTGGAGATAATCTATGCCCTTGACATTCAGGCGAGGGAGAGGTGGACACATCTGTACCTTTCTCGCCCCCACGCTTGGTTGGAACTGACCGCGAGTGATGTGGGCGTGACCTACATGGCTCGCTGATCATTGGTCAGCGAAGTCTCGGCACGCATCAGCCGCGAGAGCGGATGTGCGTGGCTTGAGACTTTCGGTCGTCGGCTGTATGCAGTCGGCGCTAGTTAGTCGGGGTGTGGTAAACCAGTCTGGGCTGGTTTCAGGTAATTCTTTTTAATATACTTGATTTAATGTATTGTTGTTTGTAGTAGCCGATTCAGCTACTGTCCTTTTTAAGACACCATGTAACTGTTTGCTTTTAATGTAAATAAACTCATTGCATTTACATTTGAGTTTTGTACTCATTTCTTGTTGTGTTGTGTTGTGTTCGTCCTGTGAAACCACGTGGCTGGGACAAATGTAAGTTCTGGCCAGAACTCAGTGGGTGATCATGCCAGGGACCCCGCAAGGGGCTCTTGACATTCTTCAATATATTATTTACATTTCCTCAAGTATTTTTTTCTAATTGTTGGAAACATATCTGTTTATCTATGTACAAAATATCTTTCTTAAATTAGCAATACTTTTTGAGATTTTTCACTTTGAAAAAATGTCAAGAAAGTAGACTTTTTACCTAAAAAGGTCCAAAAATATATTTAGACAATTTGAAAATTCTATTGGTCATCTATGGGTCACTTGAATGTGTGTGCCAAAAATGGTTAGTTTACGTCAATAAAAAATATACCAAGATGGCCGCACTAGAGGACTACCTTAAGAGATAATAAACTAAAAATTCTTGGTAAAGATGGAGCTAAATGCTGAAATCTAATCGATTTATTTAAAGCCACTCCAATTCAAATGAAAAATACCGTCTCTCAACAAACACCTTCTACAAGTACACAACCCGGCTCAAATCAAAGCGATGACAACAATCGGCATTCAGTAGTGCCAACAAACTTGACTCCCACCTTACATTTAGAAAATGTTACGGAATTAACTGACAGCACAATATTTATGAAAACAACGCCGGCAGTGGCAGATCTAAATTCCAAAAATGATACTTCAGTTATCGATGATAAAAACACCAGTGACTATTTCAAACGTCCTCGACAGAATACTTTACAATCATTTTTTTTTATTTCACCCAATACAACCAAGTGCGAGTGAAACTGATCTACCATTTACAAATGCGCATCGAGTATTTTTCAGAAGCAATGGTATCAATAGTAATTGGGTGTCATACTGTAAAGAATCTAAAGCTTTGTTTTGCACAGTATGCTTAGCATATGGCATGACTGACAATATGAGCTCACTCATAGCTGGAATGAGATAATGAATTCCTAGAAACATGTGCATCAAAGAATAGAGGAATATGAAAACAACAAATTTCACGAGAAGTGTGTGGAAGCTTATATAATGACTGTAAGTGAAAGAGACATTAATAGCATTTTATTCTCTCAGCAAAATAAAAAAAGGTGCCAACAAGTTCGAGAAAAGAGACAAGTGTTGGAAAGAGTAATTGAGATTCTGATAATGATTAAACGACGATACAATCAATCATGGAAATTTCTTGGACATATTATTACTGTCGTGACACAACTCTGGAGGGAAGGGACAGTATAAAAAATATAAGAGTTGTTCCCCGTGTAAGGGGGAGATAAGAAAGACAGAGAAAGAGATATTCAAGATGGCTGGCCGGCGGAAGAAATGAAGGTTATGGACAGGCTGATAGAGAATGAAAAGATATCGAAGATATTAGTATTGAGTATTAACAGACATACATATTTGATGGTTGAACCAGTATTTGTTTCTTATGCATGAGTTTATTCAATGTATATAAGTGTAAATAAACTATTTTCTGTTACCATCCCAATTGGTTATTGTGATATATGCCTGTGTTGTTGTTACTCTATATACACGCCACCCAAACATAAATAGAGTCACGTCAATTACTCTTGTCAAAATTTGACTCAATAATTAAACAAGCAATTAAGCCTGTTCCATTCTGGACACAGGACGTGTTAGCGCATTTTCATGTTATGTATCAGTACGTTTGTTATCTTTCAGTAAATATTTGTAAATTTTGGAAATGTTTATAAATTCAATTGTGTAATGCATATATCTGTAAAAAAAATATTATAAAGACGTTTCTTTATATTTGAAAAAAATTATTTTCTCTTAAATCTTACTACAAGTGGTTTGTGGTTACTGAAATAGGACACATAATTGAAAACATTCGAAATTGTAGTCATTTAATCGTCCGAAAACTCCGTCAATTGTTGCATAGCTCTGGTACTTTCAATTAAACTCAGAACACAAGCTTACTATTTCATTTGATGAGTTTCTTAATAAATCTTGGTGAAACTACGTGCTGCAGTATTTCGCACCAAATGAATGGGTTATTGAACGTACAAGGTGTAGAATGGGGCCATATATATAATATATAAGCCCCTTAGGAGCCCTGAAGGCCGGCCCTGAGAGGTCCTATCGCAAAATGAACTTTTGATGTACTCATGGCAGGCCAAGACCTACAAAATGATATATACGTCATGGGTCTAGGACTTATGGTTGCTGAGATATAGGGCGCTCCATTATTAATATAGCTTATATAGTAAAAAAAACGGTACTTTATAAGCCCCCTTTACGGCCCTCAGAGGTCAGATCGCGAAATGGAAAAAAGTTATTTCTTGGCAGGCCAAGACCTACAAAATGATATATACATCATGGGTCTAGGACTTATGGTTGTTGAGATCTAGGGTGATGACAGACAGACAGACAAAACGGGGACAGCAGAGCATTTTTTTTCGAAAATGCTCTAAAAACATCTTGATATGGTTATTGAGAAAAGTAATGACAGACATGCATCTAATATGGCGAATAAAGGGAGAAGAAATTTGATAACCCTCATATCGAAGACGACATTGAGTTATATCATTGATCCAATAAGAAAAATAATAAAGAAAACCATTTCGGAGGAAATTAAATCTGCTGGTATGTTTTCAATTCAATTAGATACAACTCAGGATGTAAGTGTGAAGGAACAATGTTCAATAATTATAAGATATGTAACAGATAAAGTTCATGAGCGATTGATATGCATTGCAAACTGTACATCTACTGGGAAAAGTATGTTTGAATTATTTCATGAGAAACTCAATGAATGTAACATAAATATATAATATTGTGTCGGTAATACTACAGATGGGGTAGCCAATATGCAAGAACAGTACAATGGGTTTACTATATGGCTGAGTGACGTTTCACCTCATCAAATTCATGTGTGGTGCTACGCACATGTATTGAATCCACGACCTCTTCAATTAGCCTGTTTCAACTTCTTAGAGAATCGTATAAAAGACACCAAAGATTAAATATTATTGGTGAAACGCTATGGTGGGCCAAAGAAAGTGCGTTAAAAAATATTTGAAAATTTTGATGATCCAAACTCATCATTGTTCATTGAACTGATTTATAAGTTACAAGAAGTAGCACAATCGAACGCATTCAAAGCAAAAATCAGGGATACAGCTCAAACTTTACTAGATAAGTTTATCAAGTTTGAAACGGTTTTTACTGCAAAACTATACTTAAGAATATTTCAACACACAGGATCGCTTTCTTATTATTTACAAATACAAACCACCAGAATGGATGCACTGCAAGCATACCGTAATGTAGATTGTACCGTTAAGTTGTGAGAAAATATTTCAAGAGATTTCGATGATGTTCTCGACAATACCAAACGATTTGTGTCCTGGGCTAATAACAAGTTGGTAGAAGAAAATGTTGAAATTACCATTGAGGAAAATTTTGTAGAGAAACGTTTACACAAACCAAAAGTGATGTTTGATGATAGAAGATCGCACGAGGTAGTAGGAAATAATGCAGCGGACAGATATCGCATTGAAGTTCATAATTGCATTGAAAGTCACGATTCCTTATACGCAGATATTGCCTGTCTTGATCCACAGAATTTTGAGGATATTAAACAACAAGGTTTGGCATTATCAGCTATGCAGCGCCTTAGCAGTATTCTCGTTAAATTTGATGAAAGTGCCACAGCGACCAATCTCAGAGAAGAGCTAACTGACTTTGCGCAGAAATGGGACAAATTTAAAAATTCTGTCCCCGACGAATATCTTCTCCAAATGTTCGATGATTCAGTAGAGGACAGCGTCAGTGAAGATTCGCCACATGTACTCTGGGACGACCAAGTTGTGGATAAGAGTGAGGAACTTCAAAAATGCAAATTTTGCAAGAAATGTCCTGTTTGCTGCTTTTCTGTACTACATAAATACAGTTTCTATGGGCAAACATACAAGCATCTATTAAGCGCATATAAACTATTATTGACCCTGTCTTCTACCCAAGTAGCTTGTGAGAAATCTTTCTCTAAACTGAAATACATTAAGAATCGCTTGCGAAGCTCATTGTCTTCTACATACCTTGAAGCTTTTATGCTTATGTCAACAGAAAACGATGTTTTAAGTGATTTGAATAATGACACAATTATAGATCATGTAGCCGAAATGGCACCTAGCTTAAAAAAGTTGCTAATACTATTAACACCTTCACAGTGAGTCCGAATAAATTGATTTATAACTTGAATTGATGCATTCTTGATATTTTATATACAATTATATATGCTATTTATCTTTTTTTTTGTTATTGTATATTGTTATTTGTAAAGTGACTTCGGAGGCCTCGGATGGAAATAATGCACAAGGAAAATAAAATTTATGAAGATAGGGCCGCTTTTTTGTTTTTTTCCCGGGCTGCTTGAACTCCCCAGTCCACTCCTGGTGATGACGTAGTAATTCCGGTGTTACATCATGCGCTTTGCATTCGTTGTTTAAAATTAATCGTGTGCTTCTTTTTTCTTACAAAATTTAAAAAAAGTAACGAATGTACTTTTAAAAAACCATGTTTGATGGATACAAGAGGAAAGACGAGAGTGGATTTGAGAAGCGGAAGAAAAAGAAAAGCATTGAAAAAAATTCGGGGTTCGTTGCTGCAATTTTTGAGCAGAGGCACTGATTGCATTACTGGTAAAACTCATAATACTAGTAGTAATGACATTTCATTCACTTCTTAGGCCACAATGTACACCAACAATCCCACAATACCACAAATAAGCTTGCCGGACAGTGCTGAAAGGAAAAGTTATCTGTAAATTCTGTTATGGGTCATGCTGAAGCTGCTGTGTTTGATTTGCCTACAGACTCAGACTGTATATTACGATCAGTAGCAGATGCCGGTTTGAAGCATGAGCTGTGTTACGGATCCTTTTAATGATGATGCTTGTAGAAGGTGTAATAAATCAGACAACACAAATCACGAAGTTAACTCCAGTGAAGTAACATCAAACAATCATTTAATACTTGAACATGAACTGACATAAAGGTAGATCCAGGAGGAGTACAAAAGCAAACTGTAAATATGCATCCATCTACATAGATGCCCACAGCTAGACTAACTATAAAACAAAGCATGTGCTCCCAACTGTCGGTTAATATACGTCATTTGTACCAAATGACGTATACACTGAAGCTGCCAATATTTACACTCAAGATGGCGGAATGACGCCATAGATACTGCGGTGGGCGGAGCCTAGCGAATTGCGTCATCAAACTTAGACTATATTATTTCTCCACATTTCTCCCCTCTACCTAAGCATGATGTAATCATGTAAAACCCAATACTAATACCGACAAAAGGAGCCACATGAAACAAAGTTCAATCATAGAACATATCCCAAATCATCATAACAACAAAATAAATTATACAATGATTCATCAAATCAATATTGCATGGAATTATAAATCAATACATGCAAACAATATAATAAATATCATCAATCATATATGTATAAACATATTGAATTCAATTAAAATTTCTCATCATTTTAATTTTTTTTTCTTTTCGTCACTGATATTCATTATTTTATTAGATATTTTTTTCTATGTGACTTGTTAATTTTTTTTTTCTTTCATGTCACTTGTATATCTTTTCTATTATCTTTTTTTCAGGTGACTTTTTTTTTTTTCATGTCACTAGTTATTCTTCTTTTTTTTTCTCAAGTGACTTCTCTTTTTTTTTTTTTATCATAATCATCAATTATTATTAAATATCATTATGTCATCATATAAACATATACATGCAACATGTCATCATATAAACATATAATACATGTAACATAAACATTACGGTACACAAGATTTCTTACTGCCAGGACATAGGTTTGTTGAGAACTTAAGCTCATTTCAAATGCAACGTGATAACGTGTCAGCAACAACGTTCTCTTTACCAGGTATAGCTTGGACGATAAAATTAAAATCCTGCAGTAGGAGTGACCATCTGGCTACTTTATTATTCCCTAGCTTTTTGGAATTTATAAATGCCAGCGGCGCATGGTCAGTCCGAAGAATAAATTGGGCACCTAACAGATACCTTGCCAATTTTGTAATGCACCATGTGATGGCTAATCCCTCCCTCTCTATTGTGGCATATCTTGTCTCTGGTGAGGTCAATTTACGACTGACATATAGCACTGGGTGTAACACACCATTGTGGCTCTGTAACAGGCCCCCCCCCTATCGCAACGGCCGAGGCATCTGTGGCCAGAACGAATTGTTTACCTATGTCAGGTAACTTTAATATGGGCCCCTGAGCGAAGGCGGTTTTAATAATCTCCAGGGCCCGTTGACATTCATCAGACCAGATGATTTTGTTTGGCTCTCCCTTTTTAGTTAGATTAGCCAGAGGTTCCATTATATGAGCGAAATTCGGAATAAACTTCCGATAGAAATTGCATAAGCCCAAAAGACTGCGCACCTGTTTCTTTGATGACGGTTTTTCAATATTTAATATCTTTGACACTGATTCACCTATGGGTTTTATTATATTATTTCCCACTTTATGTCCTAGGAAAGTTACTTCCTTCAGTCCTATCTCTACCTTAGTCGGTCTCACGGTTAAATTATGTCTCTTTAAAACTGTAAAAATTTCTCTTAGACTCCTAACATGTTTATCCCAGTCCTCATGGAAAATACAAATGTCATCCAGGTAGCAAACAGTGTCTTGTCTATGGGAAAATAATTTGGCCATCATCCTATTGAAGGTGGCTGGTGCATTTACTAGCCCAAAACTCATGAAATTCCATTGGAACAACCCAAATGGAGTTATAAATGCAGTCAATGGTTTGGCTTCAGGGGTCAGTGGTATTTGCCAATACCCTCTTGCTAAATCCAGTTTAGAAAAATATTTAGCTCTGGCTAGCCTGGTCATTAACTCCTCAGGATTGGGCATGGGATACGAGTCCATAATGGTTATTTTATTTAACTGTCTATAGTCTACACACAGTCTGATGTCACCTGTCTTTTTCTTAACTAACACTATGGGAGCTGCATATGGTGACTCTGATGGTTCTATGACACCCTGTTTCTGTAACCCTTCTAATTCTTTCTTGATATAGTCGCGGTGATGTAATGAGAGGGTGTATGGTCTCAAACGGATAACCTTGTTTTCTGACAGCTTTATGTCATGTTGTATTATATCAGTTTTACCCGGTCTATCAGAAAAAATATCGGTAAAGTCACCCAAAAGTGTCTTAATACTAACCACTTTGTCATGAGTTAGGTTATTTAATGCTATATCCTCCCATGTTTCCTTGTTTCCAACCTCAGGTCCCTCACATGTCTGAATGTCAGCGTCAGGTACATCTTCCTCCCTTAACATGAAACAATTTTGAACCTGTCTCTCAGCGGTCTGAACTAATTCAATTGGTCTATTATAGTATACTTTCAACATGTTTATATGAAAGACCTTTAACCTATTTCTAATATTAATTTCATAATCCACGTCTGTCACCTTTCTAGTAACCTTAAAAGGTCCTTGCCACTTAATGAATAATCTATTGGTCTTGTCCGGTAATAAGACAAGTACATCTTCACCTGGTCTAATATGTCTGAGTTTCCTGTCTCTATTAACCCTCAATAATGTGCTTTTATTTTTTGTTAAAACATTTGATCTAGCCACATCACAAGCCTTTATCAGTCTCTGTCTTGTATCAATCACTAGCTCATAGGCAGTTCTTACGTCAGGGGATAAATCTTTCCTTATCATTAAGTCCTTAAGTAAAGACAGTGGACCCCTTGGATTCGCACCGTACACCATTTCAAAAGGTGAAAATCCTGTTGTTTCCTGTGGAATCTCCCTATAAGCAAACAACACACAGGGTAACATGAGTTCCCAGTCTCCCGGATTGTCATCAGACACTTTACTGATAATTTTTTTATACTGCCGTTCAGTCGCTCACAAATTCCATTACTTTGGGGATGGTATGGCGATGTAAAGATTTGTTTGATCCCCAATACAGAGGTAAAATGGTTAATTCAGATACAAACTGAGTACCTCTGTCAGATAAAATAACATCTGGGAAGCCTGTCCTACAAAAAATAGTCATTAGTGCCTGTGCTATGTCCTCAGCCCTTATGAATTTAAGAGGCACCGCCTCTGGCGATCTGGAACATACATCCACCACCGTTAAGATAAAGCGATGCCCTCTATTGGACAGCACTGGCATAGGTCCAATTATATCAATAGCTAATTTTGTGAACGGTCTGTCAACTACATCGGTTGTTTGTAATGGGGCTTCCCCCCTGGTACATTTGGGCCCCTTTGATTGACACAGGTCACATGTCCTAACGTATCTCTTTACGTCTCTGGTAACCCCGGGCCAAAAGAATTTTCCTAAGATCCTATACTTGGTTCTAGTAACCCCCAAATGACCCGCTAAAGGTGAATCGTGGGCTGTCCTAAGAACTAATTTCCTATACTTCATTGGGACTATAAGTTGATTCACCGTTTTATTCATGTACTGTGTCTTTCTAACCCAAACACCTTTTTCTAACTGAATGATTTCCCTATCTCTAAATGATTTTTTATCCCGGTTGATTAATTTTGATAATGACACGTCATTATGCTGTTCGGTAAAAAAGTTCTCTCCATCTATGGTGACCCTGTCAGACATCTCACCCACAGGAATGTCACTAGATTTAACATTGTCAGTCATGTGTGGATTAGGAAAGCTGACTACATTCTCTTCCCTTTGTATAATTTTTACTTCCTGAGTATTAATTAAGCAGTTATCTGTACTACTAATTGATGACTGATTATGGAGTTTTTCCTCCTTAGCCTGAGCCCTTGTCACAGCATTACAGTTTCTAGTAGGATCATTAAGTTTTTTCCATTTATCCAATTCCATGGGATCACACTCTATTACGCCCTCAATATTGCCCACTAAAACGTCGTAAGTTGGTTTCTCGATGACTAATGCTTCAACTAGCCCTGTGTAAAATGGACTTCTAAGATTAATAGTGGCTATGGGTAACTCATGTACCGTCCCATCAAATGACGCACATAGACCCATTCTTCCCGTGAATTCACTATCTTTCACCAATGATCTACGGACACACACGCACGTTGCCCCAGTGTCACGTAGCACCTTCACAGGTACATCACCAACGAACCCAGGGTAAAAATGTAAACCATTACCTCCCCCCTGAACTAACATTGCCTGTTGTACCCTATCTCTTTGTCTCTGTCTGGTCTTGTCCATGGTTCTGGTCTGTTGTCCTTTTCTCCCCTGACTATTTCCCCGGGACCAAGTGCAGTTCCTAGCATAATGTCCCCTGGCGTTACACAGATAACATAAACTATCACTACCTCCATTTCCCCTTTTGCAGTCTCGCGATCTATGTCCGGCTCTCCCACATGAGAAACATAATTTGTCCCCGTCATGTCGGTCACTGGATCTATTCCTGTTCCCAGGACTTAAGCTACGGCCACGGTTAGGATATGGTACAGCTTTAGCAAAGCACAGCACATCCTGGTTATGGTCTGGTTCTAACTTAGATATGGGTTTTTCTGGATGTGCAGACTTATACTTTCTCAATAAATCAGTGACATCTTCTAAAGTTTTTGGCCCTTTTTCTTTCAAGAATGCCACTAAATCTTTATGGCACACATTAATTGCCCTATCTACTAAAATCAGTTCCCTTAAATCATGGTACTCTTGTTTCGCCCCAGACAGAGCCACTCATCTATCAAAAAACAAACTAAGGTTGGTGATAAATAAATTGGGGTCTTCCTCTCGTGATGGGCGAATATTATTAAATTTTTCCCTGTAACCATCACATGTGTTACCATAAATCTTCATTAATGATTCTTTCACAACATCATAATTTTTTATTTCATTTTCATTTAGTTTCAAACATACATCCAGAGCTTTGCCTCTTATGAATCCTAAAATTGACGCGGCCCATGTATTCTTCGGCATACCCGCGCTAGTAGCTAGCATTTCAAACCTAGACAAGTATGTGTCCATACTGTCAACGCCCTCTGTAAAATAAGGTAATTTAAGTGATGTGGTCACTCTATCACCTGCTCCGTTAACTCCGGGGTTAGCTAACTGTCTATTGTTCTCAGACTCTAAGCGCGCCCTTTCGTTCGCGATTTCTTCCTTCCTCATTTCCCGTTCTGCGGCTCTTTCTTCCCTCTCTCTCTGTTCCTTTTCCTTTCTTTCTTCCCTCTCTCTCTGTTTTTCTTCCCTCTCTCTCTGTTTTTCTTCCTCCACTCTCTCTCTCTACAGATACCCAGGTTTGTAACTCTTGGCCTGTAAGGCCAAGTGCTTTACCAGCTTCAACAATATTTAAAATTGATGACATGGCAGTAACCAAAACCAATTATAACTAATAAGTGAAAATGTTTGATACTATATATCATACACAAAAAAAATATTCTATTATGTCATCAACATACAAGTAATAACAAAATAAATACAATATTCCTTTTCAAAAAAAACCCAGCAAATTAAATGTTTTGGCTGCTCAGGGTGGACCCTATTTTAACCTCTACTGTATTAAATACAGAATTCCACCAAGAACAACAAACAAATAATTACACCAGATTTCAATATTCTAGTAGTAAATATATATTAAAAAAATATGCCAACTTACATATAAAGAAATACACAATAGTAAATTCTGTTCCTTGACTTTGATGGTTGATCCTCGGTGATCCCGGTCCGCGATGTTCGATGTGCGGTTGACTAACACACGGGTTGATCCTTGGTGATCCCTGTCCGCGATGTTCGATGATCCCTTGTTGATCCTCGGTGATCCTATGGTGGGGTCCTCTGACGATGAGGAGGTGATTCCCAGCCACACGGTAACGTCGGCCCCGTCAGTACACAGCAACTCTGGCCACTTTAAGCAGTAAAGTTGGCCACTTCAGCAACAGTAGGGTTGGCCTCTTCGGTAGCAGCAAGGTAGGCCTCTTCAGCAAACGGCTAGGTTGGCCACCTCAGCAAACGGCAAGGTTGGCCTCTTCAGCAAACAGTAGGGTTGGCCACTTCAGCAAACAGTAACGTTGGTCACTTCAGCAAACAATAGGGTTGGCGACTTCAGCAAACAGTAATGTTGGCCACTTCAGCAAACAATAGGGTTGGCCACTTCAGCAAACAGTAACGTTGGCCACTTCAGCAAACAGTAACGTTGGCCACTTCAGTAAACAACAACGCTGGCCACTACAGAACACAGTTTTCACGGCGCACACCCAGGGTGGTGGCCGCCACGTAATTCACCGATGAATACTTAACCGGTAATTACAACGAGTCTTAATGTACTCACTCCGCTGCTCCTGAATCCAGCTAAGTCAGTCAGTTCGACGTCGGAGGTGCCAAATATATGTTACGGATCCTTTTAATGATGATGCTTGTAGAAGGTGTAATAAATCAGACAACACAAATCACGAAGTTAACTCCAGTGAAGTAACATCAAACAATCATTTAATACTTGAACATGAACTGACATAAAGGTAGATCCAGGAGGAGTACAAAAGCAAACTGTAAATATGCATCCATCTACATAGATGCCCACAGCTAGACTAACTATAAAACAAAGCATGTGCTCCCAACTGTCGGTTAATATACGTCATTTGTACCAAATGACGTATACACTGAAGCTGCCAATATTTACACTCAAGATGGCGGAATGACGCCATAGATACTGCGGTGGGCGGAGCCTAGCGAATCGCGTCATCAAACTTAGACTATATTATTTCTCCACAAGCTGCATGATAAAGAACGCATTTATTCAAGTTATCCAGCTGAATTGGAGATAACTGCACATCTAAGAAGTTATTATGCTGAACATCTTCCTTCTCACAACTTGGAGTCAGATTTTACATTAAAGGGTAGACAATTTGGTGACAAGATCAGATATGCACGCAAAAATATTTTGCTAGAACGTTAACAAATGGTGAAATTGTCACGCGAAACTGGCTTCTCTACTCTCTTTCAACGGGTAAAGTGTTTTGTTATGTGTGCAAGCTGTTTGACTACAACTTAAAGAAGTTGGACCATTTCGAGACAGCGTTAATGTGTGTGATATGATATTGTCAACAAAGCTCTACATGAGCATGGAATTGAGTTAACGACCATCATCAACTTGTATGACCGTCTTGTTCTTAAATTTCATGATACACGCGATAAATTTGAAATGTACGAATGTATAGCAAAAAAGCTCTCACAAACGGACTATAAATAATGTACAAAACGCAAACGACAGCGACATCGATTTCATGATGAAATTGTGGATGATAATGATTCGGTTTTAGGTATGAGTCCTAGTGAAAAATTCCGTACTCCGTCTTTTTATATTATCATACATAGAATTATTACTGAGATGAAAAAACGGCGAGCAGTATACACAGCACTACAAGAAAGGTTCAACTTTCTTCTGGACAGATCTCTGTCAACTGATCAGTTCGAAAGTCAAGTCACTAAATGAGATGTACCCATCAGATCCGGAAGAGGCATTTACTAATGAATTTCTTTTGTCCTCACGGATGTTTGGTTACAGCACATATACAGAATATGTTGGTGACAAGCTTTCCAAGGGTAAATATTGCTTTCCAGATCTATCTTTCAATTTTTGGAAAAGCTGAAGGGGAACGTTCCTTTTCTAAACTCAAATTGATAAAAGAAAGTAACTTCGGTCAACAATGGAACAAACTCGACTTTCCTCCCTGGCATTACTTTCAATTGAAAAGGATTTGATGAGGGAAATGAAATTTGAGGACGTCACATGTGACTTTGCTAAGACAAAGAGCCGAAAAGTTAACATAATGTAATTTACAGATCTACAGCACTCTGATATTCGATAAGTTCTATTAACTTTTTTTTTCTAAAGCACTATGAATAGTCAGAGACTGAAAATCAGTCGCTTCAGACATCGCGTCGGAAAAAAATGTAGCCTACATTAGGGTGTCACAAAAAAATGAAGTTTTGAAATGTTGATGTCTCACCCCACAGAATATGTGTGTATGTTAACAGTAGTTAACCTGCAAAATTTCAGCTCATTTGGACAATGTTTAGAGGTCCCCCAAGAGGTTTAAAGTTCCAGATTTTGGTGTAAAATCATTCGCGGTCAAATCTAATACAGCGTTAATGTTGCATTATATGCGAAACTGATATATTAAGTAACAAATTGATGCTTAGTATTGTTTATAATATTAAATGAAACAAAATATATAAATCTTGAATGGTTTATATTTTTATATTTGAAATTTAAGTAAAAAAATATGAAAAACAAAGTTTTATTCATTTTTTCAAGTTAATTCTTGAATCAATGTTAATCTGCTTGAAAAATAATAATAATATGCAAATAAGCATTCCTGCTATTTATTTTGTACTTTGTACTGTAGGGTAGACAAAAATTTAAAAAAGTTCTTCAAATTTAAATTTTAGCCAGCTGTTCACGATTACACTCTGCAAAATATTTCCGATATTTTTCAACCACTTCACTTGGAGCAAAAATTGTCTTTGTTCTTCATTCTTGGTGATACTGTCATTGAAATTTTGTATCAATGCTACACTTCGCTCTGCAGAGTCATTGATACAAGCCAGATTCTTTACAAAATCTGCTGCAACTTTAAAAGATGGTGTATCTGACCAGGCTTCAACAGGAACATCTAGAAAACTGGCATCAATGTTGGATGTTTCAAAAAATGTGGTAGAAGCACGCAAATCAACAACACTTTTTGATAGTGTTTTTATGAGATGCCGTCCACGTTCTGATTGCAGTGTCCGAACAAGGCCAGTTTTTTCTTTGTCCGACAAAAGAGTTTAAAATAACGCAAGCGTCGACAGTTCCGGACTCAAGTACCACGAGTGACGCACCATCATTTTCAATCCAGTCGATCGAAGAACAGCATCATCTTATTCATATAAACGCTTTATCAACAAGATATCATTCACAGGTGCATCTGCGGTGAGCCTGCATGAAAACCATGATTGAAGATAAACACATATGGTAAACCGATTAAAGCGATGATTACCTTGTAATTCTCGAGCTGTTAACTGAAAGATGGTTTCATTGCCTGCAAACAATAGATCGATTTTCAATGCATAGATTGCTTTCGCCATCCACCTTGCCCTATGTAGGGGACCAGGTCTGCGAATGCTGACATCAACCTCCAACCCAACCATTTGTGCAGTAAGCAGAAGAAATTCCAAATAATCATCACATGAATGACTGACCTCAAGTTGACATTTAATAAATTCTTTAATCGAATCAGACACGAATATCAAAGGGGCGGATCTGGCTTCGGGTGTGTGGTTTAATTCTGGCCATTTTTCATGCTTAGTTTAAAAAAGTTAAATCTTCAAAAAATATGGACATTGCTTAAATTTTGCACATTAGGTATTTTATATGTTTTCTAGCATTTATTATATTTTCAACTCTAGTTAATGGTAGCAATGAGATAAATATAAGTATATTTAAACTTCATTTTATTCAACTATGGCATGCAAAAACTGCAAATTATTTGAGCCATGATTCGTCTGGATTTTTATGTTGGCCTAATACTGGAATTTTAAAAGCTCTTGGGGGACCTCTAAATGTTGTTCAAATGAGTTACAACTTCACCAATTCACTCATTGTACCCAAGAGACACATTTCAGGGGGTGAGACACCAAAGATTTAAAAAAAAATTTTTTTCGAGCATTTTTGGGACACCCTAGCCTACATTTATACCAATTTTATAGTGAACAACTTCAACAAGTCCAGCTTTCCAATGATTTATTTAAACTTTACCCAAATTAAAGATCTACGCAAAAAATATTAAAATACGTTTTAAAAACTAAAAAAAAACAATAATATTTTCTATTTTTCATATATCTAAAATATGATTATAAAAAACTTTTATTCCTAAATAAAATCAAACACATTTTTATATAATTAGATAATTGGCGCAAATTCGTCCGACACATTTATCGTGGGGGGGGGGAGGGGGGGGTAGAACAAATTCGCGCATGTCGCAACAAAAATAAAAACAGAGATGGTGGGTAAATTCAATTAAAGATTTCGTTTATTGAAATATAAAAAAAATCATTAAAAAATATAATCTAGGTGCTTAAAATAGTCTTTTTTAATGATATTTTGCGATAGAATACTATTAGTATTTCTTATAAAATCTTATGTGGAAAATAGGCATAAAATGATTTTTATGTACGAAAATCTCTGTCAGTTTGGGGTACCCACAGTCAGTATATAAAATACTAATGATGAAATAGAAAATGAGCTCAACTAGACATAGACTTAATATCCCATGGCGTAAACAAGGCCGAATTGTATAATATCCAATGTTGTATACACGTTCTATTAGTACAATATCAAATGTTTTATTCAAGGTCTGTTTTTTCAATATCCAATGGTTATTACAAGGCATATTTGTATTATAATATGTAATGATTTATAAAATTTCTGTTTGTACAATATCCACTGGTGTATGCTAGGTAGGTTTGTACAGTATCCAATAGTGCATACAATATATATTAGTACAATATTTAATAGTGCATAGATTATCTTTTAGTACAATATCCAATAGTGTATACAAGGTCTATTTGTACACATTTCAAGGGTGTATACAAGGTCTATTTGATGAACCTTCCTTAGATGCTCAAAAGGAAAATTCAGCGAGACGCGAATAAAGCGAAAAATTCATTGGCTGGCAGTGGCACACCTTTAGTGTAAACTTTGTCTAATTTCATGCACTTATTTTCGATCAAGGTATATGCAACAAATATACTGTTTATTTATATGTAGGCATTATGCCATCAAACGAGCAAGTAACCACTACTTTGACAATAATATTTCTACACCAAAAGATTACATGTTTTTGATCTCTGCCTATGGCTAGTAGTTCAAAAAAGATCTCAGGACGGAGAGAGTCGAGATGAGTCTCAGATGAGTCATCTAACTTCCGTCCTGTTTCCCAAGCCAAGGCTCAAATTGACCCGACTGTGTCGTAGTCACGGCTCAACTCTCACTCCAACTCAACTGAAGTCAAGTCTCAGCCATTAGCGACAACCATAGGCCACACCCATTCGTGGGTCAGTGACCAGCAACCGCCGTGGTGATCTGGGGCAAAGTGCTCACCCCTATCACGGTTAAAATGTATTAATTCCCTCCCCTGTCTTTCCCAACTAACATTAGCTTGTCTAGTACGTGAATTAAATCGGACGGTTTTGACCACAATCAAACATCTGGGAATTCGCTGTCCGACCAGCACCTTTGTCTACCCCCTTTTTATGTTTCCTAGGTTGATGACGCAAATGGGGGGGGGGGGTGAGGTATGATAAGGAAGGAGGACGATTTCATACAAAAAAAACTCACAGAATCTGTGACAGTTGATGACACGATATTCCTATAAAAGAGATATTAGGCATACTTAATGAAGACTATGTTGTTGACACGATGTTCCTATCATAGAGATATTAGGTCTACATAATAAAGACTATGTTGTTGACACGATGTTCCTATCATAGAGATATTAGGTCTACATAATAAAGACTATGTTGTTGACACAATGTTCCTATCATAGAGATATTAGGCCTACATAATGAAGACTATGTTGTTGACACGATGTTCCTATAAATGAGAGATAAAAACGTATTGACATGCATTTCATTTTTCTTTCTAGATGACGTACAAAACAAAATTAGCTTAAAATAAAAAAAAAAGTGGACCCGACCAGTTATGAGGTCACTGTTACAAGGAGATTATAAAAACTACATCAAATGGAAGGTGACAATAATCAAACAACAAACGCTTAATTAAAGACACTATTCAAAGAAACAGTGAGTCTCACAGACGACTAAACATTTTTCATTAGATCAAGTTTTTTGGTTTATTTCTAAACTGTGTATAATTTGTATTGGCCAACAATTGATTTTTTAGGTATCGTCCGTACGATTAAATAAGAAATGAGATCTTTCAAATAATCGCCGATTCCGTTTAAGTAAAAAATATGACAAATTTTGACTGTATCCCTGATACTGTTAAAGAATTAACGTTTTACAAATGTCAAAACTTACATCGTATTTTCGTCCTGGACAAGAGATTCCCAAAAACACAGAGATATGTCGGGAGCAACAAAAGATTTAAAGTTATAGGTGTCTGTCAACATTTGAAGTAGTTCTTTGGTCGATACATTGTTGATAATTTCTTCAAGACTGTCAGATAATAATAGAAATATTATTTTAGCATTGTTTTCACACAGTATATTGTTTGTAAAAATATAAATAGAATATGTCAGGATTGATTATAATATTGCACTATATAACAAATGTATTTTTCTTTTTGTTCCTGGGAACAAAATGTGTTCTCCTAAACCGTTATGCCTAAAACAAACAGAAGATATCTATTGTTCCAGAAACTTTGTTTCTGTGATCAGGATAATGATATTTTGAAATGTGTTGTCTTTGCATTCTATACTGATAGTCTTCTAGAATATTATTGAACTACTAGAATAGTCTGTTTTCGAGAAAATTCTTGATTCAATTTCAATAGACTTCTAGAATATTCTTTCAAGAAACTTCTAGAACTTTCTAGAACTTACCAGTTATAGATATACAACTATAATAGCACAGGTGACTCGTACCAACATCACGATGTATGTTATTAATGAGTAAGAGAATAAAAAAGTCGTAGTGAAAGAGCAACTATTGAATTAGATGGCATCAAGAGAATGTTTGCACCAAGCAAAGTGTGTGGACAATTTATAAGGAAAAGACCCAAAGTATTTTGTAAAAGCATGACGTAAGATGTGAGAAGCCTACAAGGCATACTTAGGCAAGCCTATCAGGGATCAAGACAATTCATGAACACCTCATTTCACATGCAAATATTGCAAGAAAACTCTTGAAGGTAAGATAAACATTTGATTCTATTAAAAAATTTTTTTTCATATATATCAATGTATAACACTAAAATATATTATATGCTACTATCCTATACTCAACTATACTGTATTAAGTAATGTGTACAATTTCTTGCTTTTAATGTATAACATTAATTGTATCCGTTATGTTACAGTTGGTACATGCTAGAAAATAGAACAATGAAGTTTGCTATCCCCAGAATTTGGCGGCTACCGTCTGACTATTCAAGCAACCTCTACTTCTGCATGATAGATCCTTTCAAACTTTGCACTGGCAAGAATGCGCCTCAAATCTTTTACCCAGACATTCCTTCTTCCATTGCCCCCGTACCACACCGCTCCGAGCTGCTTGTGCCCACTGCCCCGAAGAGGGATCGGCCATCTTTAGGAGACAGCAGCAAGTCAGACAGCAAGGAAGTTATTGGACATACAGATAACGATTGCATAGATACAGTTAAGGAGAGAAAGGCCACACTTCAATAAACAGAAAAACGTCAACGATATGATCAGATATCTTGGTTTGACCAAGTCCAGTGCAGAGCTTCTAACATCCAGGCTCAAGCAATGGAACGTTTTGGATGAATGCGTGCAAATCACTGATCAGAGAAAACGTCACCTAACATTTTCCAACTTTATCAGTTGTTAGATAGGTTGTGCTTCTACAACAATAACAATGTGGCCGGTCTATTTGAGGTTATAGGTATCACCTGTAACCAGAGTGAATGGCATTTATTCATAGCAGCTCACTTCGTAGCCTGAAAGCTGTGCTACTTCACAATGGAAACAACTACATATCTCTCCCAATGGCTCATTCAGAGCATCTCAAAGAAGACTACACCAGTGTCAAAATGTTGCTGAGTGCATTGAAGAATGATGACTATGGATAGGATCTGTCATTCCTAATGGGCCTTCAGGACGGTTTCACGAAATGTCCTTGTTTCCTTTGCCGCTGGGACAGCAGTGACACTAATGCACACTATCACAAAAAGGACTGGCCACAACATAACAAGTTCTCTGTGGGGAAGAGCAAAGTAAAGTGGGAGCCGCTGATAGAACCTCTGAAGGTGCTGATGTCACCACTGCACAACAAGTTAGGCCTCATCAAGCAATGTGTCACTGCTCTTGACAGGGAGTTAGCAACTTTCAAGTACCTCATAAGTTGTACGAGGCAAAGGTCAAATCTGGGTATCTTCATTGGACCGCAGATCAAGAAGATCATAGAATGTGAGCAATTCGTCAAGCTGCTGAACAGGGCGGAGAAAAAAGCGTGGAACAGTTTCATAACAATTGTTAACCATTTAGTGGAATTTGAACGTCGTTACCGAGGACAGTATATCGTAAACATAGACAAAAATATATACAATTCCTTGTTTTGTCACAATAAGTACGATAAATTTCTGGACTGTGGTCAGAAAAAAGTCTCTGCTGAATTTTCGACAGTTTTTAGACGTAAGCAGTTGAAGCCAGAAACAAAACTTGTGTTACATAGCGCAATTATTGGCATTTGATTACACAAACATACGATTTATCTAGTGAGTCATACGTTAGTACATTTAATAGGTTGTTTGAAGACAGATCAAAAAGTTATTTGCACTAAAATTACTGATAAATCGGCTCACAAAACTGTTTACAAGGATTGACCATTGTTTAACGGATTTTTTCCATTGCGTCGATTTTGTGCACCAATGAAACTTCCAAAAAAATAATGATCAACAACTAGCTAGACCCCTCATCCGGCACCGAGCTTCGGCTACGCCGCCGAATTTTCGTCCGCCGTAAATCCGACGAAAAGTCTGCGGCGCGCTGCATTAGTCGCCGTATTTAGTCCGCCGTTAGATTAACCGTCGCCGGAAGCTTGACATGAAGATGAAATTAACTTTTTAAGTGAACTCGTTCCCTTTCTGAAACCATTTCAAGACGTAACTGATATCTTCAGCTTTTCAATGCCAACCCTTTCAACTATTCCACAAGTGATAAGGCACATAAGAAAGATCTGCACTGCATCAAATGCTAATATTGACAACATACGAATGATTAAGTTGTCAGTTCTCAACCAGCTTGACCATCGATTTCCTGTAAATGATCACATTAAGCTGCATCAGCTGCTTTATCCAGGTTTCAATTTAGTTCCAAATGATTGACTCCACGGTCAGAAGCAACCACAATTCTGGAGAATGCCAAACAGTCAGCAATGTCCCGTGGATTCATCATGTCTAAAACTGATGTATGCATTCGCAGCTAGTCAGTGAACATGTTTCTGAAGAAACACGATGTAATCGATTGCGAATGGAGCTGACGAATGAGCTGAGAACTGAGCAGTCACTAGACGATTGTACTAATAATGTATTCTATGTTAATTTATGACACTGAAACAGTTTTATTTTGCTCTCAATATATATACTGTGTACTATAATGAAATGTTTTATAAACTAGCAGTTAGTACTGTTGTGTTTTGATTTTTTGAACATTTATTTCAGATGGCAGTGGAAATGGCAAACTATTTGACGGCGCCTATTGTTCAGTTTCATGATGTCCTAGCTTTCTGGCGTAGCAGTGTTGCGTCATCCACGTATCTACAACTTACTCAACTGGCTCGTCTACACCTATCATTATCAGCATCATCTGTACCAGTGGAGTGCATGTTTTCGGTTACTGGTTTGAAAATGAACAACAAACGATCAAGTCTAACAGCTGATAAACCACATCGCGTCTGTTTTATTTATGACAATTATAAACTGATATTTTAAGCGCTTATCAAGGTATTGAGTGACAGAAACTGAATGAGTGGAATGTATTCATGCATTGTATTAGTAGCACAGCACATACAACTGTTTATTTCTGTTGTTTTAAATAATAAAACTTTCCCCAAGTATTGTAAAAGTGTTTTATTGCTGAAGTTTTATCAATTCATTATTGTCTAGGCGTCAGCCGAATTTTAGTCAAATATTTCGTAATCAGCCGAAAATCAGCCGCAAATGTCAATTGACTCAATTTAAGGAGAAATCCGGCTAATCCGGCTATCAGCCAGCCGAAATTAAAAAAAAATTCGGCTGGCAGGTCTACAACTAGCAAGGATATGAAACAATACAATTTTCTTAATTGACTAAAACAGCTCAAGTTCTAAGTTTACATTATTAGGTCAAACTTGATTAAAAGTTTCTCTATAAGATATAAGGGCAATCGGATGATTGGTTCCAGATAGCTAAAATAACTGATATACTAAGCAATAAAAATTGTTTCTAGATTTTTTTTTCAATTTAAATGAAGTGATCAAATTTATTTATCACTGGATTCTGTCTTATTTGTAAGAATTTAGCGTAAATATGACATGGCATTGTGTTTATTTTACTCGTAAGACATTTTTTTAAATTTTATTTTTTATTTTACACACCTCCAAATAATTCCCGTTGGATGCATTGAAGTGAGACCAAGACTGTGAGAGACGAACTTTCAGTTCAATATTGGTTCCGTAAAGTTCGAAATTAAATAGCTTCTAATAAGTATTAAAACCCCACACACACCGGTGCATTTTCCCGTTGCTACGAGTCGTGCGGCAAATGACTGAAAACCGTGTGATGTCATGAACCAATCTTTAAATAGTAATAACACAGACAGGCACGATGTATGTCGTGCGTGTGTGCGTTTTCCCTTCCCAAAGACGCAGCTAGACCGGTTCTCGTTGCAACTTATGAAAAAGCGCGTTGTAAACAATACAAAATGGATGCATTTAGACACCCATTCGATTACTAAAACAATGGCATTTTACAAAATGTTTATTTTATTGCGAAAAAATTATTCAAAATTAAAGAGAAAAGTGAATTATATCGTGCTGAAAAAAATAATGGAATAAATAACTATATTTGAAACATTTTAGTTTTTAGATCGTAGAGTGACACTGTTTAAAAAACAAATACTAAGTCTATGTGCCTAAGCCTACGAGTATTCAAATATTTTGTTTAATTTTAATAATATCTTCTTCTCGCGCACTGATACAAAATAATATAAAAAAATTTTATATACACAATTATAAAAATTTGCTTTAACCATTATCACTTGTATTAAGCACGACAAAACTCGACTAGACTATTTTCTAGAGACAGCAAAAGCCAAGTATAACAATGACGAAACCAAAACCATCACCCCACAAAATCTGTCAATATAATAAGTGATCTGGTTTTAAGACAAACAAATGTATCTTAAATGAATTCAAATTTATCTCAAGTTTAGTTTTCTGTTGTATTAGTTTTTACTCCGGTTCAAGTAGGCTACTAAAATATCTAATATAATAATAGCGGTCTGGGTTCTGCGTTAAATCGAAAGCGGAAAACAAGAATTAAAAATAGCGTCTTGCCATTTTTAGAGCATTTTCGAAAAAAAAAAGCTCTATTGTCCCCGTTTTGTCGGTCTGTCTGTCTGTCATCACCCTAGATCTCAACAACCATAAGTCCTAGACCCATGATGTATATATCATTTTGTAGGTCTTGGCCTGCCAAGAAATAACTTTTTCCATTTCGCGATCTGACCTCTCAGGGCCGTAAAAGGGGGCTTATAAAGTACCGTTTTTTACTATATAAGCTATATTAATAATGGAGCGCCCTATATCTCAGCAACCATAAGTCCTAGACCCATGATGTATATATCATTTTGTAGGTCTTGGCCTGCCATGAGTACATCAAAAGTTCATTTTGCGATAGGACCTCTCAGGGCCGGGCTTCAGGGCTCCTAAGGGGGCTTATATATTATATATATGGCCCCATTCTACACCTTGTACGTTCAATAACCCATTCATTTGGTGCGAAATACTGCAGCACGTAGTTTCACCAAGATTTATTAAGAAACTCATCAAATGAAATAGTAAGCTTGTGTTCTGAGTTTAATTGAAAGTACCAGAGCTATGCAACAATTGACGGAGTTTTCGGACGATTAAATGACTACAATTTCGAATGTTTTCAATTATGTGTCCTATTTCAGTAACCACAAACCACTTTTAGTAAGATTTAAGAGAAAATAATTTTTTTCAAATATAAAGAAACGTCTTTATAATATTTTTTTTACAGATATATGCATTACACAATTGAATTTATAAACATTTCCAAAATTTACAAATATTTACTGAAAGATAACAAACGTACTGATATATAACATGAAAATGCGCTAACACGTCCTGTGTCCAGAATGGAAAAGGCTTAATTGCTTGTTTTTTTAAATCTACAGTTTTGAATAGATTTTGCGCTTTCAAACACGGAGCTCAAAAGTCTAATTGTGAATTAATTCCATATATTTTTTTTTGTTTTGTATTTCTACAACATATTGAATCTTTAAATTGAAATAAAATCATGAAAATATTGAATCTTTAAATTGAAATAAAATCATGAAAATATTGGATCTTTAAATTGAAATAAAATCATGAAAATATTAGATCTGTCCGAAACCCGAAATGACCTAGCCTACCGATCAAACCTAAGGTAATATGACTCTATGCAAAGGTTTTGCAGGTTACAGTTAGTTACTAATATTATTAGTATAAAACTAATACCACTCTCTTAGTCGTAGTTAGACACTATAGTGCTATACTAGTAGGCTAATTTTAAATTTACATATTTGGTTGAAATATCATCCTATATTTAAAAAAAAAAAATTAACTAATAATATTATTTTTCAGGCTTTCTTATGTTTTAGTCTTTCCCTCTTTATTTTTTATTGCTTGATATATGTTGAATATTGTTGACTTTTTAAGCTTATCAATTTTCTAATATTACTTCTCAAGTTTTTTTGTCTATTATACTAGCCTAGCAACTAATTATGTGTCTAATATAGTAATGTTAGTTGGCTAATTTACATAATGTTCTGTAGTATAATCAATGTAATCATTATTTATAACCAAGAAAAAAATTATAATTATGAATACGGTATCTAGAGTTAGAGAGATTCATTTCAACGCTTTTATATTTACTTTCAAAGTAATATTAGGCCTACCAGTATTTGCTTATGATTTTTGTATGACTTATTAAAAATATTTATTTAGCATTTTACTCTTATTTCTTTATATTGATATATTTTGACAAATGTTGACAATTATTTTTTTTTGTTGACTTTTCACTTTGTAAAAAAAAAAACATTCTTCTACTGAAAGCCAAAATTGTAGCTAATAATGTAAAAGAGAATTAGAATAATATATATTAATATTTATACATACTAATCATACAGTAAATCAATGAACTTTAAGCTATTTTTTTTCAGCTGAAACACATGAGCTTATTTTGTGTAATTGTTTCCTCAGTTTAAGTCCATGGCTATGGCAATGATCACAGTTTAATTGAATGTAAGAGTTGAAGTTAGCATGTTTTTATTTTTATGTATATACCTTGCCTATCGTTGCAATCTTTTTTATGAAAAATTATGTATTCTTGATGACAATGCACTATTTTAGAATATAAGTGTCAATTGATTTAGCTCTTATGGAGCTCGAAGTGAACTACTTTTTTGATAATGTTTATATAAAGAGGAAAATAGCAGAAAGGGCATCTCAATTTTCCATTGGTTCATAAATGTGATGAGTTTTTAAGCTGTTTTTTAAGTCTGGTGTGCTATTTTTAATGTTGTATATAAACTTTACTCACAAAAGCAAGGGGAATTTTTTAACAATATAAAGTATAATAAAACACTGAATTTTAGAATTTTGCTATTATACTATGTACACCACTTATTTATTTAAATGAACTACACAAACAAAAACAAGATAAATTCTTTTGATACTAAAAAGTATAAATATTGAATAAATAACTAATTAAATAATTGATTCACATTGTCGCTCTTGCTTTTAGTCAATAAAATTTGTACGGATGTTTTTATGTTCTAAGCTATTTTAATAAAAGTATTTTAAATTTTTTTTACATTTAAAAAAAAAATTACATCTATTGAAATTAGCATGCTTACTTTTTATTGTTAAATTAAATTTGTTTTGTTCCAAATTATGAAGATTCAATTTATGATTTTTTTTTTTACTTTTAAATGTGCTCATTAAAAAAACGATATCAAATGTTAGTTCTAAGCACTTTAAGAATATGATTGAAAATAATTCTTTGAAAGAAAAATAAATGTTGACTGAAGTCTGTATTGTGTCAATACATTTAACCTCTAGAATCTTTTATACCGGCAATGTGTGAAATCGGCATTCTATACAATGCCTAGGCAATGTATAGAATGCCTGATGGTTTTAGGCAAAGTATAAAATATTAGTTTTTATTTAAATTTTGCATACTTTTCCTAGACATTCTATACATACATTGTATAGAATGACTAGCATCGTTTAGGCAAAGTGTCAAAGAACCACAAAAGCCTGTATTGAAAATTACGTATTTTAATATGGAACGAATGCAAAGTAAAGCATATGATGTTCATACCGGAAAAACAACGACAGCAGAGATTGAAGTATTTGCTTCAGCAGGTAAGACTGGATTGGCACTTAGAATTGTATTGTACTTTTTCTTCTTTCACACAAAACTCTTCATATTTTGGCATTTTGGTCTTGCATATTCATATTTCACGAATTAGTGAAGAATTAATAAATACTAAGGATAAGATGTTGTTTCTGGTGAAAACAAGCAGAACACAACTTAAATGAGCTACTTGTTGCAGCAGGAAAGACTAGAATGGCATTTTGAATTGCAATTAATTTTCTTTTTCACACAAAGATACCTCATAGTTTGGCATTTCGTCTTGCATATACACCTGACGAATCCTTGGCCGCTTCCTGTAGACTGAGAAGTAGCAGCAGATCGGAGAGCTATTTCAAGGTCAGGATCGTCTTCCGCTTTTAATAAATCTTTTTGACATAAGGTGAATTCTGATCTGACATATAGTTGCTTTAAGATTCACTGTGCAGTTCCAAGGCGGTAAAAGCCATATTTTGTCATGCTCATAACAACTGCCAACATATTTCGTAAGGCTCCCCGCTCTTTGTCAACATCAGGAATCGGAACTCGCACTATGGCCCCAAAAGGTGCAGGAGGAAAGGTCTTCTACAGAAAGAGCTGTCTCTTGCATTCCTTCATCTCTGTCTATCTGCTCTTGTGTTGTTTGTACGCTCTGTATTACTTTTTTGAGGTCTTCCTTTGTTTCCATATATTGTAAAAACATCTTCAGGTAGGGAAGACGTTGTGAGGCCTACTTTAGCTTTGCAGCCAAAGAGTGCTTCGTATAGTGATCTTTAATCCCAGAATGAAAAGCTCTGTTCTTCATGGTTTGGACGAACCGTAACCCCTCACTCCAGCAGCCAGATTTTCCATCCTGCATCCAAGCAAACAGCATATTTTCGATGTACTGGTTAGCTCTTTCGACGCTCCCCTGACTTTGTGAGTGGCAATACGCTGTCTTACAATAACGTTCAACACTCACGTGCTTCGCTCGTCATCATCAAACAACGACCCACGCTCCACCGCCAACATAAGTGGCGGGGAAAATGGCGGATGTAGGCCAGTTACATACTTTGCCGCACGAGAACACGGCATTTTATAGAATGCCTAGGCAATGTATGAAGTAGCAATTATTTCACACTTTGCCTGAAAAATTAAGGCATTCTATACATTGCCTAGGCATTTTTTTAAAATGCCAGATTTCACACATTGCCGGTAACATATACACTAAGTTACTGTGATCTAAAGTTATTTGGTTGTTAAAAGTACATCATTTCTCTAATTTGATACTAAAATGTTTTCTATCTTTCTATAATCAATATATATATATATATATATATATATATATATATATATATATATATACTAGAGAAATGCTGATACCTGGTTGAATAGTGAATAAATAGCGTGATTACTTAAAAGTTGTTTAGGTAAGTGTTGTCAATTTAAGGGAATTTTTAGCTCAATCGTGTAGACCAGTGAACACGATCTTAGAAAACGCTTGTCGTAGCAGTGCGTTTCGACTAAAAAAACGGCTCGACAACGTCCCTTAGTGTGTAGGAAGACAATCGTGCGTTTGACGCACTGTCGTGTAGGTGTGGGGATACCTGTTAGAATTGGTTTAAAATATTTATTTGTCGGCGAAGTAGGGGGAAGGGGTGATGAATGTGGTTGTCCCTTGGTATGTAATTAGGCTTCATAATCTGTTATATAATGTGTCCACAAATGGCTCAGTTTTCTCCGTTGCTACGCGTCGTCCGACAATAGACTGAAACTCGTGTGACGTTACAATCCAATCTTTAAATAGCGTTTTTTTCTAAAAAAAAAAAAATGCAGCTAGACCGGTTCTCGACGCAACTTCTGAAAAAATCGCGTTGTAAACACTACAAAATGGATGTCTTGACGACACCCATTTTTTTTTACTAAAACAATGACATTTTATAAAATATTTCGTTTAATGTGAAAAAAATTTATTCAAATTTAAAGAAAAAGTGAATTACATCGTGTGGAATAAATATTGTTGTTAGTCACAAAAACTAAGTCTTTTCGAAACATTTTAGTTTTAGATCGTGTTGTGACAGTTTTATCAGACAAATTACTAAAGCTAAGTGCCTAAGCTTAAGAATTTAAATAGTATTAATAGCTGCTTCTTCTACTCTGATACAAACTCTTACTATAAATACATTTAGTATACACATTTATAAAATTTGCTTTAAATAATATCATTATCAATAGTTTTTATTAAGCTCGGCATCACTCAACTCGACTGTTTTTCGAGACTGCATAATTCTATATGTGATCAATTTTAGTTTTACTCTAGTTATTACTAGCCTACTTATTGTGTAAGTCTAATACTAATAACAGCTTAGAATAGAAGCCAAATATGCTCATTTATATACTATTTTGCGTAATAATCATCCTATATTTAAAAAGCAAAATTATTATTCTGAATTCTTTGATTCAGTGCTTTCATACTTAGCATTCATTGTAGACCTAATTACTAAGAACAGGCCAACTAGAAACACATTAAACGTATTTTTTAATTAAGAGTATTGAAGATGGTAATTTTCTGTTGTTGTTTTTAATAATATAAAATTGATTTTGTAAGCATTAAAAGAAATTAACAAGGAATTTTTAAAAGCTAGCCTATATATATATATATATATATATATATATATATATATATATATATATATTTAATCTGATAACTTTTTTTAATGCGATTGTGTGTCATTTATGGATTACAGGTGAAACCTTTATTAAAAAGAAAATTGAATAAATTTTATTTAAATTTTTTTATCTGCATTTTGTACCACAACAATACCACGTGAAATTAGATCTGACTGTACTATAATAATGAAAAATGATAATTAAGATATTGCATTTAGATAATTACGGTAGTATATATATAGATTTGACGTTAAAGCTAAGATATACTTACGGTACGGTATGTAGGTATCTTCCATCACTCAGCTTCAAATTCATCAAAATATCTAGTGTTATATTCGTTCCTTTATATCCTGTCAGTTTTCTCAAGAGGTAGCTGAAGAAATATCATATACCAAGACTAAATAACTTCAAAAACATTTTGATATAAATACAATGTAATTATAAACATCCAAAGACATTTAAAGCTGCAAATAATAATTAACATTGAGATATAGACAAATATAGTTGTAAAAACGAAGATAAGAATTTACATGATAAATTGTATATTTGATACAAAATATAATAAAACGTTGGTCAGTAATATTGCGCAATACAATAAAATAACTTGTTAAATGTGGCAAATAAAAGTATATTTTTATATTTTTATGTTTTATTCTTTGTTGTTTTTTTTTGTTTACATATTTTTTTGTATGTCTGCATTGGCATTCTTACCCATTTTGTTTTAGCATGCACCAAAGTGTCTTGTTTCTTTTATTTACAATGAATTCTTTGAATTTTATTATTCAACTTTATTGGGTTTTAAAGTAAACATTATATTAAAGTTCACTGTTATTTTTGTTAATGAACTACAAGTATTGCCTTAAAAGTTGAACTGAGATCTGAGGAGGACGAACACCACCACCAAAAGAGTCCAGAACTTAATTAGCTGTTGCCTTCGGAAAAGTTTCCAAATACTATAGACAGACACCATCAGCAATGCCAGCCTTTTAGAAAGAACCGGCCAAGTTTAAATGAGATGTGGAGATTAGGAAGAGAAGATGGTGTTGGATAGACCGCTAATTATGAAAACTAGCAAGTAATATCACAAGACAAGCATTGGGGTGGAATCCTCAATAAAAATGAAAGAGAGGCCGACCAAGAAATACCCAGAGACGATAATTCCCATGATGGGGTTCAGCTTGAAGCAGCAAGATATAATGTATAGAAGTCGCTGAAGAACTTCAGATAGTGGTCCATAATATGATAGAAGTGAAGGGCGTAAGTAATTAATTGTGTTTAGTACTCACTAAGTCTAAGAAGATATAGATGTTTCATATTCAGCCATTTTTATACGCTGTATATTTCTTGAAGTACGTATACATGAGGAAAGGCTGAAATTAGTAGGTGTTATGGAAAAAAATCGCATACAATCTACTAGAGCAACTATAATCTCATGGGTCTATTTCTTAACTGTCAGAAGTTTCAATCGTTCTAGCATTTAAGTGTATAATTCATCGCCTGTAGATCACAGCAGTAAAAAGTATGGAAGTTTTCCATTGCTTATCATAAATGTATTTAATGAAAATGCCAAAACATATCGTTAATTTATAGCTTTTCAAGAGCTGCAAGGGAGCTATCGAAATAAAAGAATTAGAGTTTTCAAAATGAAAGTCGAACAGACATTGCAAGTATACTGGACTTTCAGAATAAAAATTTCTATAGTTAGTAAAGGCTGCTTGTTGTGTCTATAATGTCAATTTTTTGTTATAAAATATTGCTTTGAGAATTGGCCAAGACATACATAGCACGAGACAGCGAGCTGTTCTAGGGGAAATCAAATTAAATATGTTTGGATTTTTTATAAAGTATAGAAACCGAAATATTTTATCTTAACCAAGCATTCTCTTGATTAGCTATAAAATTTGAGAGACACACATTTCGATATAAGATTAGAAAAATATTATAACCTATGGCTGAATTAGTCGAGCACACAGCAAAACAGTCACAATGATAGCAACCAAAAAAAGCAAAAAAGCATAACCACTGTACCTTATAACTTATAGAATGAGTTTTGTTGCATATTCATGTAAACTACAGAGCATAATGTTTTCTATCATAATGCATATAACTCGTTAAGTTCAAATCAAACTAATTTATTCATCTTTGCAAATACTGTAATGCACACCTATTGGTGCGAATTTGTTATTTTGGTAATTCTCTCCTAAGAAGAACCCATGATACATCTATATACATATTTTTCATTTGGGTCATTCCATGTCAACTCAACCAGTATTTTGACAACTGTTCACCCGACCCTCTCAGATCTTCAGGGCTTGTTGTACATACAAAGTTGAGTGATTCCTGAAAATTTCAGGCCATTTGGTCAAACACATTCTGAGATATGATTTTTTAAAGTTATGATGATGTGCATTCTGCCAATTGCAAGAAACTGTTTGATAGTAGGATTGTATGTACATATATAAGATATCATCAGTTAACTGTATTGCAGCATAATGAGCTGATATCGCCTTGCATGGTTGCTTGTATGGTTGATAAAAACAAACAATCTGTAATTTGATTTAGTAACTTAAAACTAACTGTATTTTTCATAAAATTTGATTGACATTTCTTTGCTATGCCGATTTACCATAATACACGTTAATGTACAAAAAATAACAAAAAAAACGACTTATTGTTTTTAATATGAAATAATTAAGAAACCATTGACAACAAATAATTTTTGGACAATTTTTGCATTACATTCATGATGTTTTTGATAAGTGTTAAGTGTTAATTACTGTCCACATGATCATCTGGGGGTCGCAATGCGTGCAAAAATGGACGACCATGATGCTTTAAGTAGGTACCACAAACTGGCTCGAAATCGTGGTTTTGCGTCACTGTAGTCAATATTTGGATATTCGACAAGCTGAGATCCCGAACCAGATCATTAAGCTCACATTGTGAGAACGGCTGCGGACCATCTTGTGATTCATACTCCTCTTCTGTATTTCCTCCCTCGTCTAAAGTAGTGGCCTCATCGTCGCTGTCAGGAAGATCTCTGAACGCTAGGAAGATCTCTGAACGCTAGTACAGGAATTTCTTCGCAGTGAGCAGGTGAACGACGGGCAGATAGAAGGTCTGGATAATAAATATAAATAATGAAGTCTTTAAAATATTTTAAATAATTATCATTTTACTATTTTCTAATTGGATCATTGAAATAACTTTTATTACTTACGAAAATGGCGACTAGTGAAACCTCGGTCGAAAATAATGATATGTTTCTGGATGAACTGAAATTGTTATTTTTTAGTAAAACCAACATTGCGTATATTTTTCAAGTTCCTGACGATGAGGTGAAAATGGCAAAATTTGCATAACTTTTTACCAGCGGCATTTTACTTGACACAATTGCAAAAATTTTGTCTCGTGTGATACTCCCTTAATAGGGAGCCGGAGCCGAGCCGGGAGCCCAGCCGGTGCCGTCAATTTTTTGGGGGCTGGAGCCGAGCCGGAAAAAAATGGCGGCTCCGCAAGCCTGATCGTATGTATGACGCCGAACTTCCACATGGGCTTGATTAATGTTACAAAGAATCAGTGTCCCAAAGTTTTTAGGGTGAGCATTGTATTTAAAAGAATATAGGTCAAACATTGTATTTTCAAGAATATGGATCATTGGGTCAGGGATGAGAGTTAATTAATTAGAGTTGTCACTAGATTACAAAAGTTCAGGATTACTGCTGTTTAGACTGAAATAACAGAATATCCCCAATTAGGGACAAACCAATCAGAGGCAAGGACAAAGGTGAGAAGACGCAGTAATTATGGTCTTATAAAAGAAGCTAGAAGTACTTTTGATAGGTATAGAGACTGGAAGAGAGAGAGAGAGAGAGAGAGAGAGAGAGAGAGAGAGAGAGAGAGAGAAGGAGGAGGAGGAGAACAGGGTGGTACAGACATACTGTTCGACAAAAATAGGCAGCACACAGTATAGAGTATTGAAGTTTCAGTGAATATGTATCTAGGAGTGTATAGTTTCATGCTACTTATATTTTGAAATCATATTTTGTGTAATCGTCACATAAAGTACATGAATCGACTTGGCAGTTTAAATCATTTATTTGTGATGTCTGTGAATGAGTACACGCTTAGATAAAGTGTCAATCGTTACCAGAGAAGTGAAGACAGACACTGATCATCACAATAACGCACTAATAATACAAGTAGTTGTGACACCTAGTAGCATGGATACATTTCTAAAGAGAAAAACTGACCAAAACATGGAATATTCTGATGATCAAGCAGCCAAAGACGAACAAGAAAGAAAACGGCGCAAGTATAATCCAGTATATATATCATTCGGCTTCACCGCAGTGAGGAACGATGATGATCAACATCTGTGTGTCGTGTGCTTGCAAACATTATCGAATGATGCAATGAAGCCTGCCAAATTTAGGCGCCATTTTACCACAATGCATTCGGAACTTGCCAGTAAACCGAAGGAATAATTTGAGAGGCAGAAAGAGATCTATCTGAAACAGAAAAGCAAATGGATGACCTGCACTACTTTGAACGAGTAAGCTCTTCGAGCGTCGTATCTGGTTGCATTACAAATAGCGTGTTCCAAAAAACCTCACACAATTGCAGAAGAGCTAATTCTACCGGCAGCAAACGACATGTGCAAAGTCGTTCTAGGAAAGAAATACGGTCAAAAACTGAAAGACATTCACTGTCGGATAAAACAGTGAGCAGACGAATTGCCGACATGTCTGAAGATGCTCGCTCCCAACTGATTTCACGCCTTCAGCATGTCCAATTCGCAATTCAGCTTGACGAAAGTACAGACATTGCAAATTCAGCCCAATTGTTGGTTTACGTTCGATACAACTGGGAAGGTGAATTCATGGAAGACTTTTTGTTCTGCAAGTCACTGCCGGGGTGCACAACTGGGGAAGAACTTTTCCATGTACTTGATGCATTTTTTTAGAATCAGGACTGGCCACTATGTTTTGGCGTGTGCACGGATGGCGCTGCTGCGAAGACTTGTCGTAAGTCTGGTTTAGTCGCTCGAGTAAAACAAGTAGTGCCTCACATAGTATCAATCCACTGCGTGATTCACTGCGAGGCCTTGAACGAAGATCTTGCTGACGCGTTTTCCACATGTATTAAAATTGTTAACTTTATCAAAGCCATACCGCTCAATCAACGTTTGTTTGAAAACATGTGCCGCGAAATGGATGCCGAACACAAGCATTTATTGCTACTCAAGGACGTCCGGTGGCTATCACGCGGTTGCGTTGTTCAGCGTGTTTATGAATTACGAGACTAGCTGCTCATTTTTCTAAACCAGCATAACGAATCGATGGCACACTTCTTTACCTATAAGACATGGGCTGCCATACTAGCTTATCTTGCAGACATTTTAAACATTTTAAATCTGTCATTGCAAGGACCTGACGCAAAAGTTCTGAAAACGTATGACAAAGTCGATGCCTTCCAGAAGAAACTTTGCATATGGAGGGGAAGATGTGAAGAAGGCACATACAATATGTTTCAGTTGTTGGCTGACTTTCTTACAGTGAACAATATTTCGACAGGCGTCATTGAAGGCACCATTTTGAAGCACCTACAGCAGATGTCGTATTTCGGTGACAACGATTTCAGCGCATTTTATTGGATTCGAAATCCCTTTGAATGCGAGCTAACCGATTTAACTGGTCGCGAATAAGAACCATTGGTCGAATTGTCGTCTGACAGGAAACTGCGCTTGCTATTCAGCAGACTGCCACTGTTGTCGTTCTGGCTAGCATGTATCCAGGAGTACTCTCTGCTGTCAGACAAAGCCATCAATGTCCTTGTATCATTTTCTACGACGTACTTGCGCGAAACTGCATTCTCTGCTGTTACTGTGAGACCAAGTACAGGTCCAGACTGGACATTGAACATGAAATACGCATATATATTTATCACGCATACCACCATGTAAGGTCAAACTCTATAGTGCAAAACAGGCACACTCTTCCTATTGAACAGAAAACCGTGTAACGGATATACCAGTGGAATAAATAATCGGTGAGTGTTTCATTATTTGGATAGATAGCTATTCCCGTATGTGCACTGACTTTTACATGATGTGCGCGTAGCTTAGGCTAGGCCTACCGTTTAGCATAATTTAAGAAGTTAGCATCCGCAATCTTAATAAGACATATTAGGGCCCAACCTGAGGTACGAAAAGTTACGGCCTGGGCGCCTTGGACACTCAGGTGTCCGCCACCCGAGCTTGGTATGTCTGTGGGGTACGCAGGATAAAAAAGGTTGAAAAACTCTGTACTAAACTATAATGTGGAAAGCTAAAAATAAAGTGTGGCTTAATACCGAAACACATTATAGACTAGCATTACAATTTGAGAAACAGTGTAGGAGACAAATGAACGAAATGGAGATTAGCTGAACAACTTAAAATACTAAAAACCCAGCGTGTGAGATTATCTCAACTAAAACTATACAATCTTACTTTATTTTGTCTTTTTGCTGCTTTTCTTCATATGTTAGTTGATACAAATTTTGTATTCCGTAACTATTCACATGTTTACCTCTCAGTTTAATTCACCGTAAAATTTTAATGTTAAAAAATAAACTTTACTTATGTAATCACCAGTCAACAAAGTCTCAAAATCTCTTACTATCACTCTCTAACTCTCTCGCTTTCACGCTTCTTAGTCCGAGCCCAAATAAACAGATTGTTCCATTATTGTCAGTTAAATAGTTGTCATACATGGGCGACCATGAGACATGAGGTATCCATCATATATGACATCCCTGCCTGAAGGGAACCGAACAAGCATCTACATGCACCTGGTCTGCCGAATTCTACCTAATTGATATGAGGTCCGCTCTTAGCTGTTTAAGGGCCTCTACCTAATGTAGCACACAATAAGTCCAGTTCAGTTCAGCCTGGCTCAATTCGACCCAACTGGCTCTCAGTCTGAGCTCATTTCTAACTCGAACTATTCTCGTCTCAGCAACACGCATGGCTTTTAATCTCAGGCTTCATGACCACGCAGAGTAACGCTCCGCTGACCAATGCATAGGCCACTCCCAGTGACCAGCAGGGTTTAGGCCCCACTCCCAGCAAATTGCACTAGCTTTCTGCTAAGTGGTTTAATTCCCTTGGCGCTAGTCGGTGTTGACCACATTGTGAACATCTGGGAAGTCATTATCGGACCACCACCTTTGTTTACACCCTTTGGTATCTTCCCTTTGGTAGATAACGCAACCGCGAGGGGGGGGGGTGAGGGGGTGAAGGATTAAGAAGTGGGAAATTTAATAGAAAAAAAAAACACAAAACTGTTACATTAGCCCTATCTGAAGATCTGTATGGTAGCGAGTATGATAACGTCCACCTATTAACTACAATCATCTTATGTTTCCTTAAGATCGGCACAGCCTCTAATTTACATCTTAGGGACAAATAAGTCCCTTTTAGCCTACAAAGAATGCCAAAAAAATCAATTTTACAAAATGAAATTGGTAAAAACATGAATTAAACATTATAAAAGAGCATGTCAAAAAGTTTATTACATAATCTCTTTCATACAACATTCACGAACTTCTCTTCTCTGACATATGAGTCCTGTCAAATGTAATTTAACCTGTACTCAATTTCCTGGAATAAATAAATATCTTCGGCCTATGGACCTTTCTCAAAAAGTAGTCCCTTACTGAATTGTTTGTTTAGATGGTTAAGTTACACTTCCGGTACCAATTAATGTAAGCGAATTTGCGAATAATAAATTTCTGTTGCCGCTATTCTTTTAATTTTAATCATGAAAATCAAATAAGCAAAATTTAATATATTTTTCAGTGTGATTATTTATTATTATCTTAAAAGTTGTTAAAACTATAACAATGATTTTCTGATTTTTAATACTATACAATTTTTTATAATCAAAGACCACTGCTAACACTAGTATATGCTCTCGACATTTTAATCTTAATATTTTAATGGACTGTCTGTAAAAAGTTAAACATTTGTTTAATGCAAATAACTTCAACTCAGTAAAAAAAAGTACAATTGTATACCAATGTATAAAAGTTGACATTTTGAATATGACTCATTGTAGTCCGACTTCCTTCTACCAAAAGGCTATGTTTTTTGTTAATTTGTCATTTTTCAAACATTTGTATCTGGCTGTACAGATATAAATCCCTTCTCGCACCAAAAAATCACCAGATATTTTCACTTTAAAAAATATTAAATAAGTAACTAATTTTATTATAATATCATATATTTTTCCTTTTACCTGTAAATTATGAGGTTCGTGATTTTTTTCTCTGGCTTCTATAGCATCTCGCTGATAGTTTGACTACATTTCCTAGTGTTTATTTAAGAAAGATAACACATTGACCATCACCTCATCATAATGAGCAGTGGCTTGAGCCCCCCCTCCCCCCCCCCAAGACCAAATCTTCAATACATATTTTACAATATAAAGTTACTAAAAAGACTGTCAAACTGTCAAACTGTCAAACCGTCAAACCGTCAAACCGTCAAACCGTCAAACCGTCAAACTGTCAAACTGTCAAACCGTCAAACCGTCAAACCGTCAAACTGTCAAACCGTCAAACTGTCAAACCGTCAAACTGTCAAACCGTCAAACCGTCAAACTGTCAAACTGTCAAACTGTCAAACCGTCAAACCGTCAAACCGTCAAACTGTCAAACTGTCAAACTGTCAAACTGTCAAACCGTCAAACTGTCAAACCGTCAAACCGTCAAACTGTCAAACTGTCAAACCGTCAAACTGTCAAACCGTCAAACTGTCAAACCGTCAAACCGTCAAACTGTCAAACCGTCAAACTGTCAAACCGTCAAACTGTCAAACCGTCAAACCGTCAAACTGTCAAACCGTCAAACCGTCAAACTGTCAAACTGTCTTTTTTCAATATGTGAGCCCCCCCCTCCTCAGCACTTTTTGCTGGTTGTACCACTGATAATGAGGTACTAGTTTCAAACCTTTTACTACCGATTTTTAATTACTATCTATCGCACAATATATGCTAACCAAAAATATACTGTTTTAACAATCATGGTTAAATAATATTATGTACATGAGTGTTTGTACTAGGGTTTCGGTTGAGATTATGGTAATGTAAAATTAAGTAAAGTTAATGTTGGTGTTACTGTTAATATGTACCAAAGTTAGGAATGTGCCCGGCTAGAAAATTATGACTTATGTGATTTAAGATAGGTCTAATTCTCAACGTTTGCTGAGGACTGAGCTTTTTACCTTTTAAATTATAACAAATTAAATAAACCTAACGTTAACTCACCATAACGTTAACCAGCCCCGTAGCGTGAAAATTCTACAGCAGGGGCCCCCAGCAGGGGCCCTCAGCAGGGGGGCAGGTAATACATTTTACTAAGTAGAGCAAATAAGCAGGAGGGTCCGGCCCCACTGATTCCCCCCCCCCCGCACGCTACGGGCCTGCTGGTAACCCTAATCGTCAATTATAAAAACTTTAAATAATAATTTTAGTGTAAAATTTACAAATGAAATGTAACTTTTCATTGCATGGACATTAGGTATATGACTTGAAAAACAAATTTTGTAATTTTACAAGTGGCGTGCCAGATTTTGATGAGCTTTTATATAAAAATAATAAATACAACAAAAAATCATCAATTTTGTTGAAAAAGTTCACCCACCAAAACATTTTTTAGTTTAAAAATAATCCATTTGGCTCTTTTTACTGAAGTTCACTTTTACTCCTATTGTTTACCATTAAGATTCTATTTCCTGTTCTCCATGTTAGATTTTTCAATTATACTTGAGTTTGAATAATTATTTTAATTTTGCTTAATTTTATTCTTAAAAATGTCTTACAAAAAATCATCACTTTGCGTTGCTAAAAATAAGAACAAATGGCGAGTAATTTGAAAAAATTTCAAAACACTCTTAAGAAAAGAAACAAAATTGGAATCGAGATCGAGCCATTGCATTCACATTCTAGAATGCCAAAAGAGTGGATGATAATTGGTCGTTACATGGGCTTGGCCTCTATGGAAAAATCCAGATTGAAAAGAGTTGCAGCACTCAGGAAAGAAGTAGAGCTATTATGGAGCTTTTTTAAATTTCCCGATACTGTCTTTGCGATCAGTGAGCAGAAAAATTGAAACTTTAATTAAAAGGTATGATGTTCATTTGAAAAAACCTGTGGGTGACATACGGAGCAGTTTGATAAGTTATTTGATGTCACAAACAAAACTGGTCAATGGTTATGTGCTGAGGACAAAAAACTTTACGAAATACAAATTCAAAGTGGAGGTAAGACGGGATATACTACAACTAAAATTGCTAGTCAAAGTACAATTCATCCATCAAAACAGAAAATTGTTTGCAAAATTAATGAGGCACAACAACAACAAAGCATTTTTGAAAGTTCCAGTGATTCAAGTGATAACGAGAATTCTCAAAGTAGCTCTGATGGTGCTGATGCAATGCAGTCATCCACAGAAAGCTTGGATCAAAGCACACATAAGAAACAATCACAGCAATCTACTTCTAGTGCAGTTTCATTAGTTCAATCTGGGAAACTACCAGTTCGAAGAGCAGCATTAGTAAGCAAAATTTTGCATAAGTCCGGCGTAAAAATAGCAACTCCTTCTCAGTCAGGTGTCTATCGAGCTGTATTCAGAGAAGCAAGTAAACTAAAAGAAACATTAATAAATACTTTGTGTAATAGCTTATGGAGTTTACATTTTGATGGTAAAATTATGAAGAAAAAAGAACACCAAGTAGTTGTATTAAAAAATGAAGCAAAAGAAGTGAGGCTAGCCGTCTTAGTTTTACCTGATGGCAAAGCTGCTACGATCGGATCTGCCATTCAAAAAGTTTTAGATGAATATAACTTATGGTCAGCTATAAAGATGATAGTGTCAGACACTACAATTGTTAATACAGGGTCGAAGTCTGGTGTTGTGGTGAAACTTCAGAAACTGTTTGTTCAACATGGTGAGTCTGCACCAGTCTTTATAGGTTGTCAGCACCACATACTTGATCGTGTTCTTAGACACATGTGTGATGCATTGCTCGGTGAATCAACTGAGTCTCCTAACATAAATTATCCATTTGTAAATAAGATACTTAAAGATTATGAAATGTTATTAAAAGATTTTGAAAGTAAAACAAAGAAATGTGCTTCAATTTTAGAAAAACAGGAAATAGATTGGAGAGATGATATGAAATTTTTTCACCATCTAATTTGCGTTTTTAAGCATTTTAAGAGTTCTCAACAAATGCCAAAAGTTAATTTTAGCGCACTGCCTGGCCTCAGCAATGCCCGATGGAACTCTCAAGCAATTTTTGCATTGTTGGCTTTCATATTATTGCCTGATGAACGAAAGAACCTTCAGAAATTGTGTGAATTTATATGTGGACATTGGAGTGATGCCTGGTTTAGTGATCCTCATTACAAAGCTGAACAATATGAACTTCTTTTCCATGCTGTTAATGATTATACAAGAGGGTTGTGCTGTCTTCGAAATCATTGGTCTCAAAGTACATCTCCAATACTCACTCCACGTAGCAATGTTTGTGCAGAAAGAGCAATAAAAGTTCTGCAAGATATTATTCCCCTTTGCTACTCACCAGAGAAACTGAATTTACGTTTTACTTTTACAAATAAAAGTTTATGAAACAATACTTGAAATTATTAACAAATGTCAATTTTTCTAAAACTTCAAAATGTTTGGTGGGTGACATTGTTCAATTTTTTAAATAAATTTGATATGGTTTTGTGTTTCTACAATAAAAACTCATCTGTTGATGGTATGCCATACAAGTGTTGTTCTGAAGTCATATATCTAATGGACATACTTCTCAGAGAAGTATTTGTAACCCTTCGTAACTTCTCTCTCTCTGATATCGGAAAATTTTGTGACTTTAAAAACTTGTCAACGTCAGAAAAATTAAATTTTGGTAATAAATTTAAACTCATTATATCTTAGATTAGACGAAAATGTAGAAAAAATAATCGAGAATTAATAGAATTTATCGAGCTAAGTATTATTCAAGTGTAAACAAAGCGACCGGAAGCCCATTATGATCTTTTCACAAAGACAGCTGACGCGCAGGAATACATGTGAGAAAGGTGTATACAAAAGATACCCGGTTAACATTAAATGCATATTATATATAACTCGCTGCACCCTGCAAAACCTTTGGATATAGTTATATCCCCATATGTTTGATTTAAACTGGAATACTGTTGTATTAATCCTTTACTTTCGATTTAACGCAGAGCCCAAATCGCTTTAATATATATTATTCTACGGTCTGCCAAGACCGACAATTCGTGACCTGTCCAAAACTAGACAGAAAGGAATGGCAAACATATCAATCCCGAAAACTGTATGACCAGACTTATAGACTTCACTCACGTCATAACTGATCACCGGTCGACCCACAGCTGGTTAGCACGACACTATGCCTCACATTGGGTGGCGTCACCTCTGGTTTTGCAACGGTAAATGACTGGCACGCCCCAAAGGACTGCCTAATTAAACAATCATTTACGACGACAGTATGAACATGCTTTTAGACTTCACTCCAACGGAGTCCGTTATCTTCATTGTCATAAATGCTCACCTATTGCCCCACAGCTGTTGAGCATGATACTTTGCCACGTACAACAGACCCCTTGGTCTCTCATATATAAAAACCTCATATTTGATTGAAGAATTGAGCAAGTCACTCATTCACTTAAGGGACCCGTCAGAATAACTGAATGCATCCAGCCCAGCGTCCACCTAATCTAGGATACAAAAGGCCTTAGCGTACGATCTTTAACTGACACAAGGAATGAGACTGCGTGCCTTTATTCCCTTTACCTCAGACCCGGTCCACTCAATCATTCGGAAAACTCTACGCTGGCCACACCAGACGAGGCTTGTTGCGAGGTTTTGAGAGTCCCCTCCCCCCGGGCTCCTCTAGTCTAATGCCTATCCCTCGTTTATCCAAAGAGCAGCTGAACCTTATATATCATGTATCAGAGGTAGGTGGCATGGTCACAACTACAGATCACATTATCATGAATGGTGTGGTAAGTTTATTTGAAATATTTACATAATTTAAAGTTGCCTTCAAAAATATCGGAGAAAAATAAAAAGAAGGAAGGATGGAGCCAAAGGGAAGAACTAAATTGCTGGGAAAAATGAGTGAAACGTTATTATGTAAAGATCTTTCAACAAATCTTTAAGGTCCATTAGGGTTATGACAAATATTTTTTTTTTAAAAACTTGAACTTTCCTGATGTTGCATTAAATGAACTTTTACCAAATAGATAACATTTTTCATGTTCATTTTATCGGTTCATGAAAAAACTTCCCGCGCCTAGCCTCATCTCGAATTTCTTAATCATGAGTGGATGGGTAGTCAAATCAATTAACAGATTATGGAGAATGTGAGAGTACAAATTTTTTTAGATCAATTTCTTTTCTATTGGACAATGTGATTGAAACGAAGCTATTTGTATTTTAAACAATTTGTGGATTGTGCCTCCATTACAGTCATTTTGTTTTAGACCTTTCGACAAGCAGAAACTTGACCAAACAGATGTGAGGCTTAAACTGTAAAAAAAAAGTAAAATGTCAACATCTGCAATGGAAGCGGCTGGGGGGAATATGGGCACAAAACTTGAATTCAAGCTCTAAACGCCGTCTTTATATACCTGAACTTAAACAGGATATGAGCAAAATGCTATGTAAAATGCCTTCAACAAAAATATTGTCTGAAGATTTGACCGACTCAGAAAAATAACAGGAATTAATGAAGCTTTGGGTGAAACGTAATTTTCCTGTTCTTTCCAAACAGCATGTGTCGACAAAGGTTGAAAAAAATACCACCTCTTTTGAAAAATACAGAAAGCGACCAAATGCAGAATTTATAGAAAATCTTGCTAATTGGCTTTGTAGTGAAGATAAAGAACTGTGTAAAAGACAAATTGAATCAAGAGGCAGGGTTGGATATACAACTCCTTCAAAAAGGGACAAAAACACTTCAGAACCTTCGACAAGCTAGATGTTAATCTCCGAACTCAGTGATAGTCAGGACGAAAACAATAGTGGTGAATGTGACCCTGAAGAAGTTCCTGAAGATTTTTCTTTAAAAAGTGTAACACGCTACTCAACTAAGTCTGTACTAAACTGGTGTCTAAACACTTTTTGTCAACCAGAAAAGCGTCACATGTGCTTCAAATTCTGGCTGAAGATGTGGTTAGTGTTCCAACAACATCATAGTCTAGAGTTTGGCGACGAACAAGTAAAGATGCAGAATTAGTTAAAAACATCCTGAAGGAACTGATCTTCGAAGAGAATTTTGTTAGCATTTTGACATTAAGGAGTAACAAGTTGTTTGCTTGAAAAATGACAAAGGAACATTGGAACTTGGCATTTTAATTTGTGACAGTGGAGCCTCTGCAGACAGTTATAAACCTCTACAGGAACTGCTTGATGATTACAGTGCAGTATTCAGATGATAATCTCTGACACAACAGCAGTCAATACTGGTAGGAAAAATGGTGTTGTAGCCAGGCTTCAGGGGACATTTCAAGATACGGGATTTAAAGAACCACAATACATAAGCTGCCAACACCACGTTCTTGATCTTGATCCTCGACATGTGATGGACTTTTTTTTTCATATACCGTCACGGTCACCTGACATTATCTACAAGTTTATTGATGAGGTGTTACAACAATAAGACGATTTGCAAAAAGCATACCTAGGCACGGAAGTGATACCAAAAGTGTAAGAATCTTGGCTGGAGAGATGATTTTAAATATTTTTTCGAGCTTTGTGTTACAAGTTTTATAAAACAGAAAAAAAATGCCCTCCTATTAAGTGGCACAAGTTGCCATCACTTCACAGTGACAGGTGGAACTCGTGAGGAATATTTGCACTTATTGCATTTTTTCTTTTTCCGAATCGGCAAGAACAGCTAGAGGTAACTTGCGATTTTATTGCAACTACATGGTCGCGGATATGGTTTTCTAACCAACACTACTCAGAGATGGATTATGAAGATATGGTGTCAGCAATGACCAAGCTTCTGTGTCCCAATGCTGTAAAATGTTTCTGTAATCACTGGAATAATGAACCATCAGTGCTTGATGTGCCTTGTTCCAACATAGTAGTTGAGAGAGCTGTAAAGTTGATGGAGGAGGTTCAGTCTACTTGCATAACAGACAAATATCTTAACAGCAAATTTGTAAACACAAACACACGAATCTCATATACTATTAAAACTTTGAATATGCTCATTTATTTGTATTACTCATGTGTATTTTATGCAAAACTTACACATGCTATAATACAAATTGTTTGAACCTCTGTATGTTTCAGTGTTAAAAAAGGAAATTCACTTAGGCGCGGGAGGTTTTTTCATGTTTTAGCAAAATCAAAGTCATTTTTGTGATTTTTTAAGTAAAAGTTCATCGATTACAAGCCCAGTCCAATAAAGTAGAATTTGTCATAAGCGTAATTTCCATACTTAGTTCTTGACATACATACATGATAAATATAAATAAGCGTTCGTTTGAACGCTTTGAGCTTTACATCAACGGCCTAAAGTCAGTAGAAAGTTGTTGGTGAAAGGCAGCTCACCATGATTTTGACAAACACATGCACACTAGATTCGTGAAAAAATGCAAATATAGCATTCAGGGTCCCGGTACATGTTACACGAAAATACACTATTCAATAAGATCAAACCATGGACTCGAGAATGCTTACTTATTAATGGACTCATAATTTTTTTGTTTAAACACCTGAATTTAACTTAAGATATTATTTGCTTTCAAATGGCGGGGTGTTTCATGGTTTGTATCTGCTCATCTTATTATTAAATAACAGACGTTAGGCTGGTGAAACCCACTGTATGGGAGAAGGATATAGTTAGCTGAAATATCGTCGTCGTCGGCATCCGTCCGTCTCGAGAGACGATGGTGTAGCTAAGATAAGTCTACAAAACACCGCCGGGAATGGCTGTGCAGTCCGACTCGGGAGTGGCAATCCCTGCCGCACTTGTCACACTTGAAGATAGTTGGTTGTTGTAGTTGTTGTTGTAGCTGTTCTTTTTTCCGCTTCCGTCTTGTTCTTTTCAGGGCAGCATTATCCTGTCGCTCAGCCTCTGCGCGCAATGAACCCTGCCGGACAGCGAGCCTCCATGAGTGGCGGTCGGCTGCTTGGCTCTCCCAGGAGTTGGGGTTAATGGAGCACTCTTTCATATCCTTTTTGCAGGTGTCTTTGTAGCGCATTTTAGGTCGCCCTGTTTTCCTCTGGCCGGTAACTAACTCGCCATAGAGTAGGTCTTTCGGGATGCGGCCTGCGTCCATTCTTTTGACATGACCGAGCCATCTGAGGCGTCTCCCGCTGAGAACTGCAAACAAGCTGCTCATGTTGGCCCTCTCTAGCACCCCAGTGTTGGGGATCTTATCTTGCCACTTTATCTGCAGTATACGTCGCAGGCACCTCATGTGGAAATTGTTTAGCATCCATAGAGGAGGGTACTAAGTATGCAGGCCTGGTAGACGCGCAATCTGGTATTTTCGGTGAGGCTGGGGTTTTCCCACACACGTTGCTTTAGTCTCGCCATGACTGTGGCTGCCCTAGCGATTCTGCAATCGATCTCCGGGTCTATGGATAGCGAGCTGGAGATGGTGGACCCGAGGTAAGTGAAGTTCTCGACGACCTCTAGGGTGTGCCCATCGATGTCAATGCTTGGGGGTGTATCTGTACCCTGTGCCATGACATTCGTCTTTTTCAGGCTGATAGTCAGTCCAAACTCCTTGCATGCATGGGAGAGGCGGGTGACGAGCTGCTGCAGTCCGTCTTCAGTGTGTGATGTCAAGGCTGCGTCATCAGCAAAGAGCAGCTCGCGAATTAGGACCTTTGTGACTTTGGTCTTTGCACGGAGGCGGGCTATGTTATAGAGCTTGCCATCGGACCTTGTATGGATGTAAACATCCTCGCTGCAATCCTTGAAAGCGTATTGGAGGAGCATGGAAAAGAAAATGCCGAAGAGTGTAGGTGCAAGGACGCAGCCCTGTTTTACTCCGCTGCTAACTGGGAAGGCCTCGGAGATTGCGCCGTTGTAGCAAACCGTGCTATGCATGTTGTCGTGGAAGGACATGACCACTGCAAGCAGGTGTGGGGGGCAGCCAATCTTTTGCAGCAAGCTGAAGAGTCCACTTCGACTTACTAGATCAAACGCCTTTGTGAGGTCGACGAAAGCGATGTAGAGTGGCACCTGCTGTTCCTGACACTTCTCTTGAAGTTGACGTAGTGAGAAGATCATGTCCACTGTTGATCGGCCAGCCCTGAAGCCACACTGTGACTCTGGGTAGACTCGGGAGGCGAGGGCCTGCAGGCGGTTTAGAGCGACGCGGGCGAAAGCTTTGCCGACGATGCTGAGGAGGGAGATGCCCCGGTAGTTATTACAGTCGCTCCGGTCCCCTTTGTTCTTGTATAGTGTGATAATTTTGGCATCCCTCATGTCTTGGGGGATATAGCCCTGTTCCCAGCATCGACTTAGGAGGTCGTGCAATGGCTTTAGCAGTGTTGGTTTTCCGCTCTTCAGAACTTCTGGTGGGATTCCATCGCTACCGGGTGCCTTTCCGTTTGCAAGGCAGTCGATGGCTTTGCTTAGTTCATCCACGGTGGGTGTGGTGTCTAGCTCCTCCATGACAGGCAGATCTGGGATAGCGCCAAGGGCGGCATCAGTCACAGTGTTCTGGGTTGCGTATAGCTCCAGGTAGTGTTCGGTCCACCTCTGCATCTGTTTTTCCTGGTCCTTGATGACCTCTCCTGTTTTGGATATAAGGGAGGCGGTTTTGGAGGGAGTTGGGCCTATTGCCTTTTTGATGCCCTCGTACATCCCTCTTGCGTTTCCTGTATCGGCAGCTGCCTGGATGCTGCTACAGAGGTTCAACCAGTAGGAGTTGGCGCATCTGCGGGCGGTCTGCTGGGCTTTGCTCCTGGCTGTCCGTAGGGCTTTTAGTGTGTTGGGACTGGGCCTGGCCTTGTAGGCCAGTAGGGCTTTCCTTTTTACCTCGGTAACGGGTTCAATTTCCTCCCAGTGGGCCTCGTACCAATCGGCGTTTTTCCGCTCTATCTTTCCATAGGTGGTGATGGCGGAGTTATATACGACATCACGCAGACGCGACCACCTAGAGTCGATGGTGTCAACTGCTAACTTTCTTTCACTGAGTGTAACTTCCAGACTGCTGATAAACTGTTGGTTTTTTTCGGGATTTCTGGCACAGTTGATATTGATGCGTGGGCGACCTTTTTTCTTGGAGTGATGCAGTTTCTTCGGCGTTATGCGCACCTTGCTTGCCACGAGGGCGTGGTCCGTGTCGCAGTCTGCACTGTGGTAGCTGCGGGTGAGGAGGATACTGTCGATATTCCCTCTTCTGGTGAGGACGAGGTCGAGTTGGTGCCAGTGGCGGGAGCGTGGGTGCCTCCATGACACCTGATGTATCTCTTTGCACCTGAAAAAGGTGTTGGTCACGCACAGGCCATGGTGGCACGAGAGCTCAAGCAGTCTCTGGCCATTTTCATTTATCTTTCCCCTCCCAAAGCTTCCGAGACAGGTGGGCCAAGCCACATGGTCAGCTCCTACCCTTGCGTTGAAATCGCCAAGGAGATAAATGCTATCGGTGCTAGGAATCTTAATATAGCGCTTCATCTAGGGACTGGTAAAATTGATCTTTCTCCTCGGCAGTGGAGCAGAGGGTTGGAGCATACACGCTGAAACATAAATCCTACATAATAGAACAGTCTCCATTGAACTTGTTTTCTAATACATAATCGTCTAACCCAGGCGTACGTTCGACTGTGTGTGGGATAGTCGTCGCTATAAATAATCTATGACGTCATTTCCTAATGGTACAATTTTGTTTTTGCAGAATGGGAACGCCGTTGCTATATATAAAAATCCTCTATGGCGTCATTTCCCGACTAATAAAGCCGAATTAACTTGCGCGCAGGTGCTATATTGTGCAACACTAACTTGCCTTTGTGCTGCAAAATGGCATAATAACGTATTTATTTCTCTGTGCTTTTCAGTGCATTTTCATAAATGTTTTTTAATGCTTCGTATGATTTTAACATTGAGAGAATTAAAAGTAAAACGTAACGGATGACATAGATTAGCACCTGTATCTTTACCTAATTGTGTTTAGTTTGGTTTGGTTCGGTTGGTTGGTTTGCTTTGGATGATTTGGTGGTTTTGGTTGGTTGGTTTAGAAAGGCTGTTTGGTTTGGTTGGTTAACATTCACGGGTAAAACGTAATTTGTGACGGGTTTGGCTTGGTTGGTTTGGTAAACCGACCGTACTTGCGATTCTGGCTAAAAATAGTCTGGGGAATTAACAAGCATGTGTGAATAGCAACATTTTCGTCTCACTCAAGGGAAGTTAACTCGCAAGCTCGGCTAAAAATAGTCTGGGGAATTCCAAAACTGGAAATCTAAACACAAGGATTTCTTAAAATATCGCAGGTAGCAAGCAGCAAGCGTCAGCAGGCTTTTCAAATAGTTATTATATAATAGAATAGTGTTCATGTAAAAAAAAGATTCCGATTGAATACATTGCAAAATATTTCCCGCAACATAGCTTTATGAAAATTTAAGAATTCATGGAACTGAATATTTACTTCCGTTTATGTTTAATGAAAATTCTCTACTTAATAATTTTGGTTGAATTTCTAAGAGGCTAAATAATTTTCATTTTACAAAATATTGACGCAGAATTATTGTAGTACTAAGCTGAAAGTAGTATTATAAAAGTGAGATTAATGTAAAAAAAAAGGGTAAATAACCTAAATATGAACAAAAGTTGAGCTATAGAAACTATGGGATCGTCCATTGTTAACGTCAATAACTTATAGTAGCGGGTCTGAACAAGTTTGGCGGGTGTGAAATTATGTTTTTTTTTTTCAAATCAGTAATGTCATTCTTTTAGAAATGAATGATATCATTTAGTTTTTGTTAGCATTTCAGGGTATTGTGTGTCTGCCATCAACTTTCTTATTATTTAATGCAAACTGCAAAAATGTGATTGTGGAAGTTTGTTGTGTGACGACCACATTTTGTTTGAAAATGTACAAAGATAGTTCGTCGCAAAAAACAAAAAACAAACTTAAATGTCATTCTTCGATCAATAAAATAAAGTATGGTGCCTGAAACATTAATATGGCGTATTTCATATGAATTTTAGTATAATTTAATATAATTTAAAAAATAACTGCCATTGAACATTTTATTACAAATCTGAAAAAGAAAATTGGGAAATTTCCTATAAGTGTGAATTTGTCAGATATTCTTTTCGGCATAGCGCTCATTCAGCAATCTGCTACTGAAAGAATGTTTTAGGATGAGCAATGTTTATTGTGAACTTATAAAGGATAATATGAACTAGTAAAATAATTTTATTTTGATCAACATGGACAACACAGTTCTTAAATAAATTTTATTATTGCGTTTTTACTATAATACATTTCTATATCTAACAACATTTTTTTATGGGAAAGATATAGTAGACTTTCAACTATCAGATTTAATGATGCGCAATGACAATCTTACATTCCCGATATTGCCAGTCGGATAGACCATAGAACTGTACGTATTAAATAGCAGCCTAAGTAATAAACACTTTTTATTGCTGAAATCTATTCCATGTCTAATTCTATTAATTCTTTCTAAAACTGTATGTAGTCATTCATTTTTTTTTTATGGTTGATACTTATTGTCTACTATGCTGGATAATGTAGAGCCGCATTCTGTTATATAATATTTGAGATTAGGAGATGGGTTCCAGTTTTTGTTAAAGATCGTTATTTAGGGAAGATTTTGTTATAAAGTCAACGTAGATTTTAACGATTACTAGCGTAATCTGAAGTAGTTTTTAACGTTATATGTGAGGGGGACTTTTTATGTTTTTTGTTTCATATATTTATTTGGGGGGAGGTGGGTGTCAAGATCATGGGCGATCTGTGACGATACTTGTATGTATGACCACCTACTGTGCTTGGCGTGTATTTGTAATTTACCCAGCCACGTGGTTCCACAGGCCGCGCACAGCACAACAGGAAATGGGAACACAACGTATTTATCCATAAGATGTGTCAAACATAATGCTTTAAAAACGGCAAGTAGCTTTATAAGCGCAGGAAGTCGATACATAGAAGTAGCAGGTGGAGCTAGCATGCCTGCTAAGTGGGTCAATGCCCCTGACGATAGGCGGTGTTGAACACAGTGTGAAGAACTGGGAAGTCGCTCTCGGACCAGCACCAATGTCTACCTCCTTCGGTATCTTCCACTTGGTTGATGGCGCAACCGGGGTGCGTGAGTTTGAAAAATTAAGATTGGGGAGATTTTATTTAAAAAAAAACCACAAAAACTGTGACCTGGGGTAAAAATTAAGGTATCCGGAAAAAACCCCAAGCGATCTAAACCCCCTGCAGACATAACCCCGAGCGGAAAAAACCCAGCAGACCAAACCCACACTTTTTTTTATAAAACCTAATTTAAGCCCTCGTGTTCATTATAAAAAGTAATGAATCATAACTGGATGTAAAAATATTAAATACGTCCAAAGAAGTTGCAGCAGCATTAGATAGATCACAAGTTAGTGATCGTACAGCAGTCCATTTACTAGCTGCTACAGCTCATTCTCTTTGTCACGATGTTAGTGACATGACATTAAGTCGAAGTACTGCACAGCGCGTGAGAGCTGAGATTAGAGAAAAAAGCACATGAAGTTAAAGAATTGTTTAATCCACAAGTACCATTAACTGTACATTGGGATGGACAATATCTTCCAGATCTCACAGCCAGGGAGCATGTTGAGAGATTGCCAGTGATTGTAACATGACTGCAAATAGAGTGCTTGCTAGGTGTACCGAGATCGGCTTCATGGAGAGGTGACAGTCAAGCTCAAGCTGTAGTTGAATGTCTGAAGGACTGAGTAATTTGTGAAAAAGTAGTAGCATTAAGTTTTGACACAACAGCAAGTAACACTGGGGATTCCAAAGGGGCATGTGTTTTAATTGAAAAGCTGCTTAAATAAAGAGAAGGTATCCTATGATACTGCAGATGGGATGACTGAAGTAGACCTTTTCAAAGAGAACACATTGCAGTTTGCAAATGACAATCTTCAAATTCGTCACCCACGAGATGATTACAGAGAATTTTCGGAACTGGCCGTCACGTCATTTTTCTTGGAGGAACACCACACGTGGGATTCATTTCCATGCTCCAGGAGCTGTACATAGAGCACGTTGGATGACAAGAATAATTTATTGCTACAAGATGTGGATGTTTAAGAAGCAGTTTAAGCTGAAACCTTCTTAAGAACAAGGACTGTTTCAATTCCTCTGTTTTGTTTCCAGTACATATGAAACTGTGGTTTCAAGCCCCACAGCCAGCGAGGGCGGCATCAAATGACCTACAATTTCTGAAGGATTCAGAAAAATATAACTCCGTTAATTCAGTTATTGGAAAAGCAGCAAAAAGCTTTCAGTCAACATTTATGGTATCTAAGTGAAATTACAGTGGGCCTCGCTTTTTTATGAAAATATTGATCCCAAGCAAAAGGTTCAGATGCTTAAATATATGCAAGAAAAACCCGGATCTACAAATCAAGCTCAGCGTCTTGATTCCAATTGATTATATGCAGACCCGCCTATCAGCTTCTTTGTTACAAACAATACAAAGGCATTTTTCTCCATTCTTGGTTTACCACATTCATTCCTGGAGATGTCCCCTGAAACATGGAGCAGCAACAATGAATACAAACATGCAGAAAATGTTGTAACCGATTTGAACGTTGTTAAAGACACAGCCGAAAGAGGAGTGAAACTGATTAAGGATTTCAATAAAGTTTTATGCAGAATAGACGGCCAGAAGCAATACTTACTTCAGGTGGTGCAAGAACACCGACGATTATATCTGAATGCAAAGAAGACCACAGTGGTTACTGGACTAGCAAAAAGCAGTCAGTGAATATGACGTCCATAAATAGTAAACACTTTGCTTTGTTGCATTCTGTTATTTTTTTTTGTTATGAGGTTGTTATTTCATGTTTAACACTAAACCATTAATAAGCCATTACATTACTATGTAGTACCAAATCAATGTTTTCATTGTCTTTGTGCAACCCCTAAATATTTCACGATTGTATTCATTTTTTCAGAAAACACTTTTTTTTTCTGGAAGAACACAATGCAGGACTTAAATTTAGAAAAATCGAAAAAACATTTTTGGGCCACCCTAATATATATATTATTTTGTTCAATAAAATGAGCTGTCTTAAAATTAGCTCATAAACAATGAGAAAAATAATTATGGTTTAACAATTTATCATGGATAAGCTGTGGGCCATGAATGGTAAGTGAAGACTGGTATTGTCATAACTCTGTTATATTTACTGTAGTCAGTGCATGTTGTGAGTTTTTAGTCAACATGAAAAGAGTTAATGTGGAGGGAATTCCCTGTAGTACGGTAACGCACCAAATGAATGGGTTATAAAAAACGGAAGGAAATAAGAAGGGACACTGAGGTTTTTGAAGGTAGATATTTTTCTATAAAACTATGTCTTATTAGTAAAGAGAATAAATAAAAGAAACCACCATCGTCATCCTCGACATTTTGTGTTAATAAAGAAATTAATCATGAAATGGTAAATATTGTCATTTTCTTTACTGGACATTAGTGTTGTACTTGTGATGTCAATCTAATTATATTTTAAGTAATGAGGGCACTGGAGGATAATAACTTCACTATAATTGAAGTGGTAGATACGCCTTCTGAAGAGATACGACAGGTATGTAAAATATGTAATCTGTTTCGACACCTTAGACGACAAAACTTAACAGTTTCTTTACCCAAATGAATAAATCACTTTAACTTTGTAGTGAAGCTGTCGAAAACCGTGAGTCCCCTAAGGGTCCGAGAAAAATGTGTTGAGGTCTGTAGGAATATTTCGACTTGTTTAGTTATTTCTTTGTATGATTATAAATGTGTATATTTTAAAATAGCAATGCTCGCGTGTAAATACTGTATATGTCACGAACTATATTGAGAATAGGAAACAAGTGAATCGCAGTGCATCTGACTTTGACTCTCATCAATTTTATGAAGTAAAAAATAAAAAAAATAAATTAAGTAATAAGGATCTCATAGATGTGCGTTATTTTAACAAATGCACGTTTTTCTATTGAAGCCAGCTGACAATATTTGGATACAACTAATTCAGTTGAATTGTATTTTTTGTTTTCGCTTGTTTTGAGTAAGGCTTTGAATTAATATTTAACATGCTGATTCGAAGAATGTTTTTTATCTTTTTTTTTTCTTAGTGATAATTGAAGAAATATTTTTTAATAGTAAGTAAATGGACCTTGAGAAATCTAAATGATAAGAAGAATAAAATTATTAAAACTACAACAAATTACAAATGGATCCACTGTTTTCTTTGTAATAAAAGTATTAGGTGTTTTTACATAACGTGCTCGAATGAATGGGCTTAGAAAGGATGGATAAGGACAATCTGCAAATGTAATATATTATGTTTACTTGTTGGCATATAGTTAATAATTTTGGGAAAAATATATTATGTTTACTTGTTGGCATATAGTTAATAATTTGGGGAAAAATATATTATGTTTACTTGTTGGCATATAGTTAATAATTTTGGGAAAAATATATTATGTTTACTTGTTGGCATATAGTTAATAATTTTGGGAAAAATATATTATGTTTACTTGTTGGCATATAGTTAATAATTTTGGGAAAAATATATTATGTTTACTTGTTGGCATATAGTTAATAATTTTGGGAAAAATATATTATGTTTACTTGTTGGCATATAGTTAATAATTTTGGGAAAAATATATTATGTTTACTTGTTGGCATAAAGTTAATAATTTTGGGAAATAATATATTCTGTTTAGTTGTTCTAATTTAAAGATGTTGAAATCACTTTGGCTCTACATTTTGTACAATAATATTATATAAACGATTATATGCTGATAGGCTTTTCTAGATTACGAAAAAAAATTACAGTAAAAACAGAACCTAAGCAATAAAAACAATCATAGAAACTAGAGAGTGTTATGCATGACTTAAGTGGACGGATGGTCATGTGGTAAAGCTGTCGACTGTCAACCTGAAGGTACATGGTTCGATCTCCAAGGACCAATGAAAATTTTCAGGTCTTGGCTTAATTCCCCGCTATGTCTTCCGTGGTGCCTCCATGGCCATTGCACTCCCGGCTATGGTGGGGATGAAAGAAGGGCACTACAAAACCTACAAATTATCCCATTTAGGTGGGCGATTTATTTTTAATGATAAAGAGCTCGACTGTCGACCTGAGGGTCCATGGTTCGATCTCGGGTGAGGACTAATGGATATTTCAGGTCATGACTAAAGTCCCCGCTATATCTCCTGTGGTGCCTCCATGGCCATTGCACTATCGTCTATGGTGGGGATGAAAGAAGGGCACCATAAAAACCGTCCCATTATTGGTGTATAGGATCTAAGATATATTCCATCTCATCCTTACAAGGACTCCACACACACACAAACACACACACCGGTTGACATCTTGTCTTTTCTTTACATTAAAGAAGAACCTATTGTTTCAGATAATTCTTCCTACACAATATTTTAACCAATGAAATGATGGTAGTTGAATGTTGTTCTATAATACAAATTCTGACCTACTTCACTAAAGGCATGTAACATTCAATATGTTTATCAGTTACAAAACCAATTGAAATAAGCCTACATCCATTTCCAGTTTCATTTATAGCACGCTATACTCGTGTTTATGTGTATAGGGTATAAAGACCAATTTATATAGCTGCATCATTTACCAGTTTCCTTTATGACCCGTAACACACGTGAATGTGTTTTCGGTATAAAGACCATCCCACCAAGTTCTATCGGTACATCTGGTGCGTCCGGTAAAGTTGTTGTAAACAGCCTGCCTTTAACTCTGTTGGAATATTCAAACACTTCGATATTCTTTCCTTCATGACGTAGTCTATAGGCAGAGTAGGAACCAGCAGGTCCTGCCCCAACAATAGCCACATCAACTTGTCTGTCACACACGCCTGGTAACAATGTAAATCTATCATATAATTTTTAATTTTATGAATTGACTTATCATAAGTATAAAAATATAATTTTATAATGTATTAACAGTCTATCCGGCGGGAAGTCAGGTTGCTCACGAGCGTAACCAAATAAACCGTTGTAGATTACAGCAGCAATCACAGCTTTAAACAACAATGAAGTACATACTGAAAAATCGTTATAGTATTTTCAATAAAAATGAGCTGTGTATCTGTAAGGGTTGTAAACGTATAGCTACCACAACCTTTGTTTAGCCACGGGCAATTATACGTATGCAGATCAGCAGATGTCAAGTTATATGTGGTAGATGGTCCTAAACAAGGGAAACTGCTCATCACCAGCTCCGCCTGCTACACTAAAAATGTGGTGTACAAGTCAATTTTTATTTCAATATAGATCGTTATAAATCAATCGTTGTAAATTAATATAAATTGTTGTAAATCAATATAAATGACAATAAAGGTCACTTGTTCTTTTCTATTGCAGTATTTCGTATATTTTTTTGTTATCTCTTCCGTCGGATTTCGTTCAACCAGCTTCAGCAGGTTTTTCTACTAGTCTTTTGATAAGCTAGGTTGGAAACTTAATGAAACAACTTTTGAAGAGGTGTATATGTAGTACTTTATAATCTACGTAATGTTAGTTTTTTAGTATCATCTGATGAGGTATTTAAGTTACATCTTATTTTGTATTATTCATATAAATCCGTATGTTTTGTTAGAGAAGCTAACTAACCTAATTCCTCGCTAGTTTCATCTCCATTTCCTGGCTGACAATTTGAAGTGAAGAGAAACAGTGATATCAGACAAATGGAAACTTTACTCGACAGCATTATCCTAAGAAATCATATTTTGTAATGGTTAAAATTAATGTTGACTATGTCAGACATTTAATGCTTTTTATTAAGATCTTACTGAAACGTAATAAAAATAATATTAAAAAATCTGGTTTTGGATCTTAGAATGAAATTAACAACTACTCTCAACTAGGGAGTTAAATTATGACGATATATCGTGTCAACATAAACCATTTAATATTTTTCATACATTTTAATTAATCTTATTCATATAATTCATTGTAAAACTTTAATACAATTATAATGAATGAATTTAATTTTTTCTTTTTTTTTTAAACTTTTTAAATAATAAATTAAAAAAAAATCACATTATAATAATTTATTTTTTAGGGAGAGATACATACAATTAAAAAAAAGAGTACACAAATGTTGAAAGTTTATGAGACCCTTTCAATAGAGAAGCCCACTAATGATACAGATGTTGGATATTGAGTATGACTAAAGGAGCCCACTAAGGATACAGATGTTGGATATTGAGTATGACTAAAGGAGCCCACTAATGATACAGATGTTGGATATTGAGTATGTCTAGAGGAGTCCAATAATTTCAGGTCGTCAAACGGGGTTCTTACCTAAAGATTTAAATACCCCTATCTTTTTATATGTGGGATTTGGGAATAATAATGAGGAGGTTTTCATTTATGAACATAAACACAATTATAGTATCAAATTTAGCAAACAAGATGCAGTTAGTAAATATGACTGGGTCTTGTCAATTACATTAATATGTTATTTATTTTAGACTATTTACGTTTAATAATATATATATATATATATTAGTGTGGCCCAAAAATTTTATTTTTCGATTTTTCTAAATTTAAAGCCTGTATTGTGGTCTGCCAGAAAAGTGTATTCTAAAAAAAAGAGTACAATCGTGAAATATTTAGGGGTGGCACGGAGAAAAGCTGTAAGAAAGAAGAGAGCTGGAAAGAAAATAAAAAACATTATTAATATTAATGTCAATAAGTACAAATAGACATTGAGTGCAATAAGGGCAACATTTGCAACCAACATAAATATTAAACAGTTACACATTATAAATATCAAAGAACAAAACAGACTTTATTCAGGTTCATCAATATTCGGGATAAAATGTGGAAAGCGGAGAACATACCTAAATTTGCAGAGAGCCTTGTGCACCTCTAAATTTCATCTGAAAATTATGAAATTTTATATTTCTGACTACTTTTTTTGTTGTAATCAAATGTGGGGGTCTAAATTAAAAGAAAATAATATACAAAATTTTCAGCTTTTTTGGGCCACCCTAATATATATATATAACAAAACACCTTGAAAAATATTTCACGGAAATGCGCAATTAATTTATATTTTTAGACTCCATAATTCAGCTAAAGTTTTCTAGGGTTGTTGTTGTTTTTGTTTTAAAGTTGAGAATGTAGATGAGAATGTAGATGAGAATGTAGATGAGAATGTAGATGAGAAATAGAGATACTATGAGATACCCTGAAGTTTTTCAAATACGATCTGCTCCACTCATACAACTTTAATAAAACGGACATTTTATTCTGTAACCTATTTCTACTTGAAAATATTTGTATACATGTTTTACATTCAGGAGTCAAAAACATGCTAGAGAAATAATGAATATTTATTTAAAATATATCCACCATAATGAAAATATCACTCACTACCTGACTACGTGTATCTCCTCCACTTTTTTTTTTCAAAACTCTCCAAGTCACCCTAGACTTTATAACTTAAGTCACAGTTAACAACCCCGCCTCATACTTTAGACCACCCCACTCAGTTTACGTTAATTAGGCCCCAGACAAAGATTGATGAACACAAAATTAATAAACAGACAGATGTTAGTGGATGATATTATGTTATATATCAGGGTTTCTCAGATGTTAATTAAAGGAAATTATGTTCTATACTTGTAAAGAATGGGTTATCTTTAAACAATATTATATTTAATACAAGGTGTTCTAAGATGTAGGTAGAGGAGATTATGATCAACACTGGGTGCTTTAATATGATAGTTGAGAAGATGATAATCTGTTCTCTATCTGTGATACTCATGGGCTATTAAAATATTATATAGTGTATCTATTGTTCTCATGAGTTGTTAGAAAATATTATATACTATATATGTGATTCAGAAGGGATAAGATCTATTAAAATGTTCTCTACGTGTAATTGTCATGGGTTGGTAGAGATATTGTCCTTTACCAGTGGTATTGATGGGCTAGGAGAGAAGTAAAATATTTGTACCATTGATTTTTATGGCTAGGTATTTGAGTATTGGCTCTATACAACATAATATATATGTTAAAGAATGAATGTGTATAGCTATTTAAAAAATCTTCATCATTGTAAAAGAAAAGACAGCCAACAATAAAAAAGGCTGACTTCAACAAATGGCGGCCTATAGTTAATGACCGTGGGCACATAAAAATAGATACAAATATAGATAAATATATATTACAAATGAAGGACGAATCGATTCATAAAAACCTTTGAATGCTGAACCAACTTCGTCAATTAAAACAAATATCATGAAATACTGAGTGATAGTTATCAATTAGAAATGTCTGTCCATCCTTAGGGATAACTAAATTACATGCTTTTCAGTATCTGCCGATACACGATAAAGAGTTGCTCGATAAACAATGAGACAGTAATGTATCACTATATAATTCGATTTCATAGAATAATGTGGCCACTGTAGGAAATAAAGCTCCGATCGAGAGATGCTATTTCTTTATTAAGATTTATATTATGTGTGTCTATGCCATGTTAGGCTAGGAGAGAAACAAATTTTAAGATGTTTAGATGTGTAAGTGGATCAAGGAGATACAAATTGTATCTACCAGTTATTCTCAGAGGTTAGTAAAAGAGAATATGCATAGCTCATTTTTGCTCATTCAGAAGTACAATTCTAAATTCTGCATCAAAAACATAAAATGTTAAAGGGGATAATTTTAGGGTAATCGAAACTCTAAATGTACACGATAAAATGAATTGCTAAATCTGATTAGACTTAACGATTTTATCTGTTAAATCTTTGAGTTTTGGGTTGCTAAATGACCTTACAGAATTTTTCACAGAATATGACTGATTGACATACTAGGAAAATGTTATTCCAGTTTGAATTTACTATGCTATTCTGCAACTCTAATTTTCTCGTTTGGCTATATCAACTGCATTACAAGATCTTTACTAATATAACCATGATACATGTATTGAATTGACAGCTGTCTACATATTATATACTTTTTTTTACTATAACAAGTCATCGTCTCGATCTTGGTATCTCATTTAACTATTCGCAAAAACTCTGCTGACCAATAAATAGGGGGATATGAGACGGATGGTCTTGTAGTAAAGAGCTAAACTGTCGACCTGAGGGTCCCTGGTTCGATCTGCGGTGAAGACCAAGGGATTTTTAAGATCATTGCTAAAGTACCTTACATGTCTCCAGTTGCGCCTCCATGGTCAATACACTATCAATTATGGTGGGAATGAAAGATCTAAGAGATTATGGTTTCAATTGTTATTTTTTATTTTTCTTTATTAGAGCTGCGTAATTTGTTATGACCCACACAAAAGTTGAAGGTAAAACTTGACAACAACTAAGTTTCTTTAAATTTCAGAATTATAGCGCTGGACTTTTATCGTAATTTCATTTAAATTTGTAATTGTTTAATCATGCAATAGGCACCAGCCGATAAGCACGGGGTGACACTCACGATCCCAATTAAAGAAATCAACTGAACAATCCAATCACTTCTCACTTCAGCTGCAAAACGCTGAGCGAAATGAATGCTGAGTTTCAGTTTCCGATTTCCGCCATCGCCCGAGTTACCTTGCGGTGTTCAGTGTACTATGCTGTTACCCAAATTCTAAGGAGTATTGTGTTGCCCATGGATTAGTCGACGAGGTTTTTTTCAGTGAATTTTAAGGCATACATTTCTCGTCATATATCTACGGTAATTACTGAATATTTAAATCGTCATTGGGACAGTATGTATCGACACAAGCTATTTCGTTTATTTGTATTCAAACAAGTTAATCATATATTCTATCAAACCATTGGGATTTTAAACAAGTCAGTTCAAATTTTAAGAGTTATAATAAAAAAAAAACAAATTTAATAATCATTAGCATATATGTCTAATAGGGTGGAGTAAAAAAAATATTTTTTTTTATTCTAATAGATCAAAATGGTTGTCAAATGGTCTAAGTAGTTACGGCCTAAAATATCTTTTATGTATTGTAACGTTTATCGGTGCCCCAAAGGACTTCTAATTTTAAAGGATGCAAACTTTAAAACTTTATAACAATTTTGAATGAAATTGTCACATTCTGTAAGGTTTTGGTGAAATTTAGCCCTCTCCTATTTCCTCATCCCCCCTTCATGTTGCGTCATCGACTCAGGGGGAGATAACAAAGGGGATAGTCATAGGCTTTGGTCTTCCCAGGTGTTCGCATGTGCTCAGCACGTCTGGCGCCATGGTGAATTAACCCACTTAACACGACAGCTGACGTCAATCAGGGAAGATCAAAGTATCAGGGGAGGGAATGGGTACCCTCATCATATTCAAGTGGGAGAGGGGTGGACACTCTGTCCCTTTATCGCCCCACACTTGAATGCAACTGTCCAAGCTTGATGGGTGTGGCCTTGCTGCCAATTGGTCAGTGAAGCGAAAGTCTCGGAGCGCACGTATCGCGAGATTGGAGCGATGTGCGTGGGTTGAGACTTCAGTTTTTTTTCTTCAGTCAGTTGGAGTGAGACAGTCGGAGAGAGAGCACAGTTGAGATTAAACCTATGTGGTCCTTTTGGGTTTACGACGTTATTGACTAAGCTACTTGTCCTTTTTAGGGCACCATGTAAATGTAGGCTTGATGTAAATAAACACTACTCGTTGTACTGGTACGTGTTGTGTTCTCATTTATTGTTGTGTTGTGTGCGTCCTATGGAACCACGTGGCTGGGAAAAATACAAATACTGGCCAAAACTCAGTAGATGATCATGCTCGTAGACAACGACTACATCAGCATGGATCCCGCAAGGGACCCGTGACCGAAATCAACATCTCATTAGTGATATTCGTAATGTTAATGTGCAAATATGAACTGCTTAACTAAATTATTTTGAAGAATTAACAATTTACAATAAGCCAGTATCGTCGAATTTCTTAAGGCAGGAGACAAATAACGTTAGAGGAAGATGGTCTTCCACAATTGCCTGTCACCATCTTTGCACGACGGTTTTGTTTTAATGCCAAACAAAACATGGCCATAAACCATCACAATATAAGTTAAAATATAACTGAAAAGTTCTTGTAGCTCAAATTACTGAGACATAAAACGAAGTATTCTGTTCGCCTTTGTCAACCAGCGTGCATGAGACAATTTGCCAGGAAGATATGCTTCATCTGTGTTTAAATCATCACAGACAATTTTCGGGGAAGTCAGCATCTATCCTCTTGAAAGCAACAGGTGGAAGAGTTTCACAACTCTGAATTGCAACTCCAATAGAACCTAATAATCTGCAAGGGCCAGTTGTTGGACCATAGAGGTGTTTGATTAAATGCCGAAGTGGCAACTCATTCGCAACTGACATACTAGCCATTGAACAGGCTTATCAAATTTTTCGTCTATAAGCCGTATCACGTCACCTTTGGAACCTGGATTGCTTGCTGCACCATGCAACTACTAACCAATAACGTGTGCTGATTATGTTTTGGACAAAAAAACTCAATCATTCTTTTGACAACAGCTGAAGCAGCACCAGAAGAATATGAAATGTGTCCAACATACTCTGATCCTGGCTCGTGAATTGTTGCAATATGTTATTCCAAAAATGTTTTACGATAATTCTTTGATTCCACTTGCTTTTTTACAATCGTTTTGACTTTGTGTCCATCAAAAGATAATCCCTGAAGGTTATCCAGTGTTTTTGGTAAGTTCAATTCTTTTTCTTTCTCTTCTCAGCTTGTTTCGATCTATTATACTTGAATTTTGTTATGTAGCAAAGCCAACATCTTCTAAACTTGTTGTTGATATTTGCGGCACCTGTTGTCTAAAATTCCATATCTGTCGCAAGTATGTTGACAGCGTTATATGCATTTGTTTCATTTTTGTGAGTAATTAAATTTGATTAAAGTTGATTGCACTGGGTTAGTGTTAGAGTGTGTATGATCATCTTCTTCATCTTCCACCGTAGAATCGGATGCTGTCGAAGAAACATCTGACTCCAATTGAGGGGGTGAATTCCAAAATCAGCTAAGTAGATCCAACATAGATTTCTACAATCATGAAATTACTCACTCAACTAAATCAACTGATATCCTAAATTTGATTATACAATGTAAGGATTTATTGGACTACTCTTAGTTCTGCTGTAGATTTGAAATCTCAGTCTTCAGCATGTGCCAAATACTTAGGTTGTAAATATACTTAGCAGGTTTTGAACTGAACTTTCATGTATATTCAAAGGTTTGCCATATCACGCCTTTAATGCAATAGGTATTCAAATAAAACAGATTAAAACAAACACATATTGTTCATGAAAGATATAAATACAAAAAGTAAAATAAAAAATTTCAAATTTGTATTTTAATTTTTACAAAAGTTGTTTTATCAGCCAACGAAATAAAAATAAAAAGTCAATAATCATCATCATCGTACTCCTCAACATCATCATTTTGTTCTCCTTCTGGAGCAGCAGATATGCACGAATAACATTTATTTAGTTCTGGAGTTCATAAACCAAGTTCTTCCAAAAGCATCATGACACCTTTCGCTTTATTTAACTTGACATGACTAGTGGGCAAACTTTTAACTGCTCCAGCCACGATTTAAAATGTATGGAGGCAGAAGTCCCCAGAAAATGTCTCTTACACTCCAACCTTTGATTGTGTTATTTGCAGCACTCGTTGTTTTGTCAATAGAAAGGGCAACTTCTTTTTGAAATATTGGAAACTGCCGATTTATAGTCGTCGTTACAGCCAATTTTCAGGGGACGGGTGGTCGTGCGGTGAAGAGCACTCGACTGTCGACCGGGTTCGAATCTCAGTAAGAACCTTGGGCTTTTTTTCAGGTCCTGGTGATAGTCCCCAAGTCCACCCAGCTTTAAATGGGTACCTGACTTTAAGTCGGGGGAGTAAAGGCGGCTGGGCGTTGTGCTAACCACACAACCCCTTCATATGCCGAAGTTATAGAAACAAATGAATTCTACAACACTAGAATTAATTTTACATATATGCAGTTCTAATAAATGATCTGCAATATCGTGATATTTTGAAAACCTTCTGTAATAATTATTTTGGGATTTAATTGTTAACATTTGATGATACTAATACTGTAATACAAACATTCACATAATATAAGATTCATGGCCCAACGTTTTTTCGTTTTTATAAAAATCAGAAGCTCTTATAAAGTCTATTACTAAAACCATGTTAACAATTTATTTAGAAATTATTTTCTGCTTTTTAGTACGCAAGAAAAACGTTGTTTTTTTATAAAATATTTTTTATAATGTAATTTTTATTTGACGGTATAATTGTCTCATCATAACTTTCAATTGAAGACAAATTTCAGCATCCGCCATTTTTCCAAACTCAAATCAAAACAAAAGAAAGACTGCTGATTGGCCGGCCTACTTAACAGGTTATGGAAAACACGCATGAACATACTTAGCAGGTTTTGATTCTAAACATGTTTTTATAGCGCTGATTTAAACGGTATTTAACAGTTTTTTGGAATTAACCACTCCCAGAATATATGCCAATATAGGGAAATAAGCTAATGAGTATGATAACTCAATTTTTGAAAATTTTGTACTTAGCAGGTTTTGGAACTCATCCCCTCAATTGTTCCTTTGAACTACATGCTGCCGATTGATCACTTTCATAACGCATATGTCTGGCTCCTATGGCTTTTATCCTTGTAATGCATTTTGCCCTCTTCCTTGATGTTTTTACATCTATTTTACCAATTTATGTCATTCTTAAGGTTCTTTGGTCTTTTCTTTAAATGGAAATTTATTCTGCAGTGGGAATTGGCAAGGACACATCTTAGATTTACATGTGCAGGCGGCAATATCAAACGAATTGTTTTACTGCGTTTCGCAAAGTCTGCCGTCCTTTAAATTTTTTCAACAACTTTTTGTAAGAATAATGGTAAGTACTTATCATCTTAAATACTCGCGTGTGGCTGACGGTCGGTATGGAAGCTTTTCCCCAGATGGATTCTGTAATAACCAGATTGGGCTATAAGAATTATAGTTGGCCTGGAGATTTAATAGTTTTAATTATCTGGCCACTGGGCGGAAGTTAGCTTGGCAGATGAGGAATATTGAAGGGACGACTTTAGATTTTGATATATATATATATATATATATATATATATATATATATATATATATATAGGTTGAGCATTGTATTTTCAAGAATATAGGTCAAACACTGTATTTTCAAGAATATGGATCATTAGGTCAGGGATGAGTTAATTAATTAGTTTGTCATTAAAATACAAAAGTCCAGGGATTACAAAAGTCCAGGGATACTGCTGTTTTGACTGAAATAACAGAATATCACCTATATATTAGGGACCGACCAATCAGAGACAAGGATGTGTGTTTGAAGACGTTGTAATTAGGGTCTTATAAAAGAAGCTAGCAGATATTTCTGACAGATAGATTGGAAGAGAGAGAACAGGAGAAAGAAGACAACAGAGAGGGACAGACATACAGCTTGATGAAAATATGCAGCACACAGGAAAGTAATAATACAGTGACATAGAAAGTACAACTTTAGTGCATGTAAGTATCCACATATTTTATCAACAGTCTAGTCTTGAAAAAAAAAAAATTCAACCAATTTTGAAAAAATATTATATATCACATTTTTAAATATAGTAATGCCTCTTTTTATTAAAAACTTAGGAAAAGATATTAAGTTTATTTTGTTTACAGATGTTATTTAAAAGTAGTAAATTTTTTAAAATTATATTTTATTAAAAATTACAGGAAATAATATCATTACGTCATATAATTAATTCTAAAAGTCTTTACTGCAGGTCTGCAGCATTCCATTGAAAATGTTAATAATTAACAGTGGTTTGTTGCAAACAAAACATTTGATATCCACATTTTCTTTTATCGTTTTGTGCCTTTTTTGACAGATAACAGAATGAGTGAGCCAAAGAAAAAATGCCGACAATACAGTGTTGAATATTTGAAGTTTGGATTTATTTCATCACCTGGAAATAGTACTTTACCTATGTGTCTTCTATGTAATAAAACTATGTCTAATGATTCCATGAAACCTTCCAAGCTTAAGGAGCATTTAATAAAAATGCACACTGATAAAAAAGATAAGGATTTAATGTTTTTTCAAACAGTCAAAGAAAAATATTTGAAAACACCGTCACTGCAGAAACTCATTGGGACAACATCTAAGCGAGATGATGATGGACTGCGTGCTTCTTATAACATTTCTTTATTGATTGCAAAGTCCGGAAAGCCCCATACTATTGGTGAAGAACTTATATTACCAGCTGTAAGTGAGGTGATACGCACCGTGTTGCACAAACCAGCTTTCGACATTATAAAAAGAATTCCACTGAATAATAACACGGTACAAAGAAGGATTGACGAATTGGCTCAGTGCGTAGAAAATTCTTAATGTGAGTACTTAAAAACATCTGAATTCTCTATACAGCTTGATGAGTCAACTTTACCAGGAAACAAAGCTTTACTTTTAGCTTATGTAAGATTTATCAAAGAAGACAATTTTTGTCAAGAATTTATTTGCTAAATGTTTGGAAACCGATACAAAAGGAGAAACGTTATTTACTGAATTAAAAAGTTATTTTGATGTAAAAGCTATACCCTTAACTAATATCATCTCTGTAGCTACTGATGGCGCTCCGGCAATGGTAGGAAGATACCGAGGCTTTATGGCATACTTAAAACAAACTGTACCAAATGTATTTTCAGTACATTGTGTCATTCATCGACAACATTTGGTCGCAAAAAATCTTAGTGAACGTTTGCATGGATCACTATAGATCATGTCATTAAAGCAGTTAATAAAATCAAAAAGAATGCTTTAAATGAGAGATTATTTGCTCAACTTTGTTTGGAAAATGATGAAGACTATAATCGTTTACTACTTCACACAGAAGTACGTTGGTTATCCAAGGGTGCATGTTTAAATCGTTTTTATGCCCTCTTTGATTCTGTGTTGGAATTCTTGGAAGTCAAAGACAATGATTTGCGACACAATTTAATTAACTCAAAAAAGGACATAGCCTATTTGACTGATTTATTTGACAAATTTAACGAAACTAATTTGAAACTACAAGGTGACCAATTAAATTTAATCAAAACTAAAAGCGTGATGTCTGCGTTTATCGCAAAACTTTTTCTGTACAAACAAAACTTGGCAAGAGGAGAATGTTCTCAGTTTCCAAATCTTTTGAAATTGCAAAACAGCGATGAAGATTTGCTTGCCTACTGTCAGCACTTAACAGCTCTTCATGCAGACATAAACCAAAGATTTGAAGACATTCTTCACTTGGATATTCCCAACTGAGTGCTGAACCCTTTCGCACGTGGACAAACTCACATACCTAGCACAGATGAATCCGTAGCAATACAGGAGCAGCTTATTAAAATATCCACAAATGAGGAACTTAAACCATTGTATGAACAAGGATATCACAAATACTGGTTACAAAAACAGAAACCAATTTTATATCCCGCATTATGGGTTATTGTACAGAAGTTATTGACTGCCTTTCCGTCTTCCTATTTGGTAGAACGTGGATTCAGTGCTGTTATGAATCTCATCACAACAAAAAGAAACCGACTAGAAATTAGTGCTCGTGGGGATTTGCGGCTGCTACTCACAAACATTGAGCCGGACATAAACACACTCATAATATCTCATCAAGTTCATCCAAGTCATTAATTTATTTTATTTTAAACAGAAATTATAATTTCAATGAATACTTCTTCATCAAAATGTTTTTTTTTCTTCATTCATTTGTAATTTGTATATTATGCATTTATGTAGGTTTTTCACTTGGGGGTCCGTGGGAAAGTTTTGATTCTAAAAGGGGTCCACGGGTCAAAAAAGTTTGGGAACCACTGGTCTAGACTATGCTATGCAAACATCAGTACACGAGACACTGTAAGTATTTTTCAGAATTATTGTGTTACTGAGCTAAATTTAATATTTTTATATTTAATATTAACGTTCTGAAACTAGCGGTGTCGATATGATGGACAGAAAGGCATATTTTCGTTTGTACTTTGTATATAACAATAAAAACATCAAAAGATTTTTCTCCAAGAGTTAGAGCGGCAAACACTCGGATACAACTGTTGCTATAACCAAAATGAAACGAAAGAAAGAATTGTTAATGTTGACACACGAAAGAACAAGAGAAGATCAAAAATGAGTGTGTTAAAAATGTGACTTGGTGGGGAAAAGGGGGGGGGGGTTGGAATAAAGAAAAAAAAACGCGTTAATAATAAGTGAGCGACAATTTTCTGGCTATACTATTATTTTATGAAAGAAAAGTTACATGAGATATAAATGACGTGTGTATTTTTTTTTTTTTGAAATGGGAAGTGGAGGGTAGGGTAAACAGACTTAGGTGTGGGCGAAGTGAAGAAAAATATGACAGGGAGGGAGGGACATACGTCATTAGTTCGGAACTATGGTACAATAAAAAAAAGGTTAGACATTGTTGTTAAATAAAAAGAAAACAATTCGCATCATTGACGTGATTGATACATGTCCACAAACTGGTCTCAATAACTAATTCAATAGACATATATGCTAATGCTTAATAAATATGTTATAATTTATTATACCTCTTTCGTAAATTAAAATGAATTGTTTATTATGCCAATATTATGCTTTGATATTATGACATATTAGTTTGAATACAAACAATTGTATTATATTGTGTTGATTAAAATGTGCGTTAATTTGCGATTAAAATTTTTAATCATGCGTTAATTTCGATCAATTTTTTTAATCGAACAGCAGTAATATATATATATATATATATATATATATATATATATATATATATATATATATATATATATATATATATATTAGGGCTGTACCTGATTCTAATTTTTAGATCCTGCAGGATCGGAACCGGAATTGGATTTAATGTTTGAATCATGTCGGAATCGGAACAGGAACCGGATTTTACCGAATGAAATAGTAATTTTCCGGACGAAGTAGTAATTTCTATGTATTGTAGGTTGATTTCCTCCGTGTAGTTTACGTTGTGCTAGTAGTGATGCACCGATACTGTGGTGTGTGTTTTTGGAGATGAAGTCTCTAATTATTTTGTGTGAGAATGTGCTTTGGTGGTTGTATTGTTGTTGCTTGGTAGATGATTTTTGGGAGTATGAAAGTGTTTATAATGATTGCTCTGCCGAAGATTCTTCTGTGTTGGTATAGTTTGTTTTCTAATTTTTGGATGCATTCTTTCCATTCTGTGAGATTGCCTGATGATGTGCTGTAGTAAGTTATTCCTAGGATTTTCTGTTTTTTTTTTTTGGTGAGTGGTATGTTGTGTATATTGTTGGGTGGTGGTGGTATTTTCCCTAAGTACATTATACTGGATTTGTTGGTGTTGATGGAGTTTCCGCTGCCTTTGCCGTATTCTTGTAGTGTCTCGATTGTTTTGTTTATTGAGCATTCGTCTGTGAGTAGGAAGGATGTGTCGTCTGCATATGCTATGAGTTTCATTTCTGTGTTGTTTGGTGGCTTCATGCCTTTAATCTGTGGGTTTTGTCTGATACTGTTGAGTACTGGTTCATGCGCTAAGATGAATAACATTGGTGACTGTGGGCAACCTTGTCTATTTGTGTTAGTGTGTGGTGGAGTAAGATTCTACTGCGGGGTTTGTGTTAGTGTGTGGTTCAGTAAGATTCTACTGCAGGGTTTGTGTTAGTGTGCGGTGGAGTAAGATTCTACTGCGGGGTTTGTGTTAGTGTGTGGTGGAGTAAGATTCTACTGCGGGGTTTGTGTTAGTGTGTTGTGGAGTAATATTCTACTGCGAAGTTTGTGTATATCCATTGACAGAAGAGTGCTCCTAAGTTGTTGTTTTTTTGTAGTACTTTGGCGTGAGTCTGTAATGTCGTCTTGTCCTAAGATGATGTGTCCTATTTGTCGTGATCTTTGTATGTTATCTTCTATCTGTAAAAATGCTTTAGTGGGTGCTTCTGCTATTTGTATTCTACCTCTAATTTTTTCTCCAGTTTGTGTGTGGTGAGTGTTTGTAATTCTTGCTTTATTTCCTCTATTTCGGGTGTCTGTGGTTTGCTTGTTTTGAAAAATTCAGTTTTTCTTCTAATTTGTTTGTCTTTTGTCTTGTTTCCTTTTGTATGTGTTTACTTATTTCCTGGGTGACGTGTCTGATTGTTTTCTTAAAAGTGTCCCAGTGGTTTGCTAAGTTATTATCGGGTATGATTTGTGTATACATTCCTATTGTATGTTTGTTTGTGTTGGTGTACTTTGGGTCTTGTAGGAGGCTGTTGTTGAATTTCCAGTGAGGTGTGTGTCTTTTTGTGTTTGTTGGGTTTATTTCTAGAAGTACAGCCTTGTGGTCTGTGTAATTTAGGGTTTCTTGGGGGTGTTGTATATTGTGTGTGTTGTCTGGGATAAGAAATGTGTCCATTCTTCTGGTGTGTGTATTATATTTTTTTGAACGTGGTAACAGTTCCTTTAGGGTATTGTGGTCGGTAAGGATCCATGAGTTTGATGGATTTTGCCATTTTGTTGTATTTGTTTAATTGTCTTTGTATTACTTCGTCCACTTTTCAGTGTTGCCCTGTCTTGTTTGTCTATGGTGCAGTTGAAATCTCCACCAATGATTAGTTGGCTATGTTGTGTGTTTTGGAGTTGGAGGTTGTCGTGTAATGTCTGGAAAAAGTCGGACTTGTCTTCCACCATCTGGGCGTGTAAGTTGCAAAGTGTGTATTTATGTGGGCGGTTGGGTTTCTCCATTTCTGTCACTGTTTGTCTTCTACTATTATATGTCTGTGTGATGTGCCATGTGTACGAGGTCTGGAGAATGGCGCACCCTATCATGTGTGTTGTTGTCCTACTATAAGTAGTATTTGTGAGGCCTAATTGTGATGTAATATTTTCTGCTTAAAGTTCTGTGTGCATGTTTGTTATTTGTAAAAAAAAATGAAATCGGGTTTGTGTTTGTGAATGAGTTCTATGATGTGGTGTTTCATTTGTCTTAGTCCTCTTATATTGAGGGATAGTAGATCAAGGGCTGGTTCTATTAGTCTACTTACATAATGTTTGTGGTGTTTCATTTGTCATAGTCCTCTTATATTGAGGGATAGTAGATCAAGGGCTGGTTCTATTAGTCTACTTACAGAATGTTTGTGGTGAATTTGATTGGGGCGACTCCGACAAAAGTCTTTTCCTGTTTGTCCCTAATCTACGCGGTTCTGTGTAGTTGGGAGATGGTGTTGGTGGGTTTGTTGGCGTTCCGGTAGTGTTGCTTGTATTGGGTGTTGTTTGTGAGGTGTTGCTTGTATTAAATGTACTGCTTGTGTTTGAGGTCTATGTTGTGTGGCTTGTGTTGAACGTTGTTTGATAAGTATTACTTGTGTCTAGTGTTTCTGAAGCATAGCTTGTGTTGAACGTTGTTTGATATGTATTACTTGTGTCTAGTGTTTCTGAAGCATAGCTTGTGTTGAACGTTGTTTGATATGTATTACTTGTGTCTAGTGTTTCTGAAGCAAAGCTTGTGTTGAACGTTGTTAGATATGTATTACTTGTGTCTAGTGTTTCTGAAGCATAGCTTGTGTTTGCTGTTGTTTGAGATGTGTTTTTTGGGGTATTTCTTTTTTTTTCCTCCCATTTTTTGGTGTGGATGTTGGGTTCAGTGTTGTGAGTGTTCTGGGTGTGGTACGTGTTATATGTTATGCCGGTGTACTAGGTTGGGCAGGTGTTCTAGCTGGGGCAGGTGATCTGAGTGAGGCTGTTGGATTCTGTGTATGTAATGTCGGTATGTTGTGGTTGATTGGTGTGCTTGTGTTTTTGTGGCTGTATTTCTTTGCGGAGCTGTCCTGTGTTTTATATATTAGTTGGCGTCTAACTGAATTTGGGAAGTCTCTGGTGTGTATTTTGGCTGTTCATTTGTAAAAGTGTTCCACTTGGGTGTATTGGGTGTGGGTAGTATTTTTTTCCTTTTGTTTTGGTAGGTTGTGTGGGCTGCCTTGTCTCTATATTGTTGTTTTTTTTGAAACATCCGCCTATGTTCTGTGTGTTTGTGGGTATGTTGATGTGGACCATTTTTGTGGTTGTTTGCTGGTTTTTATGTGCATTTGTTGCTGAAATGTTCTGTTGACGTGCAGTGGAAACATTGTTATTTTTGTCCTGGGACTTGTACTAAATTTTTGTGATTTTTTTTTGTCGCTAAAGGATGCTGTAATGTAATACGGTATGACTATGTTCGACCCCGTCCAAGAAAATCGTCCAAATTTCTGCTCTGTCGGGGTGTCTGGATATGATTGTGTTTTGTTCGTTTTTAGTGAAATTCTGGGTGAGCTGTTTTATCTGTTATGTGTTGAGAGTTTCTGGCACCCAGTGTAAAATAGTTTCTGGCACCCAGTGTAAAATAGTTCCTGGCACCCAGTGTAAAATAGTTTCTGGCACCCAGTGTAAAATAGTTTCTGGCACCCAGTGTAAAATAGTTTCTGGCACCCAGTGTAAAATAGTTTCTGGCACCCAGTGTAAAATAGTTTCTGGCACCCAGTGTAGAATAGTTTCTGGCACCCAGTGTAAAATAGCTTTGTGTGTTTTCCTGTTCATTGTGCGGAAGGTGAAGGAGGTGTTGTTAATGTAGATTGTGGTGTTGTTAATGTTCGAGTTATGTCTGTTGTATGTCTTTTCGTTTAAATGAGTGAACCAGTTGGTAGGATTTTCAAATCTGTATATACTTTTTATTTGTTGATGTTTTATATTGTGTAATGGCATTCAAACATTCCCGATAATGACAAATCCCCGTAGATCTGTACAAAGTAATTAACGACTTAGATATCGTATTAAAATAAACCCATTCTTTTTATACAGTAAGTCTATTCAAGTTTTTTTGTGTATATTTTCTATAATACTAAAACTATTTATAATCATTAGTTTTATTTAAGGATAAACTAGTTATCAAAGACCCGGTACCCGGACCGGCGAGTAGGCACACAGTTGGAGTTGAAAATGGTGATATATATTTCAGCGCGTTAACAATCAGTCTATATACTTGCAGTGGCCCCAAGGACATGAACAGATTATTGTAGCCAAAATACATTTGAGAACAGGGACACCTAATAATACATCATATAAAGTTCATATGTTAAATAGTTCCTCCCAAAGAAAATAATTCTCACTATGGGTAAACATAAACAACAACTCTTAAAATCATATTCCTTCATAATATTTTAATGGACTCCTTTCCAAACAGTTATTCATTTAATGTTTTATGATGTTCAACATGGCGTATTTAAAAAAAAGAGAGACGTGAGTGAGTGCTTGTGTTAAGCAAAACGCTACAAGTTTAACAGGTGGTTTATTTACTGTTATACACATTGTAGCATAGTACAATTAACTAAGAAAAATTGCCGACCCGGCAGTGCAGAACCTAGGGATTTAGGGGCCCAGTGGGCTTGGGCTCTTTGGGGGCTGCCCCTGCATTTTGACATGAGATAATTTTTTGACGCTTCTCAAGCTTGGTCCCGAGAAGAAAGAATCGTTGTGTAGCTTTTAGCTGTTTTTCAATTAAAAACATAGTATTCCATCAATGCAGTTGAGGCCGCAGACGCAGAAAACATTGGGCCTCTTAAAAAAGAAAGACATAATCAAAGCTTTCAACATTATAGTTCTGTGAAGCCAATGCCGAACCAAGGGATTTTAGGCATCTTCGGAAGCCACGACATTTTGACATGAGATAATGTACTTAATATTTAGTTTAAAAAATATTTTGGCGGCCTTCCTCAAACTGGGCTCCCTCCCTACACCCTCTGTGTGAAGCCCCCATCATAAATGGGTTAGTTTGCATTGTAAACGTTGTGTACGGCGCTACTCAAACTCAACCCTTATTCAATTCATTCATGTGACGTAATAGTCAAAAAATGAAAAAAAAATGTGACGTATTTTAGGTTAGTAATAAAGGAAAATAACTGAACATTAGAAATAAACATATTTTAGAAATAAAAACAATTTAAACAATATAAATATTACATTATATTGAGGTCTAAAATTTAGATTGTGGAAAGTAATATAGAATATTAATTGAACGATTTCTGTAAATATTTCTTTTATGATCGCTTCTCATTTAATAACAAATTGAACACCATAAATTTATTATAATACTGTGAGATATAGATAGACCTATGGAACTACGTTTCGGTGTGTACCTTGTTTCGGAGAGTATCACAGATTATTTTGGCATGATTTTGTGTTACCACTCCTTAGATCGCTTCATTGCCTTTTGGTAATGATTGAAGCGGTCGAAAACAGTATTACATTGCGATTGCCATTTGGTATTCATGATCTTACCTGCCGTATGTTAGTGTAAGGTGTTTTGTCACTTCGGCACTTAACATATGGCTGGTCCAATGTCATTTCTGGCAGCCAAGTAGGAGACAATTCTTACTCGGCTGGCCAGTTGGTAGCCGGATCATGCATGTTAAGAAAACAATAAATGTTTCTGCCATCTTTGAATTGTTTATGCCGCCATGATGGATGACAGACGGAACATATGATGTAAAATTTGTATTATAGATATTGATTAGGCTACTATGCCGGATAGTTTGTGACGTAGGAAGATAGTGCGGCCATTCATGCTAGAGGGAGCGCCGTAATAGTCATCTTGAAAACAGGAGACCAGACAATGGTTATATAAAGCCCGCGGGTCAAGTACGGCCCGGTCTGATCCGACCCGCAGTACTCTCCCCTCCATCCATTTACATCGATAACATTTACATTTAATTTATGTTAGTTCATAGAAAGTATTACAAATTATTATGCTCTTGGTCCTGCTCTTCAATGAAATTTAAGAATCCAAATCTATATCTGTGATCTTTTGTCATATACTTCACACTTCATCAAATTCGTACGTGAAAAGATCAGGTTGGTAAAATAAAAAAAAAAGACAGGTAAGCAGTGGTGGGGTGTCGCGGAGTAAAAAAAAAAACAGTGCGCGTCGACCGTCAGTATAAAAATAGTCTGGGGAATTCCAAAATTATAGAAATTGAAATGAGACGACTTACCAACTTCATGTCAACTCAACCAGTGGTGTTCACCTGACCCTCTCAAATCTTCCTGAAATTTTCATGGCTTGTGGTACATTCAAAGTTGAGTGATTCCTGACAATTTCAAGCCATTTGGTCAAAAACTTTCCGAGCTATGATTTTTTAAAGTTTTAAGGGTAGTCGCGAGTTCGCGTGACATTTACATTTTCGCGATATTTGAACGTGAATATTTCAAAATCTAAAAGAGGTATAAAGCAGAAATTTTCAGTATTTACTCATTGTTTTATTTTAAGTTGAATGATGTATCTCAAGTGTACCTTGCACACAGAATGCCCTAAAAGATTCCAAACATTGCACTTCCGACAGTTTTCATCAATATTTGACCCAGTATAGCCAAGAACCTATAAGACATGAAATGATGTTTGTTATACAGTTAGTAAGTACCATATATGTGTTCATTATTTGGATAGAGAATTCCTGTTAATCAATAATAGTGTACTCATGGTGGGCCCCTTTAAGCATCATGGTCGTCCATTTTTGCACGCATTGCGACCCCCAGATGACCAAGTGTCAGTAATTCACACTTTTCATATTTTGTACACTTGTCAACCTTGGCAAGTACTAGCTATGGTGAAAATTTCATGTTGATGTCTTAAGGCCTTTATGGTGAAAAATCTGCATGAAATTGAATTATTAGGTTACGTAACATGACCAACTAAGTTTACTTCAGTGATGGGGCAGCAGCACAATATAAAAACTGCAAAAACTTCAAGAATCTGTATCTGAATAAAACAGATTTTGGCAGTGAAGCAGAGTGGAATTTTTTTGCTACCAGTCATGGAAAAAGTCCTTGGGATGGTATTGGTGGCACAGTAAAGAGGCTAGTAGCAAGAGCAAGTTCGAAGGCAACTCTGCAACATTAAAAACTAACGCCCCATCAGATGTACGATTGGGCAACCAAAAAAATTCATTTCTTTTTTGCAGCAAAGGATGACGTTAAAGTGCATCGTAGCTGTTTGGTTGAACGATTTGCTTCAATTCAAACCGTTCCTGGTACACGGTCACACCAACGGTTTGTGGCAGTAAGTGAAAACAAACGGTCGTCAATGTGTCACAAGAACCTGACCGGGTAGTTGAACCGGCACCAAGCATTGCAGATCTGCATCCAGGACAGTTTGTAGCTGTTGTTTATAACACTGATTGGTTTATTGGGTGCATAGTAGAACACTCTGTTGAAAATCAAGATATCTTGGTCAAGTTCATGAACATACAAACAGATTAACTTGACCAAGTCGTGACGATATCTGCTGGATACCATTCACTAATGTACTGTGCATTCTTCCACCACCAATGTTGTCTGGCAGCTCATCGAGACAGTATAGCTATGATGATGTGCATTTTGCCAATTGCAAGAAACTGTTTGATAGTTTCATAAAATTCGATTGATATTTCTTGGGGGAGCTACCATCTCCTACCAAGCGCATCCCCAGCTGGCGGATAGGGGAAAGACCCTTAGATATAAGGGTTAGCCGTGAATACTAAATAAGCGGTCGCGGACCAACTGGTTTGCTGTCATGGAGGGTGAGGTGAGATATCCCGTGGTAAGGATACCTTTATAAAAAATGCCTCAAAAACCCTAAGAAATGATAGCAAAAAGCGAACATAGAGCGCTCAAACTCTAAACCCGGTCAGATGAGGCCGTTAGCTAGGGATAGCAGACATCTAGGAGAGAAAACTCTGAAATTAAATCAACTGCTGCCTTGCAGATGGTCTTGGCTGACCAAAGGCTATGGAAGCAAATCCAGAAAAACAGCAAGCTGAAGACGGAGGCAGTAGGCCTTAATGCCGCAAAACATACAGCCACGCAACCTCGACGAATATGGTGGAAAAAAACCCGCAAAATAGATATGGCGTCATGCCTGTGGAATCCCGCCGCGCAGGTAGGGGGCCGGGCTCTCCACCTCGAAGGAGCCCACCCAAGCGAGCTGGTGGTTCTTCCTCCTCTGCCTGTAGAGTCAGGAGCAGAGGAAAGGAAGCAAACTCTACTGACTCCAAACAAGATAAACACGTACTGACAATCCTCCAATGGAACGCAGAAGGAATACAAAAAAAAGGAGGCCCTAAAAGTATTCCTCTATCAACAAAAAGTAGATATTGCCTGCATTCAAGAATCCCACCTAAATAGCAACATACGCTTTTCTATTAGAGGATACACCTGTTATAGACAAGATAGAGACAACCGACCAAAAGGAGGAGTGATTACTCTAGTTAAGAATGATATCCCCTTCACAGATATCAACATACCTCCCTCTAGTGACACAGAATTCTTGGGCACTAAGCTTCTACTCCCAGAAGGAAATATAAGCCTATTCAACTGCTACTGTCCACCCGACAAGAAATTGGAACTTAACCGGATACAACTCCCTTATGATGAAAAAAGCATTGTTGTGGGTGATATGAATAGTCACTCACAAAGCTGGGGGTACCCAGACCTAAATGCCAGAGGAGAAGAAATCGAAGAATGGCAAGGAGAAAATAGGCTGACCTTACTAAATAAACCTGATGACAAGCCATCCTTTTATTCCAGAACTTGGCTAACGTCAACTACCCCCAGACATTGCCTTCGCCACAAATAACATCTCTAAAGGCAGCAAGAGACAAGTTATGGATCAACTGGCAACAAGTGACCACAGACTAATAATAATCACCTTCAAAAGAAAACACTGCCCATATAATAACTCACTGTACCCCAGATGGAACTTCAAGAATGCTAACTGGGACCTTTTCCAAAATCTCACAGACAACTTTTCTGCCCTAATCAATTGCAAAACCAATAAAATCAACTCATCCTACTCTGCGATACTAAGAGCAGCAAAAGAATCTATTCCAAAAGGAGCAAGGTAAAACTACATTCCTAACTGGTCTGAACACCTCCAAGAGCTCCAGCTGAAGCCAGAAACATAGTAGAAAACATGCCTACCATTGAAAACAACATTCATCTCAAGGCAGCAAATGCAACATACCAAAAAGAATACATAAAGGCAATTAGAAAAAGCTGGCATGAGAAAACAGAAGGCCTAAACTACGACAAAGAAGGACATAAGCTCTGGGACATAGCCAAGTGCCTAAACCAAGAGGAAAACATGGCAGCCCAAATTGTTTTAGAAGCAGACAATAAAGAATTGACGGGCAAAGAAGCTGCTCAAGAACTTATGACCAACTTCAAAAACGCAGGATCAATAAATATCAGTAAAGAACGGTCCAAAGAAGTCAACGATAAGATCCTCAGAAATGAACAATCCGACCCACCACCCCGACATGAGTGCATGACTAAATCGCTCACGAAAAAAGAACTTGAAGATGCCCTAAAAACCCTGAAACCAAAACAGGCCCCAGGCCTAGACAATATCACAAATGCCATGCTTACCCACTTAGGCCCGAAAGCCAAAAAGAAACTATTACAGCTATTCAACACCAGCTGGAAAAAGGGGAAAATTCCAACCATCTGGAAAAAAGCGATCATGGTACCCATCTATAAAAAAGGAAGCCCCCGAACAAAGCAGACAGCTACCGACCTATAAGCCTAACAAGCTGTGTATGTAAATTATTAGAAAAAATTATTAACAAAAGGCTAACCTGGTTTCTAGAAACTAATAGTCTACTAACCCAGGAACAAGGAGGTTTCAGAAGGTGCAGATCTACAGAAGACCAAATAGCTTTCATCACACAAGAGATAGAAGACGGATTTCAAGAAAAGAAGCACACAACCATAGTATGGGTGGACCTGGAAAAGGCTTTTGATAAAGTGTGGGAAGAAGGGCTAATTCTAAAATTAATACAAAATAATATCTCCAACAGGATGCTCAACTGGATAAAAGAATATGTGTCGAACCGAAAAGCCACTGTCCGCATGCATGGATACAGAAGCAACACTGAACTCATAAAAAACGGCGTTCCCCACTCTCTTCCTGATTTATATAAACGACATAAAAGAAACCTTGCCCAGAAAAGTAAAATGCAGCATGCATGCAGATGACCTTGCCCTAATAAGTACTGAAGAATCCGTTGGAACATCTCAATTCAGACTTCAAGACTCACTAAAACAACTAGAAAAATGGACAGAGAGCTGGGGAATGAAAGTCAACGAAAACAAAACTCAATACACAATCTTTACACTTTCAACAAAGCAAAAACAGACAAAGCTTACCTTAAAAAATTCTCCAGTTGAAATAAACAACAACCCAGACTACTAAGGTGTCACCTTCGACCCTAGACTCACATGGTCTAAACAAATAGAAGTAACTCAGTCCAATGGGATAAAACGCATAAATCTAATGAAGAAACTAGCTGGCACAGACTGGGGAGCGAACATGTCTGTTCTAAAAAAAACCTACATCAGCTACGTAAGACCCAGCCTGGAGTATGGAGCCACTGCTTGGGGAACAGCAGCCAAAACAAGTTTTAAAAAAACTGGACAAAGTTCAAAACATTGGGCTACGAATTATGACAGGTGGCATGAGGTCAACGCCAATCTCCAAACTATTGAAGAAAGAAGGGAAAACAAAATACTCTCTCAATACACAAAAATCGAAACACTGGAAAACCACCCGCTTAACAAGAGAATACAAAAGTCTAACTCTACTCAAAGATTGCAAAGATCAAACTTCATTACAGCAGCTAGAAAATTAAAACAAAAATACAACCTGGATACAGTCTCCCTAAATAAAACAAAACCTTACAGTGACTTGCCCCCTTGGGATACCTTCCGTCCAATAACCACGAGAGACTCCCTAGCTGGAATAAAGAAAAAATCTAAATGTGATACTAACACTCTCTCTGCAACGGCAATGAATGAAATAAACAAACTCTACCCCAGTTCTCTATGGATAAGAGCATTCACAGATGGTTCCTCGCAAACAAACTGCCAAAATGGAGGTGCTGGAATCTATATAGAATGGCCAAATGGAGAAAAAATAAAACATAGTATGCCCACTGGGAAAACTTCAGACTATTTCAAAGCCGAAAAAGAAGCAATTGAAGAAGCTGTCAACATACTCACAAACTCCTCACCAAACAACAACATAGTCATACTCACAGATGCCAAAAAAATTATACAGTCTCTGTAGGATCCTCAATACTAACCCAGCTCAGAACAGCTCTACATAAACTAACCCAAAATACAAAGGAAACAGTTCTGCAATGGATACCAGGACACACCAAAATAAATGGAAAAGAGATTGCTGACCAATTGGCAAAATCTGGCAGCAAAGAAATGCAAGTAGATGTCCCTCTAAATGCAGAAGAAATGAAAAACTGTATAAATGAACAAATCCAACAAAAATGGATGAAAAATCACCCAGATCATGACAAAAACGACCCCTATTATAATCTTCCCAGACAAGCTCAAAATATTATCTTCAGACTCAGAACTGGGCACAACGGACTAAGACAACACATGTTCCGAAGGCTAGGCATTGGAAACAGTGAGGACTGCCCATATGGGATGTCTCCAGAGAATGCAGAACATGTTCTCCAATCATGCCCTTTACATGACACAGCTCGCAACAGGTTCTGGCCACAGCTGACCTCCTTCAATCAAAAACTTTATGGGAGCGAGATGGACCTGGATGCCACAGTGCAGTTCATCATAACTATAGGCCTGGTCGTTTGAAATCCTCCGTAATCATATATCTAGAACAAAGAAGAAGAAGATTGATATTTCATTGATATGCTGATTTACCATAATACACGTTAATGAGGCCCGTAGCGGGCGGGGTCAAATATTGATGAAAACTGTCTGAAAAGCAATGTTTGGAATTTATTAGGGCATTCTGTGTGCAAGCTACACTTGAGATAAATACACCATTCAACTCAGGATAAAACAATGAGTAAATACTGAACATTTCTGCCTCATACCTCTTTTAGTTTTTGAAATATTCACGTTCAAATATCGCGAAAATGTAAATGTCACGCGAACTCGCGACTACCCTTAACACTTTAAAAAAATCACATCTCGGAAAGTTTTTGACCAAATAGCCTGAAATTTTCTGGAATTACTCAACTTTGAATAAAAGATCTCAGAGGGTCGGGTGAACAATTGTAAAAAAACTGGTTGAGTTGACATGGAATGACCCAACTGAGAGTATGTTTGGTGCGAATTTTAGTGGGATTCGAGCATGTCTTGAGTGGAAGGGGGTTGGCGGGCGGGAGAGGGAGGAAGGATGGGTGTGGAGCTAAGTGAAAGAGAATTGATAAATTATAAAAAAAAGAACTGTTGATAAAGAGTCCTTTAAAATATTATGAATGAATTAAGAATAGTCAATGATATGGTGTTGTGAGCGCATCACCACTTTCAACTCCAACTGCGTGTCTAATAGCCGGTCCGGGTACCGGGCCTTTGATCTAGTTGTTTAATAATGTTGTACACTTGCCATGCTGTGTGCTTTACCTTTAAATGTTATGTTTTTTTTTATATTTTAGACTGATTGTGTATTAACTTTAAAAGAATATGAAGAAAGTTAAAAAGGGGTTGCTTGAATCATCCATGCTATTTCTTTTATATCTGTGGACATTTTACTCCCCGTGATCAGCGGAAATAACATGCAAGAAAAGTGAAGGTTGCCTATCATCACCACTTTGGCGCCAAAATATGCGATCAAGACAGAACCACATATTTGCTGCAGTGTTTGTTATGTGGGGCTCACCCAGTGGCTATATGGCAAAGGGAAGTCTATGCCGTTTGGGGTACCAGTGATATTGCAAGGGCCAAGAGATCATCATTCGAACTGCTACTTTTGCATGACAAATATTGCGGGTTGTTTTTGTTGATTAGCGTTGACGGGTAAACCGTAATTTGTGACGCATTAAATGTAAATCATTTCTGCACATTAAGTAGGTGGCATAAATTAGCACCCATATTTTTAACTAATGGTGTTTTAAAAATGTTTCAGGTGTCACGTTTGAACTCCTGACTTACCGGTCAACGCCGGGTACACGGTTAGTTTTCTATAATATTATTTTTTATCAAGAAACAAAATGATGATCTGTTTCATTAATTTAATTTATTGACTCCTTTATCAGAGTTGATTAAAAGAAATACTTGTCAATTACTCGGTCTACAGACTCTATAGCTCCTTCCGTCCATCCAGTGTTCTGACCAATGGCATGATCAGCTCCGACGTAATAAACATCATCGGTTAACGACGGTCTCTGTACGGTAGAAATAACGTCGTCGTAACGATATCCAGCTTTCCAAACAACCCAGCCGCCTCCAAATGGGTAAGAGCTCCAGTATTGGGATATTGATGTGATTGGTTCTGGAATTAGACTTCGTTCAATACCAAAAGCCTTGGAGAGATCATCTAAAATATTATTAATCAAATTACTGGTAACTTTGTGAGGTCCAGGTGCTGAACCAGGAATGGCTGATCCTTTGGTATTTAGATTATGCAGAAAATGAGCGTTATTTTCATCAGTAAAGCTAGCCATCGATACGTAATGTCCAGAAACATTAGACTGACCCCACTCGAGAAATACATTAAAAGGAAGATCAGAATGGACAGAGCTCTGGGGGTATGTCGAATTGCCCATCCACCAGTTGTACGGAAAACTGAGGAAAACTTTTAGTGCATGAACATTACAACCAGCATTGATGGCTTCATTGACTCGTGGATCTCTGTTGATTGAGAGAAGCAATAAATATGAATCATGTATTAATAGCTTAGTGCAATATTTTAAGCAATAAATATGAATCATGTATTAATAGCTTAGTGCAATATTTTAAGCAATAAATATTGTATACAACTTTAATATAAGAATTATACTTCTTTAGCAGTGAGCGCCACGTGGGCCTATAATATTTTTTACAACGTTTTTCTTAACTTCACTTTTTGTCTGTTTGATTGTGTGTGTTTGTCCGCGGAATTTCGCAATCCAATTTTAGACCACTTTCCGATAAGCTAAAGCTCTGATACATTCAATATAACTCAGAACTCGATGACAATGCAATATTCTTACTATTTCATTATGATTTGATGAGTTTCTTAATAAATAAAATTAAATATGTATGGCGAATAGGTCACAGCCTTGTCTAAATCAAGGAAAATTACTGATGCTAAATATAGTACACGGTAACAAAATTTGGCTCCAATTTTAGACCACTTTCCGAAAAACTATAGCTCTGATACTTTCAATATAGCTCAGAACCCGATCACAATGCAATATTCTTACTATTTCATTATGATTTGAAGAGTTTCTTAAGTATTTTTCGAAAATAAAATTATTGTGGCTGAAGTAGTGAAGAAAGAATGTATGACGTCAGAGCTCTCCGTTATGTTCTTGCGTGGCGAGGTCAAGTGAGAGGTCACGAGGTCATGTTTGCATGGTGAGGTCAAGTGACGAGAGATCGAGACAGGTCTTTAAGAGTTTAACTCTTTAACTCTTCGTATTAATTGAAAAATAAAATATTTTAACTAAAAAGTAGAAATAAAAATTACATTGTAAAAAAATATTTTATAAAAAACAACGTTTTTCTTGCGTACTAAAAAAGCAGAAAATAATTTCTGAATAAATTGGTAAGATGGTAATAGTAATAGACTTTATAAGAGCTTCTGATTTTTATAAAAAGAAAAACGTTGGGCGCATGAACAAAAACATCGAGACCTTTATAACATACTTTAATTTATATAAATGAAAACCTGTTTAAAATAATTTAACTATATTAAAATATTGATTCCATTGATTTTACAAGTATTACATTCTATATCATGAGTTTAGGTTATACAACACCAGAATTAATTTTACTTTAATTGTTAACATTTGATGATTCTAATACTGTAATACAAACATTCATATAATATAAAACATGCAAACCAAATATAAAAATTATGTAATATATTATCTGTTGCTTTCCATTTCCTGGAGACTTATTATAACAGAATTATAGATTGTCATAATTATATATAGTGGCAATTTTATTTCTATACTTTCTGTCAACAGAAAAATGTTTTATTTCGAGAAGGATTATTGGAAAATGGTTAATTTAAATTGAAAACATTTAAAATAAAAAAAAGTAATTGCATAGCATTTTGTTTTCTTAAAAAGAATGATTTTTAAGATAAAAACAGTTTAGATATATAGTATTAACGTATTTATTACAAATTTGAGAGCAAGATGTGCAATTAAAGGTAAACCTAAACGTTTATCAGACAAACAGCATAAGCTCACAGTTACCAATGATGTATCGATTCATGCTGACAAATTGATTTTTTTTCTTTACGTATAAGTTATTTATTTACTGATTCTAATTTTTACAATTTTTGTTGTATAAACATTCAATTCAAACTTATTTTTGTCTTTTTGTTAGTTTTCACATTTCACGTGCACTTTCTAAAAAATAAAAAAAAAAACGCCTTCAACACTCTCTAGGGATGATGTTCCAAGATTAAATTAAAACACAAATAGACTGTCAAAATATATTCCAATTTTTTAGTTCATTCAAATTTCGGTGTAGAGTTGCCTTAATTCGTACTGTTCACTGTAGAAAATAACTCCGTGTTATTAAAAGGTTTACGTCTAGTTCTTTTTTTTTAGTTCCCATAACCGACGTGGTCATCTCTCTATGGGCTATCAAACGTTCTCTCTATGGGCTATCAAACATTCTCTCTATGGGCTATCAAACGATCTCTCTATGGGCTATCAAACGTTCTCTCTATGGGCTATCAAACGTTCTCTCTATGGGCTATCAAACGTTCTCTCTATGGGCTATCAAACGTTCTCTCTATGGGCTATCAAACGATCTCTCTATGGGCTATCAAACGTTTTCTCTATGGGCTATCAAACGTTCTCTCCATGGGCTATCAAACGTTCTCTCTATACATTGGGCGGCGACCGTCTCCTCTCTCAGTCAGCGGCGAATATTTTTGGCTTTACCAGGGATAGAACCCTGTACCTTTTGAATGAGTGCATAGATAAGACTACGCTATGGTGTACATGTAGCAAGTTGTACAATATATAGTGTACATGTAGCAAGTTGTACAATAAATAATGTACATGTAGCAAGCTGTACAATATATAGTGTACAAGTTGTACAATATATAGTGTACATGTAGCAAGTTGTACAATATATAGTGTACATGTAGCAAGTTATACAATATATAGTGTTAATGTAGCAAGTAGTACAATATATGCGTATCGCTCAACTGGCAGGAACTTATTCACGGCTCACTTTTTTTTATATACGCAACAATGTTGAACATAATAAATCGTAGAATGAAGAACTGTTTCGAAAGGAGTCCATTAAAATATTATAAATGAAGATTTATCAATGATAAGGTGTTGTGTGCGCAAATTATATAGACTATATTTGGCTGTTAGATTCACAGTTTAATCGTCGGGGGTTGTTTTTGTTAAGATTGTTTATCCATAATAAGGATTATTTTCTTTCGGATGAACAATATAACATATGAACTTTATTTGATGTATTATTATGTGTCCCTATTCTCAAATGTATTTTGGCTACAATAATATGTTCATGTGTGGGACAAATGGACTGTTGGCCTGAGAGTCCTGGGTTCGATCCTCGGTTAGAATCATGTGAATTTTTCCAGGTGAAATTTGTTTCAAAATCGTCCCATAAGTCCACCCAGCATTAAATGGGTACCTGGCTTAAGTTGGCGAAGTAAAGGCGGCTGGGCATTGCAACAACACAATCCCTTCATATGTCGAGGTTATAGAAACAGATCAAATCTGCACTTCATCTGCCCCGATAACACTTTAGGGCTAAGGGAACTTTAATCTATTCATGTTAATTGGGGCCACTTCAAGAACATATATATGCTATTTTTTGTATCTAGACTGATTGATAACGCGCTCAAACTGCGTGCCCACTAGCCGGTCCTGGTACCGGGTCCATAATACAAAAAATAAAATCCTGCATTTCTGTGTCTGTGGCGGCAACATTTACTGTATATTGTATGTGTTCTGTACTGAATGAATTAAAGCTAAACGTCATGCAAACATTTCTTTTATATATTACCAATTATACTTAAGTACCATTTTAAGGCGGAACTGTTAATTTGTAGCTGTTCGAGTACGTCGATAAGAAAGATAAGAGGGTTATGCTATTGTAGGTGTGCCGTAACAGACTGCTTATCGAAAATTTGTCAAGTGGCCCCGTCTTACAAATTTTCAGCCTTTATGGCGAAATTATTGGAGGCTAATGAAAATAGGTTATGGTGCCAAACGCAGACGCTCATCAGACACCATAAAAGGTGTTGGTTGATTTAGACGGCAGGACGATGGCTATGGAAGTCGAAATCCGCTAAGGAGTGTGTAACAACTCACCTGCCGAATCAACCAGCTCTGAAAAATGGATGGCGTTCTGTGGTGAAAGGGCGCCAGTTGCACTCGATAACAATGGGAAACAAGTCCGAAAGTAAACTGTTTATGGCTCCCCGCTGCAAGACGCGCGCGGGAAGTGACTCCCAGTGTAATCTGTACTGTTTCCGAATGCTGGCACTTCATGCCGCCAGCCCCTCGATTGCAGATCGGGGTTTCGAGGAAAAAGTTGCGCCAATCCACTCTCATTCTACGAGATCACTTATCCGGCGGTAAGCCGTCCAGGTTGGGTTCAAATGTGGGTCGAGGCAAGAGAGGCATTTGAGCCACCCCCCCCTTGGCACCCATGAATAGGAAATCGAAAAAGATGCCACGATGGATGTTTAAGGGGTGGTGGGGCTGCCATCGGTAAAAATGTAAACCACTTGCCCCGGTACCACGATGCTGGCTGAAAGGTCTGGTATCGTAAAAATGGTTACTTTCGGCCCAACTCGAGAACTGCGAAAGGTTGAGGCAACGCAGGCCCCCTCCTGCGGAGGATGGCACGGGCTGTCCTTCGTCACACTTGTCATATATGCGGACCGGGGGTATTTGCACCCTCCGACCTTTAGAAGCTTAACTAGGTCAGGCCAGACCCAGAGAAATGCCGAATAATCTGTAGGCAGGACCCCGTCACGAGTTACAGTAGAAGGGCGCTTCGAAGGAATTTGCACACCCTTTTCAGTGGCTGAGGCAGGTTGAGCTCGGCCCCCGGCAAATGCTGATTGCTCTGTTGGCACTATACCGGAACGCACAACCATGCGGAGGACGGGGGGGGGGGGGAAACCCACAAACCCGATTTGTCGAAGATCTTTCAGGGCCATGTGGTTCACCCTGTGCGTATGAGGCAGAGATGGTAGCCATAATTGAGGCAGTGGCAAAAATTGGGAGCCGGGGAAGGCGTTTTCAAGACGGTACTTTGCCTGCTACGAGCAATGTTATCCTAACTGATGCACTCTGTTCTCTAAGCCGTAAAAGAGACGGGAGAATGGCCGGAGCTACTGGAAGCCATGGTGGAGGCGATCCATGATCTTATGTCCCGACATAGAGTAGTAGTGACACTTCAGTGGGTCCCAGGGCATGTGGAAGTGCCTGGTAACGAAAGGGCCGACTTCCTTGCAAAGTCGATACCAGCTCAAGCGCAGCCCATGGGTGCAAGTTAGTGCTCACTTGAGGCAGCGTGTGCCTAGATCAGGCTATTTGAGCAAACTCGGTGGTTCTCGATTTATGACAATAGGGTGACGGGCAGTAATGTCCTGTCAGATGGAGCGGCCGTCAAAACTGACCCGTGATGTGGGCTTAGGAGGATCGAACAGGCTCTAACTGCCCAGTTTCTCATTTGGCTTTGTCCTTTAGGTGCGTACTTTTGGAGGCTGAGGCCCAATGTCGATTCCCTTTGCCGCCGCTTCTGGGAGGACGGGGAGACCTAGATCGTGTGCTTTTTGAGTGCCCCGGGCTGACGGACAGCAAATTGGACCTTCCATTGCTTTCCATTGGCCTTTAAGGCAGTCTCCAGATGTTGAGACACTGCGAGTTTGATGTCACTAAGACTAAGTCTCATCCCGCAGTTGTCACTGAAAGAGTTCAGAGAACGAAAGACAGGAAGGAATATCAATGTGAAGAATAAAACATAACACAATGCCATCGCTAGGGAATGGTGTCAGGGCTGTAGTAAGGTTTGCAGCATGAAGTTATACGACATAGTCAGTCATTGCAGAATAAGCTTATGCTAGACATTATTTGATCACTGACAATACCCAATATCTTTGGTACAGCTTATCACATTAACCCATAAAAAAAGATACAGGTCGCTGACTGGTCCAATGACTTACCATTTTTTCGAGATTATCTCACAATTAGATATATAAAGTATAAATATGTTTAAATAATGAAAATTATATATTAAAAAGGGATTTTAATTGATTTGTGATAATTGAAATAAAGACTTAATTACATTCTATAAAAGAAATGCTTACTTGGAGATTCCCTCATTAAACATTTTTACATTACCATTAGTGGCCTCGTTGGTTGTGGTAATCTGCTATAAAACGACATGGCAATAGGTTGGTTAAAGTGACAAGATGTACCATATTTATTAAGTGTCATTGTATAGCTGTGTGTACTACGCACACAGGTGTGTGTGCATGTTTGGAGCTTGGCTAACCAGGTTAACCTGAGGTCACGGGGTAGGACTCTAGTTATTTCGAGAGTATAAATATTATGTTTATAGAAAATAGGATTTTCTAAGAAGGTGAGAGAGAGCGACGTAGAATGTTCGAGGATGATGCAAGCAAATTATATAAGAGGATGCTTGTAAGTTCAAGTCAGTCAGTTCAGTTTGGAGTTCAGTTCGGAGTTCAGTTAGATGATCATCAGTCAATTAGCGAATCAGCATATTCAGTGTATCAGAGTATATGCGTTTAGTTAATCAGTTGAGTTTATTGGAAAGTTAATAAGTATTTATTCATTGACTTAAGGAGATTATCAGTCATTGTGATAATTCAGTTTAAATTGGATTTATTCTAATGTTTATATTTTATTGTATTCTATAATACAAAAAATACATCATGTGTTCCGGTGTCTGTCATCGGTACTTCCGTCTGTCATCCAACATGGCGGCATAAACAATTCAAAGATGGCAGAAACATTTACTGTTTTCTCAACATGCATGATCCGGCTCCCAACTGGCCGGCCGAGTAAGATGTCTTCTACGTGGCTGCCAGTAATGACATTGGACTAGCCTCATGTATAGTGCCGAGGTGACCAAACACCCTACACTTACATACGACTGGTAAGATTGTGAAATCCAAATGGCAATCACCATGAAATACTGTTTTCGACCGCCTCAATCAATACCAAAGGGTAATTATGCGATCTTAGGAGAGGTAACAAAATCATGCCAAAATATTGTATGATACTCTTCGGAACATACTGAAACTGTAAAGAAGTTTCAAAGGCTTATGTATATTTCACAATATCCTAATATATTTATGGTGTTCAATTTGTTATTAATGATAAGCGATCATAAAAGAAAGATTTACAGAAATCGTTCAATTAATATGTTGTATTACTTTCCACAATCTAAATTTTAGACCTCAATATAATGTAATATTTATATTGTTTAAATTGTTTTTATTTCTAAAATATGTCTATTTCTAATGAACAATTATTTCCCTTTATTACTAACCTAAAATACGTCACATTTTTTTTTCTTTTTTTTTACTATTACGTCACATGAATGAATTGAATAAGGGTTGAGTTTGAGTAGCGCCATACACAATGTTTGCAAACTAACCCATTTATGATGGGGGCTTCACACAAGGGTGTATGGGGGGCCCCAGTTTGAGGAGGGTACCCAAAATATTTTTTAAACTAAATATTAAGTACATTATCTCTGTGATATACTACAATGTGTATAACAGTCAGTAAACAACCTGCTAAACATGTAGCGTTTTGCTTAACTTACAGGCATTCACTCACGTCTCTCTTTTTTTTTTTAAATACGCCATGTTGAACATCATAAAACATAAAATGAAGAACTTTTTGGAAAGGAATCCATTAAATAAAATGAAGGAATTATGATTTTAAGAGTTATTGTTTATGTTTACCCATAGTAAGGATTATTTTCTTTGGGAGGAACTATTTAACATATGAACTTTATTTGATGTATTATTAGGTGTCCCTATTCTCAAATGTATTTTGGCTACAATAATCTGTTCATGTCCTTGGGACCACTGCGAGTATATAGTGTGATTGTTAACGCGCTCAAATACATATCATCATTTTCAACTCCAACTGTGTGCCTACTCGCCGGTCCGGGTACCGGGCCTTTGTTTACTAGTTGTTAATAAACTATATGAACCATGGAACATGAATTGAGTTTCTCATTATAAACCAGTTCATATAATTATATCCTTTACTTTAAGAAATATTATTTATGCAAATTTATGAGGAAAATTATACCTGCATAGCTGCAGTTAGGGAAGATCAATCATACCAACATAATGCTACAATTGGAGAAAAAAGAAACATGCATAATTGCATTCATCGGAGACTTATCATGCCTGCATACATGCGTTTATTGAAGTAAAATCATATGTCCTACATGCGACTATTAGAGGGCAAGTAAAACTTGCTTACTTAAGCTAATAAAGATAAATCATACATGCAACTATCATTACCATACCTGTATATGGCTACAATTAGAAATAAATCACACCTGTATAATGCTACAATATTAAACTAATCATAACTGAATGAACCAATTAACGCATAGCGTCCTTTTTAAAGGAAACTTTGTAATTCGAGTTCTACCCCAACACCCCTTATATTATAATAATATTTTTTATCCTACACACCCCTAAGATATTTGTCTAATAGATTAAACCGAATATTTACGCGTCTACTAAACTTTTACGTGTCTTTTTATAGTTTGCGATTAAAGTTTCTCTAAAATCTCATTTTTTGCTATGTCTGGACCTAAAAAGTAAGTAATATTCATTTTTTGTGATATTTTAGAAAAAAAAATGTTCTAATAATGTTTTAAAATTATCACTTTTGCCTTTTCAATAAACTATTGAACCCACGATGTCGCTATTATAGCTACATAGCATCTTGTATGAGTGTCCTTTAAAAAGGACTCCATGCACTACAGGGTGCATGGTTTTGACTTCTGAGAGGTTCACTCTGAAGGGTAGCTCAGTTATGTTTCGGAATAATCAGTGCTTTGAATTTCATATTTGTGACTTAATAAGTTAAAATATGTATTTCCTATAAAAATAATTATAAAGACAGACAAATATAAAAATAATTTTAGGCATTACAATTACAAGTTATTAGTATTCAGGAAGAATCTGATTTTCAAACTGCTGATGTTTTCATCTTACCACCTAAAGATTCAATGAAATCTGACCAGAATAGTGGACCAGAAGATGATGATGGTGTCATTCACAGCCTGTCTGGAAATCAACTTCAGTACCATTTTTGGTTTTGATAAGCAACAATTAGAAAAAGGCAAGTTAGTTGATGACAATGATATTGACATCCAAACTGACTTAGATGATGACCTGTCATACTTATTGTAAAAGACATTTTTTACAATAACACGACTTCTCGATCAACTGAAGGCAATGAATATATCTTCGACTCGTACTGTTAGAGCAAACAGGATGAAGAAGTGTCCACTGATAAAAGTACACATGTCGAAGAAAGATGCACGTGGCATATCTGACCATCGATTTGACAGAAAGTCAGGGGTGCTAGCAGTTCGTTGAAACGATAAAAAATGTAGTTTCAGTGCAATCTTACGGTTTTGCAGTCCATCCACTGGTTAAAGTCTAGAGTTAGTCAGCAGCAGAAAAAAACGTTCAAATTTTCATGCAAAACCTGATCGCTCATGATCGTGTCATGAGTGGGACATATAGCAAAACGTCAAATTAGTTTCAAGATATGGAGGTGGGCATTGTTTTGCTAAGCGATTGATTCAAGCTTTTATAAAGCTAGGCAGTTGTACAAATTGTTAGAAGCTTTTAAACATCGTGATTTGAATCTAATACAATTTCGACGGGATGTCGCAATGACATACATATTTAGGTATCGAGTTTTAAATAATATTGGACGTCCAGTTCGTAATCAAGCTGCCAGCTGCCGAACAGTCCTGGATGGTATCCAATTTTATGGCCAAAACCACTTCATTGTACGCATTGATGGTGATCAGAAAAGATGTGTTCAGTGTGGAATGAAGGTTCAGCGAAATTTCAACAAGTGCAGGGTGCCTTTGCATGACCGTTGCTTTTAAGTTTTTCACACAGAGTGAACTGTACTTATCTTTGACTTTTCCTACTAATAAAGCAGCTATCTTGTCGTCCGTCCGTCCTGTATGGGAAAGCCGTCGCTATAAATAATCTATGACGTCCCGATGGTACATTTTTTTTACAGAATGGGAGCGCCGTCGCTATAAATAAAAAAAAATCTCTATGACGTCATTTCTCGATTGGTGCTGTATCGTGCCTTCGTGCTGCAAAAAAGCATAATAAAATAGTTATTTTTAGAGCATTTTCGAAAAAAAATGCTCTATTGTCCCCGTTTTGTCTGTCTGTCTGTCTGTCTGTCTGTCTGTCCGTCATCACCCTAGATCTCAACAACCATAAGTCCTAGACCCATGATGTGTATATCATTTTGTAGGTCTTGGCCTGCCAAGAAATGACTTTTTCCATTTCGCGATCTGATTTCTGAGGGCCGTAAAAGGGGGCTTATAAAGTACCGTTTTTTACTATATAAGCTATATTAACAATGGAGCGCCCTATATCTAAGCAACCATAAGTCCTAGAGCCATGATGTATATATCATTGTGTAGGTCTTGGCCTGCCAAGTGTACATCAAAAGTCCATTTTGCGATTTGACCTCTCAGGGCCAAAATATAAGAGTTTTTTATGTACCGTTTTGCTTATATTTTAAATATAAATAATAAAAGCTAATCAAAGGGGCGTAATCATTATTTATTTTTGTAACAGTTATTCAACATGACTTACTTCCCGTACTTTATATAAAACAACAATTGACGGAGTTTTCGGACGATTAAATGACTACAATTTAGAATGTTTCAATTATGAGTCCTATTTCAGTCACATATAGGTCACGTGACTGGTCTCGATGCACCGTCCTGATGCTAGCGCCTAGCGCCAGTACAAAAAGCCAGCAATAAACAATCGGTTTGTAAAAGATTTCTTCAATGACAACTTTGCAGCACAACTCAATCAACCAAACGTCATCATTTGTGGGGACTTCAATCAAGATTTCAAAGAGCCCGGGGCAGAAATTGAAAACTTCTTCGAAACAAACTTCAACATTGAACTACTTTCACCAAGATTGGCAACAACAATTTATCAAACAACAATTGACGGAGTTTTCGGACGATTAAATGACTACAATTTAGAATGTTTCAATTATGAGTCCTATTTCAGTGACCACAAACCACTTGTAGTTAGATTTAAGAGAAAATAATTTTGTTTTCAATTATAAAGAAACGTCTTTTTAATATCCTTTTTCAGATATATGCATTACACAATTGAATTTGTAAACATTTCCAAAATTTACAAATATTTACTGAAAGATAGCATACGTACTGATACATAATACGAAAATGCGCTAACACGTCCTGTGTCCAGAATGGAACAGGCTTAATTGCTTGTTTTTACTTTTCAGTGCATTTTTATAAAAAAAAAATGTTAATGCTTTGTTTTGATTTTAACATTGATAGAATTAAGGGTAAAACTTAACGGGTGAGATAAATTAGCACCCATATCTTTACCTATTGGTATTTAGTTTGGTTTGGTTAGTTGGTTTGCTTGGGTTGATTTGGTTGTTTTGGTTTGGTTTGGTTTGTTGGTTTGTTTGTTTGGTTCTTTGGTTTGGTTGGTTAGCGTTGACGGGTAAAACGTAATTTGTGATGCATAAAATGTAGGTCATTTATGTACATTAGGAAGGTGACATACATCAGCACAATAAAATTACTTCAACACAGTTATGTTCTCTAAAGAACCTTCACAGCTGCCGCCATTCATGTCATGGGTATATTTTTGTGTAGACAAAACTTTCCGGGCCCATAATATGGACTACATACATTTTTTAGAATTTTGGCGTTAGGTATAGTCAATAACCACCCAAACTACATGTCCTGTTAGGGTGATTCAAACATTTTTTTTTTTGCAATTTAATATTGCATTGTTGTTACATTTTTTCCATTTATATTTCTAAACTTTCATGTAAAATTTTATAGAAATTGAATTACATTTAGAGGTCGCTCATCGAGACTGAAGTTTATAGTATCTTAATAATGATATGAATTCTTATAATATAAACATTAAATTAAACAATATCTTAATATCAAAATTAAGCGTTAATTACAGCGAAGTAGACATGTTGAAATGTTAAATAACATAAAATATAATGATATGCAACAGTTACTGAATGGTTAGTCGTGTATGCATTGTATTTAAAACAAACTATACACTTTACTAATGATTGTCAGCTCAATGCTTCTCATATAACTTCAGTGTACTTTCCTTCAAATTTGGCACTCTCTGTCTGTGATCTTCTACAACTTGCAACAATCTCTGCATTTCAGATTCCGTCTTAGTGATTGACTTATTTAATGATGACATCTGTGCAACTGACCGCTCTGCTGCATCATTGACGACTTAAAGGAATCAACAATATATTTAGCTTCAGCAAATGACGGCAATTGATCCCAGGATACTGGATCAACTTTATCGAAGCTGGTATCAATACCGACTGTCGAGGAGTTAAAGTTGATTTAAGTATTCATTAATTAATTTTGGTTTGTGCATGTGTGTTAATCACACTTTTCTAGTAACTCAAGAGAGTGTTAATTTTTATATTACTATGTGACGTAGTTTTTTCTAGTTGACGTCATATTAAGTTGCTTAGAGACAAGCTTGGTAGATTGAGTAAGTTGCTTTCTAGTTCTTGAACATATAAGATGTACTTTGTAGATTGAGTTACATTTTAGATCCTATACGTGTAGGACAGATATTTTATTCAACTTTGAAGAAGTTATTAATTTGATTTAGACTAACCAGTGATAGTTTATTAGATACTTTTAAGATGTGCCTATGTCATATACCTTCGTATGAAACTTTATAATATTGTTAATGTCTACGTTCGATAATAAAATAATGAATCAGCAACATTGAATTGTGCATTGATTGGACTAGTGTTTGTGTGTGAAAAATTAAGTGACACGCTACCACAGTAACGCCTCCAGATTCAGTCTGACTGCAACTGCAGTCAGACCCCCATAACATCAAGATACCTAACAAACCTTCACACCGACTGAACGCATTGCAGATAGTGATGAGGTACCTACAATGTGATGCAGTTAGTGCAATTCTTCACTTTAAACACTCGATTCGTCCAATCATCGCGTCTTCAGCATCACTTCAGAAACCTTTTCAGAAAACAAAGCAAGAAAAAGCACCTCTGGACTACTATACCAAAGATGGTTTTCATATTTCCTTTTCGCAGCATCAGACACCGTTTTGTATAATTTCATGAGATTAGCTTGAATAACAATAGATCGTTAAACATCATGACTCACAGGACATGATATCCAAGCTTTGACGTAAATGTGAGTGGCAAACAAGCAGAATTCTCGCAAAATCTTTACCTCGGAAAGTCTGAGCTAGAACTGATTTCTAAACAAATAGATCTTGAAAGCAGTATATTTCATTCGCCATCCAGCGAACAATATGGTAATTGCCTAGCGTATAAAAGTGGTACGGTTGGTTGCTTACACTGACGCCAAATACCAACAATCAGGTTTTGATCATCCCTCTGTACACTCCACGTGGTATGTAACTTGAGGCACTTTACAGACTGTCTTGCAGGAATGACACAACACTGTGTTTGTGTTTCACCATAAACGGATAATCTAGTCTCGAGTCCTCTAGCGGACTATACAGCTGCTGATCAACTTTAGGCCGAAATCGTTTAAAACGTTTGAACAGTGGAATGTTAGGGCTGTTTGTGGAGCCATAGAAAAAAAATAACTCCAATGATCAGTTCATGCACATGATGTCTGCAGGCAAAATATAACAGCTCCTCTTGCAACAATGTACATGTCCCTTTAGTAACACCAGTGTTGACGGATGTTGTGTCAAAACACATACCACTAATCTCATCAGATACTTCCCATAGTCTTAACAGCTGTATTTTTGCATTGGCTTGTGCCTTACCTGCACGGTTGGTATTTTAGCTAAACCTAAAATCTTCTCTTCTTTCCCATTTAAAACTATAGCTAATCTGTCTACGTCTGACTGCAGCTCGATAATCTGTAGTTTCCTCCATTATCTTTCCGTCCCAGTGAAATTACCAATGTGCATTTACTTCTAAATTGAAATTCTGATTTCAAATTTCTTGTCTGGCATCTAACTATCTGACATAATCTTCTTGTAGAAAACAGGAATCTCAATTTCAAAATCGTCATCTTTACAATAATCCTCACTTTGGCTGTTACTTGTAGACCAAAAAGTCACAGCAGCCTTAGGATGTCTTCAACTACTCTTTATTCTTTTAGACTGGTTTTCTTTTTGAAGATCGTTAACAGTTACAGTAATGCTTTCGGATATTGTCTTCTTCAGTACCTTGTGGTTATAGAAAACCATCTTCATAGCATGACCCAAGGTTAGTGAGACATTGCTAGGCAGACAAGAATCCGTTTGTCCAATCAACCAAACTTAGGTCAATACACTTTGTGAATTACCACTTGATGTGGATGCCATATCAATTCAATAATTTGTAGTTAGTCAAAAACTACTTTATTATCCAACATTCTTGAATAATAAAATTAGTTATAATCTAAAATTTAAATATCACGGTATACTTTAAATTTTACAATGAACTAAAATTTCACTATAGCAAAAGCAAGCAAGCGACACATCAGAACTGCCCCATTATCTCATATAGTGAAACTTCGGGTCGCTTGAGCGACCTCTAAAAATGGTCATTTTTTTTTCAAAAAGTTTAGTTTCTCTTGATTTGCTTGCCAAAATGAAACAAATGAACCACAATGCATTAGAATAGGAGAATTTTTTTTTTTACCATGCACTAATGTCCTGTGCAAATATTATTAAAGCAACTACTAAAAAAAACTATGTCTGCCTTTTGAAATTACTGGAGACAAACCATGCCTGCGTATATGCAAGTATTACAGACAATTCATGCCAGCATATATGCAAGTATCAGAGACAATACTTATCTGAATATATGCTAGCTTTACAGACAAATCATACATGAATACATGCAAGTATTAGAGACAATTCATATCTGTATTAATGCTAGTAGAGACCATTCATACCTGCATATATGTAAATATTAGAGAATGTTATGCATGCATATATACAACTATTACAGACAATTCTTACCTGCATATATGCAAGTATTAGAGACAATTCATACCTGCATATATACAACTATTACAGACAATTCATATCTGCATATATGCAAGTATTAGAGACTTATCATGGAAACAAATCATACCATTCATAACTCCGTACAAGCTACAATACAGATAAACTATAACTTTAGAGACACATTCATCTGCAAGTGTAAATCTTGATAAATGTATCCATTAAACACATTTATAGCTGTCATGCCACATCTGAAAACATAATGTTTTTCACCATAGCTGAATGTAGTATTACATTTTATATATCAACTAGATATTAAGCCCGACGTTGCCTGGGAAATCTAGGTGTAATGTTAAACCCCTTCCTAATCAATTAAATTAATTTAATTAGGTGCTGATTTATGACACCTTCCTAATGTGCAGAAATGTCCCACATTTCATACGTCAAAAGATGTGGCTGCCATAACTAAAACAAACCATCATCAAAAAGTAATCCATCGAGGGAACAATAACCTCCAGTACACAATGTTAACAAACTATAATAACTGAGCATGATTATCAAATGCGCAGCCGATTTACGTGAAATCAAGTGCAGAATTTTTTTTATTTGACGTCACAGAGGATTTTTATTTATAGCGTTTTGACCTGAATTCTATTTATAGTTAAAATCAAAACAAAGCATTAAAAATGCACTGAAAAGTAAAAAATAACTACTTTACAATGGCACTCATCGGGAAATGTCGTCATAGAGGATTTTTTTTATTTATAGTGACGGCGCTTCCATTCTGCATAGGTTATTTACGAACGCGCTCGCTAGTGACCTAGTCTGATTAAAATGCTATCTGTTGTAATAAAACTAAAATAATTTGAATGATATATATATTATTATTATTATTTAATATTTAGGACTTTTACATTTCATAATAGAAAACCACAGAAACTATTTAAAACTGTAGATTTTTGAAAAAGAAATATTGAATCGATTGAAGCGCCAGTTTGAATTATGTTTTCGTGACCTCGCTGGTTACATAATTACTTTATCAAATACTATTGTTTTATTTATTTCTGGAGGTCGTTTATTTATAGAACAGATTCCCCACACACCGCCAGCCGCGTCCCGGACAAGCTTAGCTAAGTTAGATAATACAGATATAGTTAATCTTATATGAATTAGTACAATCAGACTAGTGAAATATGGAAAATATATGACCTGCAAAACAAACATAACAGTAGGGAGCGACCGATATGCCTTTTTACCGATAGTCCGATACCGATATTTTCCCCCAGTTTTTACCGATACCGATATTATCTTTTTAGGGGCTGTCCATTATTTATGTCAACAAATTTTTGGCGATTTTTACCCCACCCCCATCCCTCTTGTTGACAACTTGTCAAACTTCCAGAGACCCCCCCCCCCTATAAAATTACGTCAACATTTGATTACCCCCCTCCTAAAAAAGGTGGCTTCCAAAATGTTTATGTGGCAAAATTAGTAGGAATATAGTTAGTTTAATTAAAATACTGAATATTAAGCGAGTGTGTAACAAAGAACTACAAACGCTGCTTAATTTTCCTATTTATTAAGTAATTATATTAAATTAAAAAAAAGTAACATTGTTGACGTCAACTTTTCTTGACCTCCCCCCCTCCCCCTTGTCAACTATTGTCAAAAATTTTCTGACCCCCCTCCCCCTATTTTGTTGACATAATTAATGGATAGCCCCTTAAGCAACAACAATGCCAAACACGTGTTATTCTCGTGTTGTATGACGTATTTTGTAACACTTCACCCACGCGTGTCTTGTTCACCCCCCCCCCCCAGATACCGATATTTTTTTTAATCAACAACAATGCCAAACACGTGTTTTCCTCGTGCTACAGCTAATGACGTATGTCAACCCATGCTTACCCCTTCCCTGTCATATTTCGTGACACTTCGCCCAGACGTAAGTCTTGTTCCCCCCCCCCCCAACTTCCCATCCCAAAAAAATACACACAGATGTTCACTAATTGTATCATTCAAGGTCATACATTAGAATTTAGAAATGCCAATCCTATTGTTTCAAGGTCATATCTCTGAAGTAGTAGTGACAATTTCTGTGTACGGATTTTTTTTTTCCTTTTTTTTATATCTTTTCTGATCTGGTTATACAATTGGGTTATTTACTGATTTTTTTTTTCTGCAACTCTGTTGTGAAAAAAAAACAATGTATCGGCAGCCAAAAAACGGCCGGTCCGACAGTTAACCCATAGTGCCGATATCGGTTCGACTATCGGTCGCTCCCTACAACAATCGGCCGAACCGATATTAACCGATAGTGCCAATATCGGTCCGATACCGATCCGATTATCGGTCGCTCCCTACATAACAGTACTGTCTTATCAAACCTACCTGAGTGGTGACCAGTCTACTTTTGATAATGCAAACTTTGGTAGAGCTAAAATAACTTTATTGGCACACACAACACTATTAGAAATCTGCATAAAGAAACAAGGGAATTATGTAACATATAAAGGTTAAGCTGTAGGTTAAGTTTAATAAAAATCTAACATAAAAAAGTACTTTTTGTAGAAATGCTATTAACTAAAATTATTAACAATATTTGTATGCAAATCACATCGAATGAATATAAGCACTCTTAGTCCACTTGTTGTGTATTTTTTTTTATTTTCAAAGAAATATATTGGTTTATCTTTGTTATCATAGTGATTATTCTCAACATGTCATCTTTAGTTACATGTTTACATACTTCAATTTCTTAGATTTTCAGAACAATTGACACAGATTGGATAAAAATTATATTTCGTGTAAATTTTCAAAATAAGTGCAGCCTTATGAAACACACAATAAACAGACAATAAACAGACAATAAACATACAAAAACAAAAAATAAACATTTCCTATTAGGCAAATGGTACCAAAGCCAAAATTACAAGTGCGCACGTTAACATATTTCAATTTGTAGGTACTGAAGTTTTTTATGTGGAATTTGATTGGGTTGGGGGTGCACAGAATTCGCAACATTGCCAAAACAACTCAACTAACCAGCTCTGATGTCTCCAGAATTTCATTTGTCTGTGTATGTCTAAACAACAGATTGTATGTTGCGTTATTTCTTGTTGAGATGGACACAAGTTTTCTGTTCAATGTCAACTTGTGGCTAAAGATAGGAAAAAAATAAAGCAAAATTGCCTAGCTATATTTTTATCAAAGCTATATAAACAGAATTTAGATATAATTCTGGTCACTGAAGCAAAAATTTAGACAACTGTATTTATGTATTATTACATACGGCCTATTAAAAACAATTGTAGTAAGGTTTTTTACTGACAAAATATTAATAAACATTTTAATAAAAATCATTTTGCTAATGCACCAGTATCATAGAATAATAAACTGAGATATTCTTGAATCTTTCAAAGATATGAATTATAATATACTAGTCATAGACAATGATTACAATTGATGAAGACAGACTGTTTCTTCTTGCACAGCGGGAGAAAGGTCGCAATTGTTGTATGACAAGCAATTGCATGAAAGAGAAAAAAGAGCTGCAGAAAGAAAAACGATTATGAAAGTAAGAAGACAGCGCATGAAACAGTTGCAAGAAAGAAGATTTAAATTAATAACAGTTCAGATGATTAAGTCAGTACTGTTGAAACGACACAACTGAAGCCAAAGCTAGGACACCTAGAAAACGAGGAAGAAAAAGTTACTGCACTTTATCGTTGACTGCTGCACTTGATAGATCAAAGCTGTCTGATCGAAAAGCCATTATGTAATTACAGAAACAGCAAAAAGCATGGGTGTAGAAATTAACAGCTTGGCACTCAACCGAAGTTCCATTCGTGTATTGGCGCAAAAAGCTCACGGGTTCGTGGCTGGTCAAATGAATGCTAACTTCAAACCTGATGTTCCATTAGTAGTCCAGTGGGATTGCAAACTTCTCCAGGAACTGACAGGTAATGAACACATTGACAGATTGCCTGTGTTTGTGTCTGGGAAAAAAATATTTCAGAATTGCTGACTGTAGCAAAGCTGTTTATGCAGCACTTGCAGAAAGGCACATTACCAACAAGGTTTGTGGAATGTGTTTCGATACAACTACCTCCAATACAGGCTTGATAAATGGAGCATGCACTTTGCTTCAACAGATTTAGCTGTCATTTGCTTGTCGCCATCACATTATGGAAGCTTCTTGGTACTGTCTTTAAGACCTGCTTTGAGTTCTAATTCGGTCCTGAAGTGTTACTTTTCATAAGGTTCAAATTTCAGTGGGGACTCAGTGACACTGGCCATTTTGAGCCAGGTACTGATGATGAATCGATTTCAATGTTCTTCACTGACAAGAGAGATGACATCATTGAGTTTGCAGCAATTCACCTACAACAGCAACAGCTTCCTGATTACAATCGACAATTCCGTGATTAGGCAAACATTTTCCGCGGAGGCACACCATCTCGTGGTATCAGGTTCAACACTACAGGAGCTATTCATCATGCTAGATGGATGTCGAAGGTTTTGTACTGTCTAAGGATCTTCATGTTTCGCAAACAGTACTAGTGAAGAAAAATGTCTGAAGGAATTCTGTGTATTTGCTGTAAGCATTTACTTGAAAGCTTGGACAACAGCCCCTTTACCTTCAAGTGCCCCAAGAAACGATCTGGAGCTTCTGAAATCAGTCCTCAATTATGAAGACATCAACTCAAACATTTCAAAAGCCGTTGCCAAAAAACTCAGCAATCAACAGTGGTATTTATCAGAAGAGTTATTCGCACTAGCTTTGTTTGATGCCAAAGTTGAGACTGCAGTCAAACGAGAAATGGTGTCAGCCATGAAAGAAGAGGAGGGGCTAGAAAAGCCACCAAAGCGTATAAAGGTTGATCTGAATTCTCTGTGTGACAAAATATTTCACAGTTTTTCACGAAGCAGTCAGTGCAGCTTCTGAAGAAACTCAAACTCTCATTCGGCTTTCTTGATGCAGACCCTGAAGAATGGTCCGAGAGAGCAGATTACCAAGATGCATTTGATGTACGTAATCTTAAAATCGTAAATGACTATACTGAACGGGGAGTTGCTCTTATTCAAGAGTACAATGGACTGCTAACACGAGATGAAGAAGAACTTCCAGTTCATGGTGCAATTTGTAGGAACAGCATCGTAGCATGTTTCCAAACTGCTGTTAACGTACTTTGGCTGGTGATGACCTGGATCGACAGACCTGAGAGTCTCTTGAGTGCTGTACACTGCTTCAATGCATTAGTTAATTTGCTAATTGTTACAAATTGCTCAACTCAATCATAGAGATTCATAAAATGATAAATTGATAACATTTGATGTAATACTGAATTGAATATGCATATTAACGTTCATTTGCACCTTTGTTTTTGCAATATACTGTTTATTGTTTAATTAACGTTGACAAATTTACATGACTCACAAATTGAGATGTCATTGAGCTACCTCTAAACATTTTCAGATTTTGTTTTTATTTTTCTTATAGTGTTTTTTAGTCTTTAGAGATTTCATCTCATGACAATAACAAGCCATGGGTTTTATTTTTTCCAGTTACATGCTGCGCATATAGCAACAATTTGATCAAGAAATATTTTCGGGAGAATTAGCTAACAGTATCTTCCGGGACCTCTTAGCACTTGTTTAAACAGAAAAAATAACATTGGGAGCGGTTACCTTATGTAGATGGGCGCCATATCGGGACTTATCGGGTCATTACAGCTGATAGTGCGATGGCCATGGAAGCACCACGGGAGATATAGCGGGGACTTTAGTCATGACCTGAAATATCCATTGGTCCTTAACAGAGATCGAACCAAGGACCCTCTGGTCGACAGTCAGTCGCATGGCCACACGACCATCCGTCCGCAATCAGCCTGTAGCCACTGGCAAGTACTCAGGTTCTTCTTCGTCTTTGAGGGCCTGATAGCGTAGTAGACCTTCCAGAATGTGAAACAGGCTCATATCATTTCCTTTAGAACTAGTAAAAAAAACACTCTCATGTATCAACATGATACTTTGAAATAATGAAAGGTTATTTTAGATTTTATATTGGTTTATACTTCACTTTTCACATCCGTCACCCTTTGCTTACTTTTTGTAATACTCGGGAATAAAATGAACACTTAAATAAACAACAAAATATTGGCTCCCGCCCCCCTTTTAGTAGATAATTAAACAATAATAAATTATTAATAACATTCGTTCATAAAAAAATGAGAAAAGGTTTTAATATAAACAACATCCATTGTAATCAATAAGAAGGATACAATTATTTAAGATAAGACTAAAGATATCAATCTGACATGCATTTCACTAAATATCTACGAATGTATCTACGAAAAGTAACTTTACATAGATTTGAATTTAGAAAGGCAACATGTAATACATGACTTTCTCTGTTTAAACCTGATACACATGTTGAATGTACAAACCAGAACGATGTGAAAACATATTGAACTACACACCCTATCTTTATTTTTCAAGAGCTAATTCCAACAATTATTGATCTCTGCAAGATATAAACATCTGGCATGGATGTTTTATTTATTTTTTACGGATATTTTTTTCCATTTAATATATGTTCTTTCAGGCCCTTTTGTGAATTCCTTGTAAATGCTAGGTTATACATTTCAGGGTATCAACATTAAATTACCTTTGAACTGCTCTAAACTTAATCCAGGTAGGGAAATGATCTGATAAAGATTTGCTAATTAAAAAGTCATCATGAATTTATCTGTCATCTAACAAATCCCATACGAGCTGCATATTTCGCAATAGCAGTTAATTAATTCATCTACTTGTTAAGCACAATAACTGTATTTATCAAACAAGAGTATGATATGTTACGGGTCCTTATAATGAAGATACTTGTAGAAGGTGTTTTAATTCAGACAACACAAATCACGAAGTTAACTCCAGTGAAGTAACATCAAACAATCATTTAATACTTGAACATAAACTGACATAAAGGTGAAATCAGGAGGGAGTACAAAAGCAAACTGTAAATATGCATCCATCTACATAGATGCCCAAAGCTAGACTCTACTAGGAACATGCATCCGCATCCTATGATGCACCGAGCCTGACTGATTATAAAACAAACCATGTGTCTCAACTGTCGGTTTAATATACGTCATTTATACCAAATGACGTATGCACCTTAAAGCTCCCAATATTTACACTGCGATGGCGGAATGACGCCATGGATACTGTGGTGGGCGGAGCCTACCAAACTGCGTCATCAGCTTAGACTATATTATTTCTCCACATGATAGAAGTTTCTTAGGGACATTTTATAATTGTCACCTCCTGTCAAACCTTGTTATTACTTTTCGAGTTTTTCAAATCTCTCGTCTTTCCTCCTCCTATCTCTCCCTCCTTTCTCTTTCTTTCACAGGATTCATTTGCCTGCACTATCTTAGCTTTGACTTTGTTTTTTCAGATGTTTTTTTTCTTAATTAATGGTCGATTCTTGTTTCCGCTGGGTACTTCATTTGGAAAAGCTATGATTACGTTATCGCCATTCACATCTTTCAGACGTTTTCAACATCGTCATTTGGTTTATCAGTAACCGTTGCTCACGGCCATTGTCTAATGTAAACTTATTTTTAGAGCATTTTCGAAAAATGCTCTATTGTCCCCGTTTTGTCCGTCTGTCTGCCTGTCTGTCTGTCCGTCATCACTCCTAGATTCAACAACCATAAGTCCTAGACCCATGATGTATATATCATTTTGTAGGTCTTGGCCTGCCAAGAAAAGCCACTTTTTTCCATTTCGCGATCTGATCTCTCAGCCGTAAAGGGGCACTATAAAGTACCGTTTTTACAATATAAGCTATATTAATAATGGAGTCTCTATATCTCATCAACCATAAGTCCTATTCCATGATGTATATATCATTTTGTAGGTCTTGGCCTGCCAAGAAATGACTTTTTTCCATTTCGCGATCTCACCTCTCAGGGCCGTAAAAGGGGCACTATAAAGTACCGTTTTTTTTACAATATAAGCTATATTAATAATGGAGCGCCCTATATCTCAGCAACCATAAGTCCTAGACCCATGATGTATATATCATTTTTGTAGGTCTTGGCCTGCCATGTGTACATCAAAAGTTCATTTCGCGATAGGACCTCTGAGAGGGCCGGGCTTCAGGGCTCCTAAGAGGCTTATATATTATATACATGGCCCCATTCTACACCTTGTACGTTCAATAACCCATTCATTTGGTGCGAAATACTGCAGCACGTAGTTTCACTAAGATTTATTAAGAAACTCATCAAATGAAATAGTAAGCTTGTGGTCTGAGTTTAATTGAAAGTATCAGAAATATAACAATTGACGAGTTTTCGACGATTAAATGACTACAATTTCGAATGTTTTCAATTATGAATCCTATTTCAGTAACCACAAACCACTTGTAGTTAGATTTAAGAGAAAATATTTTTTTTTCAAATATAAAGAAACGTCTTTGCTAATATTTTTTTTACAGATATTTGCATTACACAATTGAATTTATAAACATTTCCAAAATTTACAAATATTTACTGAAAGCTCTGATACATAACATGAAAATGCGCTAACACGTCCTGAGTCCAGAATGGAACAGGCTTAATTGCTTGTTTTTTTTCCCCGACGTATTTCTTGCTGTTTTTTTTTTCAGTTTGGTATTCCTTCTCGCGTTCATCATCACCACCGAACTCTTCGTGTACCACTGAGAGCACGCGTACCACATCTTTGGGGAAACACTGGGTTAAATAAAACTAAAATAAAATGTACGGCTATGTGTGTAAATATTGAATATAAACACGTGTGGTGTGCTTACTTGTGTTTAGGATCGTTCATTAATTACGTCAACACTTTTTTAGACCCCCCTTCTCCCTCCCTTCCCCATGGTCAACTGTCAAACGTTTCAGACACCCCCCTCAGTAAAACTACGTCAATTCCCCCCACACACACCTCTCCCCTAAGTCAACGACTGTCAAACATTTTCAGACCTCCTCCCTCAGTGGCGTAGCGAGGGATGGGGAAGGGGCATCATGCACCGGGCGCTACCACAAAGGCGCCAAATGGTATATTTTACATATAATATTATATGGTTTTTGAATGGGGGGCGCTAAAAAGGTTTTGTGCCCCGGGCGCGAGTTAAGTTCGATACGCCACTGCTCCTCCTCCCTAAGTTGTTGACGTAATAAATGGACTACCCCCCACCCCCATATAGATGGATGACTTTTGCTGGATCAATAATGATGTAGATCATTACAATATCGACTTATAGCTCAGTGTATTGATGTTTTGCTTTTTTCTTTAAACTGCTAAGGTTCTAACACAGCGTTATCGAACACGGGCTCGCAGCTCACAGTATTTGAAGGTGTGTGGGTGGGGGTGTATCCCTTGTTAAGTTGTTAAGGGGAACGTTTCGACAGTTGAACAAACATTTACATTTTATTGTTACATAGGGGAACAAAGAATTGTAGAAAAGGTCTATGTATACACGGCACGTAAAAAGGTTGGGAGACAATTGACCAATCCAAACCAAATGTTACATACACATAGACCAATGAGGACTGTGTGAAAAAAGTCGAAGCGTGTAAACGATTCATAATTTATATTTATTATAAGTTGCACACAAAAGGGGGAAAAAAAAAGAATCGTTCTCTCCGATGTAGAACAGGAATCATAAACTTTACTTGGGATTGGAATCTGACCTTAAAGACAACATGCGGCCTTTTAAAAGTTGTTTTTCGGCCTTCCAAAGAGAAGTAAAATATAATGTAGCGCATCCTCTAAATCAACTGCAATCAGCAACGTTTATGTGTAAAATGAATACAGTATCACACAGTGGCAACTACAGCAATTTTATTGAATATGATGTGTATAAAATGTGTTAAGAACTTTCACACAGTGTCATTGGGATCATTTAAAAAATAAATAAAACATGTGGTAGATGTATTATTTGCACTTAGTGACGGAAACAGCTCACATGCTATATTAGGATATTAATTATGCTGTTCCGGATTTATGTGTGACTAACGGTGTACTATCAAAAAGTGATATGCCCCCCCCCATCCTTTCCCCCTTCCCAAAAATAAACATTAAGAAATAATCCAAAAGCAATTACAATATTAATAATCAATGTATTAAAATAAATAAAAACATTTTTTCTATTATTGTTCAACATTTATTGCTTTGACATATATGTGTTGCTATTTTGATTAACACACCAAAAAGATGTAAATGTCCATATTGCAATGTAAACGATGAATTATGACCACTCCCATTTGGAAATAACTGCGTGGAAAATAACTTCCATCGGTGAATAATTTATACCTGACCTCAGCAAAGCTATGTTTGTTTATCAGTAATTTCTAAAAACATACAAAAACAAATATTGTACTTGTACAGACTAGAAATACATATATATATATATATATATATATGTGTGCGTGTGCAGGCTTGCGGAGCCGGAGCCGAGGAGCCGGGAGCCGCTACTTTTTGCTGGCTGGAGCCGGAGCCGAAAAATATCTGGCGGCTCCACGGCTCCCAAATGTTTTTTTTACAGCAGAATTTTTTTTTAGCTTTAAAACTACAAATTTGTTTGATTGTTTGCCTCCTACAATTTGTAATAGACTAAAAACAAAATGGTAGTTTTCTGTAATTAACAATTTTATTATAAACAGAATATCTTAAATAGAGCAGATAAATGTATAAGGCTGTGGCTGACTGACCCGGCTCCCAATAAATTCGGATTGTTATTCGGACCCGTGGCAAATATGGACTGAGCTACTCTATATTTAAACTTATTAGACGGAACCCGAAAAAATAATACAGAGTCCGCTTAGTGGAACCCTAGACACTGAGTAACGAATAAATCATACAATTCAAACAATTATAAAAATAAACAAAAAACAATATTAAAGCAGTATAGCCGCTTTGCGCATATTTGCCACGGGGCCGAATAACAATCAGATTTTATTGGGACGGGGTCCGAATAAAATCGGAGTTCATTGGTACCCGTCCAGGCCCGTAGCCAGAGGGGGCTAGAGGACTGAAACCCCCCTCCCCGTTCATGACCTGAGCCCCCCCGTGCATGATGTGAGCTTTTTGACAAAATTTTAATAATAACGGCTATAAAACATCAATCATTTTTGTTCAATTCTGTTTTAGGGCCCGGACTGAGCTGGTCAATCAACTTTTTGAAAATATTAATATCAGCATCGGGGCCCGTGTCACCCCGGCCTGTGAGACCTGAAATTTCTGTCGGTGGGCCTGTTCGCAACCTTGTAATAGTTTTATATATTGATATCTTCTGAGGACAACTAGCAACTTAAATAAGTTAATAAAATAATATTGACTTCTGACTTCGCTTTTATACATATGTATAATAAAATAATAAAGTACAAACTCCGTGATTTCTGAGTGATGTTATTTAATTTGCAAATTTACTTTTAGCAGAATTAATTTTATTTAAATTGAATAATTGGTGACTGGTCAATTTGTTGTTGATAGATCTGTTCTTTGTTTTCAATATTTTATAAGAAATATCACACAAATAGCTAAGCTATATTCGTGCATCTTTGTCGTTCTTCCCGGTTTATACGTTTAACAAACAGTATAATGATATAAATCAGGTATCTATTATGTAACAATTGTATAGCAAGCAGAACAAATGGTCAATATATTTATAACAGGAATCAGAAATTGCTTAGCCTCAATAAATTTTATCATTAAAACTCTTTACTATTTAAATTATTTTTAACAAAACTGCAACATGCCATGCATTATTGAAACATAGTTAAAATTATATATTTCTAATTAATAGCTAAAATAATCGGTACTAAAATGCACCATTCGAGATATGGAACTGCAAAATTTCTTGGGGAAGGGACTCACTGAGGTCCCCTCCCAAAACCCTCCTCTCCGTCCGCAAGCTGGCGCTTCGCACCTCCATCTTCGCCCACCCCGAACATTTCTTCTTACCCCACCAGGGGCGGAATTATGGGGAGGGCCTGGGGGCATGCCCCCCCCCCGGTTATCGCAAGTTTAGGTAATACATCGTTAAATTATCGAAATATTTTTGTTCAAAGACCAATTTTCAACAACAGCAGTTTCGCCCCCGCCCCCCGGAAATGTTTTGCCCCCCCCCGTCGTTGTCTAGATCCGCCGCTGTACCCCAAAATCAGTTCTTCGCCCCTCCACCGAAAAAAATTCTCCCCCATGCAATAATCATGGCTACGGGCCTGCCCTGGTCCGAATAGTCACTTGAATTTATCAATAATAAATATAAATACTGAAGTCTTTAAAATATTGAAAATAATGTATCAATTTACTATTTGCTAATTTGATCATTGAAATAACTTTTTATTACTTATGAAAATGGCGACTAGTGAAACCTCGATCGAAAATAATGATACGTTTCGGATGCACTGAAATGGTTTGTTTTTTGTAAAACCGACAATGGACAATTATAGCATTTTTCAAGTTCCTGACTATATGGGGGTGAACGCGGCGAAATTTGCATAACATTTATCAGCGGGATGTTAGCGTGGAGCAATTACAACAATTTTTGTCTCGTGTGATACTATTCAATAGAGCCGGAGCCGTCAAATTTGTGGGAGCCGGAGCCGAAAAAATATGGCGGCTCCGCAAGCCTGTGTGTGTGTGTTATGTCCAATGTCTGCTAGGCAGCCAATGGCAGGCGCTTTGTCCACAAACCGCCCAATATGAAGATCGGCTGGGTGCCACCGGCCAATGACGGAAGTGGCAATGGGAAAAGTATCGTGTGAAAGATAACATCAGTTTCGAACTTTTTCTAACATTAAAGCAAGATAGATTTTACTGCAAACAGATAGCCACTGGGCGTGGTCGACATCTTTTATTAAATTTGAACAAGGTCATAGTTGAGTGTTGTAGTTCTTTTTGATACTAATTGACATAATTAAAACTGTTAATTGTTTTTCTTTGCTCTCTCTCTCTCCCTCTCTTTCTCTTTCTCTCTCTCTCTCTCTCTCTCTCTCTCTCTCTCTCTCATTCTCTCTCTCTCTCTCTCTCTCTCTCTCTCTCTCAGGATAAAAAAATGAATAATACTTTTCATAAAAACTTAACAGTTTACATCTCTCTCTACTATCCAATTTTAAATAAAAGTACTGGTACTTTAAAGTGCTTTAACGATTACTGTCAACATTTCATTGATATTTAAATGATTTAATGTAGTGAGGGGAAATACATAACACATTCTTCACACAGTAGACAAAGTCACTCCACACCTGCCTGTTGTATAGTTGTACAATACTAATTTTCTTGGGAGGAGAAGGGAGAGAGAGATAGTGTGTGATGTCCACATAATATTACACAGATTGTTGTCTGTCAAGAAGGGATATAAAACACAATGCTAATTCGTCACACAGAATAACGAAGAAGGGTTGACTGAAATAGTGTTGTGATAAAATCTTGTGTCTCTGGGGTAAACAAAAAGATCGAACTAGACCCACGTGTTGTATCAATCTTTTATTGACTCACTTTTTACACTAGGACATATAAATTTCAAATGAAAAAAAAATTTATTTCCAGGTAAGTTTAAGAGGTCGTAGAAAGATTACATAATTGAGGTAAGTGATAAAATAAGTTAAAATTTATCTAAAAATGTACAGCAATAGTTGTAACGATCCTCACTGATTGTATGGTATGTTTGTTTCATTATAAAATAGATGTATTGAATTTACATGTCTTGTTTTTAAACTATATATTTTTTTTCAATTATAATTTGTTAATAGATATTTTAAACATTTTTCAAAGAAATAATTTTTTTATTACATTACATTACACAGAAAACATTGACAAACTTCATTTGGACGTAAGGCTCACAATACAAGCCGGTTTTTCTATTTTTGGAGCATTTGAGGGCAGGGGGAGCGGGGAGAGGTAGGCTACCAACTAGATAGAAAGCCTATCAGCGTAAATGTCAGTACTGCCGACAAAGCAAAAGTTTCATCATGTACAAGTCAGTGCTTCCAATTAGTTAGATAGCCCATCATGTACATGTCAGTGCTGCCAACTAGGTAGAAAGCTCATCATGTACATGTCAGTGCTTCCAACTAGATAGAAAGCCCATCATGTACATACTAAAGTACATCGATAGAGTTCATCATGTACATGTCAGTGCTGCCAACTAGATAGAAAGCTCATCATGTACATGTCAGTGCCTTCGACAAATTGCTGCCAACTGATCGTCATGGGCTTATAGAAACATAGGTAGCAATCGGACTTTTCTTTTATCACTGATTGTCATGGGCCTATAGATACCAGCTAATCATTGCTTCTTTTTTAATCAGCATATTGTTTACTTTATAAAGATCACTAAATATCGACACAATAACAGCTGCTTATCATTGTTTCCAAATAAACTTTACCCTCCTCACAATCTAATGATATTATAATATTTAATTTTTATCTCCAGAATAAAATCTAAAAAAATAGCAAATATGCTATCGTAGCTGTATCACAAGACTGATAAAAAAAAGCCAAATTAGAAGATGTCGATGTTTAATTTCAATACTAAGTATTTGTGTTTTGACCATTTTAATGATGCTGCCCTCAAGTCTTAACATCAATCGCGGCACAAACAGCTGCTGTAACATCATAGAAAAGACGAACAGTCTGTTAATACAAGTTTGTACATACCCGCTTCACCACAGAACGCTGTTAATCTGTCGGTTCATCATCAAAAACACATTTTATCAATATTACCAGACTTCGAAATAAGGCATTGTTTGAAATCATTGAAGAAGATGACCTTCCTTCTTTCAATTTGGAGCTATTATAAAGAGAATATTACATCTGTGAATTATTTGAATTACAGCTTTTTAATTACTGGAAAAGATATATGCATTACGGATGCACCATTCCTTTTAATTATTATACCTTCTACGATCAACCAAACTGAACTTAGAGATCTCATTCGCAAGACTTGCTCAGAGCTGCTGAGACCAATGCATGGCCAAGAAGAGAGATTCGTGACAAAATCAAACACATTTTTTATTTGGTTTATCTGCAAAATCCAGAACAAAAAGATTTGGAAAAGTTAACGATCGAATCTTTCATAAATCGCGATATAGTCATGGGAGATTTTGAAGATACTTACAGAAACTTAACAACTAAAATACTTGTTGGTTTAAAGTGGACATTGAGGTACTGCAGTCATGTCCAGTATGTTATCAAAGTTGATATGGACACAGTTATTAACGTACTCATGATGCTGAACTTTTTACACCATATTGAAGAGAATATCACTCTAAAACATTTCTTTTGGGTCTGAACACGGTTTTAAAAAGCCTTTAGTGGAACGATCGAAAAACGATGGAAAGTACTCTGCAACCGGAGTTTCCATTATTTATTAATTCGAGATATTTATATGGACACACTTACAAAAAATATATAGCCAGTCTCGAAATCTTGCTACCGCTGTCCCAAAACAAACCGCTTATTGGCTCCTGAAGACGCTTTCTCATCACAGGAATTTTACCGAAGTTGACCGAACATCGTTTAAATTCGCCGAGTTTTGCCTCGTGCTGTAGAATTATACGCGACTGTGAAATAATTTGGAATGAAAAAGTGGCTATTACAGATGCCAAGACAAAAGAAGTCAGTGAAAAAACTGTGGATAAATATTGTCAATAATACATGTAATAAAAATCGTATCTATAAGACTTAGAGACTATATCATGCAATAAAAACGTATCTATAAGACTTAAAGACTATATCATGCAATAAAAAGTGGTGATCTAAAACTGAAAGTTTAACTTGCTAGATTTATCATAGACACACATTTTAGAGTTCGACTGTAGTATCTTTCGGGACCGCATAGCACAATATAAAACTGAGAATAGCATTGGGAGCGGTTGTCTTCATGAATGGTGTTCCGACACCATTGACTAGTTGGCATATCCATAAACATGGACTCCGCCTCCATCGATAATGAATTCTCGGAAATAATTAAACTGTACGTTATCAACAGTATGAAAAACCTAAAAACACAGACAAAAATAATTACACGTAATAAAGTAATAAACGTATACAATCGTACAGGGGAGTAAACTCCAACGTGGTTAAACATTCTAATGCAAGGGAGGAAGAAATGTTCAATGGAACACGATTAAGGCTCATAAGCAGGTTTTTTTTGTCAAATATTATTGATGTTAAGATGCAGGTAAAACGTGTTAGAAAAAGAAATAATGATAAGAGATAATTTTTCATCATTTAGAATTCGAACTATTTTCGGAACTAATGTTCGAGATTTTATGCGTAAGTATGGAGATGCAAATAAAAAAAAGTGGAAAAATCGAATATTAATCAATCAACCCATATAATTCAACGATTCGAGCGATTGCCTACAGTGGAGTAAGTTGTGACTTGCCTTAATACGACAGTTGCCGCGGACGGGCAAAAAACAACAACAACCAGTTAACGAGTAACGCCATGCAAGTGTTAGATTTAAGTCATCACTACTGAGCCGATGGTTCTTTTGCTCGGTCTCACTAACATATGGGTCATTCCATGTCAACTCAACCAGTGGTGTTCACCCGACCTCTCAGATCCTCCTGAAATTTTCAGGGCTTTGTGGTACATACAAAGTTCAACCAAACAGCCACGATGCACCTTAACGTCATCCTTTGCTTCAAAAAAAATAAATTCCTGGAACGTTTCTGGTTGCCCAATCGTACATCTGATTTGGCGTTAGTATTTGATGTTGCAGAGTTGTCTGCAAACTTGCTCTGCTACTAGCCTCTTTACTGTGCCACCAATGTTCATCACAAGGACTTTTTCATGACCGGTAGCAAAAAGTTCCACTCTGCTTCAATGCCAAAATCTGTTTTATGCAGGCACAGATTCTTGAAGTTTTCGTAAAGTTTTTATATTGTGCTGCTGCACCATCACTGAAGTAAACTTAGTTGGCCATGTTACGTAACCCAAGGTCACGGTCAAGTCAAGCCCCAACTTACTTTGTTGCCCGTAATGACACATGCATAGAGCATGATCACCCCCCCCCACACATACACACACATCTTTATAAGGTTAAGTTAGAAAAGTTAATATACAATAGTTGAGAGAAAGATGTAGTAGAGTATAGCGCTACACAGGCTTAGAGTAGGCATAGGTAGATCTAAGTAGTTTGTTATAGTAGAAGTAGTTATAAGATTTTTAAATAAGCAAAGTTGTGGCTTATCGTTTTATTAAAGTATTTGTTATATTGTGTACTCACTGAGTTCTGTTATGTATATATTAGTTCTATAAATTTGACCACATAGAGGAATAAGTTATATCAATAATAAGATAAAAGAAGAAAGAAATGAGTACCCATGTGACCTAGTAACAAGGCTGCAAGGATCAAATATTAATAAATTGTCATACATTTTTATAAAAGTAATTTTTTTTGTAAAATGTTAAAGTTTTTTCATAATTATTATTTAAATTACATGAAATCTGAACATACAGTGATATTAAATGAAATAATTAAGAAACCATTGAAAAATTAATTTTTGACATTTATTGCATTACATTCATGATGTTTTTACTAGCAAAAATTACACAAAATATTCCATGTAAAAGTACCACTTGAAAAATATCAGAATACATCTGTCAAGTAAAAAAATGAAATTCACAATAAGAAAACTCAGTCCATCAAAGATATCAGTTCAAACATTCAAAATTAATATGGTCCACAATAGTGTAGAAAGCATGCAATTTCATGCAGATTTTCAGCAAGAAGACGTCAAGACACTAACATGAAATTTTCACCATAGTTAGTACTTGCCAGATTAACTGGTGTGTAAAATATAAAAAGTGTGAATGACTGTCAACATGGTTCTGGGGTCGCATGCGTGCCAAAATGGACGACCATGATGCTTAAAGGGGCCAACAATGAGTACACTATTATTGATTAACTGGAATTCTCTATCAAAATAATAAACACATATATTGTACTTACTAAATGTATAACAAACATCATTCCATGTTTTATAGGTTCTTGTTATTTCAACAAATATTGGTGAAAACTGTCTGAAGTGCAATGTTCGGACATTTTTAGCATGGCAAGCTACACTTAAGATGAAAACACCATTCAACTCTAGATAAAAAAAATGAGTAAATACTGAAATTTCAGCCTGATACCTCGTTTATTTTTTGAAATATTCACGTTCAAATATCGCTAAAATGTAAATGTCACGCGAACTCGCGATCACCCTTAAAACTTTAAAAAAATCATATCTCAGAAAGTTTTTGACCAAATTGCCTGAAATTTTCAGGAATCACTCAACTTTGTATGTACAACAAGCCCTGAAAATTTCAGGAAGATCTGGAGAGGGTCAGGTGAACAATTGTCAAAAATACTGATTGAGTTGACATGGAATGAATGACCCATATATTTATTTGTATAGGCAACATGTGTGTGAACGTATTTTTGTTGTAAAAGTGTTGTAACTGTTGTGACTTTGTATTAACTTCGACATTAGCCCCCCCCCCCCCCCCATTAAGAAATAAAATGAGAAAATGTTGAAAACATTATATGAGTAAAGCGTATCAGTGGGTGCTACGAAATTGTCTTAACACAATGCTACGACAAATTTCCTCGAAATTATTGCAATGAAGACAAAATCAAGTTTTACTTTATAATTTCCGTGTTAGAGTCACATAAAAGAAACATATTTTTATCAGCAAGCAGATATCATCGATTCCGTTAACGACTTCCAAATACGATCCACAAAATGATTGATCACTTTTATATAACTTATATACGTTTATTCGTTACTGTAAATAAAGAGTAATTTTAATTTTCTGGAACCAAGATTCCAAATTTCCATAACCAGTTATGGGGCAAATCTGCTTTGATATCCGAGTGTTTTGTTATACGAGCTTTGATACATTACATTTTTTTTTAGAAATTTCTTTCCAGAAATGTGTTTCTTATTCTGTGGGAACTGATTCATTTTATATCATTTACGAAGGGAAATAAATTATTCAAAACCTGACAGATTTTATACAAATTAAGTTTGTACTCTGAGATTATGCAGCACTGACTCATCCGCAGGAAATAAAGTACCGTCTTGGAACGGGGAATATGTCCTACCTCCCATTTATGGGCACTTGATATTACTACTCTGATACAGTTTAGATACGTGTACGCTGAGCCACTGTTCATTAATTCCTTGGAGCTTAAGGTATTTTCCAGACAAGGGGAAAGAACTTTTATGCATAAAATAACACAGAATTAACTCGCTTGGTATATGAAAACATTTTGAAAACAGGTAAGCAATTTTTTAGAGCCGGGGGGCCTGAGTGAGATGGCCGTGGTGAGCGGAGACCCTTATCATAAAAATACACTTTTTTTAAAATTCATAGATGAATTGAATAATATCCGACACAATGTACAAAAACAGCTACTGACAAGTCTTTGCTCCACACAATGGACATCACACACAAATAAGTCCTAAAAGGTATTGATGTTTCTTACATCGGTTCAAAACCAACAATTTCCTCAGTTATGTCTCATTTTTTTAATTTGTTCCACAGATAAGTATAAGTAATTAAACTGTGTCCAGTACATCCACCTTTGAACTGTGTCCAGTACATCCACCTTTGAACTGTGTCCAGTACATCCAGCAATTGAACTGTGTCCAGTACATCCAGTAATTGAACTATGTCAGTACATCCAGTAATTGAACTATGTCAGTACATCAAGTAATTGAACTATGTCAGTACATCAAGTAATTGAACTATGTCAGTACATCAAGTAATTGAAATATGTCAGTACATCAAGTAATTGAAATATGTCAGTAATTGAACTGTGACCAGAAGATAATATGTATTATACAGAAAGCGCTTACTATTTAAAAAGAACTCTACTATTACTGTTATTGGGTTTCTAATAGTGTATAACCTAAATATTGATATAATAGCAGTTGTATTATAAGATTTATGTGGTGTAAAACTATTTCATCAATTTAAATAGATACCCTTCAAAACTGAATAATTGATCACAACTAAACATTTCGGAAAAAGCTTGGAAAACTAAATTAAAGTATTTTCAGTGACTTTAAAGATGGATTCAGGGCCGCTCTGCACTATGGTTCAAAGGGGCGCAAAACAACCGGGCGGCAGCCCTAAGGGGGCAGCAAACCCACCAGAAACAGATTTTTGTTATTTAAAAAAAAGGATTTTATTAAACACAAACGCAATTTCCTCAAGCTCATTGACATTATACGAATGGGATATTTTGTATATAAAATAATTGGACATCAATAAAAAAATAAAAAAGCACCAGGTTTAGATTTATATTGTTTGAAAAATGTCGAACAAGCAAAAAACGTTAACTCACCCCCTTTCGAATTTCCCCCACCACTACCCTTACTACTACTTTCCGGCTACAACTGTGTAGACTTATAAAAGTTTCCGAATCCCCCGAAATTACTTTCAATCAAGCTATCATAAGTTTTTTTATGTGCATACAATGATAAAGGAATGTGGGAGGGCTTTGAAATTAATGGTACCATACGACTGCCTACAAGGTATGATATACCATTAGGATCTTATCAGTTTTGATACATTAACATTTGATGGACAAGTCAGAAATAAATGTACATTGAACGAAAAATAGTTTAATATACCAGTCTACTATACAAATTAACGGAAGACACACTTGGCCAACATTAGTTTGGTCAATAGTAGGGGAGGCCACTATGAGGTTAACAAGAGCCGCACTTGGCCAGCTTTAGTTTGGTCAATAGCAGGGGAGGCCACTATGAGGTTAACAAGAGCCGCACTTGGCCAGCTTTAGTTTGGTCAATAAGCAGGGGAGGCCACGCATGATGTTACAAAACCAATCCTCTCTTTTGTTAAAATATCGCTGGTACAGGTAGGCACTTTCTTTATTGAATACTTTATTGTTTACTAAACGTCATGACCACGGCAATAGTAATTACAGATTTCACAGACTGTTTGAGATGTGAAGAAGGTATAGGTCAATCTATGAAGAAAATGAAATTAAACAAACGGGAAATTTTCGGGATGTGATTAGAAACCGTCCCATGTCATTTTTATTTTAAGCCATATATACTAAACAGAAAACATTGAGCAAACACTGATCATTGAAGTAGAATGCTAACATCAGGAAGGAGGATTGGGGGGGAGGGCGGGGGTGGAATGAAGGTCCATGACAGTGGTTCATTACAATTTAGTTAAAAAGAAAGCCATCACGTGACACGACATTTGTAAATAAAGTTTAGTTACGTAATACATGTTATACATTTGTACACTGAAGCACGTCTATTTCGTAAAACATACAAATTTATACTTATAAGACGCATTTGCTGTCTGTCTGTCTGTCTGTTCCCTTATAACTCAAGATCCAGACAACCAAATAACGTAAATTTGGTACACGTACACATAATTACATGGGGAAGGTCATGGGGCAGGTTTCGTGTTTTATCTCGATGGGTAGTTTATTGTAATTAATTATTTTTATTTTAGTATTTTACTATATTAAAGTAACTCGGACGACGCCATAAATAAAACCCTCTGTGACTGTTTCCTGATGATACATTTTACATTTTTAAATTTTCCATTGGAATAAAGTCGAATAGAACTTGCGCGCTGGTGCTGTATCGTGCCTTTATGCTGCAAAGAATTGTTGGATGTTTTTTCATGCTCCCGATTTGTACAGTTTGAGGAAGGTAAAGGAATGAAGAAGATTTTAGAAGAAGTGAAGCCATAAGAATAATTATATATTGGTTATGTTATATATATATATACATATACAGTATATATATATATATATATGTATGCATATACATTTACAGGGCAGGTAGAGAGAGGAAAGCGAGGGTTGAGGGAGGGGTAGAGAGGGAGAGGGGGAGAAAGAAGGAATGGGAGAAGAGAGAGGGAGATGAGAGAGGGAGGGAGAGAGGGAGAGAGAAAGGGGGAGGGAAGGAAAGAAAGAGAAAGAAAGGGAGGGAGAGCGGGGTAGGAGGGAGATAGAGGGGAGGGAGGAAGAGAGAGAGGGTGGGAGAGAGGGAGGGAGAGATAAAGAGAGAGGGAGGGAGTGAGAGATAAAGAGAGAGGGGGCAGGGAAGAAGACAGAGAGGGAGACGGGGGGAGGGAGGGAGGGAGAAAGGAGTGGAGGTGAGAGAGGGTAGTGAGGGGAGAGAAAGGGGAGGGAAGGAGAGAGGGAGAGAGAGAGGATGGGAGAAATGGAGGGAGAGGTAAAGAGAGAGGGGGCAGGGAGGGAGAGATAGGGGAGGAGGAAGGGAGGACGGCGGAGAGAGGGGGGGACAGGGAGTGAGAGAAGGAGGGAGGAGAGAGGGAGATTGGAGAGTTAGGAGGAGGGAGAAAGGAGGGAGGGACAGAGAAAGGGAGAGAGGGGGTAGAGAGGGAGAGACTGAGGGAGGGAAAACAAAAGGTAAACAGAAAACCTTATTTTAAACCCGGGCAAAGCCGGGTACTTGCAACTAGTGCATCTATAACCTAAAGCACACCCAGTTACGTAATATATATATATATACATATATATATATATATATATAGTGGTACCTCGAGATACAAAATTAATGCATCCCCAACGTTGCTTGTAAGTCAATTATTTGCTCGTATCTCTAAGCGATTTTCTCCCTTGATAAAGTTTGTTGTCGCGGCAAGATCCTGACGGAGGTGTAGGTTGGGGAGGAGGGGCGCAGGGGCTTAGAAATTATTTTAACGGCCTTAGCTGGTGTACTATTCCCGTAGTGCCTCACCAAGTCAGTCAATCGCAACCTTGGTGATGTTTTTTTTTCTATAATTTCAAGCTTCTTCTGAGCACTGACCTTTCCACTATCTTTATGAACCATTGCAAGAAACGCGAGCACAACTTGTCAGATGTCTCGACAGCGAGGCTAACGAGCGCATTGGTCTAAGGCGAGAGGCGCAAGAGATGGGGGTAACATTAGTAGAGAAAGTCAGTCCACACTTAGAGATAGACAGAGAGGGAGAGAGAGAGAGAGAGAGAGAGAGAGAGAGAGAGAGAGAGAGAGAGAGATATTACACAGAATGTTTCCGCCAAGAAGGGGGAGCTAATATACATCACCTATTCCGGCTATTCGTCACACTTATTAATGAGGAAGGGTTGACAGAAGGAGTATTTTAACTCTGTGTCTTTTGGGTGTAAAGAAAAAGAATGAAGTGAACCCACATGTTGTATCAATCTTTTAGTGACTCGCCTTTTTACACAAGGAGATAAAAATATTTTAAATGAAAATTAATTCTCCAGATGGAATTTTGTTTTATATAAGAGGCTGGGGTAAGTGATAAAATTAATTAAAATTTACTCTAAATGTGTTTAAATAATTGTTATATACAATTTATTATTATTAGTTATTTTTGTATCGTTGCAAAATAGATAGGCCTATAATAAATTCACTTGTCATTTTTTTCATTTAATGGAAATTTATCTTTATTTTGTTAAAAAATGTGTTTAATTACATTAAATTATACAAGAAACTAAAATGTCAAATTTACTTAGACTCACAATACAAACCAGTCTTTCATTTCATTTGGGGGAGGGGAGCATCACTGATGAGTTTTGGGGCCTTTTTGGGTTAAGCGATGCTTGTACATCTTGGGCATCTAATAATCTTCGACCACTACGGTCCTTTGACAGCCTAAACGTTCTGGTAAAAAATGAATTCGTGGGAGGCTTAATGCACTAACAATATTAACTTTCAAAAACGACCAAAGATTAAAATAAATCTATATGGGTATGGGAGCTACAAGATTCTGTGGGGTTGCTGAAAAACTGCGGCAAGGACTAATGAAGAAGTAATCAAGATATCTAAATAGAAAAAGGGCGCTTTTTTTATTGGGGGGGAATGACATACGAACATATTTCGTTACTTTACCCAACATCATATCACTAGAAGCAAATGACAGTACGCCAAACTAAATTGAAAGCTCGTCATGCAAATAAAAGTGCTGCCAACTACACAAAAAGCTTATCGTGTATAGTTCAATGCTCGAGGGCGAGGAATACATACTTATTTTACCAAGTTTTAGAGCTTGAAAAATAGAATATGAGAAAATTAGCACGTACCACATCAATGCAAAAAGGAAGGAAGGGTGCCAGAAATGGGCGCCGAAAATAGCTGAAATTTTTGCACTTTTCACATTGGGAGGTGGGTGTCAAAAATGTAATTTAATAAATCAAATGTAACTTCAACATGGCGCCACAATAACCAACTGTGGTTTTACAATGACGTAATTTTTTCTAACCGTTTTCTTAACTGAAACTTCGTGGGGAAAATTTAGAGTCGATTTTAGAGAAAATTTTTGTGATAGATTGTTTTTGAATTTTACATACACGTTTCGCTCTTTGACAACGCTGACTCATAGGACGTTTTGCAATATTTTTTAAGGGACATAACTGTGTTTAACTTTGATGAAGATCACTAATAAATGGGCTACTTCCTTGCATTAATAATACTACATGTTTCAGATAGAGATTTATGCCAGCTGGTGATTACCGCGTGCTTGAAAATTTAGCACACAATACTGACAATGATGGTCTCAGTATTGACGATGATGGCCTCACTACTGACGATGATGGCCTCACTACTGATGATGATGGCCTCAATACTGACGATGATGGCCTCAATACTGACGATGATGGCCTCATTAATGACGATGATGGCCTCATTACTGACGATGATGGCCTCAATACTGACGTGTTGATATATGGCCTCAATACTGACGATGATGGTCTCAATCCTGACAATGAATGGCCTCAATACTGACAATGATGGCCTCATTACTGACAATGATGGTCTCAATACTGACGATGATACTCTATTGATTGACTGACACGCATTCAATACTGACGATGATGGCCTCAATACTGACGATGATGGTCCTAATACTGACAATGAATGGCCTCAATACTGACAATGATGGCCTCAATACTAACAGTCAATGGCCTCAATACTGACAATGAATGGCCTCAATACTGACAATGATGGCCTCAATACTAACAGTCAATGGCCTCAATACTGACAATGAATGGCCTCAATACTGACAATGATGGCCTCATTACTGACAATGATGGTCTCAATACTGACAATGATGGCCTCAATACCGACAGTCAATGGCCTCAATACTGACAATGATGCACCATTACTGACAAGATGGTTCTAAATACAATGATACCAATACTGACAGTCAATGGCCTCAATACTGACAATGATGGCCTCATTACTGACGATGATGGCCTCAATACTGACGATGATGGCCTCAATACTGACGATGATGGTCTCAATCCTGACAATGAATGGCCTCAATACTGACAATGATGGCCTCATTATCGATAATGATGGTCTCAATACTGACGATGATGGCCTCATTACTGACGATGATGGCCTCAATACTGACGATGATGGCCTCAATACTGACGATGATGGTCTCAATTACTGACAATGAATGGCCTCAATACTGACAATGATGGCCTCCAATACTAACAGTCAATGGCCTCAATACTGACAATGAATGGCCTCAATACTGACAATGATGGCCTCAATACTAACAGTCAATGGCCTCAATACTGACAACAGCATCGGCCTCAATACTGACAATGATGGCCTCATTACGACAATGATGGTTCTAATACTGACAATGATGGCCTCAATACTGACAGTCAATGGCCTCAATACTGACAATGATGGCCTCATTACTGACAATGATGGTCTCAATACTGACAATGATGGCCTCAATACTGACAGTCAATGGCCTCAATACTGACAATGAATGTCCTCAATACTGACAATGATGGCCTCTATTACTGACAATGATGGTCTCAATACTGACAATGATGGCCTCAATACTGACAGTCAATGGCCTCAATACTGACAATGATGGCCTCATTACTGACAATGATGGTCTCACGGTCAATGATAATTGACCTCAATACTGACAATGATGGCCTCAATACTGACGATACTGACCTCAGTACTGACAATGATGTATTCCAATGATAACATAAACAATACTGACAATGATGGCCTCAATACTGACGATACTGACCTCAGTACTGACAATGATGGCCTCAATACGGACGATACTGACCTCAGTACTGACAATGATGGCCTCAATACTGACGATACTTCTCGACCTCAGTACTGACTATGCTGACCTATGACGACGCGAAGAGCATTTATCATATGCCTTCTGGGCTAGAAAATACTTAAACCAATAAGCAAAGTCAGATAAGTTCTAGAAACATGTTTAAAAATAATAAAAAGTTATAATGCGATTGATATGTGAGCATGTAAATTAGCATTGCATAAATACAATCGTTTCATCAGGTTTAATAAATTGTGTAGGCCTCAGTGGCGCCGAGAGCCAACAAGGGCCCCTGGGCAGGATAATTGCGGGCCCCTTTAATAATCAATGAGTCGTGAAAATATTGGCATGGTCGGTGCGGTCGGGCCCCTTACAGATACGAGCCCTGGCAATGACCCTCTCGGCGTGCCTGGTAGGCCTACGTCGAAGAGCCACGCCGCTGTTTGAACAGCATCGGTAGTAATTGGACCTTCCAACAGCACAAATCGTCATAGGCTTAAAGATAACAGCTAATTCTTGCTTCTTTTTTTTTTTTTTAATCAGCATCAGCATTGTTTACTTTATGTAAGAACACTGAAATATCACCGACACCATAACCATTGTTTATCATTGTTTCCAAATAAACATTACCCTTCACAATCTAATAATATTTTTCATAATATCTATTTTTTTTTATCTCCAGAATAGAATCTGCGAAAAAAACATGTTGGTCAGATGTATCACAAGACTGGACAAAAGCCGAATTAGAAAATATCAATGTTTAATTCTAACATTAATTATTTGTGTTTGCCCATTTTAATGATGCTAACCTCACGTTTTAACATCAATTGCGGCACAAACTGCTGTGCAGATTACAGAACAAATATCATGAGAGATATTCAGAATAATACACGTTTTACCCTACCCACTTCACCACAGAGCACCATCAATTCGTCGGTTCATCTATCAGGTACTAATGATTTTATCAATATTACCAGACTTCGAAATAAGGCATTGTTTGAAGTCATTGAAGAAGATGATCTTCCTAGTTCTGACTGGAGCTATTATAAAGAAAATGTTACATCTGAGAATTATTTGAATTACAGCTTTTTAATTACTGGAGAAGAAATATGCATTACGGATGCAGCATTCCTTTTAATTATTATACCTTCGATCAGCCAAACAGACCATAGAGATCTCATTCGCAAGACTTGGCTCAGAGCCGCTGAGACCAATGCATGGCCGAGAAGAGAGACTGTGACAAAATCAAACACATTTTTTTATTTGGTTCATCCGCAAAATCTGGGAAAAAAGATCTGGAAAAGTTAACGATCGAATCTTTCATTAATCGCGATATAGTGTAGATTTTGAAGATACTTACAGAAACTTAACAACTAAAATGCTTCTTGGCTTAAAATGGACATTGAAGTACTGCAGTCATGCTCATATGTTATGAAAGTTGACATGGATACAGTTATTAACGTACCTTTGATGATGGATCTTTTACAACATGTTGAAAAGAATATCAATTTAAAACATTTTTGGGTCGACAACACGGTTCTAAAAAACCGTTAGTGGAACGATCGATACCCATACTGGAAAGTATCGCAATCAGAGTTTCCGTTATTTTACTACCCCAGATATTTATTAGGACACACATACGTGTTGAGTATAGCCAGTCTTGAAATCTTGCTGTCAGCGTCCCAAAACAAGCCGCTTATTGCCCCTGAAGACGCTTTTCATCACAGGAATTTGCCAATGAAGTTGACCGGAATACTTCGTTTAAATTCTCGAGCTTTGCCTCGTGCTGTAGAATAATACGCGACTGTGAAATAATTTGAATGAAAAGTGGTTATTACAGATGCCAAGACAAAGGAAGTCAGTGAAAAACTATGGATAAATATTGTCAATAATACATGCAATCCAAAGGTATCTATAAGACTTAGAGACTATATCTTTCAATAAAAGTGGTGCTATTCCAACTGAAAGTTTTCAATTAGTGATTTCTTATAGAATTTACCTTCAAAATCAATTAAATTATATTAGAGTGCATGAAATTCAAATGTCTATGAAAATTAACTAATCTTATAGACGCTATAGGTAAATCGTAGGAGTTCCATAGCGTCATAAAACCAACCTTGGTCTAGGATACAAACCATTGTCTGTAAAACTAACCGTTTTCTAATATAATTACGGCCAAAACCCGAAGCTCGGCCAGTTCCAGAATCGGCTGACCATTTCGTACTTTGGCCGAGGTAAAAATAATCTGATGTAGCCTACTATGTGATTATCATTATAGTATACAAGCACCCTAAATCTTTCATGACCTTTTTCTTCTATGCCATTTCGCAAACTGGTTGGCCAAATCCCGAAACCTAGAAAAGATCGACATTGGCCTGTCAATGTGATGCGATCAGTCCCGTAGCGTTGGCAGGGGGGCCGGGCCCCAGTGCGTTTTGTCTGCCCCCTGCTTATTTGTTCTACTTAGTAAAATGCCCCCCTGCTATTGCCTGGCCCCTGCTGTAGAATGCCTGGCCCCTCCTGTAGAATTTTCACGCTACGGGGCTGGATGCGATATCGACCACTTTGCAAATTGGCCGGCCAATTGACCGATTTCGGCGACATCGGCCGCAACATGTATGTATTTAAATGTTGCTGTAAATCTGAAACGTAGTATATTTAGGTTCGAAGTCGCGTAACGTTACGCGTAAGTTACCGTAAATTACGCGTAATTTACGGTAACGTGTCTTTGGAAAATTACGCGTAAATTACGGTAATTTAAAAAAATGCATATTTGACGGCCATTTTTAATTGTTTCTGTCGCAATTTGTTGTGTTAACAAAGTGGCGATTAATTTCAGTGATTAGAGTACCATCTACATCCGGCCACAAGCCTAAACCGGAAGTATTCGTTTGGTAAAAACAGAGGTGTCCCGTAAGCCAGCACATTGTTTGTTTTAATCGTTTTAGTAAACATAATAAAATAAATATTTTCAATAAGAAAGCCAAAGTCTGGTTAAAAATAAGACAAAATCATAAAAAAAATTTCTACACAATGCCGCCATGCGCTGTATGGCAAGCGGCCGCAAGCCAAACGGGGAGGTTATAAAACCCAAAAAATCCAAAAAAAATAAATAATAATAATTTTTAAACATTATCTATATGTTCCAAATGTAGCGAAACGTATAGAAAACATTTCTTAACGTATAGTGCTTCCGTCGATCGCGTCGGTCGTATTACGCTGCGTATTGCACCCACGTCGTCTGTATTTCGCTGCGGATTGCACTAGCGTCGATCGCGTGTGCCATCTTTTGCTGAGTTCGGCAACCGACGAAATACGTGGACGACGGAGCGAATTAGTATGAAACATTTGAAAACATTATTAAACACACCTACTAGCAATCAGTGAGCGTGAGCAAATAAAAGAAACATACATGTTCAAGTAAGTGGGCATTAATGACACGCGTATTTGGCGTAAATTACGCGCGCCAATCTTACGCGTAATTTTCGAACCCTAACCGTGTTGATCGCGTGTGCCGTCTTTTGCTGAGTTCGCGCCCGCGGCGGCCGTATTTCGAGGCGCATTGCAATTCGCCCCGCGTTGACCGTATTAGACGGTATTACTCAGCCAAAGATGGCCGCCGCTGATGCAGTCAGTAGTAGTCAGTACACGACGAAATACGTGGCCGATGCGGACGACGGGCAAATTAGTATGACCGGTTAATTACAAGTTAAAACCTTTGAAAACATTACTAAAAATACACCTACTAGCAATCAGTGAGCGTGAGCAACAAAAGGAATATAAATTTTCAAGTAATTGGAATTAATGGTACGCGTAATTTAGGCGTAACTTACGCGGTAACTTTACGCGTAAATTACGCGTAACTTACGCGTGCAAATTACGCGCGCCAATCTTACGCGTAATTTTCGAACCTACAAGTATAATATTGTACGGGAAATAGCCCATTTATTAGTGTCATTCATCGTAGTTAAACGCGGCTATATTCCTCTCTAAAATAAAATGATAACTTTTTGATTCATATTTTTATAAAAATTAAAAAAAATAATTATATAGCAAAACAATCATTAATCATTATTATGATGGACAAGAACATGTTGCGAAATTTCAAGGAAATCTATTCGTATAAAGTGCTTCAAAAAATAGATTACAAAATTTTTCGCAAAGAAATTAATAAACAGAATCTCTTGAGTGGCTATGCTACAGGTGCGTGGACAAAGTCGAAAGAAAAATCCAGGGAGATAAATAAAAATATTGTCAATAATACATGCATTGAAAAGGTATTTTTAAGACCAAGAGACTGTATCATGCAAGAAAAAGTGGTGCTATTCAACTGAAGGTTTGCTCACAAGTGATATCTCATAGCCACACATTTTAGAAATATCTACTTAAATAATCCAATTCTTAATCATGTTTTTAGAGCATTTTCGAAAAAAAAATGCTCCATTGTCCCCGTTTTGTCTGTCTGTCTGTCTGTCCGTCCGTCATCACCTACATCTCAACAACCATGTCCTAGACCCATGATGAATATAACGTTTCAAAAATCAATCAGTCAAAGAAAGCACTTTTGGTCCATTTCGCGATCTGACCTCTGAGGGCCGAAAAAAGGGGCGGTATTATACCGTTTTTTATAATATAGGCTATATTAACAAAGGAGCGCCCTATATCTTAGCAACCATAAGTCCTAGACCCATGATGTATATCATTTTCTAGGTCTTGGCCTGTCAAAGTTGCATAATCAAAAGTCCATTTCGCGACCATCTCTGAGGGCCGAAAAGGGGGCGTTTAAAGTACCGTTTTTGCTTATATTTTAAATATAAATAATAAAAGCTAATCAAAGGGGTGTAATCATTATTTATTTTTGTAACAGTTATTCAACATGATTACTTCCTCTATTTATCAAAACCTATACGCGTGAGCAAAATCTATGGCTGTAACCCGGAACTAAAAATACGGATTTTCTTCCGGCGTAGCCGTAGCCACTGCGTACAATGAAAATGCTCTAAAATGTCATTTGTCCGGAAACGGAAAATACTTGAATTGCTTGTTTTTTGTATGTTGGTTTAACCGTATCAATGGGTTTAACATTAGAACAAAAATGAAACTTGATTAGAGTTATCACCCATAGTAAACGTATTATTTTGATTTTAGTAGCTTTCTTAATCTCGGGAAAAAATATAATTGATAGCAGGGCAATTTTTTTAAAGGTTTAACTTTTTTAGTCTTCTTCTGAATGTTTGATGACAGTAGTTGAAATTTGTTAATGTGTGTTGTTGACTTCAAAACGCCTTAAAAACGTTGTTTTGTATCTAATGTGCCAATGGCCCCACAATCCCCTCTTATTATTAATAAAACATACTTGATAATTTCAGTAGCTGTGTTATAGCTTTATTTTTGCACTGTCTTGGCTTTAATTAAAATGTTGAACATGAGCTGTTTTTCTGTTTTGCTTGATTTTTTTCCGTTAAAAAGTAAACATGTTGTGCATGTAGCGACAATATGTGTGTTTCGCGACCTCTTAGCACTAGGTAAAACAGAAAATAAATTATGAGCGGTTGCCCTATGTAGATGGGTGATTTATCGGCTGACTAGTTGCCATATCCATAAGCATGGTTCAGCCCCATTGATATCACGGGATAAAAGAATTCTTGTAAAATAATTAAACTGTAGTTCATGAACAGTATGGGGGGGTTACAAACAACCTGTATACGTGTAACGCCTTGCAAGCAACAAATTGCTATTTCTAATAGATATACCTCATTACTACTGAGCTAATGGTTCTACTTCAGCCTATCGGTCTCAATTGGGTAGAGTCAACTGTGTAATCAGCATGTGTGTAAGCGTCTTTTACCCATAGAAGGGCTATTCCATGTCAACTCAACCAGTTTTTTTCACAATTGTTCACCCGACCCTCTCAGATCTTCCTGAAATTTTCAGGGCTTGTGGTACATTCAAGGTTGAGTGATTCCTGAAAATTTCTCAGGTCATTTGGTCAAAAACTTTCTAAGATATGATTTTTTAATTTCAGTAAGCGTGTCGCGAGTTCGCGTGACATTTTCATTTTCGCGATATTTGAACGTGAATATTTCAAAACTAAAAGAGGTATCAGGCCGGAAATTACATTAACGGTTGTTTTATTTTTTGAGTTGCATGATTATTTATTTTAAGTGTAGCTAGCCCACAGAATGTCCCGAAAAATTCCAAACATTGCACTTCAGACAGTTTTCATCAATATTTGACCCGGTATAGCCGGGAGAACCCAAGACATGAAATGATGTTTGTTATACAATTAGTAAGTTCCATATATGTGTTTATTATTTTGATAGAGAATTCCTGTTAATCAATAATACTGTACTACAGGGCCCCTTTTAAGCATCATGGTCGTCCATTTGCACGCATTGCGACCCCCAGATGACCATGTTGACAGTAATTCACACTTTCATATTTTGTACACTGTTAACCTGGCAAGTACTAGCTAAGGTGAAAATTTCATGCTGGTGTCTTAACGCCTTCTTGGTGAAAATCTGCATGAATTTTATGATTTCTACACTATCGTGGACCATAGTAATTTTGAATGTTTGAACTGGACATCTTTGATGGACTGGGTTTTCTTATTGTGAATTTCATTTTTTTACTTGACAAATGTATTCTGATATGTTTCAAGTGAATACTTTTAAATGACTTTTTTTGTGTATTTGCTTGCAAAAACACCATGAATGTACAAAAAAATTGTCAAAAAAAAAATTTTTTTTTCAATGGTTTCTTAATTTATTTCATTTTATATCGCTGTATGCTCAGATTTCATGTAATTTAAATAAAAATTATGAAATTTTTTTAATTTTTAAGAAAAATTTACTTTATAAAAATATATGACAATTTATTAATATTTGATCTTGGAGCCTTTTGTTAATAGGTCACATGAGTACTCATTTCTTTGTCTTCTTTATCTTATTATTGATCTTATTCCTCAATGTGACGTCAGATTTTATAGAACTAATATCTACATTATAAAGCAGCTAAGCTTGTATATATATAACAGAACTCAGTGCAGTACACAATATAATAAATACTTTAATACAATTAATACAACTATAATACAACTTTGCTTATTTAAAAGATCTCATAACTACTTCTACTATAACAAACTAAGATCTACCTATGTCTATTCCAAGCCTGTCAGCGCTATACTCTTCTACATCTTTCTCCCATCTAATGTATTAATTTATTAATTAACTTTATAAAGGTCGGGGGGATAGGGTGATCATGCTCTATGCATATACATTACGGGCAACAAAGTGCTGGGAGTCATCTGACCTATGACCTAAGTTACCATGCACACACACAACTAAGTTTATCAGTGATGGGGCAGCAGCACAATATAAAAACTGCAAAAACTTCAAGAATCTGTTTCTGCATTAAACAGATTTTGACATTGCAGCAGAGTGGAACTTTTTGCTACCAGTCATGGAAAAAGTCCTTGTGATGGTATTGGTGGCACAGTAAAGAGGCTAGTAGCAAGAGCAAGATTGCAGGCAACTCTACAACATTAAAAACTAACGCCACATCAGATGCAATGATTGGGCAACCAAAAAAACGTTCCAGGAATTCATTTCTTTTTTTGCAGCAAAGGATGACGTTAAAGTGCATCGTAGCTGTTTGGTTGAACGATTTGTTACAATTCAAACCGTTCCTGGTACACGGTCACATCACCGGTTTGTGGCATTAAGTGAAACAAATTCAACATATTTAGGTTGTCATGTGATAAATGTGGAACGGTCGTCAATGTGTCAATAGAACCTAACCGGGTAGTTGAACTGGCACCAAGAGATCTGCATCCAGCAAAGTTTGTTGCTGTTGTTTACGACACTGATTGGTTTATTGGGTGCATAACAGAACACTCTGTTGAAATATATTTAGGTTGTCATGTGATAAATGTGGAACGGTCGTCAATGTGTCAATAGAACCTAACCGGGTAGTTGAACCGCGTTCAAGCATTAGCAGGATCTGCATCCAGCAAAGTTTGTTGCTGTTGTTTATGACACACTGATTGGTTTATTGGGTGCATAATGAACACTCTGTTGAACATCAAGATATCTTGGTCAAGTTCATGAACAGAACACCTACAACAGATTAACTTGGGCAAGTCTTGCCTCTTTCGCTTTGGTTACTCATTCCTTAGACCAGAGGTTTTCAACCTGTACCTCAGCGGACCCCTGGGGGTCCGCGATGAGCTTCAAAGGGGTCCGTGGGCAAGTCAAGGAAAGAATTGATTTTCTTGTATAAAGTATTGCTTGGTTTGGTTGATTGGTTAGCTTTTAGCTAAACAAAAATACTAGCTATGCCAATAAGTGCTCTCGACAGACAACAATGTGCAAAATTGAAAACTTTGCCGGTATTACCTTATATTTTTGTCTGAAGTCTGAACTAGACTGCATACTACATGTAATTATGCAGTGAGTTTTTGAGTCATGTCATCTTGGCAATATTTACTTACTGAGCTCTAACATCACTGTTAAAACATCCGGATCTCTGCAAACGCGTATTGTTGATAAATATTCTGGTTAATCAGTGATTACAATTATTATAAACCTAGATTGGCCTAGAAATAATGTTAGACAAAAGTTTTAGATATCAAATGGTTGGTATACACTTCACATGTTAATTTAAAATGACACCTACAGATTGTTTTGGTTGGAAGTAGAATTTTGTAAATTTTTAATATGAAAGTAGGCCAGAGCGATCATAGGGACTTTTCGCTAACGCATCGATGAAACGGTGTGGAAATTCTAGCTAAGGAATATATTATGATGTTCTGGCTGTCATGTGACCTGCTTATGTGAGAAATACTTTTAAAATCAGTAAACAATTCAAAATATTTGTTTGTAGTCGATTTAATTTTTAAAATGAGTTTTCGTCATCAGAATCTGTAAATATTTTGTACGATAATTACCTACTTAACCCTCTCTACTCTGAAACTTTCTCTAATTTTTTTTTTCCCTGTGAGTCAACGGGACTAAACTGTTGTTGGTCATGTGTTTATCAATATTTGTAAAAGTAAACTGTCCAAGCCTAGTAGCATGGATAAATTTGTGAAGAGGAAAATTGACCAGAACCTGGAAGATTCTGATTATCAAGCACAAAGACGAACGAAAAAGAAAACGGTGCAAGTATTATCCAGATATGTACCATTCGGTTTCACCTCAGTGGTAACTAATGCTGACGAAAACTTTGTGTCGTGCAATGCAAACATTATCGAGCGATGCGATGAAGCTCAAAATTGATGCACCATTTGACCACAGTGCATTCGAAACGCCAGTAAAGCGAAGGAATACTTTATGAGGCAGAAAGAGCTCTATTTGAAACAGAAAGGCAAACTGGTGGCCTGCACTACTGTGAACGAGAAAGCTCGTCGAGCGTCGTGTTTTGGTTGGTAGCATTGCGAATAGTGCGTACCAAAAACATCACACAATTGCAGAGGATCTAATTCAGCGGTCGGGGAACCGGGGTAAATTACCCCCAAATGGGGTCAAATGAAATTGGGGGGGGGAGTAAAAATGAAACTTTTGTGTAAAAAGGTTATAATTTTAATTCACCATGGGGTAATATCAACTTACACAAAAATATTTTGGGGTAATAATTAAAGTTCCCTGACCGCTGATCTAATTATACCAACAGCAATCGAATTGTGCAAAGTCATTCCAAGAAAGGAATACAGTCCAAAATTGAAACCTTTCCACTGTCTGATAACACAGTGAGCATACGAATTGCCGACATGTCAGAAGATGTTCGCTGCCAACAGATTGCATGCCTTCAGCATATCAGACTCGCAATTCAGCTTCACGAAAATTCAGACATTGCGAATGCAATGGTTGGTTTACGTTCGTCACTGCTGGTAAGGTGAAGTCATGGAAGACTTTTTGTTCTGCAAGTCGCTACCGGGTGCACAATCAGTGAATAACTTTTCCGTGTACTTGATGCATTTTTTTTAGAATCAGATTGGCCTGAACACAATGTGCCGGGTATGTGCAACGACGGCAGCTGCTGCAATGACTGGTTGTAAGTCTGGTTTAGATGTGCGAGGGAAACAACCAGCGCCTCACATAGTATCAACCCACTGCGTGATTCACAGCGAGGCCCTGGCGGCAAAGGACATGAATGAAAATTCAAGGTAGTGCAAAACACGCACGACCTTACCACTGAACAGAAACTGTGTAACATGATAGAATAAATACTATGTGATTGTTTCATTTTTTTATAGATAGCTATTTCATATATGAAATGACTTGTGCATGTTTTGGCATTGAGGTAACTTAGGCTAGGCCTACAGTTTAGCAGAATTTAAGACATATTCTGGGCGCCTGGGGCTATGGGGTCCGCGACCCGGGCTTGGAATGTCTGTGGGGTCCGCAGCATAAAAAAGGTTGAAAACGTCTGCCTTAGACACACCTCGGAAGAACCAGTCGCACAAGATGCTTAGTTTTATAGAGTGAAATAGTTGTATTATAGATGAACAGCGAGTACAAGTCGAGAATGAGTACATGATTGAGGAGACCTAGAATGTTTGATGAGGCAGAGTAGAGGCAGATTGATTTATTCATGTATAGACTTATCATGGTATTTTGGACATGCGAGTGTTTTTATATTTACGGTAAATTAACAACGCATCTTGTTCTGTTGGCTCACTCACCCACGTGCTCGCTCACCTACCACTTGCCTCGCTCACCGAGGGAAGTACCTAGCTCAATAAAATTGGCATGCCCACTGGACAGTGTACAAGAAAGAAATAGGTCATGAAAAAATTGTACCAACTAACTGCCAGACGGCTGTGTTTGTAAACATACCCTTGGCCAGTAGGCTCAATTAGGGAAGTACTCTAGCTCAATGGACATTAGTATGTCATCATGAAAAAATGTGTCCTCATGCAGAATGTCAACCAGACGGCTGTGTTCGTAAACATACCATTGGCCAGTAGTCGGAATTAGGGAAGTACCTAGCTCAATAAACATTGGCATGTCAACTGGACAGTATACACAAAGAAATAGTTCATGAAAAAATAGTGAAAATGACTGACCGCCAGACGGCTATGTCTGAAACATACCATTGGCCAGTAGGCTCAATTAGGGAAGTAATTTATTCAATAAACAGGAGTTGTGTTAACTTCTATGCCGGGTAAATGAACAACACTTTTCGACCTAGTAGTCATGGCCGGGTTATAAATTGAAATGGCCGGCGTCTACATTGAGATGGCTGGGGTCTACATTGAGATGTCCGGGGTCTACATTGAGATGGCCGAGGTCTACATTGAGTTGGCCGAGTTGACCAAAGAGCCGTATCAAAAAAAAGAAAATCATCGTATATAGGCTACTGTTACATTACACTTTTTTAAAATTCATAGATGAATTGAATGATATCTGATACAATGCACACAAACAAATATTGACAAGCCCTTTTGCTCCACACAATGTACAAGACACACAAATAAGTCCTGAACAGTGCTGATGTTTTACATCGGTTCAAAACTAGAATTTCCTCTGTTATGACTCATTTTAAATCTATTTCACATAAATATAAGTTATAACACTGTGTTCACTGTTTGTCAGTTCTGCAAGGTAAGATATTCAAACAGAATAGTAAATATATATATATATATATATATATATATATATATATATATATATATATATATATATATATATATTAGGGTGTCTCAATTTATAATGGGAAAAAATATAATTGATTTTTTATCATGAGCATTTTAGTTTTCCGGTTCACTGATTTAAAACATGTAGGCCTATATACCAAATTTCACACCATTTGGGCTCCTATAAATATTTGCCTTCAGTGAACTTGTTATCTAAAAGTTTTATAGTATTCGGCAGTTGCATTAGATTAAAATTTTGCAAGGTTTAAAATGCTGTTTTTGGTGAGCATATTTTCGAAAAAAAAATGCTCTATTGTCCCCGTTTTGTCTGTCTGTCTGTCTGTCTGTCATCACCCTAGATCTAAACAACCATAAGTCCTAGACCCATGATGTATATATCATTTTGTAGGTCTTGGTTCCTGCTATGTGTGCAGCAAAGTTCATTTCAAGATCTGACCTCTGAGGGCCGTAAAAGGGGGCTTAGTACCGTTTACTATATAAGCTATATTAATAAAGGAGCGCCTATATTCAGCAACTATAAGTCCTAGACCCATGATGTATATATCATTTTGTAGGTCTCGGCCTGCCATGTGTACATCAAAAGTTCATTTCGCGATAGACCTCTGGAGGGCCGGGCTTCAGGGCTTATATATTATACATACACCTTGTACGTTCAATAACCCGTTCATTTGGTGCGAAATACTGCAGCACGTAGTTTCACCAAGATTTATTAAGAAACTCATCAAATGAAATAGTAAGCTTTTGTTCTGAGTTTAATTGAAAGTATCAGAGCTATGACAATTGACGGAGTTTTCGGACGATTAAATGACTATAATTTCGAATGTTTTCAATTATGAGTCCTATTTTCAGTAACCACAAACCACTTGTAGTTAGATTTAAGAGACAATAATTTTTTTTCAAATATAAAGAAACGTCTTTATAATTTTTTACAGATATATGCATTACACAATTGAATTTATAAACATTTCCAAAATTTACAAATATTTACTGAAAGCTAACAAACGTACTGATACATAAGGGGCCGTCCATAAAGTACGTCACGCTCCAAGGGGGGAGGGGGGTATAAGAAAGTGTGACAGTTTGTGACAGGGGGGAGGGGGGTCAGGCCAAGTGTGACGTCAACATTTTTATATATTTTTTCATTTTATTTCTAATTTTATATTTTTTTATTTTTTTGGAACTTAATAGTTTTAAAAATAATTTTCAAAAAAAGTTGTGAAATACTTGAATTAGTTTTATGTCAAAATAGCATGAAATGCATATCTTTTCAATGTGTTGTTCACAACTCCTCATGCTATAGTTAGGACCGCTAATAAACTGTTGCAAAGCCTTGTTTTATCAGTAGCCTTACGGAAGTGTTATTATTTCTTTGTTGTCTGCTCGCATAATTATATCACTGATAAAGAAATTTGAATTCTGTATTATAATACAAAAAATTACCAATCCATCACTTCGTTAAAATAATATTGATGCCTTATTCCTTGCAACCAGTGCACCAGGAAGAAGTGCTATAATCGCGTGAAACATCGAATGGCTCCATTTAGCAGCGAACTGTCTGGTGTCATATTGCCAAATGAACATTATGGCATTCACTTTGATTCGCAGGGCAGAACAATAAATGAGGATTTGGAAAGAACAAACTTCAAGTTTGCAGGTGAAACTTTAGCTGAAATCTGGTTGCATGTGATTGTCGACCAATTTCCAACAGTTGCAGAATATATCAACCCTGAGAAATCTGAATTGAATGCAGCAGGACTGATGTCGAAAGATAAAAATGGTTTGACCATCATGTTCTCACCAGCCAATACTGCACTCAAATTGTGAATTTTCAGGACATAAAATGCTGCGACAAAGTACGGAGCTCATTTCTTCAACGTTTTACCTTCGAGATTATTTCCTCCTCCAAATCCAATCCCAATAACACAAACAACTGATGGACTCAGAGCCAGAAAGAGCAGATGCAGATGCACATTCATTTCCTTCGTTGTTTGTTTGTGGCACAAACTCTCAAATTTGATGACATTATGCCAAGACCAACATGAGTTTTTAAAGTGCAACCATATGATCTTTATTGTCCATCTTTGCAGACCAGCATACATGATCGAATTTGCAAAGTGTGTCACTTATACTTTGCTCTACAAACAATGTTGAAGAAACATACAGGATAACACAGAGTCGGGCGCAGGAGAATGTAAAAGTAAGTTTCCTTAGCCCTAAAGGGCCATCGGGCAAGGATGAAGTGTAGAATTCATCTGTTTCTATAACCTAGGCATAGAAGGATTGTATGGTTTGCACAATTCCCAGCCGCCTGTACTCCCCTCAACATAAAGTCAGGTACCCATTTAAAGCTAGTGGACTTGGGAACTTTCACCAGGACCTGAAAAAGTCCTAAGGTTCTCACTGGTGAGATTGTAACCCGGGGACGCTCCGGTCGACAGTCGAGCGCTTCATACCACTCGGCCACTCGTCTCCTAGGGAGAATGTGCCAACCCCAAATTTTCCAGAATCAACTCAGATAAAACGCATTCGTCCTTTGGAGAATCGCTGCTTAGAAGGCAAAGAGAACTCATGGCAATTATTGGCAGAATGGAATATGCACATTCAGAGGATGTTGAGTGGCCAGATGAGGATGAAGTTGATCTGTCTGCAACTAATCCTTCCAGGAAACGATGATGTGGAAAGATTTATGTCAGTCTTAACTATGAATAAACACTTCACCATGGATGAATGACGTCTAGAATATTTTTTTTTATTAAACATAATTCACAGGCCCACTATAAACATATTCAATAGCACCAGAGCGCCCACATAATTTGTCAATCTAGTCCTTTTAGTCACATTGTTTTGTTCCATTTTTATTATTTAATCACTGGTTTAGGTCAAGTTTCGCTAATCTAATTCTTATCCTGTGTCAATAGAATGCATAATCGGAAGATTTATCTCAAAGTTCACCTCACCCATTGTAAATGAATAGGTAGCAGATAAATGATGTTTATTATATAATTGTCAATCTAATTTTTGCAATTTTTTTCAAATTCAATTGATTGAGTTACTGTTTCAAAGAATAACTGATACAGCTATTGACAATTAGTTATTCAACTATTAAACTCATTTAATAATCTGATAGTTCTTTTAATATTTATATTTTAAGGCAGTTAAATAGTGAAGTGATTTAAGTTTTCGATTAAATTTTAATTAGTTCTTAATTAAAAATAAATTTTCGAAAGTGTGACGTACTTTATGGGGGGGGGGGGGGGTCCCGAGATTTGTGACACTTTGTGACAGGGGGGAGAGGGGGTCAAAAATCGTCAAAAATAGCGTGACGTACTTTATGGACAGCCCCTAAAACGAAAATGTTATATACACGTCCTAAACCAGAATGGAACAGGCTTAATTGCTTGTTTTTAGATACAAAGAACAATTATATTACACAGGAACACAAAATAATACTAGTTACATGACACATTAACCTTACACTTTAAAAGTTTTTTGTCTGTGCTTTCTGAGTCCTGAAGGTTTTCAAGTTGCGATCTCTTCAGCACAGTTAATGTTTTTGCATTTGGAAACTCTTTGCGATGCTGTCCAGCAATTTGAATCAAGTACTGCTTTTTCTCCTCTGATTTGGTGAGAGATGAGTTGAATGATGACGCCAGTGCACTCCCCACTCGGCACAGTCATTGACAACTTTCAAGGAAGAGACCACTGCTGTTGCCCTCTGAAAGGATGGAGTTTGCCAGGTGGAAGCATCAGTCATGAGAAAATTTGTGGGAAGCAGAAGAGCATTAAAGAAGAGCAGCGAATACGAGGTCACAAAAAATACTTTAATGTCACATTATGAAGTGCTGAATGATCATTTGTTCTTATGGATGCACTCTTCTTCTTCTGATCATCAGAAGATTTCTCCATGAATTGGCGTCAAGTATGCAAAGGGTTAGCTGTTTTTCTCTATCCACTGAGACCCGTTGAGAAAAGAGAACCAGAGGAATGAGTACCAGAGATGTCGGCCAATCGTTTTCAATGCAGTCTGAGAAATGAAGGAGAATTAATTTTATAATCAATAAGAAGCTTGATGAAATCCAGATCATTCAGTTGTGCGTCTGCTAGAATGGGACACTGGAATTGGGCTTTAATGTAAACCAAGGATGCAAAGATACCAAATTCTGCTATTGATTAGTTTTCATGCTTAGTCAGCTTGAATTGATGACGGAATAGATAAATCTTCATGATGTAGATTATTTTAGACATCCGCCTTGCATGGTGATATGCCCTGGAAACACGAAAACGCACCACAAAGGGGGGGAATTCCCAGGAAGATAATGTTTCAGAGACAGAAATTCTTTTAATCTTCACGTGGCAAATATCTTGAGTTGTCTTTTATTTGAGGATAGACAAACAAAATGTGATGACTTCTTCTTTTAATGGCTTGAGATTTTGCTCCATTCGAACATCGTGGCATATACTAAATTCTGCCTGTCTTATTTTTGGCCAAAAACGTCTTAATGCGCTTGAATATCAGCACATCCAGTCCATTTGTATTATCACCCCAAATGTCTTATTGAAGACGGCTGTGTTTGCAAACAAACCATTGGCCAGTAGGCTCACTAGGGAAGTACCTAGCTCATTAAAAATTGGCATGTCCACTGGACAGTATACAAGCAAAGAAATAGGTCAGTAGTGCACTTGTACCAACTAACTGCCAGACGGCTGTGTTTAGAAACATACCCTTGGCCAGTAGGCTCAATTAGGGGAAGTACCTAGCTCAATGGACATTAGTATGTCATCATGAAAAAATTCAACTGAATGTCAACCAGACGGCTGTGTCTGGCCAGTAGTCTAAATTAGGGGAAGTACATAGCTCAATAAACATTGGCATGTCAACTGAACAGTATACAAGAAAGAAATAGCTCATGAAAAATAGTACCAACTGACCGCCAGACGGCTATGTCTGAAACATACCATTGTCCAGTATGCTCAATTAGGGGAAGTACCTAACTCAATAAACAGGAGTTGTGTCAACTTTGGCGCCAGTTAAACGAACAACACTTTTCGACCTAGTAGTCATACTAAATGATATTTATATAGTCGCAACATTTTGATCTTATAACACTTGATTTTTATAACTAAATTGAAATGCACTGGTGAAGTGGCTATTTATATGAACATCAAAACGATTTCTAGAATTTTCCGGAATAACCTCTCAAGTGTTTCACGTTTTTCTAGAAGCTTCTAGAGATTTCATAGAACCTTTCAGAACCTTTCTAGAATTGTATAGATTTTTCTAAAACTTTCCAGAACCTTTCAGCATTTTCTGTGTGCTTTATATATACATACTACATTCAAATTCATTCAAAAATTATTTAAAATCTCAGTGTCAGAGAACTAAATAAAGTCAGATATTCATGAAATTTTTCTAAGTTGTTTGAAGTCAAAGGAAACAAAAAATATGCTCCGAAAAATTTGACAAAGTTATTTAGGGCCACCTCTATATATATATATATATATATATATATATATACATATATATATATATATATATATATATATATATATATATATATATATATATATATTATACAGAAAAAACACCGCTATTTCAAAAAATTCTCTACCAATACTGTAATTATTGTAGTATTATGTCAAAAATATTGAAATACAATTGCAGTCGTATTAAAAGAAATACTTCTGACATATGTTATAGTAAACACATCCATCAATTTAAATAGATACCATTGAAAACTGGATGATAGATTACTAATAATTGTGTCGGTCCGGCCTTTGGAGAATTTAGTGACATTATTTTCATTGACTTAAAGATGGATTCAGGGCCGCTCTGCATTATGGTTCAAGGATGTACAAGAAAATCGGGCGGCAGCCTCTAAGATGGCAACAAACTTTAAATCTCAGAAACAGATTTTTTTTTATTAAAAAAACGGATTTAATTAAACACTAACGCAAATGTCTCAAGCTCATGGGCATTAAAACAGTAATATCTAGTTATAGATACAAATAATAAACGTTAATAAAAATCAAGTACTAGATATGAAATCCCCCAACACTATCATTTATTACTTCCCGGCCACGAATGAGTACATTTATTTATTAGCCCATTGATGAAAAGTTACCGAAACCCCCGGATATTGCTTTCATTTTGCCTTGATAATATCATAGTTTATAGGTACATAAAAAGGCTTTGAAATTGATGGTCCTTTACGATTGTGTATGTGGGATACACCATTTGATCTATCGGTTTTGATAGTTGAATGTGTGATGGACAAGACGGAAATAAAATGTTCATTATATTAAATGTCAATAAGTCAAAGTTGAACTTCACAGTTCGACAGTCGAGCCGTTTTACGCACGAACATCCAATAGACGAAAGAAAATTTTACATCTTTTAAATACAATGCTGACTGATCTGTACATTATTATTATACCTGCATTATACCTGTCTGGCAAAAACTTACCATATTTGCGTCTTCGTTATCGGGGGGTGGATAATATACATCGCCAATTGTCCCACTTATAAATGAGGAAGGGTTGACTGAAGGAGTATTTAACTTGTGTCTTGTGAGTGAAAAGAAAAGAAAAAGATTGAAGTGGACCCACATGTTGTATCAATCTTTTAGTGACACGCCTTTACACTAGAATATATATATATATATATATATATATATATATATATATATATATATATATATTTTAACTGATAATTAATTTTCAGATGGAAGTTTGTTTTTTTAAGAGGGCGTGGAAAGATTAAATAAGTGAGGTAAGTGATGAAATATGTTCGGAATTATCTCTAAAATGTGTTCAAATAATACTGGCAATGATCCTCAATTTATTATTACAAGGCATGTATGTATCATTACAAAATAGATAAAATGAATTCAATTGCCATGTTTTTTTAATTTAATAGGTTTTTGAATATATAAATTTTATAGAAATTTTCAATGTTTTTTTTTTTTAAGAAATTTGTTTTCTTACATAAAAGTACACAGAAAACAGTCAAACTTCTTTCAGACTTGAAACTCGCAATACAAACAGGTCTTTTGTTGAATGGGATAGGGGTGGGGGCAAGGTAAAGGTGTTTTTTGGGCCTTTGGCTAAAGCGAAACTTGTAAATCTAATAACCTTTGACCAATTGTTGCGTTCTTTGGCAGCCTAAACATTTTGGAGCCTAAATGCACAAGCAATATTGTCTTTCATAAATGACCAAATATTCAAATAAGTCTATATGGGTATGAGAGCTACAGATTATGTAAGTTGCTAAAAACTGAGGCAAGGAATTTCTTTGAAAACATTAATGAAGAAGTGGATAGGATATTAAATAAAAAACAAAAAAAAAAACGAAAGCTTATTATGGGGGAAAAGTGACTAACAAACATAGGAATTCAATATATTTTACAGTATTTCGGTACTTTTACTCGAGCCCTAAATCACTAGAAGAAAATGGCAGTGCTGCCAACTACATAGAAATCTTTTCATGTTTATGTCAGTGCTGCTAAATACATAGGATCAGGCCCGTAACGTGCGGGGGGGCAGGGGGCCGGGCACCCTCTGCGTTTTGTCTGGCCCCCTTCTTATTTGTTCTACTTAGTAAAATGTATTACCCGCCCCCTGCTATTGCCTGGCCCTGCTGTAGAATGCTTGGCCCTCCTGTAGAATTTTCTACGCTACGGGGCTGCATAGACGCTTATCGAGTGTAGTTAAAGGCCCGTGCAAGAGTACATACTTATTTTACAAGTTTTAGAGGTTGAAAGTAGCACATGTGAAAATAACACGTCGCACTTTGACTCAGAAGCGAGGGAAGGTACCAGGAATGGTCTCGAAAGCGCTGAAATGTTTTTGCACTTTTATGATTGGGAGAAGGGCTCAAAAAATTAAATCGCACAGGGCGATACAATAGCTAGCCACGGTTCTGCTTCTACGTACTTTTTTATCATTAGGGCTCGATTTTAAAAAATATATATGAACACCCGCATGAAACGAGGGATGCACTTGAAGATTTAGCGCAAGAATACTGACGATACAATCTTAAACCGCGAAGAGTATTCGTCATAAGACTTCTAAGATGGAATAAATTTAATTAAACTAATAAACAAAGTTTGATTATTTAAAGAAACATGTTTCGAAAAGTAAAAGAAGTTATAATGCGGTTGATAGGTGATATTGTAAATTTACATTGCATAAATACAACCGTTTCATCATGTTTGATAAACTGTTTACGTCGAAGAGCCATGCTGCTGTTTTGAACAGCCTAGGTAGCAATCGGACTTTCCTATAGCACTGATCGTCATGGGCTTTTAGAAGCCAAGCACGTAACTGCTTCTTGTTTTTTAACCAGCATTATTTACTTTATGTAAGCACTACTGAAATATCACCGACACCATAACCATTGTTTATCATTACTTCCAAATAAACATTACCCTCCTCAAATCTAATAATATTTTTGATAATATTTTTTATCTCCAGAATAAAAATCAGCGAAAAAAATATGCTGGTCAGATGTATCAGCAAAGACAGACAAAAAAGCCGAATTAGAAGATGTCGATGTTTAATTCCAACATTAATTATTTGTGTTTGACCATTTTAATGATGCTGCCCTCAAGTTTTAACATCAATTGCGGCACAAACAGCTGCTGTGTCGATTACAGAACAAATACCATGAACGTTATTCAGAATAATAAAAAGTTTTTACCTACCCACTTCAACACAGAACACCATCAATCTGTCGGTTCATCTATCAGGTGCTAATAATTTTATCAATATTACCAGACTTCGAAATAAGGCCTTGTTTGAAGTCATTGAAGAAGACGATCTTCCTAGTTCTAACTGGAGCTATTATAAAGGAAATATTACATCTGAGAATTATTTAAATTACAGCTTTTTAATTACTGAGAAGATGGGCGCACATGTGACAACGGTTCTTTTGATTCTTATACCTTCTACGATCAACCAAGCAGACCAGAGAGATCTCATTCGCAAGACTTGGCTCAGAGCCGCTGAGACCAATGCATGGCCGAGAAGAGAGATTCGTGACAAAATCAAACACATTTTATTTGTCTATCCGCAAAATCTGGAAAAAAAGATCTGGAAAAGTTAATGATCGAATCTTTCATTAATCGCGATAGTCATAGCAGATTTTAAAGATTTACAGAAACTTAACAACTAAAATGCTTGTTGGTTTAAAGTGGACATTGAAGTACTGCAGTCACGTCCAGTATGTTATCAAAGTTGACATGGATACAGTTATTAACGTACCTTGATGATGAATCTTTACATCATATTGAAGAGAATATCACTTCTAAAACATTTCTTTTGGTCGACAACACGGTTCTAAAAAACCGTTAGTGGAACGATCGATACCACACTGGAAAGTATTGCAGTCAGAGTTTCCATTATTTTATTACCCGAGATATTTATATGGACACACTTACGTAGTTGAGTATAGCCAGTCTTGAATCTTGCTGTCAGCGTCCCAAAACAAGCCGCTTATTGCCCCTGAAGACGCTTTTCATCACAGGAATTTTACCGAAGTTGACCGGAATACTTCGTTTAAATTCGCCGAGTTTTGCCTTGTGCTGTAGAATAATACTGACTGTGAAGTAGTTTGGAATGAAAAAGTGGCTATTACAGATGTCAAGACAAAGGAAGTCAGTGAAAAACTGTGGATAACATTGGTCAATAATACATGCAATAAAAACGTATCTATAAGACGTAAAGATCATAACTTTCAATAAAAGTGATGCTCTAAAACTGAAAGTTTACTCACCAGATTTCTCTTAGAAACACATTTTAGAAATATCTACTTTTAATAATCCAATTTTAACCATGATTAGTTTTTTTTTTTTTTGCATTGGGGCTTAACCATATCGGTGGGTTTAACATTATAACAAAAGAAATTACATTTGCTTGTAACGACAATTTAATCGAGAGATATTCTGGGAGCTAGGCTTAAGTATCATCTTTCGGACTACTGACTGGGTTTGATTAGTTGATGAAACAACAACTACAGACTGGCTTGATTGGGCTTACGAAACAACAACTACAGACTGGCTTGATTGGGCTGATGAAACAACAACTACAGACTGGGCTGATTAATGATGAAACAACAACTACAGACTGGTTTGATTGGGCTGATGAAACAACAACTACAGACTGGCTTGATTGGGCTATTAAAAATAACGACTACAGACTGGCTTGATTGGCCGATGAAAACAACGACTACAGACTGGCTTGATTGGGCTGATGAAACAACAACTACAGACTGGCTTGATTGATGAAACAACAACTACAGACTGGTTTGATTGGGCTGATGAAAACAACGACTACAGACTGGCTTGATTGGGCTGATGAAACAACAACTACAGACTGGCTTGATTGGGCTGATGAAACAACAACTACACTGAAGCCGAGACTGGGCTGGATGACTACAGACCTGGTTTCTTTTTCACAGCTATGAATTGTGGGATAAAAAAATGTATAATACTTTTCATGAAAATAAACAATTTATAACTCTCTCTCCAATGCACTTTTAAGGATTGCAAGGCTCAATAGAAAGCTACTTGAGGGATATGGGTAGACCCCCAACCAATACAGACCCTGAAAAGAAGTCATGTCTTCAGTGTGTGAATTGCTTCTTGTAGACGATCAGTTCACTGCATCAATAGTGGATGCCTCTGAGAGCAGCACTAACGCCATCGTTGACAGTCATGACACAATCATAAGTCAGTGAAGGCATCATGTCCAGCGTTGGAATTCAACACTGATGATGATTCAGTCTATACTTGACTTGGAAAGAGAGGTTTAAAATACCAAGCGTATTGGTCTAGTTGATAGTTGTCTAAGAAGATGAAATTGACTTTTTAAGTGAACTCGTTACCTTTCTGAAACCATTTCAAGACCTAACTGATCTCTTCAGCTTTTCAATGCCAACCTTATCAACTATTCCACTAGTGAAAATGCACATTACAATTATTTGGGAATGGCATAAAATACGATAAGATATGATAAGATACGAATGAATAAGCTATCAGTTCTCAACCAGCGTGACCATCGATTTCCTGTAAATGATCACATCAAGTTGCATCAGCTGCTTGATCCAGGTCCCAAATTATTGATTCCACGGTCAGAAGCTATAATTCTGAGAATTGTGGATTCATCATGTCTAAAGCTGGTGTATCGCATTCGCAGCTAGTCAGTGAACATGTTTCTGAAAACCCGATGTAAGCGATTGCGAATGGAGCTGATGAATGAGCTGAGAACTGAGCACTCACCTGACGATTGTACGAATAAGGTATTCTATGTTAATTTATTGGCATTGAAACAGTTTTCGTTTTATTTTGGCTCTCAATAGACCACTCAGTTGCAGTGCTGTTATGTTTTGATTTTTTAAATATTTTCTGAAATGTAGATATATATGAAATGCTAATCATTTGACGGCGCCCGCTGTTCAGTTTCATGATGTCCTCGCTTCCTGGCGCAGCAGTGTTGCATCATCCTCATATCCACAACTTACTCAACTAAGCCTGTCTTCTTCCATCATCATCAGCATATCTGTACCAGTGGAATGCATGTGTCTGGTTACTGGTTTAATAATGAACAGCAAACGATCAAGCTCTAACAGCTGACAAACTGTATCGCGTTTATTTTATTCACCACACTTATTAACTGATCAAGGTACTGAGTGACAGAAACTGAATGGAGTGGAATGTATTCATGTATTGTATTAGTAGGACAGCATATAAAAAACTTTTTTTCTGTTGTTTTAAATAATAAAACTTTTTCCCAAGTATTGTAAAAGTGTTTTATTGACGAAGTTGTATCAGTTCATTATTGTCTATGTTTCAGCCGATTTTTATCAAATATTTAAAATTCGGGCAAAATCGTGACGCAAATATCCGGCTAATCCGATATCAGCCAAAAATTATGTCGCCAGTCAAAAAATTTTTTTAAAAATTCGGCTGGCAGGTCTAGATATGGGAAAAGGTTGTCCAGGCAAAAAGGCAGTGACAAATACTTTTCGTTTAAAACACCAAGAAATTGAAGAAGGTCAACAAGTTGATGCTTGACTCATCACCAAACCATTGCCCAAGTATCGTTTAGAAAGGTAAGCATTTTCCATTATGAAAATAGCAGATTTATTCGCGAATTTACGGACATAATTTCGCACCAGTCGCTAATAAAGGGTTGAGTCCGCTGCTGCAGTGTAGGATAACCTGTTTGGCTCTTATCAGTTTTGATAATTAACTATTTGATGGACGAGTGGGATATACATTTTCAGTGCATTAAATGTCGATATGACTTTTTAAATTATATGAAATTCATTCAAACCTCATTTTCAACAACATTGATCTTGTTAGTTAAACGTCATATTAATATTGGCATTTTGAACATTGAAAATAATAATGACAATCCCGAAAAAATCTCTTAAGGGGCCGTTCACTTATTACATAGCGCTTTTTTTAGGTGGGTGTGACTCTTGTATGGGAAACTAGACAATATTTATGAAACAACTGAAATTTTTTTACTAAATTAGTGTGTGCGTGTGTGTGTGCGTGTGTGTGCGTGTGTGTGTGTGTGCGTGCGTGTGTGTGTGTGTTAATTCAGAACCCATCTCTCGCTAGCCTATAGGGCATCTTTACATTTTCTTTTTTTTAAACTTTTACTCATGACACGTACTAATGTGCTGGTGGAAGTAAACTATTATGTCTGAAACATTTTTATTAAATTAATCAGTAAGTAGTTTAGAGTTAAACACATATACTTTCATAATTAAAAACTTTCATAAAAGCATATTATAAACTCTAGCCCTATTTAATATTTGCATCGGGTGCAACGCAATTTTGATTACACCATCTCAAACATAAACTTAACGAAGAACAATACCTGTTAATATAACTATGTAATAAGAATTCTAAAAGCTGATGAAAATTATGCTCACAGTGGCGTAACGAGGTAAGGTGCAGAAAATGGCCCTGCCTTGGGCAACATTAACTTTGCCGCCAGCCTGGGGCGACATTGGCTCTTCTTAGTGCTTTTTGGCAAAGGAATGGGTGTTAATTTAAGTTACGTCTGGAGCAACACAAACGTTATTTTGAGCCATTGCATTCACGTGACAACATATAAAGACTAAGATTAAGAGACTCATTAAAGCTGTTTTCTTAAGAATCAAATTAAAAATTTTTTGTTATCTTGGGATAACTGAATCCAGACATTTATTTCTTAAAATTTCATATTTTAGTTTAAAAAATAGAAAACAAAAACACAAAGAATTGAGAGTCACTGTCTTTTTATTGCCTGGGTAATTTTAAATTTCAAATCCATATTCATATTTTTTAACCTATTGCAAATGTTATATCTCATCTAATTTTATAATTGCTTTTTATTTACCTTATTTTGTCTGTCAGGTGTTTGTAAATCCTGCAATCAGTTCATGTTTCCCGAAACTTTGGGAGCATTTATTTTATTCCACTCACTCTTGTCTTAAGTGATGTCTCTATGGCCACTGCAGATCTCGATATGGTTATGATTAAGAAAATCCGTCACAGTATTAGCTTATAGGATCAATAGATTTTTTTTAAATCTCCTTTTAGCGAATTTCCTATTTACCCACCATGGTCGAGGTTGTAACGGTCTTGGAGTCTTTAGAGAGGTAAGCGGTAACTGGCATCTCCGAGGCATTAGCCACGTAGCTATGTATTAATCATTGAAACAACAAATACACCTAAGTAAAAGATTTTCTTTACAAACCACACATCAATCTATATATCACAGTTTTTGGGCGAACAAGTAAATGTGAAGGAATATATTTGAGCTACACACTAGCAATAAATACATCATCAAGTAGGCCTATCATCTCTGGAAAAGGTGTGAAGATTTTTTTTTCATTTAACATACACTTTTATATTCACAAAGCTTGACCTAACTAATTTCGCAGGATGCTTGTCAGAAGCTACTATCGTCCGATAAGAAAATGGAAGATGCATTACGGTCGCATAGTAAGACAGTAAGACGTTTATTTCTTTATTTTGTGCTCTCAAAAATTAAAAATAGAAATTTATATATTGTTTGGTATAAACAAAGAAATTTGCCACTTTCCCACCACAGAAGCTTTGTTATTTTTTTTATATTTAAATAAACATAAACAGTAAATTTCATCATTTTTTGCAAGCTCACGTCTATTTACATCATTCGAAGAATAGTCGATAATAATTTTTTAAAGCCATTTATAATCTAAAATGTATAGCTAAATCAGGAAATGTATATATAGACTGTTGTCCACCGTTGTTGTTGTTTTATTTTTCCCCTTTGAAGATTAACTTTTAAAAAACAGTAGTTATAGCCACTGTGTTTGAATTTGAAAGTTTATAAATCAATAAAACAATTTATTATTTAGGGTTTTTTGGTGTATCAGACATATGTTAAATGGATGTCACTCAACTTTCCAGACGTAATCTTCTTTTTGAGAAGGTAAATTAAAATACACGCACACATAAATATCTATGCCCGCACACTTGTCTTGAATGAATGTGTTTCATTACTTTGGGTCAGCCACAATAGGGTGGGGTACAGGTGAAGGTCGCTTTGGTGGGGTGGGGTTCATTTGACATGATTACTTGCCAGAGTATATCCTTTGGAAATTAATTTAAAATGAATTTAACGGTTTGTTTGTTGGTTTTTTTTTTGTTGTTTTTTTTTTTTTTTTGGGAGGGGGCAGGGAGCAATATTGTTGATGGGGAGAGGCAGAGGGACCCCATTAGACAGAGATTGACAGACATCAACATTTAAGGGAAAATTGATATAAATAAAGTTTAATTAAGTACTTCAAGTAGGATGGAGCAAAATGAATCTATAAAATATTTATATTTTTGTTGGACACACATTTTGTTACTTCTTGTGTAAGTCATGGACACACAATTTGCTACTTTTTGTATGTAAGTCATGGACACACAATTTGTTACTTTTGTATGTGTCATGGACACACAATTTGTTACTTTTTGTATGTAAGTCATGGACACACAGTATGCTACTTTTTGTATGTGTCATGGACACACAGTATGCTACTTTTGTATGTAAATCATGGGACACACAGTTTGCTAATTTTTGTATGTGTAAGTCATGGACACACAATTTGTTACTATTTGTATGTAAGTCATGGATAATAATAAAGTATATTTTTGTGGTAAGTCATGAATACATATATAATTTTTAGAATATAAGTTGTGGTATTTACACAGTTTGTACTTTTTGTATGTAAGTCATGGACACACAGTATGCTACTTTTTGTATGTAAGTCAATATTATGAGTTTAACAAAAAGTAAATTTATGAACTTATCAGTTTCGGGAGGGATTATTTTGCATCCAATTTTTGTGCTTTCATGACAGCTGTGTTTAGGCACTAATACCCAGAGAGATTTAACTTTCTTAGTTTGGGGCTTAAAGTGAAAGTTTTGATTACGAATTCAACAGCCACGATCACCGCACCGCAGTGCCTCTCAACCCGTGTTTCACTTTGTTACTATTGTACCCTAAATATATTCACTTCAAGGGCATATCACATATATAGACTACATTCATTTCCTACTAACGAAGGTGTGGGGTTAATCAATCACGCGCCATGAAGTAAAGCGAGCATTGTTCCTGTTTTCATTGGACTCTTGATTTAAATAAATAAATATGTGTGTGTGTGTGTGTATATATATATATATATATATATATATATATATATATATATATATATACAGTGGATTCCGCTTATTTGGGACACCGCTTAGTTGGGACAGCCGCTTATTCGGGACAAATCAAAGAAACCAAACCAAGAAGCCAATAGTAAATGTGTATGTTTAATTGGATAGCAGCTTAATTGGGACAAAAGCCTCGGTCCCGATGTGTCCCAATTAAGCGGAATCGACTGTATATATATTATCCACCCTTGTATTATAGTAGAGGTTCAGAAAAAATGTCAAAGTTTGTTGTTCCACTACTTCAAAAATGGCTGAGAACCACTGCCACACAGTCATTCGAAGTTAATATTATGCCAAATAAAAATTAAATCTGTCAATGTTGATGGAACATAACATTACATACTGCGTTAGATTTCATACAGCGAGATGGTTGGAAGAGTAACACAGAGAAAGATAGATAGATAGATATTAGATAGATAGATAGATAGATAGATAGATAGATAGATAGATAGATATATAGATAGATAGATAGATAGATAGATAGATAGATAGATAGATAGATAGATAGATAGATAGATAGATAGATAGATAGATAGATAGATAGATAGATAGATAGATAGATAGAGGGGGGGAAGAGAGATTAATTTTGTGTTATTTAAAAAGGGGTGGTACACATCTAATTAAATAAATAATAACATTTTAAATTATTAGAAGATGTCACATGCACTAATAGATTTCAACGTCAGTATTAAACACAGCGAGTATTATGCTATTATAATTCAGAGCAGCTCTTCAAATATCTTATATCACTTATGTGTACATCTAATTATATCACTTATGTGTACATCTAATTATATCACTTATGTGTACATCTAATTATATCACTTATGTGTACATCTAATTATATCACTTATGTGTACATCTAATTATATCACTTATGTGTACATCTAATTATATCACTTATGTGTACATCTAATTATATCACTTATGTGTACATCTAATTATATCACTTATGTGTACATCTAATTATATCACTTATGTGTACATCTAATTATATCACTTATGTGTTATATCACTTATGTGTACATCTAATTCTATGAATTGCAGTTATGTAGACTTCACGTCCTGGCGAGTGGTTTCCTCATATTAAATACCTCTCCACACTTACAGCTTATTAAATATAGCAACTGTTCGTGAAACAATACTACAATGTAGATTCATTCTTACTTGACGTCTATTATTCTAATTTTTATTTTACATTTAATCTTTTTTTTTTTTCATTTCGACCTCACTGTCGTGTCTCCCCCCCTATCCGCGGCACACGTTTATTTAGGTTCGTCAAAAATCATATTTGGCCCAGTTTTCGTCCCAATTGCTTCAGGATACTCTAAGTACCGCCCTTATCCGAGACTTTCTATCTTGACTACGGTAGATTCCTGCCAGATATAATATTTATAGATAACAATTGTTTGCTTTATTTCTAATTTAAAAAACATTTTCTCCAACATAAGTCAGCAGGTACAACCTAGTCAAAAATATCCATATTTGGACATCTTTATCTAAAAGACACAGATAAAAACACACTGACACACACAAATACACACACAGAGACACACTCACACCTACATACACACGCATACCCATACACACACACACGCACTTAAGCACATGCACACCCCACTCGCACGCGCGTACATGCACACATACACACACACACCCACATATATATATGAACAATATGATAAGTGAATTTCAATAAATGATACTTTCATCTCTATCGGTCAGTTTGTCATCTCTAGGATTTGTTGAGTATTTAATAAATCAATCCTTTATCAGAAGATAAATTGCTCAGCTAATTTTTTTCCAAAAGCTTTGAGTTTAACCTAGATAGATGGTAATACCTGGGAGACATTAGATACTAAGTAGTACAAGCTATCCATAACTTTGTAATATAGAATAAATTCCACATGGTTCTACTTGCTAATAGTGATACACATTTTCAGGATGTCTCTGCAGTGCAATAGGTAGGCTAACCTTCATTTTACTTGGAATTTAGACACGTTTGGCTTACCAACGTTTTTATTTATTTATTTAAAGCTATACTCTCTCTCTCTCTCTCTCTCTCTCTCTCTCTCTCTCTCTCTCTCTCTCTATCTATCTATCTATCTATCTTTTCTATTTATTTCTCTTCTCTCTAATGGTGCCCACACCCCCCCCCCCTCTCTCTTACTCTAATTATGTCTATTCTTCTGTTTCTCATCATGTTCCCTTTCTTCCTCTCTTATATCTCTTCATCACTTTCTCTCTTTCTCTATATGTGTCTCTCTTCCTCTCTGTTTCCTTCTTCTCAGCACATTTTCAACTTATAGATCTGAAAATGGATTGCGTTTTAAGCCTATATAATATTTTTTAATTCGTGAAAAGAGTTCTCTTTATTTATTATTTTCAATTATTTTTGTATTTCTTAGAAATAAGCTTTCATGAAAAATATAACTGATCTTTTTTTGTGTAAAATTTCTCATTGAAACTTCAACCTAACATGTTGAACCGTGCTGATGGCAATATGACAGTCAAACTAATGCCCTGTGGTCTCTCAGACAATCTTAAAGTGAAATTTTGTATCAGCAGGGCTATGTTAACCATTAGGCTAATTAGGCTACAGCCCAAAGTCCTGAACAAAACATTCAAAAATCAATTAGTTGTTTTGTTATGTTCAACCCTATATGAAGTATTGGGTAGATGCAACCGTCATTTGGTAAAGAATATCCAATGAGCTAACCAAGACATCAAAAACACAGTGGATGATAAGTTGGACATATAATTAAAGCTGCTATTCACAAAGGCCGCTACATGGGTATACTTTTTTTTTTTTAGAATTCTCTGTGTTTAAAATGAAATAATTAATATATGTTGTTTTTTTTTTTTAATAAGACTCTAAAAAAAGTTTCAACTTATCTTCTCGAAAAGGGCTGAAAAAATAATACACCAAAAAAAAAAAAAAAAACACAGAGTTAACACGGTGGATGATGGAATTTCAGCACGTTTATATTAATTTTCGCTTTAGTTTGGTTTTTTAAATTGTTCGATTTTGCGTCGCTTAGCTTCAAAAATATTCATTTGAGAGTCCAGCCCCGGCGGCCAGTTATGGCACTGTTCACATGTGTGCGTTCTTAGAAACCTGGTCCCACATCAGTGGTGAATGGACTCATGAGTTAAGACAATATTGTTGGAATAATCTAAACTCTAAATTGAAGAGTTTCCAAGAAAATTTTATGAGTGAATGATTTTTTGTTGCACTATAACCAGGCTCAGCGTGCGGGGGCAGGCCGCCCCCCCCTGCATTTTGTCTGGCTCCCTCTGCTTGTTTGCTCTACTTAATAAAATTTGCTCTCCTTGACCCCCCCCCTGCTATTGGCCTGGCCCCTGCTGTAGAATGCCTGGCCCCTGCTGTAGAATGCCTGGCCCCTGTTGTAGAAATGGCCCCTGCTGTAGAATTTTCACGCTTACGGGGCTGACTATAACGTACCTTTCTTAAAATAAGCGCCTTGATATAAATAATTCATGTAGCTGTGTAAACCATAAAAAAAATTACCACGTCTACTGAAACCTTTTTTTTCCTTTCTTTTAGCAATAGGTCAGTCCCAGCCTGTTTTTGTCCTATGGTTCAACATTCGCGTGCTCGTTTGCCGGATGCTCTGTGTCATAACAGTGTTGTCAGTCACAGCCCTGACATTCTACACAGTGATCTTAACAAATATTCCCGGCACATATTTATATTCAGCCTTATGCCAGCGGACACGGGGATTCAAAGCAGGCAACCAGTTGAAACAGCCGTCGTGGAACTCAACACAAGTTGAAACCCTGTCCAACAATAGTAATATTGAAGGGCTCCAGGTTGAAATCTTTAGAAGACACTCTGTATCTAATGCGATAACAGATCAAATGCAGGAGAAAAGTTTTCAAAGTTTTACACAGGAAGATTTTAAAACTATTATTAGCACTGACCTGTATCTTTCTTCCGATGATCTATTTCAGAACATAAGCACGACTAACTTAGGAAACAGATCCCCTTTTTTTTCAACGCAATACCCGAAGAAGAGTATTTAAAAGAAAACATTGGCTATTTCAAGGGTCACAAAGAGCCAGTCAATAATTTTAATCACAGTTTTCTAATTCAAGGTGAAAACGTGTCAACGGCAAAGTCCGGTTTATTTTATTCGTCATTCCATCTGTGGTAAGCCATTCCGACAGGAGAGACGCCATACGCCGAACGTGGCTTAGGGCCGCGGAAAGTAATTCTTGGCCGCGCGTGGATTTGAAACACAAAGTTAAGCATGTGTTTGTATTTGGCTACAGTAGAAAACACTCGCTGACAGATGATCTCGAGGATCTACTTCAAGAATCACATCTGAACAACGACATCGCCATGCTGAATTTCTCGACACCTACAGAAATTTAACGATAAAAATACTGTCTGCCATGAGATGGAAGCAGCAGTTCTGCAGCCAGGCCGAGTATCTCCCGAAGGTGGACGAAGACACGTTCGTCAACGTCCCGCTGATGATTGAACTTCTGAAATACGGTTGGCTCGTTGAAAGACGCTGAGGGGTTCGTTTAGGCACGCCATAGTAAAAATAAGCCCAGCGTGGTTAGGACTAAAGGCAGCCGCTGGGAGGTATGAGTAAGACCCAATATCCGCTGTCTCATTATCCCAGGTATCTACTGGGACACAGTTATGCAGTGAGTAGAGCTGCTGTGCCCAAAATCCTGGCAGTATCGAAATATCTGAATTCATACCTCCGGAAGATGCGTTCATCACGGGAATCGCGGCCAAAAAGCTCAGGGGTCGCCCGATTAACGGCGACAGGTTTCTCCCGTTGCTGCACTGGCTATTCGTCCTGTGACATCGTGTGGAACAAAAAAGTGACAGTGACAGCAACATTCTATCCTAATGATATTGAGGAACTATGGACGCATGTTGCGAAACAATATTGTAATGATAGCTCTTAGAATACTTGACTAAATTTGTTTATTGTTGCAACGTCATTTCGAATGTGGAAATGACCATGCATTGTAAATAAAATGTATAAATAAAATGTTTATACATTTCTCCACACACGTTGGATGGTTTTATTTCTTCAGAATACTAATATGTGTAAATCGGTTTAGCTCAAGATGCTTATGTTTGTATCATCAACACAGTCGTTCTTATGGAAAGGCAAACCAGGTGATCGCATGAGGCCTTCAATAGCTTTAAGGGTTTCATTGCAATACTCATTTCTATACAATCTGGATGGAATTATAAACCAAACAGGTACATTTGCACAGGGTCACCATATATTTCAAAGTCTTTGTCATGAACGGCTATGATAAAAGTTAACAGACACATAAAACCCAATAATAGTGTTGTTTTCGTCGACGAAAACTAAAACTAAAACCTTCGTTAACGAAAATGTTGACTTTTCGTCAACGATAACTAAAACTAAAACTAAAATTATCAGCAAGACTAAAACTAGACGAAAACTAAATCTCGTAGACAAAAGACTGAATAAAAACTGAAACTAAAACTCCCCAACGAAATAAAAACTAAAATCCCCATTTATCGTCTTTTCCGGTATAATGTTGACACATGAAAGAAAGAACAACAAAAGATAAAAAAAAAAGAAAAAAGACAGCCGACGATATAAATTTTGCTTTGAAAGTTTGAAATTGCCATGCGGTTAGATCAAAGAGTGTCGTTTTACAAGATACAGTCGATTCTGCTTAATTGGGACACATCGGGACCGAGGCTTTTTGTCCCAATTAAGCGGCTGTCCAAGTTAAACATACAAATTTACTATTGGCTTCTTGGTTTGGTTTCTTTGAGATATGTCCCACATAAGCGGTGCCCCAATATAGCGGAATCCACTGTATTTTTTTAAAATTTGTTGATGTTCATGTATTTCTATTCAATTAATTGTTTTTAACCACCCAAATTGTAATGTTTGTTGAACTCGGCATATTATTTAATAATATAATATGTGTTAATTATATGATATTGTTTTATTACAAAGTTTTCAATTTTAATTAAAACATACAGTTTTAGAATTTAATACCATTCAATTAATTATTTTTAATGAAATGTAGTAAATACTAAAACAAGCAATTAAGCCTGTTCCATTCTGGACACAGGACGTGTTAGCGCATTTTCTTGTTATGTATCAGTACGTATGCTATCTTTCAGTAAATATTTGTAAATTTTGGAAATGTTTATAAATTCAATTGTGTAATGCATATATCTGTAAAAAAAAATTTATAAAGACGTTTCTTTATATTTGAAAAAAAATTATTTTCTCTTAAATCTAACTACAAGTGGTTTGTGGTTACTGAAATAGGACTCATAATTGAAAACATTCGAGATTATAGTCATTTAATCGTCCGGAAACTCCGTCAATTGTTGCATAGCTCTGATACTTTCAATTAAACTCAGAACACAAGCTTACTATTTCATTTGATGAGTTTCTTAATAAATCTTGGTGAAACTACGTGCTGCAGTATTTCGCACCAAATGAACGGGCTATTGAACGTACAAGGTGTATATATAATATATAAGCCCCCTTAGGAGCCCTGAAGCCCGGCCCTCAGAGGTCCTATCGCGAAATGAACTTTTGATGTACACATGGCAGGCCAAGACCTACAAAATGATATATACATCATGGGTCTAAGACTTATAGTTGCTGAGATATAGCGCTCCTTTATTAATATAGCTTATATAGTAAAAAACGGTACTAAGGCCCCTTTTACGGCCCTGAGAGGTCAGATCGCGAAATGGAAAAAAGTCATTTCTTGGCAGGCCAAGACCTACAAAATGATATATACATCATGGGTCTAGGACTTATGGTTGTTGAGATCTAGGGTGATGACGGACAGACAGACAGACAGACAGACAAAACGGGGACAATAGAGCATTTTTTTTCGAAAATGCTCTGAAAATGAATTAATAAATAAAAACAATTTATAAATATAAATAAGCATAAATGAATTAACAACTCAATTAACAAACATACACACAAGAATACAGCAAGGTATATAATTTATCACTATATAACCTATAAACACTTACAGTATAAACATTTATATATATATATATATATATATATATATGTGTGTGTGTGTGTGTGTGTGTGTGGGTGTTGTGTGTGTGTATAACTGACAGATGGATAAAAAAATAAAGTTTTCTTTTCTGTCGTTCATTAAAACATTGAACAAATAGTTGACAGAAAGAAAGTAAATGAATGAAAGAATCTAAGAATAACATTTATAGACCTCGGCGCACAAAGAGTCTTCAAAAGAAGATTAAAGCTAAATTTTTCCTTCAACTCGCCGACCGTGGTGTATTGATGGGGAGGTGGCTGTCGTTAATATTGGTAGAGTTGATGGCTGCTAGTAGGGATTGAATTTATGTAGATGACAATGTATTAAAATCGCTATTGTTTTTTTGCAAATAGTGGCACTAGTAAAGTATCGGTATCGAGTATCGAAATTTTTTTGTTTAAATTGTATCGGCGATACACAAATCAATACTTGATACAAAAAGGATCGGCAATACAGCAACCAATAATAAAAAAAAGTATCGCCGATACTGTATTGGCCGATACCGATACTTCGATACTAACAACCCTGAATATAAGTCATCAAAATAATAGAATTACTTCACTCTTCAAGTAAACAGTTGTTACTTAGTTTAGTTATTTCAGAGTTCTAGGTCTTAGAATAAACACGTTTGTTTTAATTTTGACTTACGTTTTCGGTTTCTTATTGTTATTACGTTTTTAGTTGTTTTTTTGTACATGCACTGCAAATCTGCTAGTCTACAACATAGTCAAAAATTTAGTCATGGTATTGGCACATAACACAATGTGATAGTGTGACTTATAATGTGACAATGAAGTGAAATGACTCAGTTTCAGTACACTGAGCTGTCATCTCTGTGACTACTATTATTATGCTTCAATCTGTTTCAACAATTGGTCATGAACAATGATGTTATTTGTAATTGGTGTTAACAAGACTAAAACTAAAAGTGAAACTAAAATGAATAAGACGAAAACTAAAACTCTGGTGTTTTAGTCGACGAAAACTAAAACGAAAACTAAAATTGGGCCTAAAACTAAAACTAGACTAAAACTAAAATTATTACAGAAAAAACGAAATAAAAACTGAAACTAAAATAGGACCTGGGACTAAAACAACACTATATTGTAGCGTTTAGAATTTTCCCCCGCCTTACCCGCCCCCTCTCTACACAGACAGGAGAAACTTTCCCCTCCCAAACGAGTGACCCACCTTAGTTGACCATATTACGTAACCCAACGTCACGGTCAAGCCAAGCTCCCAACTTACTTTGTTGCCCGTAATGATACATGCATAGCAAGCGTGATGGCCCCCTACCCCCGACCTTTACAAGTTAAAATAAGTTAGTATACAGAAGAGAGTAGACGATAGACAGTAGATGAGAGAAAGATGTAGTAGAGTATAGTGCATATAGGCTTAGAGTAGACATAGATAGATCTAAGTAGTTTGTTATAGTAGAAGTAGTTTAGAGAACTTTAAATAAACAAAGATGTATTATAGTTGTATTAAAGTATTTGTTATATTGTGTACTGCACAGTCAGAAAAGTAAACGTAACATATTCAGCGCATATAAAAGTTAACGTTACATATTTAGTTAAGAATATTAAACTCACCGTAACATAATTGGCGAGACTGCCATCAATATATAAATTATAACGTTAATATATATATATATATATGTGTGTGTGTGTGTGTGTGTGTGTGTGTAATATGACGGCTTAAATATGTTGTGTATACAGTTTTCAAAGCTATTAAGTAAGCCATCTAGTGATTTTGTCAAGGAGATTAACTAAGTAACAATTATTTTTTTTCCTGGCTACAAAGTGTTTTCCTAATCCGTTATGCTTAAAGTAAACAGAAAATAGCTATTGTGAAATAAGTTGCCTATAAATTGTTGTTATTCCCGACAGGCATACCGAAGTATGCCTTATACGCCTCCCACATTACTGTGATCAGGATAATGATATATTGAATGTTTGTCGTCTTGAAGATTCTTTATTCGCATTCTATACTTAGTAGTCTTCTAGAACATTCTTAAACTGCTGGAATGTCTGTTTTCAAGAAACTTCTTGATTCGCATTCAGTGCTTAGTAGTCTTCTATAATATTCTTTTAAGAAACTTTTAGAGCTTTCTATGACTGTCCAATAGTAGTCAAACATGTATAAAAGCACAGGTACTTGAGCTAACATTTCGGTTTATGTTATTTCTGAGTAAAAGAGAAAAAAGAAAATAGCCAGAAAATAATTTGTGAAAGCATGTCGTAAAATTTATAGGCAACTTTTTTTTACATGGGAATATAACAAGAAAACTCTTAAAAGCTTGGTCAACATTTGGTGCTCACTTATATGACAGTGCTTTATATTGTAGAATTTCAATGATTTTGATCTTTGACAGTTTAAGGAGTTGCTATTGACATAATGCACTGGGATGGGAAAATGTTACCTGCATTAACATCCAAAGAGTTAGTTGATCGTCTTGCTGTTCTGGTATCCGGTGATGGAACAATGAAGTTGCCGGGAGTACCAAAATTGCCAAATGGAACTGGAGAGGCCGAGGCAACTGCCGTGTTTAATCTTATTCAAGAATGGAACATTGCTGATAACATCAAGTTCATGTGTTTTGACACTACGGCCAGTAACGCTGGAATAAACACAGGTGCCTGCATTCTGCTGGAGGAGAAACTTGGAAGAGAATTGATCAGCTTAGCATGCAGGCGCCACATAATGGAACTCATTGTGGTAAAGGTATTTGATTCACTGATGGGGCCAACTAGTGGAACAAATTCACTTCATTCAGCATCAGCTAACAGTGTTTCAGCCCAGAGAAGTGAGTAATCTATTCGAAGGTATCACATGCAACCAGTGTGAATGACACCAATTTATAGACTGCTCATCCTGGGGTCCCAAAGCTGTGCTACTTCACAAGGGAAACAACTACCCTTCGCTACATAAGGCTCGCTCTGTACATCTCAAAGAAATGATATGCTAATAGCATATACAATATTTTACTACACCAGTGTAAAGATGTTGGTGAGTACATTGCAGTATGACAACTATGGATGGGAGGTCATTGGACCTTCTAAATGGTGTCATTCCTGATGAAATACACTGCTGAAAAGGACGGAGAAAAAGTCTTGGAACAGTTTGGTAACAGTTGTTCTTTATATATTTGACTTTGAACGTCTTTACCAGAACAGTATAACGAAAACATGATGGGGGACTATATTTGGAGGCTTCTTTGAGAAAGCATTTTGCAGTGCACTCTTAAATCTAGAAAACCCAATTATTTCTCTACCTTTTTAAGTGATTTTCGGCTGTCCTCTGTCCATTTATTAGTGTATTTTTTTTAAACTAGACCGCATGAACAAAAATATATGCATTTCCTTGTTTGTAATAAAAACAATGTCTGTGATGAATGTAATCGTTTTTCGATATTTTTTAGACATAAGCAATTGTAATATAACACTTAGTAGCCAGGAACAAAAATTGTGTTACATAATGTTATGGAACGATACTTTTATGTTCAAGTCGATTAAGGTCTATAAATGCCATTTTTAGACACTGTATTGAGAACTGACTGTAGTGTATCAGGTATAAAGACCAATTTATATAGCTGCATCATTTACCAGTTTCCTTTATGACCCGTAACACACGTGAATGTGTTTTCGGTATAAAGACCATCCCACCAAGTTCTATCGGTACATCTGGTGCGTCCGGTAAAGTTGTTGTAAACAGCCTGCCTCCAACTCTGTTGGAATATTCAAACACTTCGATATTCTTTCCTTCATGACGTAGTCTATAGGCAGAGTAGGAACCAGCAGGTCCTGCCCCAACAATAGCCACATCAACTTGTCTGTCACACACGCCTGGTAACAATGTAAATTGTAAAGTTATTTTGAAATTATTGGAATATTTTATAAAAAGAAATATTCTGTCTCTGTTTGTCTGTCTGTCTCTCTATCTGTCACATTCTGTTAGTTGGTTTTAATGAAATCTAGGGCACTCCCCTGTTTCTTGTCCTCCCCCCCCCCCAGGATTGCGGCTCCCACTAATTTGATGGCTCCGGCACGGCTCCGGCTCCCTATTAAAATAGTATCACACGAGACAAACATTTTTGTTATTGCGCCACGCAAACATGGCGCTGATAAAAAGTTATGCAAATTTTGCCGCGTTCACCCCCATAGTCAAGAACTTGAAAAATATACGCATGTCGGTTTCACTAAAAAACAAACCGTTTCAGTGCATCCAGAATCATATCATTATTTTCGACCGAGGTTTCACTAGTCGCCATTTTCATAAGCAATAAAAAGTTATTTCAATGATCAAATTAGCAAATAGTAAAATGATACATTATTTAAAATATTTTAAAGACTTCAGTATTTATATATATATTATTTATAAATTCGAAGTGACTACTCTGACAAGGGGAACAATAAACTCCGATTTTTTTTCGGACCCCGTCCCAATAAAGTCTGATTGTTTATCGGACCCGTGGTAAATATGTACTTAGCTTAGCTATACATATACTTTATTATTGTTTTTTTTTTTATAATTGTTTGAAGTGTATGTTTTAATCGTTACTCAGTGTCTAGGGTTCCACTAAGCGGACTCTGTATTATTATTGTTTCGGGTTCCGTCTAATAAAGTTTAAATATAGCTAAGCTTAGTGCATATTTGCCACGGGTCCGAATAACAATCCTATTTTATTGGGACCCGGGTCCGTATAGCCACAGCCTTATAAATTTATCTACTCTATTTCAGCTATTCTGTTTATAATAAAATTGTTAAATACAGAAAGCGACCATTTTGTTTTTAGTCTATAACTAATTCGCGGTCAAATCATAATACGAAATGACGCGTTCTATTTATCGTCGTAGTAAAAATTTATTTTAAATGATTGATACAATTATTCTATGAAATAAAACTTTTTTAACTTTATATATAACAAAATAACATGCCATTAAAAAAAATTTCGGAGGGTAAACAAGATTTAAAACGAACACAAAACGATTCCCCACTAAAGATTTCTTGTGGTGATGAGCGTGCACGCTATCATTTAAACGCTGTTACTGTAGCGGCATTCGTAAAAATGACATTTCAAATTGTAGGATGCAAACAATGAAACAAATTTGGAATTTTAAAGCTAAAAAAAAAAAATTCTGCTGTAAAAAAAAACATTTGGGAGCCGTGGAGCCGCCAGATTTTTTTGGCTCCGGCTCCGGCTCCAGCAAAAAGTAGCGGCTTCCGGCTCCGGCTCCGGCTCCGCAAGCCTGCTCCCCCTCGTGTTGCGTCATTCAGTCAGGGGAGATAACAAAGCGATAGACAAAGGCTTTGTTTTCCTAGGTTTTAGCACTTGGTTAGTCCGTCTAGTAACCCACTTATTACTGACTGTCACCTAGGAAGGGTTAAAGTCTATAGGGGAGGTAATCTATGACCTTGTTATATTCAAGCGAGAGGGTTGGGTATTATGCCCCTTTATCGCCCACACTTGAAGGCGCAACTGATAACGCGTGATGGGGCCTACATGGCTCTCTGCCCATTGGTCAGTGAATTCTCAGCCGCGAGATCGGATGTGCTTGGCTGAACTTCCAGTCAGTTTGAGTGGGGAGATCGGTACAGAAGCAGTAAAAAAAAAGTTAATAGTGCACATGCTTTTATTTCATATTTAATAATAAAGATGGTGCAATAATTTCATTAAAGTTTCAGCAAGACAAATTAATGTATATAAATAATAACCGTGTGGTTTCTGCGTTAAATCAAAAGTAAAGAATTAATACAACAGTATTCCAGTTTAATATAAATCATGAAAAATTGGATCTGCCCAAAACCAAAAAATAACCTAGCCTACCGATCAATCCTAAGCCTAACTCTATGCAAATGTTTTGCAGGGTAGAGCTAGTTAATAAAAAATATCGGTTTTGAACGTAAGACATACAACTGGGAAGTCTCTGTCTGATGAACACCTATGTGTCTACAGTAAAGGTTTTTATTCGTCTATAATGAGAAACTCAATTCATATTCCATGGTTCATATAGTTTATTAACAATACGATAAAATATAACAGTAGAATAAGTCCAATATAAACTGAATTATCACAATGACTGATAATCTCCTCAACTCAATGAATAAATACTTATTAACAATAAACAAATATACTCTGATACAATGAATATGCTGATTCGCTAATTGACTGATGATCATCTAACTGAACTCGAATACTCTCTCTCTGTACTCAACTGAACTGAATTCCCGTATCTTCTAAACATCCTCTTTATATAATTTGCTTGCATTATACTCGAACATTCTACGTCGTTCTATCTCACCTTCTTAGACAATCCTATTTACAATAAACATCATATTTACACTCTCGAAATATCTAGAGTCTTGACCACGTGACCTCAGGTTGACCTGGTTGGCCAAGCTCCAAACATACACACACACCTGTGTGCGTAGTACTCACAACTATACCATGACATCTACCTGACTACCCCCACCCCCATTTGTTAGTCTTTCCTGGGTTGATGACACACCAAGGAAGGGTGGGGGAAAAGCGGAAGATTTGGAGGATTTTTTTCATTTTTACCTTACAAAAAGTTAATTTTTGTGTGAATGGTGCAGCGTCATCTTCTTGAGAAATTATTACAATTCACCAGGCTGTATAAGAACTTAGGACTTTTTTAACCCTGGTTCTACAAAGAGTTAAAAGTGCTTAACTATTTAGCAATTAATTCTAAAATCACTTAAATGTGATCAAGCAAATAAATGCCTTCAATCTATTATTATCTCATTGTTGCGAAATCTTTATAGTACTATTTTAGATAGAACAAGATATCGTAAATGGAGGAACTAGAGTTAAAGCCAGGTTAGAATAAAAAAGATAAGTTTATATGTAATGCAATTCTTTGAATATTTGATTTTAAATAAATTAAGTATCATGTTTTTGCAATCCGTAACTATCAATGTATCAGTTTGTGTAAGGAAGTTATCAAAAACCATTTAAATGGTAAACAGTTCAAGACAATATTGATATGACCACATGAAAATCACCATCAATGAGATTACAGAGAACTTGGATGCAACAGAATTCCCTGCCGATGTTCGAGCTAGTAGTGATAAGTGTCAGTTTGTCTATGAAACTCTGAGAATTGTATTAACACTTCCAGTCTGTGTAGCTAATCGAGTCAATCAGACATTACTTAAGAAGCTATTAAGCCAAGCCTATCTAGACTATCCACTCTAATTAACATAATCGCTAAAATAAAGCTAGATAGGTAAAAGTAAACGTGGATATAAAGAGTCAACCTCAACATTTAAATATACTTGCCAGTAGGCTACATTATATTTTTAAAAAGGTAATAGTTTCTGTAACGGTAGATTTCAGTATAGGTATAGGCCTACAACTTTTCCATTTAATTAACCAGTTCAAACGTTCAGGCCAGGGAGAGTATGTATTTTCTTAAATTTAAAGTTCAGGGTTAAACACATTATTCTCTCTGTGGCAAGTGATGGGGGGGGGGTGGGGCGGGGTACTTACAGATAAGAAAGAGTTCAACAAACTTTCTTTGATACAAATAGATGGAGAACTGAACTGACAAAGGGACAATCATAGGAAGGTAGATGGACCAATCATAGGGAGGTAGATGGACCAATCAAAGTGAAGTAGATGGACCAATCAAAGTGAGGTAGATGGACCAATCATAGGGAGGTAGATGGACCAATCAAAGTGAGGTAGATGGACCAATCAAAGTGAGGTAGATGGACCAATCATAGGGAGGTAGATGGACCAATCATAGGGAGGTAGATGGACCAATCAAAGTGAGGTAGATGGACCAATCATAGGGAGGTAGATGGACCAATCATAGGGAGGTAGATGGACCAATAAAAAAAAGTCGGGGCCTTAGCATTCTGTGAATTTTTACTGAAACATAAAGTTTGGAGTCTGGGAACAGTAAAACAGTTAAGAGACAGAAAGGATGACAGAGAGTAGTGGATCGAGAAGAGGACAGTAGAGTATGAGGTCGGAAACAGTGTGTTAGAAAGCTGTAAACAGGAGTTAGACTTTATGTGACGTTATTATGCTGTTGTGAAGGACATGTGAGTACACAACATATAGAACAGGTAATATATGAAGGACGTAATCTTACACAATATTTCAACATGAAATGTGTCATTAAAAAATTATATTCAATATTAGCTGTCTCAATTATGTCCGTTCCTAAGTCTGCTTAGATCGAAAGTACGAATCACGAATGTAATTATGTCCGCATATAGATTTGATTATAGTTTAAAACAAATCTACAGTTTTAATTAGTTTCTGGGGTTTTAAATATGAGACGTAAAAGTCTGAAGTATTTAAAAGAATAATAAAATAGTAACATTCATATTTTTGACAAACATTGAGAAACATTTGAATTTTATGTCTAAGTATAAACAAATGATGTAGAATTTTCCCTCGAGATACCCAAAGTCTATAGGTATGAGGAAAAGGTGCCTATGACTACTGCCCTTTTCTTAACACAATTGTGACAAAGTCGTGCAATCGAGTGACAGCAGCCTAAAATGTAGCTTGTGATTTTTACACTTTCATCCAGAATTTTTCGCAGATTAGTGGGCATTTTACATTTCAACAAAGCTTCTCTCTCGGTGTATGCAACAATATATGGATATAACACTAGGGACAACATTCGGAATTCTTACAACAAGTTCTTTTTTTTAATTCGAACCATACCACTTCTGCATCTGTGCTTATTTCAACACATTTATTTCAATCAGTTTTGTTCTCTTACATAAATGAATTGATAATATTTAAGATATCTATTCACGTTTTATTATCTGATATTGACTAGCTTTACTTTTCCAGTCAATCAAAACTTTCGTCTTTCTTTGTCTGTGCTATACTGCTTTGTCTTTGTTTTGTTTTTGAGATGCTTTTGTTCTTCTTGTTTAGTCCGTTTCTGCGGAGTACTTCATTGAGAAATAACGGTTACTTATCGCCATGCACATTTTGCATACATTATTACACCGTCATATTTTTTTTTTTATCATAACCGTTTTTTTAGGCAATAATGTATGTAATCGTTTTATTCCAGTTTGGATTTCTCCTCAGCACGAACCCCCATCGAACTCTTCTTGTACCTTTGGGTATACGGCTACCAAACATTGGGAAACACTGTCTTAGGTTACGGTAAGGAAAAAAAACAACCACTAGTTGCTTTTTTTCGAATTCCTTATACATAAAAAATAGAAAGCTCAACAATAGTCTGTATCTCTGTAAAAGTTTTGTCCATGTATAGCTAGTGTCATATATTGTATAGCTAGTGTTATATATCGTATAGCTAGTGTTATATATCGTATAGCTAGTGTTATATATCGTATAGCTAGTGTTATATATTGTTTAGCTAGTGTTATATAATGTATAGCTAGTGTTATATATCGTATAGCGAGTGTTATATATCGTTAAGGGTTTCATACTTTTCGAAATGGTGGGCATGAAAGGGAACTCCAAAAATTACTCGCACAGGGTGCAACAATATCTAGCTACAGCTGTGCGGATGGGGGTGGTAGGCACAGAATTGCGAACTGAATAGTCAAACAAAATTAATAAAAGAGTAACATACTGTCAGGGTTTTTAGTATCGAAGAATCGATATCGGCCAATACAGTATCGGCGATACTTTTTTAGTATTAGTTGCTGTATTGCCGATCCTTTTTGTAAAAAGTATTGATTTGTGTATCTCTGATACATTTTAAACGAAAAATTTTCGATACTCGATACCAATACTTTTCTATAGCCACTATTAATTATTAGCACAAAAACAATAGCGACTTTAATACCTTGTTTTAAAAGTAATCTACATCAATTCAATCACTACTAGTAATCATAGCCATAACCCTAACAATAGCATTACCACCCACCTCCCAACCAATACAACCACGGTCGGAGAGTTGAAGGAAAAATTTAATTTTAATTTTCTTTGAAGTTTTTTGCTTTGCGCGCCGAAATCTATAAATGTTATTCTTATATTCTTACATTCATTTACTTTCTTTCTATCAACTCTTTGTTCAATGTTTCAATGAACGACAGAAAAGAAAACTTTATTTCTTTTTCATCGATCTATCAGTTGTATAAAAACTGTAAAAACTTATACCCTTTATATTTAAAATAAAAATATTTTTTGTTCTTAAAAGTATTGGTATTGTATTGGTATTTATTTTGGCAATACATTTTTACTTGAGTATTTGTATTGCTATTGGCGATACTCTTTTCATGAAGTATTGGTATTGGTTTGACAACACAATTTAAGAGCAGTGCTCTATTTACCGCCGGGGATTCCTCCGGCACTGAGGATTGTCATCCCCGGCTCTGCTTTAGCTAATTTTATCCCTGCCTGGGATGACATTTCCCCGGCTCTGTGAAAATTTTTTTTCATCCCCAGCACTGACTTTTTCTTAAGTCGAGTGAGCACTGGTAAATATTGAGGTTTAACTTCACAATTTTGTACTGCGTTTCTATCTACCCAATCAATAGAAATAAACGTACAGTAAGAGATCGAAGTATTTTTTCGTAACTTTTGGTTCTAATTTTATGTTCACTTTTAATTCGTAACTCGTAAGTCGTAAGGCGCAAGTTATCAATCGAAAAATTTTATTTTTATATAAAAATCCAGACAAAGATTTAAAGTAATACTTTTATTTTACAAACAAACAACTGTATTTCAAGGGGTGAAATATCAAAAAGATGATCTTCATACTACGTATACTGCGTGTAAGTCATGTGTTACAGTATATCCGTAGCAATAATTTGTTAATACAAGTTTAGATTATCCGACTTTAATAAGTTTAATTTGAAGTTAAAATCAAAATACCCAAGTAGCTGGATGTATTGATAAAATAATGTTTTATTCTGCACGCACTAGATTTATGTTTAATGGTAACATTGGAGTAAAACCATTTGCTCGTAAACAGTGTAATGTAAGTTTTCAAGACTAATTATAAAATTAAAACCAAACAGTGTAATCTAAAAGGATTTTTCTCTTGAAGATGCTGATATTAATACGTTGACACTAGGCGGATCTAGAAACTGGTCCTCGGGAAGGCCAGTATATAGGCCAGGGGATAGCAGGCTTAGGGGGGGGCGTATATCGCCTACCCCAGGAACCGCGCCTGCTCTGACAGTCATTCATTGCAATTCATACTGCGTCGTTTTCATTTTTAGGCCCGGGGACTCCTATATTGTTTCAACAAGTTTATACACAAATCTAACAAAAATAGTTGAAGAGCGAGGCCGCATTATTGTCGATGTACTAAGTGATGGTAACTGTTTGTTTACGTCATAATTCATTAGATGTCGAAACATCAAACAATTGCTGTTTATTCAAATTAATGGCCCACCATTTCAATATTTTTATGCAAAGTTGTATGCCACAATGTGGTTAAAAGACGGAAGGCATTCTGCAAGCGATGTACCTTCAGCCAAACCAACAAAAGAATTAGTTATGGAACAACGTCACAATTTGTTTAAATAATTGAAATAATTATAAGTAATGGAATATTTGATTTCAACAATACATGAAGAAGTAGCATTTTTTTTAAAATAAATTCATTGCTTGTCCAATTAATGTGCAGCTTCAAATTTGTTTAAACCAACGTGAACTATGTTAATTAAGACAAATGTTTTCCCCATTTTTTATATTAGTGTTGGTTTTATCTGTGAAAATAAATTAGTTACTTGTTGGCTCATGGACTGTAAATTGAAGATCCTCAAAAAAATTATTGGCATCTCGCCGCCGCTGGGGATGCCGGGGATATTCCCAGCACTGAGAATTAGCATCCCCGGATCTGGTTTGGCTTCTTTCATCCCCGCCGGGGATGACATTTAACCCCGGCTCTTTAGAAAATTTTGTTCATCCCCGGCACTGGTTTTTTCTTAAATCGAGCATTGTTTGAGTATTGTTAAAAACCCTACATACTGTTATATAATATATGAGGGCTGGAGATGTATTCCATATGTTTTTTTACCCGTTAATATATATATATATATTTATATTATATATATATATATATATATATATATATATATATAAATAGATAAATAGATAGATAGATAGATAGATAGATAGATAGACAGATAGATAGATAGATAGATAGATAGATAGTCCAATTATAATTCATTTCTTACAATTAGCGGGCGTGTTTGATGTTTAGCATTACATTATTTTTTTTTTTTTGCGATCTAGTTACTTCGATTCTTCAGAAGTGGCTCGATAATCCCATCTTAGGTAAATATATATCTACTTTTAAATTCATAGCTTGCCCTCATGACGTGAAATTAAATAATTATAACAAATGGAATTAGGACCATATCGTTAATGTCTTTCTTCAATAAGTGAAAATATTATTGCTAAACTTATTACAGTTGAAAAGGAATATTTATTTGTTTTTCTTTGCTATATCCTATATACAATCTCTAGCTACGCTATTTATTGTACAATTCATCTATGCACAAAACGGTTATTATATAAAAAAAAATAAACTAAGCGGCTGCCTCTTGCAGCTAAGGGCGCTTTTATTTAGCTAGCTATTATGAATGTCAATATGAACATTGTTAGCGGCAAAAATGTTTGAACAATTGGGTATGTCAATGAAGAGCACAGTTTTCAAAATTAATATTTGGCCAAATATCTTCAGGTGAAGGCTTTAACTGAATTTTTTCCTAGTGCTCCCAAATAACATTATCTTAGCATCACCAAATATAACTTAACTAGTGCCCCCAAAAACATTCTACCTAGTACACCCAAAATATAGGAACGGCACTTTTTAATCTGATAAATAGTAAAACACAAACAAATCTAGTGTTACAAATGATACACTAACACGTTTAGTGGTACAAATGATACACTAACAAATCTAGTGGTACAAAATGATACAATGATAAGTCTAGTGGTACAATGATACACTGACAAGTCTAGTGGTACAAATGATACACTGACAAGTCTAGTGGTACAAATGATACACTGACAAGTCTAGTGGTACAAATGATACACTGACAAGTCTAGTGGTATAAATGATACACTAACAGGTCTAGTGGTACAAATGATACACAAAAAATCTAGTGGTACAAATGATACTCTAACACATCTAGTGGTACAAATGATACACTAACACATCTAGTGGTACAAATGATACACTAACACATCTAGTGGTACAAATGATACACTAACACATCTAGTGGTACAAATGATACACTAACACATCTAGTGGTACAAATGATACACAAACAAATCTAGGGTTCAAATGATACACAAACAAATCTAGTGGTACAAATGATACACATGATACACTAACAGGTCTAGTGGTACAAATGATGCATAAAAAAATCTAGTGGTACAATTGATACACATGATACACTAACAGGTCTAGTGATACAAATGATACACAAACAAATCTAGTAATTAAAAATATAAAATATTTATTGCATTGTTCCTGCTACGGTCACTTTTGTGAACATCAAAATATGGATCTATAAAAAGGGGGAAGCTTTTTTGTCTAGCAATGACAATATATAATTTGTACAAATTAATTGTTGAGACATCTCCAGTAATATATATATATATATATATATATATATATATATATATATATATATATAGTTATTTAGAAAATACAAATCTTAGACCTGTAATAAATGTAACTAATATATCTTTTCTTTACTCTGAAGTACTTTACTGTAAATTTTACTTTACCCAACTGTGAATTATAAAAAAATATAAAAGGAGAATTTGAAAGTAGAGTGGCGATATTTCCCGATGCGCTAGTAAAACGGCTTCACTTATTGTTCTAATATACATTTAATAGTTATTTATTTATTGACCTGCCTGGATCATTACTCTTTTGGTGACTTTGAAGTCCATGGATAGTGGAGAAGAAATTTAAAAGCAGGAGAAGGCACACCGTAACTGGCCACATTATTCTGTAATACAAATGATCATTAGTACAAATAAAATGTTCAATTTATTTACTAGAAAATTTCATACATCACACTATACAGAATATTACATTCCTACCATGTTTCCTACATCACACCCTACAGCTAACAATATTCTTTCAGGTTTCATACAACACACTCTACAGAATACTACATTCCTACCAGGTATCATACATCACACTCTACAGAATACTACATTCCTACCAGGTATCATACATCACACTCTACGGAAAACAATGAAATTTATAATAAGATATCTGACTTGGTGTGTTTTTTTTTTATTTTATACAATCGTTTTATCGCAAAAATTGGAAAAATTATTAACTTCGCCTAAAAGCAAAATCTGATGTTGTGTAAATCTTTTTCAAACCCTCTTCTCTTTAAAAGACAAATGGTCTGAATAAAATCTACGTGAATTTATAAGGGCACAATGTGTTCAAGAAATAAATTCAATGCGTACGTTTAACATTATTCAACGCAAAATTGAATATACAAATGTAGTTATTAAGAGATAAAAAAATATAATAACATGAAACTAAAAGGAATAAGTTTACATTTAAAAAAGCTTAAAAAACAAACCGCCACAAAAGTGAATATTATATCTCAAGTGATAAAGTATAAGAAACCGAAAGTCTTTAGTTACTTCAACAACTGGTTACTAAATACGTTGCACGGACTGTTGCATTCCCGATAAGGTTGTTTTTCATGATTAGCATAATGAAAAACACTGTCTAATTACTTAAAAAACAGACAAACGTCTAGTTAATTATATGTTCATGATATCACCACCTGTCTCTTTGCTTAACAGAATAGTTAAATCATATATTTACAACAATCAACTTTAAATGAGAAAGATACTTTGAAATTTAAATTATTAAAAAAGGAACAACAAAGATTAATTAGAAACTGATCTCCACTAATGTAGCTTGTTGAACTATATTTGGGATTAAAAGACCAAAAAAAAAAAACTGACACGCAAATTAAAATTGTTCCTAACTAAACTATTCTTTAAATACAGTTATTAAACATCGCCTCGAAAACTCACTTGACGAATTTCACAAAATGTACACATGAACTATTGTTACACTTACAAAAACAAATTAAATGAAAAACTCATGAAGAAATATTTCCGATGCTCATTATGAATAATCACAAGATATTTAATGATTCAAGCGACTCTAATATACTAATTCATGATGGACATGTCCTAGAATCTGCTAAGTTCATTTTATTACACTATGTAACAAAATGTAGCAAAAGTTATGTTTGGCTTAGGGCTGTACCGGATTGTAATTTTTAGATCCTGCAGGAATCGGAACCGGAATCGAATTTAATAGTTGAATCCTGCCGGAATCGGAACAGGAACCGGATTTTACCAAAGTAAATATTCTCGCCTCACATAAAAAAAAGATATAAGAATGAAAAAAAGAATAAAAATTTAGTTTTTAAGTTCTAGATAGCAAAAAACAGTATTAACCATTTAGATCTTGAAGACTGACTAAAACCCCTTCCCCAATCTTGAGTTAAAAAATATAACTCTGTCAAAATAACAGGTGCTTTATTTTAAATTTTTTTTTAATAAAGCTGTACCTAATTTAACTTGATTTCTATTACAATCAAACAAAGAAATGGGTAAAATATCTTAGAAAGTATAATAAACATGTTTATAAATAAATGAATTCCAAATATATTTATATATATATACATATATAAATATACATACATATATATATATATATATATATATATATATATATATATATATATATATATATATATATATATATATATATACTGTTTACCCCCCGATAGTTCATTTTTCTTCAGTTTTCCATAGTGACATCACCACACCTTGTTATTTTATTCATACTTTCTTTTAAATTATTATCTGACTATTTCCCATAAAACGTAAATTAAAATGCATTTCAAATCTAAATCAATATCACTTTAATGTTCAATAAAAATGTATCTTCAAGGTATTTATCTAAATATGCGAGGAATTTTATCCAAATCGTGACAAATTTCACTAAATTAAAAAAATTACAGAAAAATAAATTATTGAACTATTTTTAAACTGTAAACACCCAAAAATAGATCGTTGTCTGATCTTTAAAGAAGTTAAACTTTTATACCTAAATATAGTTATTTTAAAGAAAACACGGAGTCAAAAGTAGCGGAAGGTAAGGTGTCGTATTACTACTAGGCTAAATACGATTCAGATCTTCCTTTTTAATATAATTTTACTTACATATAGAACTAAAAGCGATCGACGTTAATGTAGTTTTTAAAAGCAAAGGCAGTTATTGTTTTAATTTAATTGTTTCAAAATGATGTTGCGCTAAAAAAAATTCTTACAAATTTCAAACAACAAAGAAATCCGGCTTAAATCCGGCACATTTTAACCGGAATTGGAACCGGATTTGTTAAAACTGCCGGAATCCGGCTTAACAGGAACCGGAATCGGATTCCGGTACAGCCCTAGTTTGGCTGCATTTTTCATTGTTTCTTTATGAAATCAGATGAGCTGATTTAAAAAATGAAATCCATTTTATTATACCATCAACGGTTCAGACTTCAGACACAGAAATACTAATAAAAGTTTTGTTAAAACACATTGAATTCACTAAATTGTTTAGTGCTAGTATTTTTTTTAACAAATGAACAAACATTTGAATCAACCCGGACCAGCGAGTAGGCACACAGTTGGAGTTGAAAATGGTGATATATATATATATTAGAGCGCGTTAACAATCAGTCTATAGACAAAAAATAGCATATCTATGTACTCGAAGTGTCCCCAAAAGACATGAAAGATTATTGTAGCCAAAATACATATGAGAATAGGGACAAATAATAATACATCAAATAAAGTTCATATGTTATATTGTTCATCCCAAAGAAAATAATCCTCATTATGGGTACAGAAGCTTAACAGAAACAACCACCGACGATTAAACTCTGAACCTAACATTCAACTACAGTCTACATAATTTGCACACACAACACTATATCATTGATAAATCTTAATTAATTCATAATATTTTAATGGTCTCTGTTTCCAAACATGGCGTGAGTGCCTGCCAGTTAAGCGAAAAGCTACATGTTTAGCAGGTGGTTTATATACTGTTATACACATTGTAGCATAGTACAATATATAGCACTGAGAATTAATTCAGAAAAAAAGAGCCCATCCGGCAGTGCCAACCTTTGGATTTGGGGGCCCAGGGGGCTTGCCCTCTTTGTGGGCCCCTGCATTTTGACATTCGGCACCATGGCATGAGATAATGTACTTTTATATTTAATGTAAAAAAAAATTGTGTGGTGCTCCCCTCAAGCTGGGTCCCATGGGGACATTCGAATTTGGACCTCCCACTCCCCCACCCTAGGTACGCCTCTGCAACCCGGTGCACTTTTGATTATAAAAAAATATTATTGAAAATGTAAACAATGCTTCATTGATATAATTGTGGTAACGTATACCTGAAATCTACCTGAAATAGATAGACTCGTTGTGTAGCTTTTATCTGACCATCAACTTAAAAAAGATAATTGTCCATCGATCCAGTTGAGGCAGCAGACGCAGAAAACATCAGGCCTCTTAAAAAAGAACGGAATATTAAAGCCCTAAACATTATAGTTCTGTCAAGCCGCCAACATAAATGGGTTACTTTGCATTGTCTACATTGTGTACGGCGCTACTCCACCTTGAACAATTAATTCATGTGACGTAATAATTAACGGAATATTAAAGCCCTAAACATTATAGTTCTGTGAAGCTGCCAACATAAATGGGTTACTTTGCATTGTCTACATTGTGTACGACGCTACTCCACCTTGAACAATTCATTCATGTGACGTAATAATTGTGCTTCCGTGTGCAGCGCACTATTATTAACACTAAACTCATTCAGTACAGAACACGTGCAATGTATCGTAAATGTTGCCACCATCTTGTGTGACAGACACAGGAAGTGTGACAGACACAGGAAGTGTGACAGACACCGGAACACACGAAGGATTTTTTTGTATTATAGATTATTAAGAATTGAGAACATATTTTCACTATGACAAAACTAGAAACAACATTCTAAAAAAGTACATTTGAAAGTTTCTGTCTCTAGTGAAGGGAATCGGCATCTCTAATCAAACCTTAAAGTGTAAATTTGAACGTTTCTGTGTCTTGTGAAGCGAATCATCATCTATGTCACTGGTTGTGATTAATTTGTAAGAAAGGGTATGTGAGTAATGTAAGATAGTTTTAGAGATTCAACCGAGGGTCCGAGTCGTGTCCGGTCGACTTTCGACTGAGTGTTTTTTTGAGATAAGTGAGAGAGAGAGAGTCGATTTATGTCGCTCTGATTGAGATAAGAGAGAGAAAGAGAGATATCGAGATAACGTCCCTTTGTTCATTCATTTATATTGGATTATTATTTTCTTTGCTGCATTTTTGGATTACCTTGCTCTATGATTTAACAGCCACCAGATCCCTGTTACGGACTGGTGCCTTTGTATAAATAAAATATATTTTGTTGTTGTACACACGACTTGTCGAATTGATTATCGTCCTGTGTTGTACGTCTAATTACTGATGAGAGAGTGTGTGGCAGAAACACAAATAAAAATACGGGTCAAATTGAGTCAGCACTTATACTTCTAGATACAAGCCAAGGGCACCCTCATAGGGGTCCTCAACCATCTCTATCCAATGCCTTGATTAGTCTCCCATCTTTTCTTTGCCCAACTTCCATAATATCCTCCTTCCATTGCCTGTATATCTTGGTGAAAGTGCTCAACCTGCTCTTCACTGAAATCTCCCAAATTCGGTCTAAAACAATTCAAATGAGCATCTAAATAAGGCACCTTTAGAGACATTCTGCATCCAAGAGCTCTGTAGCTGTCAATAAGTTCTTCAATGATACTGGTGAAGTTTTCTACTTTACTATTCCCAAGAAAATCAGTAACAACGGTTTTTAATGCAACCCAAGCTCTTCGTTCTTCGGAAGTCATTGTTTCTTCAATTTCAGTTGATGCAAACAAATTTTCACTTGTGGACCAACAATTATGTCACCAGAGACTTTTGTATCACTTAACTTTTGAAACATTGCACCTATTTTCTTACATTTCCCCCATCATGATTCAGTGCTTTTACAAACTGTGCTAAGAGTCCTAGCTTGATGTGCAGTGGTGGAAGCAGAACTTTCTCAACTGGAACCTGACGACTGTGTTTGATATTGTCAACATCCGGTTGCAGCAAATGTCTTGGTTCCCATTCTTTTCTTTTAGTGTTGAGCAACATCTCTGCTGTCCAAAATATAAAGGAAACAAGGACTTTTGGTAAATCCTCTTTGCGGTCTCAAGAGAAATCCCAACATCTTAAAATCCCCCCAAACATCCTATTTGTAATCATTATACTTAAGCTTTTCCAGCAATTTTTTTGCATTCTGGAATCTCTCTTAAGGTGAAAAGAGTGACTAACAGCACTGCTTTAAGACTCCTGGAAGAACAGTCAATGTAAGAAAATAAGACATTCCTCAGTACAATGATTAAACCAATATCTTCAAATAGTCCAGAATCACCAGTACAGTAACATAGGGAAATGACAAAAATATAGAATTTAGCGTATGGTACATGTCTTTTCTGGAATGCGGACACTTTACGTCTAGGATCCAATAAATTCAATTCTTTTAGCCGTGAAGTTAACAGTTCAGCACCAGATTTTGTAAGATTCAGGTCTAATTCTTTCTGGTTATGAAAATGGGTTTTTTCTAAAATATCCTTCTAAATGGCTGTCTACCGCCAGAAAGAGTGACTAAAAAAAATCCTATAAAAAAAGAAAAACAATATGCAAAACTAGGTCGTCCGATAAAGCAATTTTGAGTTACTTCCGGATACTTGCACAAAATGAAAGCTGCTGTGGAGGTTCTTTAGAGAACATAACTGTGTTGAAGTAATTTTATTGTAATCAAAAAGAATGTTGGCACACTGAAAGATTTACAAGATCTACACGTTCCTGATTGTCCCATCTGACGTTCAATCCACCAATACACAGTACTTTACTGTAATATATACAACTGTATTTACTTCATTTGTTGGACTTCATATTTTTACTACTGTTGAAACATCGCTACAGTGAAACATCGCTAGTCATAAGAACATTTACATCTGTTCATATTACTCTATCCTCGTGTGGGTGAAAAAGAAGGTGAGCCGAAAAATTAGCAGACCTTACCAAATTGTGGCAGACCGTACCAGGAGAGCCATGAAGTGACTACACTCTGACCTATACTTTTACCTATCTACACCAAAGAGAAGTTAGTGAGTCTACACCTTCCGAAACTATACTTTTTACAGCACTCTACACTTGAGATCCGAAGTCCGAAGTAACAAGAAAGGTATTTTACAGTGATTTCATGTTATTTAATTATAATTGTTGTTTTATTTGCAAACTATGTCAAATTTATGATATTAGTATGTAATGTTTAGAAACAATTTTTTTACATCCTTAGTATATAGTTAAATATCTATTTGAAAAGTTCTAATTGCAAAATTCGTTCAATTAAAATAAATATATATTGTTTTCATCTAGATATTTTACTTAAAATATTTGTTTAGAAATAACTGTTCGTATCCTGTGTAATTTTTTTTACAAGCAATCTTGTAAAGTTGTATATTTGTTTTCGCTCGTCTAACTCTAAATTTAATTAAATAATATTAACTTAGTCTGTAAAAATTTTTTTTTTACATTTTTTAGTTATAGTATTTTAATCTTAGAAATATTTTATTTATTGTACGTTTTCATTTGTCGCTTATTATTAGAACTATTTTTACATTGGTAATTTTTTTCAGTTTGTTAATTGTGAATCTGCTATTTTCGTTATTATTTTTTTATAGTGCTTGACTGTTCATGTAGAATGTTATATGAATCAGTCACATCAGCTGTAATACTTTTTTCAAATTTTTCAAATTTACTTGTCAATGTTTCTAAACTTTGAATTAATGTTTGAATTTGTCGAGTCTGATCTTGTACAATTTGTCTTAAAATAGAATTGTCATTTTGTTGATCTGAATTTATTACAGGACTGTGATCATTGTCATTTATTTTTAAACTGGTGTTTTCTAATGTGTTCAATGTATCTATTTCATGACATACTTCATCGTTTAAATGAACAAATAATTTGTTTCTTGATTCGAATTCTTTATTGTAATTATTACATTTTATGACAGGCTTTGTGTTTATTATTAGATTGTTACTTTCCATTTCTGACGTTTTGTGAATGGGTTTTAGTCCTAGTTTTTCTCTGTGTGCATCTAATTCTTGCTCCATATCTGCTCTCATTTTTTCTACTTCTCTTTGTAATGCTATTTCCTGTCTTATTTTTTCTTCTTGTATTTCTGCATCTTTTTTATTTTTCTTTTCTTGTATTTCTGCGTCTCTTTTATTTTTTTCTTCTTGTTTTTTATCTTCTTTATCCTTATCTATTATCTCTGTAACAAATTTGGTTAATTTTTCACCTTTCAAACCCAACATTTTGCCTTGTCCAACATAGTATTCAAATGATCATGGATGCTCAGCCATTCTAAAATTTATTTAATTTTCTTTATTCAATTATTTATATAATTGATTTAATTTTTATATTTCTGCTGTATTGGGTTTTTATATTTATTGTATATATTGTATATATATAGTATATTTCAGTATTCAATATTCTTGAGTCTATATGCAACCTTATGTCAAAATAAAATTAAATTACCAATGTTTTTTCATTAATTAATTTTTCCTTTATTGATTTAAGCCTCTATAAGTTTCTTTTTTTTTTACTAAAGATGATAATCTAGACGTTTACATGATGACAATCTAAATGTTTAAGTCCTGATAATCTAGACGTTTAAATAATGATAATCTAGACCAGTTTTTCCCAACCTTTTTCATGTCGTGCCCCACCTTAGCCTTTCTCAAATTCTTATGCCCCCCCCCCCATGTAAAATGCATAATTTTCAATATCAAAAAATTGATTGATTGATTGTTCACTTGAGAAACTTAAATAATAGGTTTTAGGAAGAAATCACTAGGAACTTGTTAACGAAAAACAATAAATAAATTTTCAAAAAATATAATGTTAAACTGAAATTCTAATATGTAAAAAAAAATAAACATATTTCTATATTAATTTATTATTCCAGTTTAGTGAGATCCTTGCGCTTGATGCATGCTGCACAGAGCTTTTATATTAGGTTCCAATTTGGTTAGCTTCAATCTCAAGTCTCCGCGTCGTGTTATATCCAGCCGACTTCTATTTTTTAACAGTAAACCATTTACAGCACTAAATCCACATTCAGCTATATATGAAGATGAAAATGGTAGCAATAGTTTTCTTGCACATTTGGTTAAATTTGGGTATTTGGTTTCTGTTTCCTCACAAAGCCATGCCATCGCACCTTTTATATGAAATAAAGTTTTAACTGACTCATCATGTTGCAATTATGCGAGTTCTTCTTGATACTGCATATTTGATATATCAGACAAATCCACTAACATTGGCCTGCATCAACCACGTTGGAAAATCAATTTGTTTTAAATCAGAAAATCTTTCTTTAAAATCAGCCGATAAAATATTCAGTTGATTGACAATAACAAGTAAAGCGGTATGAGTTGCTTCACATTTTTGGAGCCAATGAAACAGTTCAAAGTTTTTGTTGTTAATTTGTTTCTGACATAACTCAATGAGAGTAATGAGACCAAATATCTTCGCTATTGCATCGACAAGTGTTTTATTTGTTCCTTGAAGTTGTTTATTTAATATATTTTATTTTCAAAGATATCGGCTAAATAACTCACAAATGCTTTACCATCGATTGTTAACAGATATTTCATTTCAGGTTTGTCGCTTAAAAGATCACTACGAGTATCAAACAGTTGCATATATTTTTTCAAACAGTTCCCTTTTGATAGCTATCTTACTTCAGTATGAAGTAAAAGTCTCACATGGTCTTCATTTTTTTCTTCACAAAATAATTTGAAGAGACGCTCACTTTTGGCATTAGCTTTAATAGCATTAACACACTTTATTACTGAATGTAGTACTTCATTAAGACCAGGCGAGATGTTTTTAGCTACCAAGTTTTCCCTATGAATAACACAATACACAAGAATCATTTCTGGATTCTCATCTTTCATCAATTTTAAGCAACCATTTTTTTGCCCATATTAGGAGCACCATCTGCAGCATAAGATGTTATATTTTTTATCGGTATATCATTGACATCTAAGTAGTTTTTCAGCTGACTATATACATTTGGCGGTAGTGGTGCTTTCTAATCTTTTACAGAACAACATTTCTTCAGAAAAATTCCCTTTATCAATATATCTGTCGTAAGTTATTAATACTGCCTCATTGTCTCTCAGAGTTTATTCATCCATTTGCACTGAGAAATGTGTTGTTTTCAACAAGTTGTTTTTCAATATCTTCACTCATTTCATCTATTCTTCTGCTAACAGTATTGTTACTGAGTTGCATAGCTTTTACATCTTTGTCATCTTTTTTAAGAACCGTTTTAAGAGATGTTGATATTGACGGTTATATTAATTTCTCTCCAACAGTATGATTTTTTTCCAGTTTTTGCGATGAATAAAGAAATTTGATAACTAGCCTCAAGAACACGATTAGTAGTTGAAGTATGAGCAGTAAATAGGGACTTTAATGTTGTTGTTTTTTTTTCAAAATTTGTCTTTAAAGTTTTAAAGTAATTCAAATCTGAATTAATATGAGCACTATGTTTTGCCTTCAAATGTGCCTCAAGACGACCTCGTTTTATTGATTCGTTGGTCAAGCATTGCTGGCATAAAAGATAAAAAGGCATCCGAGCATCGTGGACAGCGGGTATGAATCCAAATTTTAAATAGTCCTCTGAATATTGACGAGTTTTTTTCTTGCTTGCACCACTCATTTTACTTTGGAATAAAATAGAATAACTATCGCTCTCTATGTTCAGAGATTCAAATGCTTAAAATAAGCAATTAAAAACATGTAGCACTATAGGCAACGGAACAACCCGAAATCGGCGACACGCTGCGACTATAGTTGCCAATCAGTAGAGGCGACGCGCAGCGACTATAGTGCCCAAAGGGTTAAATGGCACGGAGCGAAAGGGTAAAACTCGTATTGAGTCCATTTTTTAATTCTCCCCCTTAAAAATCAAATTGCCCCCTTGTGGGTCGTGGGCCCCACGTTGGCAAACACGGATCTAGACGTTTACATGATGACAATCGAGACGTTTACAGGATGACAATCGAGACGTTTACAGGATGACAATCGAGACGTTTACATAATGACAATCGAGACGTTTACATGATGACAATCTAGACGGTTACATGGTGACAATCGAGACGTTAACATGATGACAATCGAGACGTTTACATGATGACAATCGAGACGTTTACATGATGACAATCTAGACGTTTACATGATGACTATCGAGACGGTTACATGATGACAATCGAGACGTTTACATGATGACAATCGAGACGTTTACATGATGACAATCGAGACGTTTAAATGATGACAATCGAGACGTTTACATGATGACAATCGAGACGTTTACATGATGACAATCAAGACGGTTACATGATGACAATCTAGACGTTTACATGATGACAATCGAGACGTTTACATGATGACAATCGAGACGTTTACATGATGACAATCGAGACGTTTACATGATGACAATCGAGACGTTTACATATTTTCAAGTTTTTAGAGGTGATTTATTTTCATTAATGGAAAACATACCTTTAATAATAGATAGTATGCATCAAGTTGGAGTTGAAAATGGTGACCTATATTTGAACGCATCAACAATCAATCTGTATGTAGAAAAAAATCATAGCAACGAGCAACGAGGACAGCAATTTTACTGTGCCCTAAATGTATTTAAGTATATAGCCTTTTTGGAAAATATCTATGGTCCCGCGTTTTATTTATTCAGTTAGTTCGCACTCTATTGACCTTAACCTCTTTGTGTAAGTATAGATTGACATAAGACAAATAGTACAATATGTAAAACCAAGATTAAACTAAGCAAATAATGCCTCATCGGTTCAAAATATATTACAGTTAAGCAGTACAAAATGTAAGCATTAATTTTAATTGTAATATAGTTGTTAGACATATAGTTTTGAATAACAACAGAACGCAATACTTTATTGAATAATTTATAATACTATTTAATACGGTATTTCGTACCAAAATAGGTAGAATTCCATTAAAAATTACATTTGTCTTTCATTTTTTGTTTCATTCTTTACATCTATTCAAAGGTGGTCTCAAATCAATTGAAGTCCCAGAGGCACAAGAAAATATGACCTCTTTAAAAAAATGGAGATATTGAAAGATTATATTAATAATATACTAATACAAAAGTCGGGTCCACGTATTTAAATTTAACTCTGCTTATATTTTTCAGACAGTTTATGAATTTCTTCCATCAGGCATTCTTTCTCTTTTAAAACATATCACACGTACTAATAAAAAATATAATTATTAGCAATAAGTTAGTTTTTGTGTTTTCTAATACATTTAATATAAAATTAATTTTCTACATTATAAAGCAGTTAAGCTTGTCCGGGTCGCTGCTGGCGGCTGGCGGCGTGTGGGGAATCTGTTCTATAAATAAACGACCTCCAGAAATAATAAATTAAACAAAAGTATTTGATAAAAAAATCACGTGACCAGCGAGGTCACGAAAACATAATTCAAAATGGCGCTTGCTTCGAATCGATTCGATATACCTTTTTTCAAAAATCTACAGTTTTAAATAGTTTCTGTAGTTTTTTATTATGAAATGTAAAAGTCCTAAATATTAAATAATAATAATAATACATAATATCATTCAAATTATTTTAGTTTTTATTACAACAGATAGCATTTTAATCAGACCAGGTCACTAGCGAGCGCGTTCGTAAATAACCTATGACCTATGACATCCCGATGGTAAGCGCCGTCGCTATAAATAAAAAAAATCCTCTATGACGTCATTTTGTTGGTTATGGCAGCCATATCTTTTGACGTATGAAATGTAATTCATTTCTGCACATTAGGAAGGTGGCATAAATCTGCACCTAATTAAATTGATTAGGAAGGGGTTTAACATTACACCTAGATTGCCCGGGCAACGCCGGGCTTTATATCTAGTAAATATATTGGACAAGATGAAATTTTATCTTTTTTTTTAATCCACCGACATTTTACAAACAGAAATGTCCTGTCGTCGACATTTTACAGAACAGAAATGTCCTGTCGAGTGACACTTTATAGTACACAAATGTCCAGTCGGCCGAAATTTTGCAGAAATTTAATGTCAGGCGAGATTTCACAGAACAGAAATGTCCAGTTGACCTACATTGTACAGTACAGAAATGTCCTTTTGGTTAACATATTACCGTATAAAAATGTACAGAAATGCCCAATCTGCTGAAATTTTACAATGCATGTGTAGGCCGACATCCTACGGTAGAGAAATGTCCTGTCGGATGAAATAAGAGGAGAAATACGTTCTTGGCCCAACTGAATTTTAATTATTCAATTAACAAGTCATCCAGATATATTAAAGTATCAGTGCGAAATGAAAATAGAATCTTATAACTTGAAGAATAAAATAAATTACCCAGTTTTAATTGCAGAAAAATACGTAATTGCTCACCGGTATTTTGTTTTCATTAAATAAAAAAATACCACACCTTTAGATATTGAATAAAATCCTAACTTGTTATCTAATTGAGATAGACTCTGAAATATATACAGTGTCATTTTAAAACAAAACACATTTAGAATCCTCCATCAAACTAAATTTGTCAATTGTTTTTTTACATTTCTGTTATGAAATTTTATCAAATTACCTAAGAAATAAATAAAAGCTGGATTTTTAATACAATGACAATGAAAATGGAAGATTTTAAATCCGACAGAAGACATTTAAAAATGTACATTTTCGTAAACTGTTTAGCAAAGCTTAACTCTTTATGAATAGAATATAATACACTAAGACCATCGAGCACATTTAGTTCTACTTACTTATTAATTACCATTAATATCAGACCGAAGATCTATTTAGTGTACCCGTTTTGTAAGAAACTATGTATTACAACATGTGTTTTATGCAAGGTTTCGAAGTTTATAGTCAGTGGCTCAATACGAGATAATGAGTTCACACTTTTATGTTATGATGTTGTGTTTTTACATTGCGTTCTTTAATTGAACTATCACACGTTACAATAATAACCTGACAATTGCAATTAGTCAGTTTGATTAGTATAGTTAAGTATTACGTCCTTAGTCAGATTGATTTTGTTGTATAGTTATAGTATTTCGTCCTTTGCTACAGTTTACGAATATTACAAAGTAGCAAATCTGCGCCCCGTCTTCTACCGTGGTTTGAATAGTTAAACCCAACGTATCACCTCTCACTTAGTCCCAGACCTGCCAACATTCCCTCCTTACCAATTACCCACCACACTGTACTACCACCCTATATATCCCAATTCCTAAGAATAATATACTGTTGCCATGTCCTAATTAATATGTTGTGTGATTCATGATCAGTTGGTATGTGGTCAGATCAAACTATTAAGCAAAAGTATCAACAGACAACTCACCGTAATAAAGTATTGGAATGGCCTTAAACAATCAAAGGTATACTTCCTATACATGAAGTGGGGGGGGGGGGGAGAGTAATCCACTTCTAATATTTATATATTAAGGCTAATGACTAACAGCAATTAATGCGTGATTAATGCGTTAAAAATGTCGGATTATTTTTTTAACGCAAACATCTATTTGCGTACATTTTACCCAGGCGCTGTTAATTCAGAAAAATTTCGGGAAAAAATAAAAAAAAAACAATACATTATCCAATTATATAAATATAAATAGATCAGAAAATATTTTTTAAAAGGCAAGAAAAGATACACGAATGCAGGAACTGTAACGTTTAAATTTAAAAAAATAGCTGCTATATGACCTTGAAACAACAGCATTGTCATTTCTCAATTCTTTTTCTGACCCTGAATGAACAATTAGTGAACATATGTAGACGCGCGCCAATAGTTTAATTAACTGGTGCCATGGGTTAGAAACACTGAAACTTTGCGTTAAACGTTTTGGGACAGAGGGGGTATGGTGGTTGGGTAAGCCGTAAGTAACTTCATCTTTGTGGGGAGAAAGGCTGCGAAGTGTGTCAAAAATGGGACTGGGTGGGGAAAGGGGGTAAAATGAAGAAAAAAAACCACGCAAATAATAAGTGAGCAACTACATTCTTGATGTACTATTATTTTAAGAATGAAAAGGTACATATGAGATAGAAATGACGTGTGTCTTCATTATTTGGTAGGGGAAGTCGAGGTTAGGATAGGTAGTGGAGGGCAGGGTTGTTAACAATACTAAAAAAAATTATTGGCAATACCAATACCAATACTGCCTGTAAAATCAGTTGGCAATACCAATACCAATACAATTTTAAAACCAGTATTGCAATACCAATATTTATTTATTATTGCCAATACCAATACAAATATTTGGGTCATTCGACGAATAAAACGCAAATACGTAATTCATTGCTCTATATCAGTTACATCGATAAACGATAACAACATTTTTGGCTAATTTAGATGATGTATTTTTAACAAAATTTTGTTCAATACACCTTCCTCAAAAAGTAGTCCCCTTACTGAATTGTTTGTTTAAATGGACAAGATACACTTCCGGTACCAATTAATGTACGCGAATTTGCGAATAATAAATTTCTGTTGCCGCTATTCTTTTAATTTTAATCATGAAAATCAAATAATCAAAATTTAATATATTTTTCAGTGTGAATATTTATCATTATTATCTTAAAAGTTGAAGCTAAAAAGTAAAATGGTTAAAAAAATAATATCATTGACCATCACCTCATCATAATGAGGTAGTAGTTTCAAACCTTTTACTACCGATTTTTAATTACTATCTATTGCACAATATATGCTAACCAAAAATATACTGTTTTACATATGACCCTACATAAGTCCCTACATATGACCCTACATAAGTCCCTACATTAGTCCCTACATATGACCCTACTACATAAGTACCTACATAAGTCCCTACATATGACCCTACATAAGTCCCTACATAGGACCCTACATAGGTCCCTACATATGACCCTACATAAGTGCCTACATAAGTCCCTATATAACATATGTCTCTACATATGTCCCTACATATGACCCTACATAAGTCACTACATATGACCCTACATAAGTCTCTACATAAGTGCCTACATAAGTCCCTACATAAGTACCTACATAAGTCTCTACATAAGTACCTACATAAGTCTCTACATAATCTGATATCGGGACAATTTTGTGACTTTAAAAACTTGTCAACGTCAGAAAAATTGAATATTGGTAATAAATTTAAACTCATTATATCTTAGATTAGACGAAAATGTAGAAAAAATAATCGAGAATTAATAGAATTTATCTAGCTAAGTATTAGTCAAGTATATAAATATCGATAACACAAAGCGACCGGAAGCCCATTATGATCTTTTCACAAAGTCAGCTGACGCGCAGGAATACATGTGAGAAAGGTTAGTAGTTAACACTTGCTTCATCAGTTTCCCTCAAAGCATCCAAAAGTCTTTGACAACATAATAAAATACGATTAAATAAGTCGGCATACCTTAACGTCCTTAAGCAACAAGATTTTTAATATGTATGCTGAACATATATTGTGAATGAATGAATGAATGGATGGATGGATGAATGAATGGATGAATGAAGCAAATGACTGTCATAGAAAAGCAAATGATACATAAACAGTTAAACATCACACTATAGTAAAAGCAGTCAGACCGAGTCAGTGGATTGCATTACATCAGGAAAACTGACGATGAATTCCAGTAGAGTTCACAAGGTAACGCCACCTAACTGGCAGTTACCACTTAGCCAGGCGAAGAAAAGTAACCATTTCAAAATGTGCACTGCTCAGTCGTGAACGAAGAGGGGAAAATACTCGTCCTCCTAATGAAAACAGCCTTTCAACAGCAGCGCTTGAAGGAAGTCCTGTATTCAGGTCTATGTATATTTTACGGATATGTGGATATGCATCCAATGATGCAATACTGTCTGAAGTGTCTGCCAAATAATTATTAATTTATTGATTCACATCAGGTGAATCATTCACACGATGTCGTCTGGCTTACAATCCAGCGAAGAAGTCTGGCTGATTATCTTTACAATCAGCAGCAGCAGCCGACGTTGCTTTCTGATCATCAGTCGTAGCAACCAATAGTGATTGTGAAACGCGTCTCTTCAGTACTTCAATGAGATCGAACGCTGCAAATTATCATCCATCCAGTCCAACTTGAATTTGAGATGTACAACGGATGCCAGCTGAGCATCAATGCTGAAAAACATGTTTGCAAATCTTCTTATCGATGGCATGAAGCTAATGGAGAACAAACTACGAGCCGATCATGCTTTCCTTGATCAAAAACACTTTTAACTAAGCCTTCAGCACGACAAGTGTTGGTAAAAGGAAACCAAGTCCAATGTATTTTTAGTTTCACCCTGCAAAATATCTAGTACACAGCAAACAGGCCTCATAACAGCATCATACTCTTTAACAAATGTTTTCTGTACAGGCTGTAGTCTTTTGATATCAAGTTCATCACAAAGTTTATCAAACTTAACTTTCATGTTACTTACAAAGAGATTGTTATAAACTCTGGTGACAGCATCATACAATGAATTCCACCGGGTTTCACCAAGTGTTACCAAAAGCATACCAAGTGAACTGCCTAACAATACTTTGCAAATAACAATAAACAATCAAGAAAAATATTTAATGCAACCGGAAAAAAGCTTGCAAAGAATAGCAAATTCCATAGAAATCAATTTACTTAGAGTACTCACTGGTCAATGCTCATTGCCACAGATATCATATATGATTTCTATTACCATTCATTGCTCAGTCTCATTCAAAAATTGTTTGGCAATGTCACTTGCAAGATGGCGACACCAAAGAAAAATGTATTATATTCAGCTTTATTCACAACCAATGTTGTAGAGAACTTATTGATTATTGCTTTAAGTATTTGTTAAAAATCAATACCAATATCAAACATAATTATTGGCAATACCAAATTTCAAGAATTATTGCAATATCGTACCAATACTTAAACAAGTATTGGCAATACTACCAATACCAATACAATATTGCAATATTTACAACCCTGGTGGAGGGTAGGGTAAGCAAGACACGTGGAGACGTAGTGTAGCAAAATGTGACAGGGATAAAGGGTAGAGCGGTTGACACATGTCACGAGTTGGGAACCTTCATTCCGGGAAAAACAAATGTTTGACATTGTTGTTGTCTTAAAAAAAAAACAGCTCTCATCACATGAGTTGATTAATACATGTCCATAAACTAGTTTGAAAAAACTAATTCAATAGAAATATCTGCTAATGTTTAATAGATAATTTACGATTAATATAATAACTACTAGTTATCCCGCCTGTAGCACACGCAGCCTTATCAATCAATATAATTACTATAATTGTTTTTTTAAATAAGCAATCAAACAAAATAACCGGCAGACATACATGGTATGCAACGTTGAACTTTGACTTATCATGTGCAGACTTTATGGTCACTATCTGATACCTTCAAGCAACTTGTTTTTTTTTATTTTTTTGTTTACAAATATTTAGTAAACTCTTTGGATGCCTTGATTCTCTATGAGCTGACAGACTTAATTTTCTCTTTATTGGTTAGATATATTTTAATGGCTTTTATTAAGATCAGGATTTTCTTCTTTGAATAGTAATTTTTTTATTTCAGTTTCTTACTGTTTCTAACAAACGTATTTCGGTGGGTGGGCGTTTTAATTTGCATTGCTTTTTTTTATTTTTGGTCTGCATTAATCCACCCCTTCCCACAGCACCCGTTATTTTGATACTATTCAGTACAGATAGATGTTAGTTAATATTTGTAATCGTAATGCGTACATATTATAAAACAAAAAAAATATTTCTATTGGTATTGGCGATACTAATTTCATGAAGTATTGTTATTGGTTTTGACGATACAATTTTAGAGTATTGTTAACAACCCTGCTTACATTCAGAGACGTTCCTAGGGATTTGGCGGCCCGGGGGGAGGGGGCTTGGCCTTTTAGGGGGCACCTGCAATTTGACATACAATATCATGACATGAGATAATATACAAGTGACAAATCTCAATTCATATAGCCTCATGTCGTGCTTTCAGTGCAGCAAAGGCATCTATAACATCATCTAGATCAATGCTGTCTAGTATTTTTGACTTCACTTACATTGAAGCCATGCTGCTAAGTCTTTCTTGCGTCATTGTGCTCCTGAGATAGTTTTTGATTAACTTGAGTTTTGAGAATGATCTCTCACATGATGCAATGGAAGTGGCCTGAGTTAGCAGTATTTGGATGGTGGTTGCAAGGTTTGAGCACACATCATTACCATCATTTTTTAGCGTGTTTGCAAAAAAATTCCAGATTGATCTGAGCAGCTTTGTATTAGATTCATTTACCTAAACTCCAGACTAGGGTGATAACAAAAAAAAATTATGAAACTATTTGCAATCGAGGAACTTTTATGTGTAATTTAATAATATAAATAGCATTTTTGATTTTTTTGAAAAAATTTCCGCACCTCCTCCTTTTTCGGAACGGGTGCGCACAATGTGCCAATAACATTACACAGACTGTATATTATATCTAACTCTAATGTAGCCTTATCTTTTGTTAGCTCTCAAATTTGCTACAATGTCTCTTGCTGGATAAACAATAAACAACAAAGTCATTTTAGATGCAATTGTGTCTCTACCACTCCGAAGATTGCAGCAAATGGCAGCTCAAGACAAAATTAATTTTGGTAGAATTACGTCACTATATATCATAAACATCTCATTTCCGTCATGTGGTTTTGACGAGAATCAGCTGAAAGTCACTTCCGTCAAACAAGAGTTTTCTAGCAAACTAATTGTATAATAGAGAAGGCAACATTTTAAACAGTTTATTTCATAAAATGGCCTCTATTTTAGGGAAGAATACTTATTCACTTCTATAGCTAACAAAACAATAACTAAATTAATGTATTGTTTGCTAAATTTGTTTTGAAAATTCCTAAATGTAAAAAAAAAAAATACATCCTTATGTCGAGTTTGTTTCTACTGTGTACGCAATGTGCTGTTGTGTGATTGTAGAAAAAAAATCACGAAATGGCCCATTATTCAAACAAAAATAATATATATAAAAGCGATTTGGTCTCTACGTTAAATTGAAAGTAAAGAATGAATACACCAGTATTCCAGTTTAAAATACAGTCATGAACAAATATCGGATCTGCCCGAAACCAAATAATAACCTAGCCTACCGATCAAGTCTAAGGGGATATAACTCTATGCAAAGGTTTGCAGGGTACAGCTAGTTTAATTACACAGCCCAACAAAAAAAAATTTTTGCGAGTTGTCAAAGAATATTTGAATGAAATTATAGCAATTCATGAGTGCTGATTTCAAAACTGCCATTGCTTTTGCTGAATTGGCTCTAGTTTCTGAGATATTGGACACCCTTAAAAATATGATTGTACCTATTGTGTAAAACAAATCTAATAAGTTTGGTGTCTGTTGTTTAATTTAAATATACCAAGTTATAACTTGGTTTATTTTTTTCTCTTTTATTGCTGCTTTCTAAAGACATCACGAGTTCATCACGAAGATGCTGCAAAAATAATCCGAATGTATTCTGTTACATCTGTGGAGAATACTTGATTGAAAAGCAAAGAAGAAATATAACCGACTTTGTGCAGCAGGCATATTTGGCTTATTTCGGTGTGAAGCTGGGAAACCAAGACAAGTCTTGGGCTCCCCATAAGGTCTGAAAAAACTGTGTGGAGAACCTACAGCAGTGGACAAATGGTAAGAAAAAAATTCTAAGTTTGGGTGTACCAATGGTATGGCGAGAGCCGAAAGACCATTTTGGTGATTTTTATTTTTGTATTGTAAATTTGTCGACTCTGATCTTGTACAATTTTTCTTAAAATAGAATTGACATTTTGTTGATCTGAGCTTATTATAGGACTGTGATCATTGTCCATTATTTTTAAATTAGTGTTTTCTAAGGTGTTCAATGTATCTATTTTATGACATACTTCATTGTTTAAATGAACAAATAATTTGTTTCTTGATTCGAATTCTTTATTGCAATTATTGCATTTTATGACAGGGTTTGAGTTTATTATTAGATTATTAGTTTCTATTTCTGATTTTTTGTGAATGGGTTTTAGTCCTAGTTTTTCTCTGTATGAATCTAATTCTTGCTCCATATCTGCTCTCATTTTTTCTATATCTTTTTGTAATGCTATTTCTTGTTTTATTTTTTTTTCTTGTATTTCTGCATCTTTTTTATTTTTCGCAGCTTGTATTTCTGCCTCTCTCATTTTATCTTTTTCGTCTTCTATTCTATATTTCTCTGCTCTTCTACAATCTTTATCATAATCCATTTTACCAGTGACAAACTTTGCTAATTCTTCACATGTCAAACCCATACTTTTGCCTTGTTTAAGATAGTATTCAAATGATCCTGGTTGCTCAGCCATTCTAAAATTTATTTATTTTTCTTTATCAAATTATTTATATAATTGATTTCTTAATTTTTATTTATTTATGCTGTATTGGTTTTTTATTGTATATATGTATATATAGTATATTTTAGTATTCAATATTCTTGAGTCTATATGCAATTTCATGTCAAAATAAAATTAAATTACTGATGTAAAAATATTTCTAATAATAAGTGACAAATGAAAACACACAATAAATAAAATATTTCTAAGCTTAATATACTATTACTAAAAAATGTAAAAAAAAATTTTACAGACTAAGTTAATATTATTTAATTAAATTTATAGTTAGACGAACAAAAACAAATATACAACTTTACAAGATTACTTGTAAAAAAAAATTATACAGGATACGAACAGTTACTTCTAAACAAATATTTTAAGTAAAATATCTAGATGAAAACAATATATATTTATTTTAATTGAACGAATTTTGCAATTAGAACTTTTCAAAAAGATATTTAACTATATACTAAGGATGTAAAAAAATTGTTTCTAAGCATTACATACTAATATAATAAAATTGACATAGTTTGTAAATAAAACAACAATTATAACTAAATAACATGAATTCACTGCAAAATACCTTGTTACTTCGGACTTCGGATCACAGGTGTAGAGTGCTGTAAAGGGAGTTTCGGAAAGGTGTAGACTCACTTCTCTGGTTGATGTAAATAGGTAAAGTATAGCTCAGAGTGTAGTCACTTCATGGCTCTCCTGGTACGGTACGGTGTGCACAATTTGGTAAGGTCTGTTGATTTTTCGGCTCACCTTCTTTTTCACCCACACGAGGATTTAGTAAAAGAACTGATGTAAATGTTCTTATGAATTTACTGCTATAGCGATGTTTCAACAGCAGTAAATAATGTAAAAATATAAAGTCCAACAATTGAAGCAAAGCCAAGGCAGTTGTATATAATACAGTTAAGTAATGTATGTTGGTGGATGGAATATCAGATGAAAAAAATCAGGAACATGTAGATCTTGTAGTGTGGCAACATTCGTCTTGATTACATCAGCCGACCATTATGTATAATATATGTTCTTTATAGAACTTTTCCGCTGCATACCATTATGTCATGGTTGGTTTTTGGTATATTAGTAGTATGTAAAGTTTATGTATATATATATTTATGGTACTTCTGTTCTTTGGTAGCTGCAAATATATTTCAGTCTCTTCAGAGCGTATGTTTTAACCAACTTGACTTGAGCGTGTATATAAATATATTTAAAGACGAACTACATGTAAAAAGCACTGAGCAAACTTCTACGAATACATTTACATATATTTATTTTCATATGAAGGAACTTCTTACTTTCCATTGTACAATAAAATTGATGTGATAAAATATATTCTTACACTAACAAGGTCTCAGTCTGTCCTCTCCATTATCGTCTGCTCTAATCATTATTTAATATTTCTTCACTTCCGCTTAACTAAGTGGCCAGATAATTCAAACCATCTCTGTGCCAAATAACATTATTCTAGCCTAACCTGGTTATTACAGGCTTCAATCGCCACAAGAAATCTAAGTGGGATTATCCTGATCTTGAATCTGCAAGGAGACCAATTCCACATAGCAGTGAAGTTCCTATACCAGTGTTTACTGGATTATTAGAGCTTTTACCATCAGACTCCGACGAAGGGCAAGATCTGGAGTTTTTGACAGGTGAAAACAGTGGAAGCGATTATGAAGGAAGTTCTTCAACACCTCAACCATTCAGCCAAGAAGAACCCAATGACCTAATACGAGACCTAAGTCTGTCCAAGCAAGCATCTGAGTTTTTAGCGTCCAGGCTCAATGAAAGAAATTTTCTCAAACCAGAAGTTAAAATAACATTTTATCGGAAAAGAGAAGAGTTTCTTCTTCCATATTCCAGCGAAGAGGAAGATCTTGTTAACTGTAATGACATCCCTGGACTCCTGCTCCAAATGGGACAGTTCCATCAGAAGCTTGAAATGTGTTCTGTTACACAATGGTAACCGTTATGCATCTCTTCCCATTGCTCACTCAACAACACTTAAAGAAGAGTATGAGAATATCAAAACAGTATTGCAGAAAGTCCGTTATTATGAGCATCAGTGGTCAATTTTTGTTGATCTAAAAATAGTAAACTTCTTGCTTGGACAGCAGTCAGGATACACAAAATACTCATGCTTCATGTGCCTTTGGGATAGCAGGGCAAGGCAAGATCTTTGGACAAGAGTGACATGGCCTGCAAGGGAAACCATGAATGTAGGTAAAGAAAATAAGATCATTCTCCCACCGCTTCATATCAAATGAGTTTTAATGAAACAATTTGTTAAGGTTTTGGACAAATCTGGCAATTGCTTCAGGTATATTTGCAGATCATTCCCCGGACTGAGCATGGAGAAGCTGAAACCTGGGATTTTTGACGGTCCTCAGATTCGAAAACTCATCAGTGATCAAAATTTTACTAATTTCATGGATCACATTGAAGCTTCTTCATGGAACAATTTTGTTTCAGTTGTCAGGAACTTCTTAGGTAATAACAGAACAAGATATGGTTCAAGATATGCTCGCTAACTTCAGAAACATTGGAACAAATATGAGCATCAAGGTACATTACCTGCACTGTCATTTAGACAAATTTCCAGGTAACCTTGGGGACTTCAGTGAGGAACAAGGCGAGAGGTTCCATCAGGATATGAGGGTGATGGAGGAGAGATATCAAGGAAGATGGGACATACATATGATGGCTGACTACTGTTGGAGCCTCCAACGCAATTGCACCAACGACACATACAAAAGGAAGTCGAGCAAACAGCGATTTGCTAATGCATTACCATAGACAATTAACAAATTAATTAATTAATTAATTAGACATAATTAGTTTTTCAAATGAAAATGTTTTCTTCTATAACATTATTACACATATTTTTGAACAAATTTCTGAGTGACTATTAACATTTTCACTACTATTTGTTAGTATACTATTATACTTCATGCAATTCTTGACAAATTCCAAATACGGTGCATGCATTTTTTAATTAATTTTAATTATCTCGTAAAATATAGCCAATCTAGCAAAAACACTTACATATTCTAAATCAGCATCGTTGACTTTGTATAAAATGATTCAAATATCACTGGCAACGAATTCACTGTTTACCAGTGTTATAATAGTTTTTTTTTTTTAAAGTGACATGCCACATGAGTTGTTGTGACATTAATACAAGTTTAGATTTGCTAAATTATTTCTCCGTGAAGAAAATATGTTCACCATGAGCCTTGACACTATGACTCAGTTTGAGGATGTATTTTAGGCTAAGAACGTGGAAGTGGTTTTGTGTATTTATAACTTAAATAAGTCATGATGTTTATAAAAAGCTATGATATAGTAGTTTAAATTAGCTAAATTATTGTTCCATCAATTAATACTGCGGTCATCATAAGGCCATTAAGTGATAAAGGTTCATAAGGAAAAGCACAAAGTTTTAAGGCAAGGCTTAACTTAAACCTAAGCATAAATAATAAAATAAAAAATGCTGTGAAAATTATTTTCTTTATCAATAGTTAAACTTTTTTGTTAGAAAAATTTACTTATAATTATAAATTAATGATAATTTGATGGCTTAGAAAAAGCTTTTTTGCTACATAGACAACATAGTACTTTTAATCATAACTAAATGCTTATGTAAACTAAAAAAAAACTATTTTTACAATGCATTAAGAAAAACAAAATTGGTGAAAAATACCCTTTATTTGATCAATGAACAATTTTTTCTGTTTTATTTAGGCATCTTGGGAACACAAACTTATGCCTTGACTAAAGTGTGCAAATCTGAACATGCAGAGTGTATAAGGAAGCCACCAGAAGTCCTCACGAAAATGGCTCTGCAGCGGAACCCATAAGGCCAGAGAAAGGTCGGCCGCCCAGAGACCACCTGGAGAAGGTCTTGCAAGCAGGAGATGAAAAGCTGCAAACAGACATTGGGGAATTGAAAAAGGCCTCCCAAAACAGAGTGCGCTGGAGTGGTTACAGAGGCCCTTTGCTCCGAGTTCAAGGCATTAAGTAAAGTAAGTCAATATTGTGTACAGCTGATTTAGTTGACCTGTCATGGGGATTTCCTCAGTGTTGTTAGAATTAGAAGAGATCTGACTTTTGTTGGTAAGGTTGGTCATAGTTTTTCATCAGCAGCTGATTAATTATATCATTAACTAACAGTTTTTTCTTATATTAGTCATTACTTCTGTACCAGTACATGAAATATAACTAATTATGCTGTGTAATAAAAGTATTACAATTTGTCATAAACAGAAAATTACATTAGTCTCTGTATACACATAAATAATTTAGGCTAATTAAAAATATATTTGCTAAATAGAAAGCAATAGAACCATATTTACAGGCATGGTTTTTGCTTGGATTCCAAAACAGAATTATAGATCATTAATGGATTTGAGCTGTGGGGTTATTTATAAACCTTTATTATTAAAACATAAATGTGTTGATATTTACTAAAACTAAATCATTATGTTTACATTCTCATTCTTTTATCTAGGCATACTTATAGGTCTTTGCTAATGTTGTTATTGGTCCAGAGCTCAAAAGCATCATTTCAGCCAAATAACTAAGGAACAACTTTACGATTCAATATCTTTTTTGATAAATGATTTGTATGAAAATATTTAGGCCTATTGAATACAGTGTTGAATGTTTTACGAATATTCTTTGTAATCTAAAGTACCAGTAAGAACCATAAAACTTGATGATCAATGATTAGTCTGATTAATTTTAACAAATGAAATATAAAGTAATACAATGTAGACTTTTACCCAAGGGCCTTAGTTTCGAACCTTTGGTCCTGGTAAAAGTTCACCCAACTTTATATGTGCATCTGACATATTTTGTGGAAGCAAAGCCATCTGGGCATTGCGATAGCCACACTGAAGCTGATGAATTCTAAACTTAAAGCAACTGGCAAAATGAGCCCGTGGGGTCTTTTTTTACATTATTATTTTTATAAAAAAAATGTATTCCCCTTTCTAGGTATGTCATCATTTTGTCTTAAATGTTGTACACTTGCCATGCTGTGTGGTTTACGTTTGATTGTTATGGTTTTTTTTATTTTACACTGATTGTGTATTAATTTCAAAAGAATATAAAGAAAGTTAAAAGGGGTTGCTTGAATCATCCAGACTATTTCTGTTATATCTGTGGACATTTTATTCCCCGTGATCAGCGGAAACAACATGCAAGAAAAGTGAAGATTGCCTATCATCACTACTTTGGCTCCAAAGTATGCGATAAAGACAGAACCACATATTTGCTGCACTGTTTGTTATGTGGGACTCACCCAGTGGCTAAATGGCAAAAGGAAGTCTGTGCCGTTTGCGGTACCAATGATATGGCGATAGCCAAGAGAACATCATTCGGGACTGCTACTTTTGCATGACAAATATTGCAGGATATTCCAAAAAAAACAAATCAGCAATTCATTATCAAAATTGTGACTCTGCTTCGAAACCTTTTCCACACGATGAACAAAATCCAGTTTCCATTCCTCCAGTATGCCTTAATAGCGAAGCGACCATAATGATAAGGAAAGTCACAGGGAGCAGGAGAGTGAAGCATAAGAACCTCTACATGATGAAAAGATTATCTTATTGGCCAAGCTGAATTGAACAATTTAGTGAGGGATCTGGGGTTAATAAAGAAGAAGGCAGAACTGTTTGGATCTCATTTACAACAATGGATTTTGTTAAGAAGCGGAACAACAATTTATGACAAGTATGAAAGTATCTGTTATTGTACTGACATTAACGGTTTAATGAAATAACAGGACTGTGAGTATATTCCAGGAGACTGGCATCTGTTCATAGACTCAAGTAAAGTTAGTCTTAAAGCAGTTCTCCTACACAATGGGAATGTGATGCCATACATTCCATTAGCACACGCAGTCGGATTACATAAGACATATGATTCTATGTAGTTGCTTCTCAACGTTATCAAGTAAAGAGATCATAACTGGTGCCTCTGTGGGGATCTAAAAGTAGTTTCCCTTCTTCTTGGATTGCAGCTGGGATACACAAGTTGCATGTGCTTTCTATGTCTGTGGAACAGTCGTGATGACGTAAATCATTACACAATTAAAGACTGGCCAGCAAGAACTGATCATTTACCTGGCAGATACAATGTACAACATGAGTCTCTTGTTGATCCTACCAAAATACTGCTTCCCTCTCTTCACATAAAGCTTGGACTGTTCAAAATTGTTTTGACGGCTCTGGACAAGGATTCGGATGGCTTTGTATATCTTCAAGAGAAGTTCAAGACTACTCTTACACCAGCAAAGATATGGGCAGACGTGTTCACCAGACCTCAAATTCGTGAAGTCATTCGTGATCCCACCTTTACCTTTAAGACACAGCTCCTGCCTGCTCAGTTGGAAGCCTGGGATGCATTTGTGGCTGTAGTTTCTAACTTTTTGAGAAACCACAGGTCTGAGAACTATGCAGAATTGGTTGAGAGACTACTAACAACATACAAGGATATGAGATGCAGAATGTCCTTAAAAATTCATTTTCTGCACTCCTATCTCAGTTTTATCCCACCCAGTCAGCAACGAACAGGGTGAACAATTTCACCAAGAAATAGCAACGATGGAAAACAGATATCAAGGGAGGTAAAACAGCAGCATGATGGGCGATTTCTGTTGGTTTTTACAACGAGATTGTGACACTGATTACAAAAGAAAAGCAACATCGTCAGATTATTTCTGACTTCAAAATGCATTGCATTAGGATTACCTGAGGTTATTTGAACATATGATACTGTAAAGTTGTTTTTTCTGTTCTATTTCCATGTAAATTGTAGTTATTGTATTCAAATGTAGACGCATTGACATTATATTTCTTATGACCATAAAGCGTTATAATGGACAATCAAGATGTTAAAGTAACTTTTAAACCTGACATGATACACAATTTTCAATGACATATTTGGAATCAGCAGGTCAAAATGGTCTTAAAAGATCTCAGGTAGCAAAAATGTTGTTCCCTAGTGTAATTGGTAATAAATATTAAATAGCTGTAATATGTGAAGTGTTTTTTTTTATAATGTTGTAACTGAATTTGTAATATTTATTAGAGACACAATGTTTGACCGTTATGTTAACAAAAATAAAACATCAATAGCACATATCAAACTTATTCATCATGTACACTAGGGTAAGATTTCCCTACCTGTCATTATAATTATGAAGATGAAAGAAACTTAATTTACATACATGCTGATCGAATACAATTATAATTAATAAATAAGTATTAACTTTACACAATTTTGATAATGGTCTTGAGCCGTGGAGCCAGTTTACTGGTAATGATTTGCATGAACTTTCCTTTAGGGTCCTAATCTGCTGTACGTCAAGGCGCCTCTAACTATATACAGTGGGTATTCGGTTAACGAACTGTTCGGACAGCGAACAAATCCCACAACGAACACTTTCAATTTAAAGATTTTTGTGCCCGGACAAATCCTAACAAAATTCGGATAACGAACAAAAATTTATCTAACGAAAACGTCTAGGCTCTCGGAACACCCAACATTAGTCCTCAATATGTTGTCCTGAAAATAGATGTGCGTGTGCGCTGACACGTCATCATTCATACTACGTAGCAGTGAGGCAGCACCATACGACGCGTAGGGTAGTGCGACGACACTTTGTCAATTGTGTACCATACAGTGTAGTTGGTTTATGTCCTTGTAGTTTTCGTATGTGCTTCTCTAAACGCCTTATAAAAAAACCCTGAAAATTTGACAATATTATGGGACCTGAAAAGAGTGGAGTGTTAAGAACTGTGCTCACCATAAAACCAAAAAAGAGATTATAACTAAAGTAGCGAGTGGACAAATAATGACTGATGTTACCAGGCAGTACGGTTGAGCAGGTTCACAGTAGGCACAACTTAGCTAAAAAAGATATCATCAAGAAGACCCAAGCCGCTGATGGAGAATCGAAAACTACATTTGAGAAGCAAAAAGTCATCCATGATAAACTCAGAGTTTGCTTTTAGTTTTGCGTTCTTGCAACCATTGCTGAACAGGGTCATGATGTGCCGGTTCCAAGTCAGGCGGGTATCTGGAAACGAGTAATCTCTGAAGGACGGAAAATGAAAACTAAAATTGTTCAAAAAATTCAAAGCAAAATCCCTATTATCTCTCAGTTTGATGGTAAAGAGTGCAAGGGAAGAGTATCAAGTAGGTTTTCTGAAAAAAATGACAACCGAAATCAAACTCGGTATTCTCAAATGTTAGAGTGGTTCTGCCGCAGCCATTCCCAATGAACTTCATCAGCTAATTGATGAATATGATGCTTGAGAATATGTTAATTTGCAACACGACCGCAGAAATACTGACCATTTTTCACGGGATTGTAAAGCTCATACAGGATGATGTCTTGAGCAATGGCTTTCAGTAGCCACAATATATTGACTATCAGCACCATGTACTCGACCTTCTTCTGAAACATGTCAAGGATTTTCTTATTTAAGAGCAAACGAGCAAACCAGAACAACTATTCCTTCATTGGCAAATTAACACAAAACTATGTCACTCTTCAAGCTGATTACCGCTTCTTGCGACAAAAAATGTTAGCACAGGCGAGAACCCACGTTGGCCTCGCATCAGCTGGAATAAATTACCAAATTTACACCAGGCAAGATAGAACTCACGTGCAATATTTACTGTTATAGCATTATTTCTGATACCAGAGTGGTTGCAGCATTCTCGCTTCTGCCTGCAACTTCATCTGCTACGAATGGGCAAATGCTTGGTTCGATTCGCAACACTACAATGAAGCGTCCTTCAATGATCTGTTTACCTTACTCATCAAGATAAAATGCAAGAAGGCAATTAAGAGATTAATAAAGACCCATTGGTCAGTAGAGAAGTCATTAATCGACATTCCCAGATCTAACCAAATTGCTGAACGTGCTGTGAAACTGATGGCGGAACTTCAAGCGAAATCGAGAAAAATTGAATTTTTGAATCTGAAGTTCATAGGACAAAATATGTTTTGAACATTTCTTGTACATTCTGTACATATTACTAACTGTTCTATATCTTATTTGTTAATAACAGTTGATAAGTTATTATTAATACTCTTTTGAATTAAGCTAAAAAAAAAGACATGTCCTTTTTTGAAAAAAAAAATTTTGTTCACATTTTTCTTCCGAAAAGGAGGAGGTGCGGAAATTTTTTCAAAAAAAAAAATCAAAAATGCTATTTATATTCTTAAATTACACATAAAAAGTTCTTCGATTGCGAGTGGTTTCATAATTTTTTTTGTTATCACCGTAATGTACATATTAAGACAATGCTTTTTCTATATGGTTAAAGCTTAATTTTATTTTTGCATATCTTCTACAAACCTACTATTGGTTAATGTTTGCAACATCTATATGTGTGTTTCATTACACTTTATTGTGTCTTTTCCAACTAAATGTTAGTAGAGTGCACATCTCTTGACATGTATCCATGCTAAAGTGCTTTACTCATTGTTTACATTGAGAAAACTCGTTTCATATCATCAATATCAAACAAGAAGCAATCAAATTTCCTTAATAAAACAGCGATCACATGCAGTCATGCGCAGTCTAACAAATCTTTTTTTTTAGTAATATTTGGGACTAGGGAAATAATACCAGTAAGCTTTTTGTGCTAATAACCATAATGTCCCTGGATAAGAGTGTACAATGTACACAGTACATACGTTAGTGCTACCTTTGTAAGCTTGCCAAGATGTGTGTACACTATACTTAAAGCGAAATAGTTTTTAATTAAATGTTCTAATTAAATACAGCATGATATACTATTTGCAATGATGTACTTTTGTATTAGGATATCACCAACAGCACATTTTTACCTAATGATAAGCTTCGTAATTCTACAAGATTTTAATTTATGCTAAAAATGATTAAAACAGTGTATTGTCCTCGATAAAACATTCCAACTTGGCTAGAACACGTGCAAAGAGGAGTTATAAGATTTGCTGAATTTGACAGACAACAGAAAGTTCGGTTCGTTAAAAGCTTATAATAAAAATAGCAATTGATAACAACTTTTTAAAAAATATAATTGAAAAAAGTTCATGCAAAATTGAATGTTAAAGATTGGAGTTGACAGACTGAATTTGGGTTTATTGTGCCGTGAACATAATTGTCTAGCAGACATAATTTGGGCTTATTGCTCTGTGAGCTTGATTGTCTAGCGGCCATAATTTGGGTTTTTTATTTGTGCTGTGCAGCTTGATTGTCGCAGCCATAATTTGGGTTTATTGCTCTGTGAGCTTAATTTTCTAGCAGCCATAATTTGGATTTATATTGTTGTGCACTTCTGTGTCTTTCTGTTCAGCGCTGCCCATCACCCATGGCAGGGTAAAAAGGCTACCAACAACAGATCTCCAGGAGTCCACCATCCTTTGTCATCTTTGTAAGCTGTGTCCTATCTTTATGGTGTCCGCTTCCAGGTCTTGACGCCAGGTGTTTCTTGGGCGACCTCTCTTCCGTTCACTTTGGGGGTTCCACCTCAGCGCTTGCCTTGTGACACTGGCTGCTGGTTTACGTAGGACTGTGTCCCTATCACCTTTTCTGATCTCTTCTTCAGCTGAGAGTTGGCAGCCTTTTCAAAGCCTGACATTGCTGGTGGTGTCTGGCTATTGAATTTGGAGGATTCTTCTGAGGCAGCTGTTTGTAAAGGTTTGGACTTTCCTTAGTGTGGTCTTAGAATCTTCCACGTTTCCGCTCCATACACCAGGACTGATTTGACGTTGGTGTTAAAAAGTCGAATCTTGATGTCTAAGGACAACTCTCTGGAGGACCAGACATTCTTTAGCTGCATGAAGGAGGCTCTAGCTTTACCGATTATCGATTTGACGTCTGTCTCTGTGCCACCCTGCTGATCGATAACACTCCCCAAGTAAACGATGGACTGCACATATTCCAGCAGTCTTTCTTGTAGGATGACAAGGGATTAGTGCTGGTGGAGTTAATTTTTAAAATCTTGGTTTTGTCTTTGTTTATATTGAGGCCAACCTCGAACGCTGAGACTGAGACTTATCTGTTGTTTGCTGTGGGAGAGAGAGCAAGATCGTCTGCGAAGTCTAGGTCGTCAAGCGGCCCAATATTGTCCACTGGATTCCATTTCTTCGTTCTCTGATAGATTTCTTCATGATCCAGTCAATTGCAAAAGGAAAAGGAATGGTGACAACAAGCATCCCTGTCTGACTCCAGTTCGCACCTGGAAGCTTTGTGAGCTGTCCTGCATGGATTACTCTGCAGGACATAACATTGTAGAATTCTTTATAATGTTAACTATCATTGGTGGGATTCCATAGTGTTAAAGGAGCTTCCAGAGGGTCTCCTATCTATACTGTCAAACGCTTTCTCAAAGTTCACAAAGTTGACATATATTGGTGAGTTCCACTCTAGGGACTGCTCAACTATGATGCAAGTGTTGCAATCTGATCCGTCCATGATCTGTTTTTAAAGCCTGCCTGCTCATCTCGCAGCTGTGGGTCGACTGTTTCTTTCATCCTCTCAATAAAATCCTGTTAAAAACCTTGTCTGGTGGTACAGAAAATAATGTGATACCCTTGTAGTTGCTGCAGTTGGTGAGGTCACCTTTTTTTGGAAGCTTGACAAGGTAACCTTCCTTCCAGTCCGCTGGTATGTCATCTTCGTTCATATCCTCTCATAGAGAGGTATAGCATCTCTACTGATGTATTCAAATCTGCCTTTAATGCTTCTGCTGGAATGTCATTGGTCCAGCTGCCTTTCCATTTTCATCAGGGTGATGGCTTTCCTTATCTCCTCTCTTGTGGGCTTTTCGCAGCTGATCGGGAGATCTAATTTGGATGGTTCATTGTCTGGAAGGTTCGGGGGTGCAGGTCTATTCAGGAGTTCCTCAAAGGAGTGTTCATCTGTTTAACTGCTGATCTAAGCTGTTTATGGTTTTCCGCTTGTCTTTGACATGTCTTTCTGGCTTGTTCATCTTCCCTGAGAGTCTCTTGGTTATGCTGTATAGCATGTTTATGTCCCCGCTATATGCTGCCTGTTCTGCCTCCGCTGCCAACCCATTCACATAGTTTTTCTTGTCATTCCTAATACTCTCTTCACTACGCTGTGTGCTTCTGCATATTCTTCTTGAGCCTTACCCTTTGTCACCCTGGTTTTACTATTGTTGACTTCTCCCTTCTTTTTCTCCTGTCTTCTGTCTTGTTGAGATTCTGTTGTAATCCTGCCTTCTGGTGAGAGATGCATCTTTGGACCCACTGTCTGATCTTAAAGTTTCTTTCACTTTCTGCCACATATTAAGTACACTATATTCCTCTTCAACCAATTCTTGAAGCACTTCATGTTATTCTTCAGCACTAGTTAAATACTCTTTGGTTTAGGGTCTTTCAGCAGGATATTGTTTGTATTTTACTCTTCTGTCTGATATGCTGTTGAGAATTCCTCTTTAGTTTCAACTTCACTCTTACTACCAACAGGTGATGGTCCGATGCTACGTCTGCCCATCTTTTCACTCTTACATCTTGTAATGACATTCTAAATTTTTTTTATGGAGATATGATCAATCTGGTCCTCAGTTGTGTTGTCTGGAGATATCCATGTACTCTTGTTTTTCCTTTGTGTGGAATGATGCTGCCTCCGATGACCATATTCTTTAGTGCACAAAAGTCAGCAAATCTCTCTCCATTTTCATTCATCACCCCTAGAGCATGAGTGTCCATGACTTTTTCATATCCAGCGTTGTTGGTCCCTATCTTGACGTTGAGATCTTTCATGAGGATTTGTGAGATCCTTGTTTGGGGAAATTCTCCATAATCTTTGGGTCTGCTGTAGAACTGACTTTGTCCTCTTCGTCACCGTCGTTTGTTGGTGCATAACACTGGATTATATTTTACATTCGTTTTAATCTTCTTCTTTGTACGGAAGGAAGCAGTTATAATACTGGGACCGTGTGTTTCCCAATAATCAGTGCCTGATTGGATAGCATAAGTCCCACTCCCTGTAAGTTGGGTGCGTCATTCTCCTCATGTCAGAGCTTCAGCTTCAGCTCTCCTGTTATACGACGTCTTTGCCCAGCTTGTGTCCACCTTGTCTCGCTGATGCCTAAGATGATCTGGTTGTTTTCCTCATCTATGCTGCTACTTGTGCCATATTTCCTGTCTCAAACATGGTCCTGACATTCCATGTGCCGATGGTGATTTTCCTGGTTGTCAGAAGGGTAGAAGGTTTCGTGGCTTCCTTTCGGCTTTCACCACAACTAAGCTTCATAGTTCTTCGTGATGAGAGCCTTCTTCTCCCAGGACATTTCTGATTTCTCTGTTGCTCGTGTTTTTTTCTAACTGGTGTTTTTACTGAATGGGATTGCTAACACCACGCCCAGCCCTCCTCCTTTTTCCAGCCGGGCTTGGGACCGTCCTTGGCGGAGTTCTTGTTTGTCTAGCAGCCATAATTTTGGGTTGTGTTGTGAATTTGATTGTCTAACAGCCATAATTTGGCTTTATTGTGCCTGTGAGCTTTATTGTCTAGTGAACATAATTGCAACCCTTTCTTGAATCGTTTCATTGTTCAGTTGGGTAGGGTAGAGAATTTCCTAACTTATCTAAATGGTATTTTAAAGGATCTGAGATAAAGCTTTTTTTAGAAGTACTAATTTATAAAGTAGTTACGACAATGGTACAGACCTTTCAAAATGTTTCTCCTGAAATGATCTCCCTTTTAGTAAAATTTGAATCATCTAACTTAGAGGTTTTCAACCTGTGGTCCGCAGACCTGAAGTCACGAGGAGCTTCAAAGGGGTCCGTGGGCAAGTCCAAGGAAAAATTGATTTTTCTTGTATAAAGTATTGCTTGGTTTGGTTGATTGGTTAGCTTTTAGCTAAACGAAAATACTAGCTATGTGAATGTTTCAGGCACAGACAACAATGTGCTGAATTAAAAACTTTGCTGGTATTTCCTTATATTTTTGTGTGAAGTCTGAACTAGATTGCATACTTCATGAACTTATGCAGTGAGTTTTGAGTCATGGTATCTTGGCAATATTTCTTACTTACTGAGCTCTGACATCACTGTTAAAACATCCGGATCCCTGCAAGCATGTGTATTGTTGATAAATAGTCTGGTTAATCAGTGATTACAATTATTATAAACCTAGATTGGCCTAGAAATAATGTTAGACAAAAGTTTTAGATTTCAAATTGCTGGTATACACTTCACATGTTAATTTAAAAATGGGCACCACTTTTGTTTTGGTTGGATGTAGATTTTTCGTACATTTTAATATGAAAGTAGGCAGAGCTTTAAAAAGAGAATTTTTCGCTAACGCATCGATGAAACGTTGCAAATTCTAGCTATGAACCTATTATGATGTTCTGTTGTCATGTGACCTGATTATGTGACAAATACTTTTAAAAATTTTAGTAAACAATTCAAAATATTTGTTTGTAGTCGATTTAATTTTAAAATGTGAGTTTTCGTCATCAGAATCTATGAAATATTTTTACAGATAATTACCTATTCTAACCTTCTCTACTCTGAAACTTTCTCTAATTTTTCCCAGTGAGTCAACGGGACTAAACTGTTTTTGGTCATTTGTTTATCAATATTTGTAGAAAATAAACTGTCCAGAAACCTACTAACATGGATAAATTTGTGTAGAGGAAAATTGACCAGAACCTGGAAGATTCTGATGATCAAGCAGCCAAAGACGAACGAAAAAGAAAACGGTGCAAGTATTATCCAGAGTATATACCATTCGGTTCCACCTCAGTGGTAACTAATGCTGACAACTGCACTGTGACGTGTAATGCAAACATTATCGAGCGATGCGATGAAGCCAGCAAATTGAGGCGCCATTTGACCACAGTGCATTTAGGCTTTGCCAGTAAAGCGAAGGAATACTTTGAGAGGCAGAAGAGCTCTAGTTGAAACAGAAAGACAAACTGATGGCCTGCACTACTGTGAACGAGAAAGCTCTTCCAGCGTCGTGTTTTGGTTGGTAGCATTACGATAACGTACCAAAAACCTCCACCTGGTGGGGATCATTAAGCGATCGGGGAACCGGGGTAAATTACCCCAAATGGGGTAAATATAATTTTTATTGGGTAAAAATGAAACTTTTGTGAGTAAAAAAGTATATAAATTTTAATTCTGGGGTAATATCAGCACCTGCAAAAAATATTTATAGGTGATGATTAAAAGTTCCCCGACCGCTGATCTAATTATACCGACAGCAATCGAATTGTGAAAAGTCGTTCAAGAAGGAATACAATCAAAAATTGAAAGCCATTCCACTGTCTGATAATACAGTGAGCAGATGAATTGCCGACATGTCAGAAGATGTTCGCTGCCAACTGATTGCATGCCTTCAGCATATCAGACTCGCAATTCAGCTTCACGAAAGTTCAGACATTGCGAATGAAGCCCTGTGGTTAGTTTACGTTCGTCACTGCTGGAAGGTGAAGTCGCGGAAGACTTTTTGTTCTGAAGTCACTGCCGGGGCGCACATACAGTGAATAACTTTTCCGTGTACTTGATGCATTTTTAAAAATCAGGATTGGCCTGAACACAATGTGTTGGCAATGTGCACGGACGGCGCTGTTGCGATGACTGGTTGTAAGTCTGGTTTAGATGCACGAGGAAACAACCAGCGCCTCATGTATCTATGAATGGTGCTAACATTGGCCACTGACGACAACTTAGGCCCTCGACCCCCTTCTCTCTGTGAGCCCCATTCAGTACTCTTTCCTTTCATAGAATTATTCGATCCCTTTTAGCACGTTCGAGAAATATTTTACACAATTTTCAGTGTATTATCAAAGTATCAACCCACTGCGTGAACGAATTCACGAGGCCTTGGCGGCAGACATGAATGAAGATCTTGCTGTAGTGCAAAACAGGCACGACCTTACCACTGAACAGAAAACTGTGTAACAGAATATTACCAATACTATGTGATTGTTTCATTTTTTTTTATAGATATCTATTTCGGTATGTGAAATGACTTGTATATGTTTTGCACGTAACTTAGGCTAGGCCTACCGTTTAGCAGAATTCAAGACATATTCTGGGCGCCTTCGGCTATGGGGGGCCGCGACCCGGGCTTATTAGGTCTGTAGAGGGTCCGCAGCATAAAAAAGGTTAAGCCTCTATCACCGTTACAAAACCGCTTGCTTGACGGCCAAATTAGGGGTTGGGGTTTAAACCACTGGCTATCTCAAATTAGGCAATTTGGACTTTCAAATTGTGTCTTCTCTTTGTTTACTTTAGTGCTGAGCTGATTTAACCAGATTTCGCTCTATTTCGGCTTTTTTCTCTGAATCTCGTTAAATACTAGGGTGGCGTGCGTATGTTATATCTTGTCCACCATCGCCCCATGGTGTGTCTGAACTTAAAATATCAAATAGTCATTAAAAAAGATACCATGTAACTTACAAAACAAATTTCTCGATTTAATTCACGGCTTTATTTCGATATTTTTTTAACATAAGACACAAAGATATGCATTTATAACATTTAACCTATACGAATCGTTTATTCAGATGATTTTCTAAGTCTTGTTTCCCAACGAGGGAACCATAAGGTCTAGAGTGGCATATTGAACATTTACAGAGTCAAACTAAACAAATGCATAAGTGAATATTTACTACCTAACGGTCTTATTATGAGATGATCCAAACTAAACAACATAGTGAGTGGTCTTAATAACCTGACGGTCTCATTGCAGTACAAAATCGAATTATGATCCTATAAGGGCACAGGCAGGTATTTGTATGACCAGCATTCGCAATAAACCAAATATATATCTGTATCTGCCACCAAAAATCTATAAACGGCTATGATCTAGACTTTATTCATTGAACGATACATTTATTGAACCAAACATTTGATCTTCATATCGCCAAAGTTTGTGAGTAGTTTAATGGTATTCACACAATAGTTTTTGTCCCTCGAAACACGACACCCCTTTAATAAACTGTCTCTTCCCCCCGTAAATACGTCTCCAAGAGGTACTTCAGATCTAAATAGGACGCGACTTTTGAGAATATTACTAGAATTCGCACCTCTGGCCCAACGACCGACAAAAAGGAGCTACTTATCTGACAGATGGAAATTCTGTATTCTTTGATGTCAGAACGTATCTCCCCCTACATGTAACCCCCAAAAAGTGGTCAGCTGACTAGGAACAGTCTGACGCAAAGTGATACCGTAGACATGCGAATGTTCAGTGAAGTCAAGTGTGTTATGCGGGTAAAATGTGAAGCTGTGATAAAGCAGGTCAAAGTGAGAGATGAATGAAGTGATAAATGAAGTAAAAGACTTTATTCAAAATTTATACTTTGCTGCTTTTGAAAGATTGGAATCACAAATGACTTCACGAATTTTAAGTCCAGTGAATCTTTGCTGGTGTAAGTGTGGTCTGGAACTACTCTTGAAGATACGCAAAGCCACACAAAACCTTGTCCAGAGTCTTCACAAAATTTTTGAACAGTCCAAGATTTGTATGAATAGGGGTGTCGCATTGTGAAATTGGGGTGAAATCAAGCCCTACCCTGTCTACCTTCCTATTCGTGTTGCGTCATCGACTCTGGGGGAGATAACTAAAGGCTTTATGCTCTTAGACAATGACCGCATGGATTCTGCAAGGGCCTTGACATCTGGACGGCTTATCCGGGATTTTTACCAATATATGAGTTATCAAATTGGGCCAAACACCTTGCTGAGTTTACGACTAGATGGGCTCACTAACCCGTTTGCAGGAGCCACAACCAACAGTCGGATGACACGCCAAGTTATCAAGTTAAGGTGGCTCGATAGGTCACTGAGTCCAGATGGTGATTCGCAAAATCACAAAATCACAAAGTAGCCCGACTGGTAATAGACAAAATCACCACGTGGAGAAAACGGTAAACGATGGCAGTACGCTATACCGCCTGCAACAATTCGTACGTCTTCCTCCGGTCAGAAGAGATGCTACTCAACCACAAAGTGAAAGGCAACACCCGCCAACCGAAGTCGAACGAAGATTCCGAAATCATGAAAGATTTTTTACAGTTGTGTGGTGAAAATATGGTATTCTGTGTTGTTATTCATCCATATAAACTGGAGGACTGGAAGCCTAGAGGTAGGCCAATTATTTTTTGTCTTTTCTTACTGACCCTTGTGAGTTGCCTAAATATTTTTTTTGAGTAACGTATGTTCTTTTCTTAAATCAACTCATTTGAGTTTTAGTGAATCCCAACTTAACACGCGATAAAAATCAAATTTTGTATTGGTTTACATTTGATACGCATTTAATTAGCTCGTTGCAAGTCGCAAAAATGGTGATGTAACGAATTATATTTTAGTAACACGCGGTTAAATGCTAAATGCGTAATGAATCATACACTGATATTTATAAATCACCAATCTTAAAATTGTGTAAAATATTTCTCGAACGTGTTAAAAGGGATTGAATAATTCTATCGAAAAGGAAAGAGTACTGAATGGGGGCTCACAGAGAGGGGTCGAGGGCCTAAGTTGTCGTCAGTGGGCCGTTGGCACTGTTCATGGGTAATGGGAGGAGCCAATGGCGGATTTATTATGTTGTAAGGGTGCGGTAGGTGCCGGCCATGCAGTTTTTAATGGTGCAACGCCTCTCGCTGCCATGTACATGCGGTAGAATGGGCCTTTAGACGCCATTGTTGTCCATTCTAGGTTCCAAAGAACCGGTGGACGTTAATGCATTTGCCATATATGGTGCGCAGTTTTGTTGGTCCATGCCAGGTTACAGATAACCGGTGAACGTTAATGTTTGCTGATTGTGTAGTACCAATTTGTTGGATCATGCCGGAGTTCCATGTAACCGGTGGACGTTAATGCATTTTGATTTTGTGGTACGCCATTTTGTTGGTCCATACCAGGTTCCTTGGCGGTGGATTAATGTATGTTGATTGTGTTGGGCGCAGTTTTGTTGGTCCATGCTATGTTCCTTGTAAACTGTGGACGTTAATGCATTTGATTTTAAGCCGAATGTATTTTGTTTGCGTGAGGCCGAGTCCATGTGGCATTTTAGCAAAGTAGAGACTCGGGCACCTCATTTGTTGTCAGTGGGTCACGTGAGAACCATTCATAAGTATGGGGAGGGCCCATGGCAATTTAAATGATGTAAGAGATGCGGTGATCCTGTCAAGTCGTTTGGGTTGCAGGGCATCTCGCTGCCGAGCGCATGCAGCAGGAGATGGGTATGAGGCGCCGATTGTTTGTCCATGCTAGGTTCAGAGAACAAGTGGACGTTGAAAATTTATATTTTGATTGAATCATTCGCCTTTTCATGCATATTTTTTACTTTTTTTGTTGTCATTTTGAATTTGATGACTTTCATTTTGACTTTGTGTACAGTCATTTAATTTAGTTAACATTTATTTAAATTGTGTGCATATTCTTTCCTATTTAGTGTGAAGGCCGAGTAGTTGTGGCCAATTAGTGGGCGGGACTCCGGGTGCCTAATTTATTGTCTGTGCCCTACATTAGAACCATTCATAGATTGGGTGGGCCCATGATTATATAATATGTTGTTGATGCCATGCCAACTACCTCATGATACATGTCCCTTTAGATAGTTAAGGTCCAGCTGCTCTTTGGATAAACGAGGGTTAGGCTGGGAGTAGAAGGGCTTGGGGGCCCTCAAAACCTCGCAATACGCCTCGTCTGGTGCGGCTCCAGCGTAGAATTTCCAAATGACTGAGTGAACCGGGTTTGAGGTGTAGGGGTAAAGGTGGTATGGAGGCGCGGCATATAAATTTCCTTTTGCAAGCTAAGAGGTCGTACGATACGGCAGGCGGACCTCATACAGATTAGGCGGACGCCGAACTGGATACAGCCTTGGTCATTCTGACGGGTCCCGCTTAAGTGATGTGTGGCTGGCTAAATTCTTCAATCAAACTTGAAGTTTTGATATATTAGAGACCCAAAGGGTCTGTTGGCCGATGTAAAACCAGAGGTGACGCCACCCTGTGTGAGGCACAGTGTCGTGCCATAAGCTGTGGGTCAACAGTTATGACAGTAAAGCCTAAGGTGCTGATCATACTTTTTTCGGGAATGATAATTTGTTAGAGGCGATTCGGTAGTTCCATTCGTTCCTGTCCTATTAGGGGCTTTTGTTGTATACTAAAGGCGGCGCAATCATTTCTTGTGCTGTTAAAATCGTGGCACCACGGCCATTCGTATTTTAAATTAGGTGAACGTCCGGACTGGATGCATGTAGTCATTCTGATGGGTCCCTTAAGTAATAAGTTTCTAGTCCCTAGTGATTGCTGTTTGAACTAGGAGGGTCTGTGTAAGTCCAAACCTGAGGATTCAACGATGGTCTTTTTTTGACGGGTCGCAGGTACTGATGTGGCGAATTACGCCGCAGTACATAGTGTATATTTAATTTTAGCCGGGTATCCGCGGGATAGGCCGGATATATTTAGGAATTCAAATATTTTAGAAATCAAGTTAATTTACATTTGGCAGGCACTCACAGGTCCAAGAATGAGAGCACTTAGATGGCCACCTAGGGTGAGTGCATACTGTGGTGAAAATATGTAATTAACTTTTGATATGATATTTTATAATGTTGAGGCATGTTTACATGTGCATTTTGTAAAGTTGATTTTTTTTTTGGCATCCTCTGTAGACTAAAGAGGGGCACATTTGTCTATGTCTTGTAAATTAGATGTTATGTCGAGGTTGATTTCATCTTCAGATGGGACTATTGTCACATTCTGTGAGATTGAGTTGAAATCAAGCCCTACCCTCATCCTACCTTCCTCCTCGTGTTCGTCCATCGACTCAGGGGAGATAGCAAAGACTTTGTCTTCTCCAGGTGTTCGCATTGAGATTAACCCACTTAACACTGGCTTCAGACAGGGGAAAACGGTGCCCTTGTCAGAATCAAGCAAAGAGAGGGGTGTGCACTCTGTCCCTTTATTGTCCCTCGCTTGAAGGCTGCAACTGACAACGCGTGATGTGGGTGTCGCCTACACGGCTCGCTGCCCAATGGTCGCAACGCATGAACCGCAGGTTGAAGAAACCTCTGGGTTAGATGATTCAAATTTTACTAAAAGGAGATCATTTCAGGAGAAACATTTTGAAAGGTCTGTACTAATATTAACTACTTTATAAATTAGTACTTCTAAAAGCTTTATCTCAGATCCTTTAAAAATACCATTTAGATAAGTTGGGAAATTTCTACGCTACCCAACTGAACAATGAAACGATTCAAGAAAGGGTTGCAATTATGTTCACTAGACAATAAAGCTCACAGCACAATAAAGCCAAATTATGGCTGTTAGACAATCAAATTGTGTGGATTGCGTGGCAATCCGGTCAGTTTTGAGTGGTAGTTGATCAGTCAGTGGGAGACAGACAGTCAGAGAGGAGAGTCGACTCGAGTTGGCCCGGGGGCTGCGGTAAACCAGTCTGAGCTGGTGGGACTTAGAGTTTCGACCGGCTCAGCTCTGATTTTCTTTAGAACTATCGGCCCCATCGTAAGGATCATTCGATTTAATATATTTAATTTATATCTCTGTGGTAGAAGCCGAAAATTACTTGTCCCTTTTTAGGACACCGTGATTGTCTTTATTTTTAATGTAAATATACTATACTCGGTATCTTTACATGTGTGTTTTGTGCTCATTTCTTGTTGTGTTGTGTGCGTCCTGTGGAAACACGTGGCTGGGACGTATACAAATACTGGCCAAAACTCAGTAGGTGATCATGCTCTTAGACAAGGGACCCTTGACAAGGGACAAGCAGTATTTTTATAGGATCAACAAGAGACTCATGTTATTACATTGTATCTGCCAGGTACGTAATCGGACCTTTCTGGCCAGTCTTTAACTGTATAATGATTTTTGTCATCACGGCTGTTCCACGGATATAAGAAAGAACATGCAACTTGTGTATCCCAGCTGCTATCCAAGAATAAGGGAAACTACTTTTAGATCACCATAGAGGCACCAGTTATGATTTCTGTACTTGATAACGTTGAGGAGCAACTTCATAGTATCATATGTCTCATGTAATCAGACTGCGTGTGCTAATGGAATGGATGGCATCACATTTCCATTGTGAAGAAATGCTGCTTTAAGACTAACTTTACTTGAGTCTATAAACAGACGCCAGTTACCTGGAATATACTCACAGTCCTGTTATTTCATTAAACCGTTAATGTCAGTACAATAACAGATACTGTCATTCTTGTCATAAAATTTAGCAAGAAAGCTGTACATGCCTATCACGAAAATGTGAAATTGTATTTCCTCATTGTAACAAATTTCATTGTTGTAAATGAGATATAAGCAGTCCTGCCTTTGTCTTCGTTAACCCCAGATCCCTCACTAAATCGTTCAATTCAGCTTGGCCAATAAGATGAGGTATCTTTTCATCATCTAGAGGTTCATATGCTTCGATCTCTTGCTCCCTCTGACTTTCCTCATTATCATTTCGCTTTCGCTATCAAGGCATACAGGAGGATTTGGGTGGATTTTTGTTCATCGTGTGGAACAGGTTTCAATGCAGAATGACAATTTTGATAATGAATTGCTGATTTTTTTAGGAGTATCTAGCAATATTTGTCATGCAAAAATAGCAGTCCGAATGATGATCTCTTGGCTCTCGCCATATCATTGGTACCCCAAACGACACAGACTTCCTTTGCCATTTAGCCACTGGGTGAGCCCTACAAAAAAACAACACTGCAGCAAATATGTGGCGCCCAGGTTCTGTCTTGATCGCATATTTTGACGCTGAAGTATTGACCTTCACTTTTCTTGTAAATTGCTGCCACTGATCACGGGGAATAAAATGTCAACAGATATAACAGAAATAGTCTGGATGATTCAAGCAGCCCCTTTTAACTTTCTTTATATTGTTTTGAAATTAATACACAATCAGTCTAAAGTGAAAAATATAACAATCAAAAAGGTAAACACACAGCATGGCAAGTGTACAACATTATTAAGCAATTATAGTAACTAGCTACAACATGCAATTTTACCAAAACTGTGAAAGTCATATAATTAAATAAAACCTGACGTGTTAGAAAAATTCTGATTGTACCATTGTAATCAGCGTGTCAGGATTATTACACTGACATGTTTTTTCTCAGGTATCAGACCGAAAGTTTTTTTTTTTCTTGTTCCTTAGTCTAATTTAACCATGCCCGCTGAGGGTGGGGGGGGGGTGAATGGAACGTTTTTATTTATATTTGAGATTGTTTTCAATTCATTTCCACTGCCACTCACAACAGCTTAGCGCCCAGTTTGCCTTTCGTCCATGGAAAGTCCCACAATCGCGAGAGAAATACACAACAGTAAATAAAAAAGGAAATAATTGAATGTCTCTTGGATGACCCAGTCCCATTTGATCCACGGAACGGTACTGATTGGCTGCCCGGGGACTGGGGACCACTGGTGAAGAGCATTAAACTGTCAATCCTGAAAGTCCCAGGCTGGATCATGCAGATCCTTATGAAAGTTGTTTTTAAAAATTCAAATTAAACACAGCTTCCTATTAATAAAGTAGCTATCTTGTCGTCCGGTGTTCGTCCTATATGGGAAAGCCGTCGCTATAGAAAAAATAATCTATGACGTCATTTCCCGATGGTACAATTTTTTTTGCAAAATGGGAACGCCGTCGCTATCAATAAAAATCCTCTATGACGTCATTCCCGAAGGTATATATTTTTTATTTTCCTACTAATAAATCCGAATTGAACATGCGCGCGGATGCTGTATTGTGCCACACCAAGTTGCCTTTGTGCTGCAATATGGCATAATAAAGTAATTGTTATTTCTTTACTTTTTATTGCATTTTTATAAAAGCTTTTTTTAATCTTCGTTTTGATTTTAACTTTGAGAGAATTAAGGGTAAAACGTAAAGGGTGACATAAATTACCACCCATATTTTTTCTCTAATGGTGTTTAGTTTGGTTTGGTTTGGTTGGATGGTTTGCTTTGGTGGGTTTGGTTTGTTTGGTTGGTTAGCGTTGACGGGTAAAACGTAATTTGGCTTGGTTGGTTTGGTTGGATGGCTCGGTTTTTTTTTTGGGCTGGTTGTTTGGTTTGGTAAAACGTAATTTGAGACATATAAAATATAGGTCATTTCTGCACATTAGGAAGGTGGAATAAATCAGCACCTAATAAGCCTAATCAATCGTATTTAAAAATTCAGTAGTTAAATTGAGTTGGAAGGGGTTTCACATTACACCTAGATTTCCCTGGCAACGCCGGGCTTAATATCTAGGTAAATATATATTTCACTTTAGTTATGGACAGCATAAAGACAGATGGGCAATGTGCTAGCAACACAATCTCTCTATCTATATATATAGGCCGTGGTTACAGATACATAACAATTCTTCAGCTCATCTGCCGCCGGCTTTTTAGTGTTATAGAATCTTTACCTTTTATATATATATACTAGTCATCCCGCGGCGTAGGATACGCCGCCTTATCCAATCAATATAATGTCTGTAATATTTTAAAATAAGCAATCAAACAAAATAACAGGCTGACATACATGGTATGCAAAAGTTGAATTTTTACCCATCATGTTCAGACTTTATGGTCACTATATGGTACCATCTAACAACTTGTTTTTTTTATTTTATTGTTTACAGATTTTAGTTAATTCTTTGCATGCCTTGATTCTCGATTAGCTGCCAGACTTAATTTTCTCTTTATTGGTTAGATATATTTTAATGCCTTTTTTTTAAGATCAGGATTTTTTATTTGAATTGTAATTTTTTTCATTCAGTTTCTAGCAAACATATTTCGGGGGAGTGGGTGTTTTAATTTGCATTGCTTTTTATTTTGGCTCCCTTTGTGCCTGCCTCAATCCACTTTTTTCCCCAGCACACTATAGTGTTTTTTGATGTAACTTTTTCATTTAGATCATGCCAGTCTCCAAGAGCATAAACACATCCTAAATGAAGAAATATCATTTGGGTGAATCACATACACACATATATCCTAAATGAAGAAATACCCAATGGGTGTGAGCACACATGCACATCCTAAATGAGCCTGAATGGCCAAACATATTAACTAACTTGGTAGGGGTTTGACTCTGTGTCAGAAATACAATATGTCAGACGACAGCAGCTAAAAAATAAAATTCGAGTTGTTCAACGCGTACGGCCATAATTTAGAGTTGCCCATCGACACAGAAGACCCCCAGACTTTTGTAAACAACATTTCTGATTATTTTGATAAGTGGTTACAGCGTTCTAATGTTGGCAACACTGTCAAAGACATTAGGGGAATTCATTATCATTGATATACTGACACATTCCTGCTCAAAGACCTGACATCCTTTATACAGAAGAGCACTTCGGTTAATCAGTGATATGATAAAAAATTATGAGGGTCTACAGGGATGCCTGTGATACAGGTGGCCGAGTGGTGTAGATACTCGACTGTCGACCTGAGAGTCCTGGGTTCGATCCTCGGTGAGAACCATTTGGAATTTTCCAGATGAAAATGTGTTTCAAAGTCGTCCCACAAGTCCACCCAGCTTTAAATGGGTACCTGACTTTAAGTTGGGGAAGTAAAGGCGGCTAGGCGTTGTGTAACCACACAACCTCTTCATATGCCGAGGTTATAGAAACAGATGAATCTACACTTCATCTGTCCCGATCGCCGTTAGGGTTAAGGGAACTTTACTTACAGGGATGCCCTACTCCGACAGGCCCTTGTCAAAATGTCATCCTGATCATACAATTGACGCTTGTTTTGTGGCACGTACCGAAAGCAGACCAGACCGATAAACTCCAATCTAGCTCAAAATAGACGTGACTATTACTGCACGAACAGAAGTCCATCCCCTGGTGATACTGTTATTCGGTGTTACAAGTGCAACGGAATAAATCACTTGTCAAGAGACAGCAACGTGCGACTCACAAGGAATCCAGGCAGATATCGACGCAGTATAAATCCATATCAAAATAGGAGGTATGCTCCCATTTCAGGTGATGTTAATGACACATATCCAGAAAAATGCAACACGTTGAATGCGCAAAAGCGAGAACGAAGAGAAACCGGCTTGGCAATTGTATCATGCAACGGCCTATTAAAATTCTACCCGGCATATGTAAATTCAGTTCCAGTGCAGTTCATACCAGATTCTGGATGCACAGCGATAACTGTCCGCAAATGTGTAGTAGACCATCTCAATATACTGGAGAATATTGTACAATGACATCATTTACGGGGAGATGAATACAGACTACCCCAGGCGGTGATACACATCTCAACACCTTACTTTACAGGTGAGGTCAAGGCGTATGTAGTTGAAAACCTTGTCTGTGACCTTATTGCGGGGAATATTTTGTGCATCAAAAAGTGCTCAGACACTGACATTTTACTCTGGATTAAAGAGAACACTGCAAGGGATGACACTCAAGGTATTGATGTCAGCAATGTGGCTGTGAAACGAAGCAGAACAACAGCACATAAAGAGCCGGAAACGTCAGTAGCAGGTAAGAAAATAGCAACCAAAGCTACATATGGAACTATCAGAGACGGGCATAACAATGCACAGGAACAAGCGGCGGATGCAGTAATAGAACGCTCTTTAATGCAAACACAAATAAATGACTGAAGAGGCCATCATAAATCAGGACTTTTTATTAAAGATAAGGTCTTTGATGGACCCATTTGTCCTCCGACAGTCCAAAGCATGTGGAAAACTAGGGACGGTAAACATCTGTCATCCAGGATATCATACAAGGGTAAATTATAAGGGTTTTTTCCAGCGCTATGGATTTATTACTGGACTGAGCAGTTACGGAGTTTCGGACAAATTTTTCTCCAAATGGAATGAAGGGCATCTATATAAACATATGTCCAATTTTGATCAGTCATTTCACAGGGTAGACCAGAAGAGACTGATGAAAAGATTTAGAACTAGTACTGAACATTTATACCAACTGTGCGTATGAGTGCTGCTGTGTCTTTTTAAATTACAAGAATTACATGACTTCCAGGCACAATTTAGCAAATACGAAATTTTACTCACACAGATGCAAATGGGAGATATTGAACACACTGAAGCCAGCATGTTGGACTAGTATCAAAATTAAATGCTGTTGGAAGCAGGGTCTTTCAGCTGTACAGAAAGGTCAGTTCCGACAATACAATCGATTTGGCGACCGCACTCGGCTCAACTCCAATGTGGTAAAGTCAGGCTAGGCTCTTTTTAGATTCAGAATGCCTCGCGAGGCTTACCAACTGTGCTGAGCTGTGAAGACTTTCTGCATCAGAAAATGATCCCTCATCAGCTGGATCAGAAGGCAAAGATTTAAGAGAGGGTTTAGCTTTAATTTGGTGCATCAGGACATTTGAAAAATATCTCTTGGGGTGTACGTTTATCACATACACCGACCACGCCCCATTGGCCTTAATCAACCCAGAAGAAACATATCAATCACAGAGTGGCTCGTTGGTCTCTACTGCTGCAGAACTACAGATTCAACATACAGCCAATACCAGGAAAGGACAATGTAATTGCTGATAACCTCTCAAGATGCAGCGCATAGACAGACGTTGGTGGTCTACACATAAAGTTGCATGACGCTTAGAAGAATGCCTATGGCGAACTGTTAAATGAACTTTGTAAAGCCAGACTTCATGGTCTACAAAAACAATAACATTATTGTGATGTTTTATTTTTTTCAGGAGTTAGTTTTGTATTTTTAGTTAATTGATTGTGGCTTATGTTTTATTTGTTGATTACAATGTTGCCAGCTAAAAAGTATCTATTGTGTGGCCATACGTAAAGTTGTGTATTTTGTCAAGTGATTTTGTGATTATGTTCCCATATGAATATTGATTGGCATATTTTATTACCAAGGTAGAAGTTGATGACGATTATACTGAAGAATAATTATTGACTTTGGAGGGAAGCATATGTTGTACAGTAGTTAACAATTGACATGAGTTCATAGTTGGTTATATTTTCGTGAATATTCGGTCATATTATTTTTCTTTGAAGTATTGGTGGTATTGAGAGTCAAACTTTACTATGTTTGACACTAAAGAAGACCTTGGTGGAGAATGTTGTGTATTAGTTTGTGAGTTTGCGCACCTTTGTGTTTCTATGTGCCAGTTCTTCCTAAGTGTCACTTGGTGCGTGTGGTTCAATAGGCAGTTGGGATGTTGATCTTGAAAGAATGCGGACATATTTTGAATTATCAACGAAGGAGATAAATTTAGAGGCCCAATAAAATCCTTTACAATAAGGTCCAATAGGTTTCCGACTGATGATATATCTATACGACAGATAGAAAAACATAAATATGCATAAATAAAGAAGCTCAAATTTATAAAAATACAGATAGTTTAATTTGCATAAATCAATAAAAATGACCTAGCCCTTTTTCAATCATTCGATTCAAAGTTTTTTTTTTATAATTCAAAACCAAGTATTCATCACATAGCTATTAGTCACAAATTAATACAGAGGCATTCCTAGGGATTTGGGGGCCCAGGGGGACTTGACATTTTGGGGGCCCCTGCAATTTGACATACGATATCATGACATGTGATATTGTATTTAATAAATATATGTCTAAATTCAAATTAGTGCATTATATCAATAAAACTAACAAAAATAATCATTAAAAATCTTTTAATGAATAATTCCATTGTTAAGTGACGAGATAATGCACAAGTGACCAATCTCAATTCATATTGCCCCACGTCGTGTTTTCTGTGCAGCAAATGCATCTATAACTTGAGTTTTGAGAATGATCTCTCACTTGATGCAATGGAAGTGGCCCGAGTTAGCAGTATTTGGATGGAGGTTGCAAGTTTTGAGCGCACATCATTACCATATGAAGTCAGCTTCTTCAATAAGTCAATTGGTGATTGTGGTACTGGTTTGTTGATGAAAAGTGCTCGTGCATAAAAGACATCATTGAACAAGTGATTTACCTTTATGTCATCACACAAACACGAAAAGGTAACACAGTTTTTCATCAGTGTGTGATCATCCATAGAATCCATCAGGTTCAAGAAGAAACCCTAAACTGACCACTTGGTTTTGCAGCCTTTGGAATCATCTCCATATGAAGTCTGTCCAGCGCTTCAATCTGAACACGTTTAAATTGCAGTTCTATTTACAGTCCTACACACAGAACCCAACTTCCCATCAGTCTTTTCTTTCTTCTGGTTGTTCTGTCTACAGGAAATCAATAACCAATGCCTTCTTTTGCTCTTTTTGATGGATTGGGTGATCAGTTTCGTCCGTTTCTTATCATTTTGCAGAAAGCATGAAAGGGTCTTAATCTTTTTACCAGTTTTGTCATGATGCAAGAAAACTGATGACGCAGTTTCTTCTCTTGAGGACCACCTTGTAATACTCAACTTTTTTAGACTCCCGGCTCCAGATTTTTTAGTTTGGCCTATCTCTGGGGTGAATTGGAAAAAAAATGTTTCGAGAATTCACGAACAGTTCAAAAAGGAGACAATAGCTGGATCTATCTCAGCAGAATGAAGAGCTGCCATGTTGAAGTGTTTTATCTTAGTTCAGAAATGTTATGTTTGGATTTATGTATAAGAGACGTTTCTTCAGGCCAGACCGTCGGCCACTCATTGTGGCTGCGTTATCAAAAGTTTGACCTGTGCACAGATTAAAGTCTAGTCCAATGTCTTAAAGAGTTTTCAGAACAAGTTCTTCATAATGTTGTGCATCTGAAACTTCACCATTTCTAAATAACTAAGGAATGTCTCTTTTATTTCAAAATTCTCGAATCCAAGTAACGAACTTTTAAGGGATATTTGTTCTTTGTGTGAAAGATCTGGAGTGAAATCAAACATCAGGAAAAAGTAACAAACTTGCTTGACTTTCCCAATAATTGATTCCCTAACTTTATTGCCCATCAGGTTTATGAACTCATTTTGAATTATTCAAGTGATGTTACGTAACTTCATCAAATTCTGCAAGAAATTTCAAAGATGCTAGGAAGTTCCCAGGACTGGGAGAATCCAGTTTTTCTCACAAGTAAGCTTCATTTGGTTTTTGCTAAGTACATTAACAGCTGTTTCTACAGATGGATTGTAGCATGAACAAAAAAAAAAAATGGAAGATAAAATGCCGTCAAGATAACGTGTTTTAACACAACTGAAACTATGTTTTGACACTTTTAGTAAACTTTTTACCAGTTTTTATTTCGTGATGATAAAAGTAATATGTATGCAATGCATGCAACAGTGTCACTAACTCAGTGGCATCACTATGGTTGGTGTCACCCGATACGGACAATTCAGGGTGTCACCCGATACAGACAATTCAGGGTTTCACCCGATACAGACAATTCAGGGTGTCACCCGATGCAGGAAATTCAGAGTGTCACCCTCCTCCACCAAAACTTTCACCATGAACACATACCTTTCGAATTTTCCTGCACTAGACGGTCTTGGCCTTAGAGAATTTACTGTAAAATATTTAAGCGATAAAAATGTATTTTAGAAATATGTATATTACTCTAATTAAACTGAACTTATAAACTACGTCTCCTATTTCGTAAAACCACGTGACTACACCCGTCCCTTTTTTAGCGCTGTTTGCAAAGACACTCCAGATTGATCCTAGCAGCTTTGAATTAGGCTCATTTATCTAAGCTCCAGACGCTCTGCATGATGGCACCATGTGCTACTGCTCGTATGGTGGCACCCTGTGCTACTGCTCGTATGGTGGCATCCTGTGCTACTGATCATGTTTTTGACTAAGATCGGTTATAAAACTGACTATGCCGAGTTCTTTCTGCGATGAAATTTAGAATTATTCATTTTGGTGTCACCCTATGTTGGTGTCACCCGGTGCGACCCCCCCCTCGAGTGAAGCCACTACACTAACTTAAATAACAACGTGAATAGCAAGATTACATGGCGGTGGCGTAATCTATATCAATTAAAATGTAAATAGGATTAACACCTAGCTAATAACTTCTAAAATTCTTCACCAATATTCGCCTTGAAATTTACACACAAAATTGATGAAAATTAATAAACTAAATTAGAAACGAAATGTTGCTCAATACTTACTTTTACTTAAAAGTAGGTGTCATAACTACTTGTATTATTAGTTATCACATTATGAGTTCTTGTGACGAACTGTCTATGTGTTCTCTTCTTTCGTAGTGATTGACACTTTATCTAAGCGTGTACTCACTCACAGACATAACAAATAAATGATTTATACTGCCAAGTCCGATTCATATACTTTATTCGACCATTACACAAAATATAATTTCAAAATATAAGTAGAATGAAACTATTCACTGAAACATCACTACTCTATCCTATGTGCTGCCTATTTTTGTCGAACTGCATGACTGTTCTCCTCCTTTCTCCCCGCAATTAATTAACTCATCCCTCACCCAATGATCCATTCTTGAAAATACAATGTTTAACCTATATTGTTGTAAATACAATGCTTAACCTAGAAACTTTGGGACACTGATTCTTTGTAACATTAATCAAGCACATGTAAGAAGTTTGGCGCCATGTATACGAAACCAGACAGTAGATAATTAGCTTATCACAACATTTGTCTGTCGAAAATATAAGGACGCTTAGACTGGCTTTTAAGTCTAGCCTAACTAGGTCATCTAACTTTTATCAGGTATGTGTCCCCTATAAATACAACTTCTCTCTCTAAACGTAACCGATATTATAATCACAGAGTAGCCTACCTATGGCGAATTTCCGGCCATTCCAAAGTGTGTTATAAAAAAAGAACTGACAGTGGTCGTTACAGTAGGCTTAGTCACGGCAGCGCGTATGGGGTACAGCTAGTATTTAATATTTAGTGTTAAAATAAAAATTTTGGAAACTCAAGCGGGGTCATGGCGGGACGTTCGAATTGGGACCCCCTCCCCCACCCTAGTTACGCCACTGCAATTAATAAATGAACAGACACATACATGCGGTGGGGCAAAAACTGACAAATTTTGGAGTTAAGATCTCAGACAAACCAAAATCAGTGATCCATATGAAAGTAAAAGCGTAGACAAAAACAGTTTTATTTTCTGTATAACCGTTTTCAAGCAACTCTGTCTTTAAAAAAACGCAATTAAATGTGTTCTGAAAATAGAGTGAATTATTAACAATGTTAATGGTTCTTAAAATCAAACACAACATATTCAACAACATCAATCTCTAGTAAAATAAAAAAACGAAGTTATTTGCAACAGTACGGCAGTTCAATTGTGAAATTAGTGCAGAAAGTCTGCCTTTGTTTCTATTGTTGGCACGTCCGATCTTGATTTCTTCCTTTGAATAATAGCACCATGGCGTCTATCATGTCCGTATACTTTGCCACAAACTGCTGTGACATCCTTGATGTTTCTTTCAACATCTAGCGAATGGCATAGAAAGTGTGGTAGAATCACCTGGCCGTAACTGGCAATATCTTCGGCAGTGATGTCTTGCAGCAGTGTAGGTGAATCAAACTCGACCAGTTCCCAGTTAACCATGCTAATGTACGACTCAACTGAAAAGTTTATTTTAATTCTGTTCTTGTCAAAACAACGAATCTTACACGTGTCACTCGAGTGAGTACTTTGACCAAGCAACACTTTTTCGTATGCAAATTTTCTATTGTTTTCGTCTTTGTCGCCAACAGCCGCCAACAAGATATTTTTCTGGATGACAAAAGTAGCTGTTGTTTTGAAGCTATGTAGCCACGACAGCCTGATCATTTGTGTCAAGTTTTTGGTACAGTGAAATCATGAAGAAGAAGTTCTTGGCTACATCCTGGCACTTGGATGAGATTTGATGCAAAACCATGATGGAGCATACAAATTCAGTATGAATTTCACAATTCGTTGAAGGTCGGCAGAAGGACTTTGTTCGGAGGCATACAACCTGAGAATTCGGTTAGCTTTAGTTAATCATCTGGCATGACTGATTGTCCCAGGTTGGGCAGTCTCTAAGTATAAGATGTAACTCTGACCAGCGCTGCAACCACTTTGAATAAGCAGACACATGTTCAGTAAATACTGCTGATCTGTACCTAGATCTTTCATCACCTCGTCTTCAACCTCAACAACAGAACCTGAAACTGGAGAAAATTCGATGATTGATTTCTGCTGGGATCAAATTCCAGCATGCTTGCTATCTGTCCTTCTGAAGTCTTTGGACCAGTAGTCTTCCCATCAACGACTTCTATTAGTTTCCTTAATGGCAATTCGTTGGCATGCAGTAAACAAACCAACCACTGAAGTGGCCTTCGTTGCTGAAGTTCAAGTTGTCGGATTACACCATTATGTTTACCAATATTTATTGGTGTTCCATCACAAACAACTGCTTGTAAAGTTAGTTCCGACTTGCTGCTTGTAACCATGACATAATTTCTCTGGAAATGTCCTTGGACTTTCCTGATACTGGAACAACATGTTCAACATAGCTGCGGGTAGGAAATGATACTAAGACGTAGTGCTCTTCTTTGACTTTGCGACGAGTAGACCCAGTATGCTTAAGAGTGACATCAATCTTGCCTTCAAAACCGAGACAAACAATTCCTTCACTTTCTTCTTTGTGATCCTGAACTTCTTCCTCCAAGCATCTCTTTGACGGCGCAGCTTGCTGGGGTGCAAAGCATTTTCAGGTGTCAACAGTCCAAGATCTTTCAAGACGGCATTTACAATCAAAACGGTATCACGATTGCTGACATTGCCCCTATCAACAACTTTGCAAAGCTCTGGATACAGCCATCTATTTTGTGGAACAGTGCTGGAACGCGCTTTTTTGTCACTATCTTCTTCTGTGTCTTCATCTTGCACATAACTGCTGTCATTATTTCGGTTATCTTCTGAATCGTTTCCTGAACAAATTTCCATTTTTAAAATGAATGGAAGTGATTTTGATGGGATTTTTTTATAGGCCGACATAGCTTTTCTTGGATATAAATGATTTCATTAATTTTTGATGGATTCTTTTCGGGGAAGTTTGTAAATTTAATTTGATCATTTTTTAAATAGATAATAACAAGTGAACATTCATCTTTTATATTTTTTCATTAATTTTACCGTCATTGGACATTTTTTTACGGGGGCCTAGAACCGGCACATTTTATTTATAGTAAAAATAAAATAAAAATTCAAAAAGCTTACATAATAATAGTAATGTAAACAGTTATCATTTAGCTGTACAATTATACCAAACATAAATATGATAACTATTCTAGATGCATTTCGTTAATATTAGTTGGCGCTTTATGGGTTAATATTCATAATATTCATAAAATGTACTATAAGAACTGTATTTTTCAAAGTTGCGACCCCTAGACATGAAAATAACACATGAACATGAATTGTTAAATTGATCACTAGATGAGGGAGCATCTATTTATAATTGTCTGACGGAGTCAACAGCAGTTTGCCCCACCTAAATGAACATATATATATATATATATATATATATATATATGTGTGTGTGTGTGTGTGTTTGTGTGTGTGTATCATAAATTATTTTGAAAAATTCACATCTTTTTAAATCTACTAAAAGTAAAAAAAATAATTTAATTAGATCATAAAACTATTTTTAGAAATCATGATCACTAAACAAACAGTAGGCAGCTCTATTATTGGTTTCATTTATTCATCTCGTGTTTTGTAGATAAATTTAGTCTTAATAGTTTGAAGTAAAATCTTTATAGTTTTGGAAGACTTAAACTCAGAATATTTATATTTCTATAATTATTCAAGCTGCTGATTAGACTGCGTTAATTTGCAATTAACGCGTCAAAAAAAAGTTTGCGTATATTTGACCAAAATGCTGAAAATTAACCAAATCGATAAATAACAGAATTTCACGCAACAATTTGAAGTTAAGGTCCGTTCACTTATTAAGTAGATCTACCACCCCCACCCTGTCTCAGTTCGCACACACCCTCACCCCCGGTATGTCGACAAAAGCCTAACTTTTAATATAAAATGAAGATGCTTTCGTTCTATAGCCCTTCGACAAGTAGACCTCCTGCTCCATTCCCGGTGATGTAAAAAGAGAAGAGTTTCATTCACTAGTTTACATTATATAATATGGTGTATTTTTAAAGGTAAAAATAACATGTATATAATGAACCCGGTTATAATTAGATCAAAATAAAGAGATGCTAGAAATTTTGTATCATCATTTTTTACGCAAAATTTTGTATCGCATTATATAATACGTCATCTTATTGGTCTGTATTATAAAATGCGATACAAAATTTTGCGCAAAAAAATGATGATACAAATACAGAATCTTGCTGGTCGGGGACGGGTGATCGAGTGATGTAGAGCGCTTGACTGTCAACTGGAGGGTCCCGGGTTCGTATCTCAGTGAGAACCTTGGGACATTCTCAGGTCCTGGTGAAAGTCCCCAAGTCCACCCAGCTTTAAATGGGTACCTGACTTTAAATTGGTGGAGTAAATGCGGCTGGGCGTTGTGATAACCACACAATCTCTTTATATGCCGAGGTTACTGAAACAGATGAATTCTTCACTTCATCTGCCCCGATGAGACCTTTGGTACTTAAGTGAACTTTACTTTTATCTTGCTGATCACGTCTGCAACAGCTACACTAGTAGTTTCATATACATAACACATGTAATCAGTGTCTAGACTGGCTGATGCATACATCTGTACACGAGACAGTGGGTACGGTGGTTGGGTAAGCCATAAATAACGTCATCTAAAATGTAACTGGGTTGGGAAAAGGGGGAAATAAAAAAAAAACGTGTTAATAATAATGAGCAACTACTTTCTGGCTATACCATTATTTTATTAAGGAAAAGGCACATATGAGATATAAATGACGTGCGTATTTTTTGGGGATGGGAAGTAGAACACTGGAAGAAGTATGTACTGTAGTGGATGGTAGCAAGACTTACGTGGGGCGAAGTGTAGCAAAAAATGACAGGGAAGAGGGGAACAGGGGTCAACATACGTCATTAGTTCGAAAACTACAGTATGAGAAAAACACATGTTTGGCATTGTTGTTGATTGATTAAAAAGAAAAAAATTCGCATCGCTTGACGTGATTGATACATGCCTATAAACTGGTCTCAATAACTAATTAATAGACATATATACTAACGTTTAATAAATCTTTTACAATTAATTATACCTCTTTCGTAATTTAATCTGAATTGTTTATTATGCCAATTTTATGCTATGATATTATGACATACTAGTTTGAATACAAACATATATATTAAATTGTTTCGATTAAAATGAGCGTTAATTTTGCGATACAATTTTTTAATAATGCGTTAATTTTGATCATTTTTTTTAATCTAACAGCAGCTCTAATAATTGTTTGTATGATCAAAGATTTTTTTTTACATATCAGCATATATTATTAGAAGGTATTTTTTTTAAAAGTCTATATATATATATATATATATATATATAGGTAGATAGATAGATAGATAGATAGATAGATACAGCAATAAAGAAGTCAAAAATAGCCAGTGTTCAAACAATACATTGTAGTTTTAAAAAATGTTGTACCTTTGTGTTATATCTTATTCTCTCAATTCTATGAAACTATTCTATGTTGATGTCATATCACCTATAACCACACATTCTTTATCAATGTCGCTGTATGAATCCAACAATGACTGAAGTCATCTCAATCACCCCGATATTCATTCAACACTGACTTTACGTGCACTCAGTTTTATGTTTTCATAATGCATACCATCATGACGTTGTTTAAATAAAATCTGTGCAGGAAAAAGAAAGTTCAAGGCCCAATAATCCCCAAATACAGTTCGGATATTTTCTGCCATGGTGCTGCTCACATTGATCTCCACTTGTTTAGCCACTTCATACATAGTACAGCCCATGCACACCAAACTAAATTGACCAATGCCGTAGATGAAGCTCATAGTTCCAAACACGGCCAACATCTCTGCGTGGAATGTAAGCATCAAAAACTGCCAACTAACTCGACCAATGAGAAACTTAAACAACGACCATGGGAAAATATAATCAATAAAGGTGAAGGCTTCAGACAAACTTGTCAGATACATTACCGTCATGTAGAACCCTATGACCCCAGTTATGACACCCCAGAAACATAGAACTATAAAGTAACGTTGATTGTAATGACCAATACATTTTCCAATCATATAACAGTGGTGGTCACGTCTCAATACACAACATCTACACAATGAACAATGGTGAGTTCTGGGGGGTTTATAGCGCTCACAAAAAGTACAATATTTCCATTCCAAGCCAATAGAATCTAAAACTCGAGGTTGAATGTCAATTCTCGTTTGACCAAATGTTTCTGAAACATTCTTAAACCATTCTTGGTGCTCCATATTTGGTCGGTCTCTAATGTCTGGTAGTCTGTTGGAATAACATATTGAACAAAGCCAATTAGCCTGGCCCATAGCAAAAACATAACAAGAAAAAACTTTTAAGTAATATTGAGTTATAGGATCCCAGCTAGAGAAAACCTGGGGTATGAGATACACCAGTGTCATGTAAAGTTGAGTTATGGCTTGGAATTGAAACAGTACCCGGAACAAATGTCTGGAACTGGTGTCTGTTGATGATTTCTTCTTGTAGTGAGCTTTTAATTTCTGAACAAGAGGTAAATTGGGATCTCTAATGATGTCTTCTTCATTCATCACTCCTATCTCAAGTCTTAAGTTTCGCTGGACAGTTGAAGATCTGGAAGGGGTTACTTTACTTTTATGGTCATACGGCTGAGAGCAAAAATAAAAACAAGATATTAAAAAAAATCATCTTTAAATGAAAAAAAAATAATGCTCTAATTCAACAGTCTTCAGGTACTAAAGAATTGTACGAAAAATGTGCTTGAAATAATGGTGAAGGAGCTCCACGCAGGCGAAAACAAGGCGGAGAAAGCTAAGCTACTAATACAAGTCGGAGACGAGCTGAGCTACTAGTACAGGGCGGAGATGAGCTGAGCTACTAATACAAATCGGAGACGAGCTGAGCTACTAGTACAGGGCGGAGATGAGCTGAGCTACTAGTACAGGGCGGAGACGAGCTGAGCTACTAGTACAGGGCGGAGACGAGCTGGGTTACTAGTACAGGGCGGAGACGAGCTGAGCTACTAGTACAGGGCGGAGACGAGCTGAGCTACTAGTACAGGGCGAAGACGAGCTGAGTTACTAGTACAGGGCGGAGACGAGCTGAGCTACTAGTAAACGGTGGAGACGAGCTGAGCTACTAGTACACGGCGGAGAAAGCTAAGCTACAAATAAAAATCGGAGACGAGCTGAGCTACTAGTACAGGGCGGAGACGAGCTGAGCTACTAGTACACGGCGGAGACGAGCTGAGCTACTAGTACAGGGTGGAGACGAGCTGAGCTACTAGTACAGGGCGGAGACGAGCTGAGCTACTAGTACAGGGCAGAGACGAGCTGAGTTACTAGTACAGGGCGGAGACGAGCTGAGCTACTAGTACAGGGCGGAGAAAGCTAAGCTACAAATACAAATCGGAGACGAGCTGAGCTACTAGTACACGGCGGAGACGAGCTGAGTTACTAGTACAGGGCGGAGACGAGCTGAGTTACTAGTACAGGGCGGAGACGAGCTGTTCTACTAGTACACGGCGGAGACGAGCTGAGCTACTAGTACAGGGCGGAGACGAGCTGAGCTACTAATACACGGCGGAGACGAGCTGAGCTACAAGTACAGGGCGGAGACGAGCTGAGCTACTAGTACAAGTACCCCTAGCAAGGGAATGGACCACGATTAGTTAAATTCATCTCCTTTTATACTTTGGGGCCCTCTCAATGTGTCCTCTACTTCTCCACATAAATCATAGTCAGTTGTCAAACACAGGTGTGGGTGCTATAAATTACATTCCATTCCATCTCCTGAGCGAACGGAAAAGGTACCATATTATATGATCAGGCACGGACAACTCTGGTATGCAGAGGTGACACATGCGCTGACCTAAAGCTAACTCAGGAAGCGACAGAAGATGGAATGCGGGAGGAAAAGGGATGGGCCCGGATGGGGGGGACAGGTATGTGCGTTTCACTGCGTCCCATGACACGGGCTATTGGTTTGATCAGTGCCATACATTCTATTAGGAGAAGAAGTGGTGGGGGTGTGAAAAGGGGAGGGGGGTTGATGCTACACGGAATATGTCTTAAATACCGTCCGTGATACGGATTATGGTCGTTAACCGATCACCCAATGTATATTATGTTCATGATCTTTAGTTTTGTGTGAGGTGAAATTTTTAGCACATTTTAAAGTACAACGTATTATGTGAGCATATTTTCGTCAATACTGTGAGAATACTGTTGACGTGTAAACTGTTATTGGTCATCTGATTATGTCCTCACTAGTCTTTGTAAGTTACTGGGTTACTGTATATTTTGTGTCATTAGGTCAAAATGTAATCTTGATATAATCAACGCACATTATATATTGTGTGTGTGTGTGTGTGTGTGTAACAAAGAAAAATTTAGTAACATTGTGTCTTAATGATACATATAACATTTCATGGAGAGATTACATTGTGTCACATTGACACATTTAACATATATTGGAGAGACTTTAGTAATATAAACACATGCATATGTAATTTACTAAAGTAATAATATCGGAATGTAGCAGTAAATGAATCTATTTATTAAACATGTAAATATAATTTAACATGTTTATATATAAATATATGTATATATACCTGCGGAGTATTCTCATGATCTAATAAAAAAGTAAAACCAGAGGAAAGTAGGTCACGGTCCATGTTCAACACATTAAATTCAGGTCAACTGTATATCAAAAAAGTCAGAACTAAATACATTCAATATTCTACAGCTATTGAACTAAATACATTTAATATTCTACAGCTGTTGAACTAAATACATTCAATATTCTACAGCTGTTGGGGTCGGAGTGCGAAAATCAATACATTCTGGACGGTACCGGTGAAGAAAAAATTTAGTAATAGGATAATTTTTATCATTGAACATTTCTATATATTGTTTTATTAATTATATATTTATTTTAGTGAAATACATTCATTATTTAGCTTAAGAGAGTATGCATATTATTTGAAAGTTTTCTAACCAATGTCTTGAAATTTCTTTACATTAACAAGAAGAAAGATTTTGTATTCAATAAACAGAGTAAATCAAATGACAAAGTTTCAGGACTGACTGTCGCGCATACTTACATATAGAGCATTACTTTGGTCTCTAAGAAACCTTAAAAGAGACTTCGCTAGTTATTTAGGAGGAATATATTTAGAAGTACAATTAGGAGCGTTTTCTGCTTATAGTGCAATACGAGTTATATTAAAGGAACGCATTATCACTCACTAATCCGTTGTCTACTTTTCCTATCCATATGAAACGATGTACTTGGATATTTTTTAGCTTATTTTTTCTAACGTTACTCGCTGAACATTATTATACATTTATTTTGTATTTGTTTATATATATATATACATACATATATATATATATATATATATATATATGCACACACACACACATATACATAATATATATCTATATACATGCATACATATGTATATGAATAAAATATGTACATATGGAGCTTTTAATATTACACTATCTGATCTATCCAAATATCGTTAGTTTTCTGTTAATCATAGCATTAAAAAACATTTTTTTAAAGTTGAAAATTAACACAAAAAGAAAGTAAATATCATCAACCTCATTTAATAATAATAGTTGCATAATTAACAATTATTATATAATAATCATTAATAACAAAATATAAACTCAAAGTATTTTTTAAATCTTTAAAACATTGATCACTAAGGTTTTGAAACGTTGTAAAGTAGAAATATTTCTCAGGGACTGGACATATTTTAGGTATATGCTACTATTTGCAGAACACCGCTTGGTAGACATGTCCGGACTAATGGCGCTGCGTGTCTCAGTAACACATAGCAACAGCCAAAACAGTTCACTGCACTAGAACTGGGTCATTGTAGAACTGGAATATCTAATAATAGTACATGATTCATTTGTTCCTGTACAAGATGTAGATAAGACAAAAAAATACCAATGAGGAAAACAACTGTATCTCGCATGTATTTCAAATAGTTGAAAATTCAAATTATTAACTGGCATTAACTAGTTTTAAAGTGTCAGGGTTTATTTGTCGAACAACTCAACCCGAGCGTACAATGTAAATACAAACATTAAAAATGGATTACAAAGTGGATTTATGAAGTGTGGGTAGTAGCTCACTGATAATTTACAAGCTGATTTGAATTATTTTGCCAAGAATATTCAATAATTACTACACATTTATTTAATACATAAAATTAATTTAAAATGAATTATAATATAATACATATCAACTGATTGGTGCTGATGTATAATATAATACATATCAACTGATTGGTGCTGATGTATAATATAATACATATCAACTGATTGGTGCTGATGTATAATATAATACATATCAACTGATTGGTGCTGATGTATAATATAATACATATCAACTGATTGATGCTGATGTATAATATAATACTCTTCTAACTCTGCTTCACCACCCCCCGGTCGCCCTACCCTGCCCTAAGATGAATGATGCAATTACGACTCATGTACACATACACATTGTTAATTCGGTCGTTCACCCCGCCTTAGTACATAGTACAAGTGATGAGATAGTGTTATTTGCCACCTGCACTTGTTCACCCACGCAACGACCTCCACCCTCAATTTTGGCGGGAAAATGATGCAATCAAAAGCGTGGGTCGGACTACCTATAAAAGAACTTAGCTGTGATTCATGAGGACGGACAAGACGGACAGAAGTGGAGAGCCCCAGGTCTTGTGATGCAGCGAGTTCGTTATCGGCACATCGCCAGCGATAACTTGCCGATAACACGTAGACTTGTTTCAACTGTATGAGTTGTACTTATAACAGACATTGTTTTGTTTTCACCTGGACTTATTATAACCTGTACATTGTAGACTGTGAATAAATCTTATTATTCAACCCACGTGTCCTTTAGTGCCTACCTAGAGAGAGTTTGGGAATTACGTAACAATACATATGAACTGATTGGTGCTAAAGTATAATATAATCCATATCAACTGATGGGTGCTGAAGTGTAATATAATACACTAGCTGAACAGGCCCGGTACCCGGACCGGCTATTTGGCACGCAGTTGGAGTTGAAAATGGTGATGCGCTCACAACACCATATCATTGACTAATCTTAATTCATTCATAATATTTTAAAGGACTCTTTCTCAATAGTTATTTTTTTAATAATGTATCAATTCTCTTTCACTTAGCCCCACACCCATCCTTCCCTCCCCAGCCCGCCACCCCCCTTACACTCAAGACATGCCCGAATCGCAGTGGGTCTCAATGCACAAAATTACAAAATGGGGCATTTAGTATAACTGCATGTTCACCCTGTTAACAATACCACGTGACACCTCTCCCTACCTCTCCCCCCCCCCATTAAACACTCCTTTCCCAACCCTACACCCCCATTCCAACAGTTCTTTTTTTTATAATTTTATAATGTTTAACATGGCGTATTTAAAAAAAAAGAGAGACGTGAGGTTAAAAAATTAGCGGTGTTGCAACTTGAATCGTCTGCTTGACCCCCCCCCCCTTTCTGCAACCATTTGGTTTATTCCCACACCTATCCCAACCAACTCGGTAATATATATTTGAGCGCGTTGACAATCAGTCTATGTACAAAAAATAGCTTTTTATATAATTCATACCAAAGAAAATAATCCTAGAATGGGTACAGAAGCTTAACAAAAACAACCCCCGACTATTAAACATAATTTGCGCACACTACTCAATATCATTTAAAAATCTTAATTCATTAATAAGAAATCCTTGTTGTGTTTAGAATTCCGCATTTTTATTCAAGAAAGATTTCTTTGATGAACAAAATGCGCACCAAACATACTCTCATTTAACATACATTGTCTCTTTTTAGTTTCTATAATTTTGGAATTCCCCAGACTATTTTTATAGAGACGGTCGATGACACGCACTGTTTAGAGCATTTTCGAAAAAAAATGCTCTATTGTCCCCGTTTTGTCTGTCTGTCTGTCCGTCATCACCCTAGATCTCAACAACCATAAGTCCTAAACCCATGATGTATATATCATTTTGTAGGTCTTGGCCTGCCAAGAAAACACTTTGGTCCATTTTGCGATCTGACCTCTGAAGGCCGAAAAATGGGGCGTTTTAAGTACCGTTTTTTTTACTATATAAGCTATATTAATAAAGGAGCGCCCTATATCTCAGCAACCAAAAATCCCCGGACCCGTGATGTATGTATCATTTTGTAGGTCTTGGCCTGCCAAGTGTACATCAAAAGTCCATTTCGCAATCTGACCTCTGAGGGCCGAAAAAGGGGGCGTTTTAAGTACCGTTTTTGCTTATATTTTAAATATAAATAATAAAAGCTAATCAAAGGGGCGTAATCATTATTTATTTTTGTAACAGTTATTCAACATGATTACTTCCCTCTCTATTTATCAAAACCTATACGTGTGGAGCAAAATATATGACCGTAACCCGGAAAAAAAAATACGGATTTCGTCCGGCGTAGCCGTAGCCACTGCGTACACGAAAATGCTCTAAAATGTCCTGTGTCCGAAACGGAAAAGACTTAAATTGCTTGTTTTTTTTAACTCCGCAAAAGTGTGACGTAGAACTCAGACTTTCTTTTAGCGATGTAAGTTTTCAACCCGTACAGTGCCGTGTATTTTTAACGTAAAGACATGCGGCTTTTATCGCCATGAGCATACTTTACACCGCACGGTGTGTAGATGTCGAACGTACGCATAGGTTAGCCGATTATGTATATAGATATGAACTCATTGGTGCTGAAATATAATATAATACATATCAACTGATGGGTGTTTAAGTGTAATATAATACATATCAACTGATTGGTGTGAAGTATAATATAATACATATCAACTGATTGGTAAAAGCAGGTATAGTGCTGGTTCAATAGTGCCACTGACCATCAGTTGTAAAAATAGAACTACAATGGCAGTTTTCTTGCCAGTCTAGGTCATTTCCATTGGACTTTGATTGCATTTAGGCTGCTTTTAATCTTTTCGTAATTTACCAGTGCTGCTAGCTGCTTTAGGAAACCGGCCAGATAGGTTAAATTGAAAATAAATGTCAAATTGTTTTTCCCCCTTTTATTTATTTTTTTTTTTTTTTGATGCAATATAAATTATTTAACAAAAAAAACCGTTAAAACTGCTCAAGATGGTTGCAGATACCTCCCCAACCCAAATCCGAAATGACGCCCCTGCACGTGACGCTTGAAACATTTCTGATGCTTATATTCAACACTAATGGAGGGATAGGAACTTCTTAAACTGTTGCCAAATATTGTAAAGAAACAGTATACTTGAGTATACAGTCTAAAAACAAGCCTGAAAACGGTTTACACAGTTCTGGTTTTGTCATCAAGTACACAGTTCTGTTTTTGTCATTAAGTACACAGTTCTGTTTATGTCATATAGTACACAGTCCTGTTTTTGTCATTAAGTACACAGTTCTGTTTTTGTCATTAAGTACACAGTTCTGTTTTTTTCATCAAGTACACAGTTCTGTTTTTGTCATCAAGTACACAGTTCTGGTTTTGTCATTAAGTACACAGTTCTGGTTTTGTCATTAAGTACACACTCTGGTTTTGTCATTAAGTACACAGTTCTGGTTTTTTCCATTATAACAATTACTTACAAGTAATTCTCTTTTTATTTTACAAATGTTCATTAAAGGTCTCATTTTATTAAAATTATATATAGTCATTTAGAACCTACACATTGAGCATTCTCAAAATAAATAGTTCCAAACGTGAATTACAAAATTAAATGACAAACTCACAGAAAGTGAAACAAACGAATAGCTTCTAAAAATACAAAGACATTCAACTTACTAAGAATATAAAATTTATATTGTTTTTTTTTCTTTTTTTTAATGTTAGCATGTTTATGTGATAGAAAGATATTCTACAGCTGTATTTTAAGTGACGAACTTTTAGTTTGATTTAATATCGTGTATTTGATATTATTGTTTTACACAATAAATGACATAGTGCGCTGTTAGAAGCTTCTGCTTGCGTTGAGACTTTAACTCTAGCAAGTTATGTGTGCCTTATCGCACTGGCACACTTCATAGTGCCCCATTCTAAGGAATGCCACTGTTCTTTTTATAATGAAGTTTACAATAATATAAATGAAATAAAATAAGTTTTATGTTAATATTAGAATAGGTAAATTTATCATGTGAACTTATTATTCAAACATGTCTGGAAATGCCAGAATATACTCGTCAGTGCTAACGTCAATATTGGTCAGTCTGTGAAGACACAGTGGTATCAGACTTATTAAACTTAAAAATAAGCTTTGTTCTCTTTTTAAAACTTTCATCGCCCAGTCCTTAAATCGACATTGGCTGAGGTCTGCTTCATATTTCAATAATGACGTCATTTCCGAGCAAGCATCTCGGATTTGTTTCTTCAGATTTTGTTGTTTGTCAAGTTCACAAGCAGCCCGAATTTGACAAAGAGGGTAGATAATGTTTACTTCGATGTCAGCAAATGCTCTGTGATTATTAAAAAATCATAATATATATTAAAAAAAAACATGTAACTAAATGAATAAACGTACTGTAGAATTAAACGTCAGAGGCGGGTTTAACGGCGGGCGAATCGGGCGCATTTGACGTATTTCTATTTTAGGATGTCTCTTTTTATTAAGGCCCATCCGCGAATATTTTTAATCACCTATATTCGCATCTCTAGAGTCATTGACCATTCATAGATAAAAATACTTTAGAACTAATTAATCTTAGCCGAAGATAGTCAATTTTACTCAAAACAGCTAAAGTGGAAGTTATTTCATTATAAAAAGCTACCAGTCACAATCACCAAAGTAATCTCTGTAAACATCGTAATTGTTGCAGTTCTACGCCCGATATATATATATATATATATATATATATATATTAGGGTGGTCGTCATATGGCACTATTTTTTACAATTAAGATTTTCATTAGTCTTAACCCATTATTTTGTTCCTTTGGGCGTGAAAACACTATAAGAAAAATAAAAACAAAATCTGAATATGTTTAGAGTAGCTCAATGCATCTCAATTTGTGAGTCATGTAAATTTGTCAACGTTAATTAAACAATAAACAGTATATTGCAAAACCGTACAAATGAACGTTTAAATGAATATTCAATTCAGTATTACATCAAATGTGATCAACTTATCATTTTATGAATCTCTATGATTGAGTTGAGCAATTTGTAACAATTAGCAAATTAACTAATGCATTGAAGCAGTGTACAGCACTCAAGAGACTCTCAGGTTCGTCGACCGTCATCACCAGCCAAAGTACGTTTACAGCAGTTTGGAAACATGGTACGATGCTGTTCTACAAATTGCACCATGAACTGAAGTTCTTCTTCATCTCGTGTTAGCAGTCCATTGTACTCTTGAATAAGAGCAACTCCCCATTCAACATAGTCATTTACGACTTTAAGATTACGTACAACACATGCATCTTTGTAATCTGCTCTCTCGGACCATTCTTCAGGGTCTGCATCAAGAAAGCCAAATGAAACATTGAGTTTCTTCAGAAGCTGCTCTGACTGCTTTGTGAAAAACTGTGAAATTTTTTTGTCACACAGAGATTTCAGATCAACCTTTATACGCTTTGGTGGCTTTTCTAGCCCCTCCTCTTCTTTCATGGCTGACACCATTTCTCGTTTGACTGCAGTCTCAACATCGGCATCAAACAAAGCTAGTGCGACAAGCTCTTCTGATAAATACCACAGATGATCGCTTAGGTTTTTGGCAATGGCTTTTGAAATGTCTGGTTTAATGTCTTCATAATTTAGGACTGATTTCAGAAGCTCAAGATCGTTTCTTGGGGCACTTGAAGGTAAAGGGGCTGTTGTCCAAGCTTTCAAGTAAATGCTTACAGCAAATACACAGAATTCCTTCAGACATTTTTCTTCACTAGTACTGTTTGCGAAACATGAAGATCTTTAGACAGTACAAAACCTTCGAAATCCATCTGACACTAAGATGTTGCTGTTGTAGGTGAATTGCTGCAAACTCAAGGATGTCATCTCTCTTGTCAGTGAAGAACATTGAAACCGATTCATCATCAGTGCCTGGCTCAAAATGGTCAGTGTCAATGAGTCCCCACTGAAATTTGAACCTTTTGAAAAGTAACACTTCAGGACCTGATTTAGAACCAAAGCAGGTATTAACGACAGTACCAATAAGAAGTTCCATAGAGTGATGGCGACAAGAAAATGACAGCAAATCTTTGCCTAGCAACTGTTAAAGCAAAGTGCAAGCCATTTATCAAGCCTGTATTGGAGGTAAGTGTATCAAAACACATTCCACAGACCTTGTTGGTAATGTGCCATTTTGCAAGTGCTGCATAAACAGCTTTGGCTTGGGCCTCACCAGTACCTGAAGGAAGCTTTGCAACAGTCAGCAGTTTGGAAATATTTTTCCCAGACACAAGCACAGGCAGTCGGTCAATGTGTTCATTACCTGTCAGGTCCTGGAGAAGTTCGCCATCCCAGTGGACTACTAATGGAACATCAAGTTTGAAGTTAGCATTGACTAGCCACGAAACCGCAGCTTTTTGCGCTGTACACGAATGGAACTTCGGTTGAGTGCCAAGCTGTTAATTTCTACACCCATGTTTTTTGCTGTTTCTGTAGGTTGCTGTTTTCTAGGTGTCCTAGCTTTGGCTTCAGTCGTGTCAGTTTCAACAGTACTGACTTCATCATCTGAACTGGCAGAGGACTCTAGTGTCTTCTTGCATTCATAATCGTTTTCCTTTCTGTAGCTCTCTTTTCTCTTGTATGCAATTGCTTGTCTAATCCTGTCATACAACCTTTGCGACCTTTCTCCCGCTGTGCAAGAAGAAACTGTCTGTCTTCATCAATTGTAATCATTATCAATGCATCTTCATGTGCTAGATCAAACAGGTCATCCAAATTCTCAACAAATACATTTTCATTGGCTTTCTGTGTAGTAGAAGTTCTATCTTTATTTTTCTTCAACAGCCTCCACTGCTCAAATATTTTTTCTATCTTGCTTTGGCAGTTCTGAACATCTTTCATAGGAATTCTTGCTTTCTGCCAAAAGACTGTTGTTTCTTTTATAACGACAGTTGAAGCCTGGCGAATTGTGTTTTTCTTTTCAAGGTGGAGAAACATAAAACGTACAAGAACTTGCAGCAGTGATGGCAACTTTCCACCAGTTATACCTTCAACGATTTATCTAGAAGATAGATTTAGACTGGTTTTGTATTGTTGCCATTTCTCCTACCATAAAATAGAAAACAAAAATTAGTCATCATTTTAATTAGCTTGAGCAACCGTATGCATTAATAGCCATATAAAACTTTTGGAGCTTTGAGCTACCTCTAAATGTTGTTGGAATGGGTTTTATTTCACCAAATTTATTTTTGTATCAAAATGAAACAATTTAAGGGTTATGAGTTAAGTATTTTACAACTTCGAAAATAACGACCACCCTAATATATATGTATGTATGTATATGTTATAGGCAAAGTCTGAAATGCCGGCATTCTATAGAATGCCTAGGCATTGTATAGAATGCCTGGTGATTTTAGGCAAAGTATAAAATTTTTAAATTGTGCATACTTTTCCTAGGCATTCTATACAATGCCTAGGCATTGTATAGAATGACTAGTGTCGTTTTGGCAAAGTATACAATTTCTAAATTGTGCATACTTTTCCTAGGCATTCTATACAATGCCTAGGCATTGTATAAAATGACTAGTGTCGTTTAGGCAAAATATCAGAAAAGAACAACAAAAGCCTTTATTGATATAAACGTATTTTAATATGGAATGAATGCAAAATAAAGCATATGATGTTCATACCGTAAAAAACAATGACAGCAGATTGAAGTATTTGCTTTAGCAGGTAAGACTGGATTCACACTTAGAATTGTACTGTACTTAATTTTCTTCTTTCTGACAAAACACTTCATATTTTGGTATTTTGATCTGTCATGTTCATATTTCACGAATTAGTGAAGAATTGATAAATAATGAAAAGATGTTGTTTCTGGTGAAAACAAGCAGAACACAACTGGAATGAGCTACTTGTTGCAGCAGGGAAGACTAGAATGGCATTTTGAATTGCATTTAATTTTCTTTTTCACACAAAGACACCTCATAGTTTGGCATTTCGTCTTGCATTTACATCTGACGAATCCTTGGCCGCTTCCTGTAGACTGAGAAGTAGCAGCAGATCGGAGAGCTATTTCAAGGTCAGGAACGTCTTCCGCTTTTATTAAATCTTTTGGACATACGGTGAATTCTGATCTGGCATATAGCTGCTTCAAGATTCCATGTGCAGTTCCAAGGCGGTAAAAGCCATCTTCTGTCATGCTCATAACAACTGCCAACAGATTTCGTGAGTCTCCCCGCCCTTTGTCAACATCGGGAATCGCCACCTTAATTTCCCTAATTACGTCACAGTCTCCTTCATAATAGTTCTCACCAAAGGAGCGCCCCCTGGTCGTCATGGTACCTAAACTGTCCGTCGTCGCCTCCTGGTCTACTTCAAGAAACGTCACTCCTTTGCTGTTTACTACTCTATTGTTTTCTGACAACCTTGTCCTAAGTCGTCTGTCACCTTGTCAACCATTATTTGCATTACTCCTACTTCTGATATATCTTCTTATCTTACAACGTCGAAGGGGATTGTCTGTCTCTAAATCTACTCTTGTTCCTAACAAGGCCAGTTACATACTTTGCCGAACGGGTACTCGGCATTCTATAGAATGCCTAGGCAATGTATGAAATAGCAATTCATTTCATACTTTGCCTGAAAAATTTAGGCATTCTATACATTGCCTAGGCATTCTATAGAATGCCGGATTTTACACTTTGCCTATAACATATATATCTATTTCATTGGCTTACAACTGAAATTCAATATTAGACAACTTCTACCTATTTTGTATTCTCTTTACCGCCAACTTTATACAGTGGGTGATCGGTTAATGAACGTAATCCGTTCCAAATGTATGTTTATATCCGAATTGTTCGTTAACCGATCACCGATTTACCATATATATTAATGGAATTTCATGAATTCGTTCTGGAGATCCTAAACATTAAATTAAAAAACGTCCTGTACAAGTATAATTTCTTATTATTTTATGTATTACAAATATAATACATACATATAGTCTTGCTTATCAATCAGTCCTTTATCCTTTCTTTGGGCGTTAAAAGACATGTCCATTTTATCACAAATATTTCTTGGGGATAATACCCTTCTTTTTCAATGAACTCTTGAAATTTGAGACGGAACCTCTCAGCTGCAATAGCAGACGTACCATGCATGACCACTTGTTTAATGCCAGATCTGCTTTTAAACTTGGCAAATCAGCCAGTGGTAACCTTGATTTCTAGATTTTCGGATGACGAAGCTGGAGTTTGTTCTTCCAATCTCTCAAAAAGTTTTCTAGTCTTCTCTTGAATGATGGCCAAACTAGTTACATCTCTTTTCATCTCCCGTTCATTTATCCAAACTAAAAGCAATATCTCTATTTTTTCATGGATGGCACTTCTCTGCTTCTCAGGTGTAATTTTCGTTACTCCGTTAGCGGCTTGAGTCTTCTTGATGATATCTTTCTTAGCTGATTGTACCTAATGTAGATATGTTCAAGCCGTACTGCCTAGCAACATCAGTCATTTTTTGTCCACTCTCTACTTTAGTTATAATCTCTTGCTTGGTTTTTATGGTGAGCACAGTTATTGACACTCAAATCTTTTTAGGTCCTATAATATTGTCAAATTTTCAGGTTTTTTTTATAAGGTGTTTAGAGAAGCCTCACTGCTACATAGTATGAATGATGAGTTTGATGACGTGTCACCGCACGCGCACATCCATTTACATCACGAATTGTTGACTGGTGTCGGGAGTTCCAAGAGGTTTTCGTTAGAATTAGGTTTTGTTCGTTATCCGAATATTGTTCGTTGTCCGAACACAAAAATCTTTCCTGAAAGTGTTCCTTGTCCGATTTTTTCGCTGTCCGAACTGTTCGTTAACCAATCACCCACTGTATCAGGTATTTTCTCCCCCTTCTATATTCTATATATTTTAAAATCATCATCAATATATCGCTTACACAAAAGCCAATGTCCTATCCCTGGTTATCATACCTTGATGTTATATTTGTATTATTCCCTTTTAGTTGAATATTAGTGTGCTGGTAGATGTAACCTGTAAGTGGTAAGGTCATGCATGCTTTGATACAAGTATGACCGATAGAGCCTTTTAGTTAATGGTCAGGGAATAATGACTTTCAATAGGATAGTATACAGCTAGTCAGAGTAGATATTAGGTCAGTCTCAAGTGTAGTCTCACTAGGTAGTCTCCCTGGGTAGTCTCTCTCACAGTGTAGCCTCAATGGGTAGCCTCAATGGGTAATCTCACAGTGTAGTCTCAATGGGTAGTCTCACAATGTAGTCTCACAGTATAGTCTCAATGGGTAGTCTCCCTGGGTAGTCTCTCTCACAGTGTAGCCTCAATGGGTAGCCTCAATGGGTAATCTCACAGTGTAGTCTTAATGGGTAGTCTCACAGTGTAGTCTCAATGGGTAGCCTCAATGGGTAGTCTCAATGGGTAGCCTCAATGGGTAATCTCATAGTGTAGCCTCAATGGGTAGCCTCAATGGGTAGTCTCACTGGGTAGTCTCTCTAACAGTGTAGCCTCAATGGGTAGCCTCAGTGGGTAGCCTTAATGGGTAGTCTCACAGTGTAGTCTCAATGGGTAGCCTCAATGGGTAGTCTCACTGGGTAGTCTCTATCACAGTGTAGCCTCGGTGGGTAGCCTTAATGGGTAGTCTCACCGTGTAGTCACAATGGGTAGTCTCACAGTGTAGTCTCACTGGGTAGTTTCACTTGGTAGACTCATTAGTCTCAATGGGTAGTCTTACAGTGTAGTCTCACTGGGTAGTCTCACTTGGTAGTCTCACAGTGTAGTCTCACTGGGTAGTTTCACTTGGTAGTCTCACAGTGTATTCTCACTGGGTAGTCTCACTTGGTAGTCTCACAGTGTAGTCTCACTGGGTAGACTCAGTCTCAATGGGTAGTCTCAACGGGTGGTCTCACAGTGTAGTCTCACTGGGTAGTCCCACTCGGTAGTAATGACAGGAGTCTCACGGGGGATGACTGAAGACGTGTTTGTGTATAAAAAGTGTTTTATTAATGTTTTGGTGATAAGGACTTGGCCATGTTATAATTCTGAAAATGAAATGGGATGCGAAAGAAGCGTTAAGCTCCTTTAAATGTACATGTGTATATAGATTCCCACTTTAATTGCATTTTATATTTTTAGATTTTTTGTTAGTTTAGTAGTTGTGATACGATCTTTTATCTAAATATTTTGTCCACAACTAAAACTTTGAGAACCACTGACTTAGGCCACATATATATATATAGACATAGAAATGTCCCAAAACATACATGATAGATAAGAGCATAACAGTGTCACGACTGACAGTCTAAGTCACACATCAATTTATTTAACTTTGCATGACAATCATTTGTTTTAAAGTAGCATACAACGTAACGTTAAAAGCTACAATTTTTTGCAGGCATGAAATTAAAATGCAACAATGTGCCACATATAAAACCAACTTTAAATACATAAAAGGTCTTTCCTTACCGTCTGAAAAACTCTATGACATTCATATATCTATCAACTGATTCAAAACCAGTTTTCTTAATTCCTTTCGCTACCCGGATGTTGGTCGTAAACTCCTTTAAGTTGGTCAGGACTGCTGTGTTGTGTGGTAGTGATCGTTTTACGGTCAACATAAACTCACCCAGGCTCTGTTCAAATTGATGTTCATGTTCCCTGGCACTACTGATGACACCAGGCACTCCCTTTTGAGCTAATTTAATTCTTTGAACCATTCTCATGTCATTAGCTGAAAGGGAAATATTAAAATACATGACAAATACAAGTCAAGTCAAATACAAGTCAAATACATAAACTGTTCGTATAAACACATTTTTTAAAATGATACATTTTCCCTGCTCAGTCTAATTACACTGGGCAACAGCCAAAAAATCGTCAGGGGTTTTTCAACAGATTTAGACTAATTTTGGTGTTCTGAGTCTGAATATCACATTGATTTTGCTCGGTCAGGTCAACTTCTTGAGATACAGCCATAGACCTACCTGACGAGCTATACGTATTCTAATGTCAGGGGTTTTGAGTTCAATCATTTCTCTAAATTAGCTGCATAAAAATTAGCAGCAAAATAATCACAATTATAAAAACAGAGATAATTATGTTTTATTTATAAATCATCAATCTGGATTGTCACTTGATTATTTAATGCATCAGCACTTGATTTGGCACAGCCTCCAGTGCCCCGACCTTCCATTTGCCCGTCGTCCAGCTGCTCACTGCGAAGAAATTCATGTACCAACGTTCAGAGATCTTCCTGACAGCGACGCTGAGGCCACCACTTAAGACAATGGAGATATAGGAGTATAAATCACAAGATGGTCCGCAGCCGTTCTCACAATGTGAGCTTAGTTATCTGGTTCGGGATCTCAGCTTGTCGAATAATTCCTCCGAGCTGTTGGCCTCCAGACTCAAAGAGGAAAATCTACTTGGCAAGGACGCGCGTATCACTTACTTCCGTAGAAGGCATGAGGACTACATGGGCTACTTCTGCCAGGAGGAAGACCTTGTGTACTGCCGAGATGTCGCTGGTCTTCTTGATAAACTCGGCGGTCCTCAATACGATCCGAGAGATTGGCGACTTCATTGACAGCTGCGAGCGCTCTTTGAAGTGTGTGCTCCTCTACAACGGGAACCAGTTAGCCTCAATCCTTTTTGCGCACTTCACAACTCTTGAAGAGAAATATGAAGCAGTGATGTTGTATACAGGATCTTGTCGGGGGCCCTTAAACTTCACTTAATCTTCACTCCTTCGTCACTACTTCAGATATGTTAACATTCAGCCACTTAGAAAAACAAACCCCGCTAATACTCTACATTGAACACTTCAAATATCCAAATCAGTAAAGGAACAACGTATTCACAAGAACAAATAATATAGTTTAATCCTTAATATATATATATATATATATATATATATATATGTCATAGAATGATCACAGAAATAACAATAGGTCATCATCAACAGCCCAAATTCTACCACCGACCACTCGCTGTTACATATCAACTACTGGTCACCGTCCCACCATAAAAACTACTGACTAGTCCGTGTTACCCTCGTCAACTCCCCCTGTCCAGTACCATGAACTCTTTTTATGATCAAAACACGCCATACCCTTTGGCCCGTCAACTGTCCTAAAACAGCTCTCATAACTAATACACGACAATGAAGTATGTGCTCGACAAAATTCAATATGAGCAGCACCAATGGATCATCTGCGTCGACTTGAAGATGGTGAACTTTCTACTTGGTCAGCAGTCCGGTTTCACGAAGTACCCATGCTTTATATATATGTGGGACAGTCGCGACAGAGCCCAGCACTATGTAAAGAAAGAGTGGCCGGCGAGAGAGCAGTTAGTACCTTGGGCGAGAAACATCATAAACGAACCTCTTGTTAACCGGGATAAGATATTGATCCCACCGCTACACATGAAGCTTGGGTTAAAGAAACAGTCTACGCGCGCTCTGGACAAGGATGGGAGGTGCTTTAACTACATGTGCCGAGCATTTCTTTAACTGACCATTGAGAAGCTGAAGGCCGGCATTTTCGACGGCCCACAGATACGGCAGCTCATAAAGGACAAAGATTTCCAAAACTCCATGAACACGCTTGAGTGCGCCGCCTAGAAATCGTTTGTGCAGGTGGTGCCTGGGGAACACGAAGGCAGCAAACCACGCCAGACTCATCAGCAGCATGATAGAGGACTTCCAAAAACTCGGGTGTTTGATGAGTATAAAGATGCCCTTCCTGTTCTCACACATGGAGAAGTTTCCTGAAAACCTTGGGGTGATGAGCTATGAGCAGGGAGAAAGGTTCCATCAGGACATCCGCCAAATGGAGGAAAGGTACCAGGGGAGTCGGGACGCAGTCTTGCTGGCGGACTACTGTTGATCGCTGAAGAGAGACAACCCAGCAGCTGCTCATATACGGGAATCGAAGAAACGCCGATTTATGCCTTGAACTGAACCTTTGTTTCACGTAACGCTCATTGTTATACTAATGTTATAATAATTATACTTATCAAATTTGGTGGATAAATAAAAACTGAATGAATTTGAATACGTTGACTTTTGTTTGTTGAGTAAAACGGAAAAAAATCGTCAGGGGTTTATCAGTTGATGATCCGCAAAAATGTTTTTTATACAAAAAAAAAAACATTTTTTTAAAATTTCTGTTGGAAAAATTCCTGACCTGATAGAGCAAAACAAAGGTCATTTTCGGACTCAGAGCATCAAAATTAGTCAAATTCAACTGGAAAACCCAGGACGATTTTCAAAAAATATTTTTTGTTGCCCAGTATTATCAATATAAAAAAATACACTTGAGATGAGATACAGTTAGTCAATAGACAATACAGTAACCAGAGCGTACTTAGCCTATCTCCCCATTTCCCTCATAATAAGTGCATAATAACTGACGACATTTGTTTTATAATTGTGATACTACATAGGCCAACAAAGTAAGCATACTTTATGAAAAGACATTGAATTGAACATCATATGCATACTTTATGAGAGGACATTGAATGTGATCATCATATGCATACTTTATGAGAGGACATTGAATGTGATCATCATATGCATACTTTATGAGAGGACATAGAATGTGATCATCGTAAGAATAATGGAATTTACAGAATGTTTGTGCATCATACCTCAGCTTATTCGAAATTTTAAATACACATCAATATGATAGCTAATAATTTTTTACAAAAATACAATTGTAAACTATATTGTGAAGAATCCCACATCCGAAACTGCTTATAAACGATTCTAGAATATCTTTAATAATTCATTTACATCAACTGAATCATTAAATTTTTCATTTATCATCATACATCAAAATGTTTAAATATCAACATACATCACAATGTTTAAATATCATTATACATCAAAATGTTTAAATATCATCATACATCACAATGTTCAATTATGTTCATACAACACACTGTTTAAATATCATCATACATCACAATGTTTAAATATCATCATACTTCACAATATTCAATTATCTTCATACAGCATAATATTTAAATATCAACATAATCACAATGTTCAATTATCATCATACATCACAATGTTTAAATATCATCATACATCACAATGTTCAATTATCATCATACATCACAATGTTTAAATATCATCATACATCACAATGTTCAATTATGTTCATACAACACACTGTTTAATTATCATCATTCATCACAATGTTTAATTATCATTAGAACTGCTGTTCGATTAAATAAATTTATCGAAATTAACGCATGATTAAAAATTGTATCGCAAATTAACGCACATTTTAATCAACACAATATAATACACATGTTTGTATTCAAACTATTATGTCATAATATCATAGCATAACTATGGCATAATAAACAAGTCAGTTTAATTTAAGAAAGAGGTAAAATTAATTGTAATAGATTTCTTAAGCATTAGCATATATGTCTATTGAATTAGTTATTGAGACTACTTTATAGTCATGTATCAATCACGTCAAGCGATGAGATATGTTTTTTTTAATCAACAACAATGCCAAACATATGTTTTTCTCGTACCGTAGTTTCCAGGCTAATGACGTATGTCAACTCCTCTTCCCTCCTTTCCTGTCATATTTTTGCTTCATTTCACCCATACGTAAGTCTTGTTTACCATAGCCTCCACTTCCCATCCCAAAAAAAAAATACACACGTCCTTATATCTCAAATGTAACTTTTCTTTCAAAAAATAATAGTATAGCAAGTAAGTAGTCGCTCTCTTATTATTAACGCGTTTTTTTTCTTTATTTTCCCCTTTCTCAACCAAGTCACATTTTTGACAAACTCTCTCTCCACACAAAGATGACATTACTTATGGCTTACCCAACCACTGTACCCCCTGTCGCAAAAAAGAGTTGACACCAGTTCCATTGTTTTAAACTAGAAGCACGCGTTCACTAAATTGTATTCAATGTCAAAAATGAATATTAAGAAATGACAATCATATGGTTTCAAGGTCATAAAGCTGCTATGATTTTATGTAAACGTTTCTGTGTTTGGGTATTTTTTCTTGTCTGATCTATTTCTGTTTATAGAATTGGCTTATTTACTGATTTATTTATTTTTTCCGCAACTCTGAAATAACAGCATTTGGGTAAAATTTAACGCATTTAGGTGTTTGCGATGAAAATTTAATCGCATATTTTTTATGCTTTAATTACGCGTTAATTGCACATAATCAACAGCACTATATAACATATTAAATTTAGCCCAGTGTCAAAATAATCCTGAAAAATACAACTACTGTCTCGTGTGCAGATAAGTGGCCAAGTCTAGTGCCAAACGAAGATGCTCATCAGACACCATAAAAGGTGTTGGTTGATTTAGACAGCAGGACGGTGGCCATGGAGGTCTGAATCCGCTAAGGAGTGTGTAACAACTCACCTGCCGAATCAACCAGCCCTGAAAATGGATGGCGCTAGAACGTCTTGGCTGGGATGTGTTGCTCTCGACAACTTTCTCCAGGTGGCTCTTAAAACCCAGCACCTCCTCGCGGTCCGGGTGGAAACGTTGGCCCTTTATTGGGCAAACGGCTAAGCTGGGAAAACAAAAAGCGAAAAGCGTACCGCGACTGTGTGTGGCCGGCACCCCCGGCTTCCCAGTACTGGAACGCAAGGACTCTAGAGATATGGCTCATGACCCCTGCTCTTGGGGGACCATGATCCTGTTTCGGACCGTATCATGGCGCATAAAGCGAAGGTTACGTAAAAAAGAGATCCGTGCGGCGCGGAAACCTGGACAATTGGTCTCGAAAAACCCAAACCCTAGGAACGGGTTAGGGCTTGCAAAACGTAAATCGGTGGCATCGTTTCTGACGTGGGTCATTAACATCGGATCTTTACAGTACGCGTGGCGCAAGCGTGTCGCTGTTTGTCTGGAGGATTCCTGAGACCCACACCCGGCCGGTACTATGGGGGCTGACGTCAACCCTAGTTGCTGGTGTTGGCCGGCCTCATGTCTGGCAGAAGACAATAAAGACTATCAAAATTGGCCGATAACTGGATGATCCTACTAGAAAGTAGCGCTGCCCCCCTTTGCTTTGGGGAGCTCCCTGCTCTGTGAACAGTGCGAAATCTAAAAGTGTCTCTTAGGTAACTGCCGCTACCTACGCCACCAGCCCACCTCGCTCTGGATGGCACCTGAACGCTCTTAGGTGAATGGTGGTGGTAAGCCCGCAAGGGAACTGCGAAACGCCCCCCCCCGCTGCAGTACGAGCGCGGGAAGTGAACCCTGGTGTATTCGATACTGTGACCGAACGCTGGTATTGCACGGAGCCAGCCCCTCGATGGCAGATCGGGGTTTCGAGGAAAAAGGTACGCCAACCCACTCTCATTCCGAGAGATCAGATATGTCCGGCGGTAAGCGCCCCGGCACTGATTTATCTTGGGTCGAGGTAAGGGAGGCAACTGAGCTGCTCTGCTTACTTGTCAGACCACCCAACCCGCCCCCCGGGGCACCCGAAAAGCAAAATGGTTAAGCCCAAGATTCGAAATAAAGCGGGTCTGGGCAGCACCCAAACATGCCTCGATAGGTGGATAGGGGGTGGTAGGATCACCATCGAAAAAAGCTCTACTACTCGGCATGGTACCACGACTTCGGCTGAAAGGTCTGGTATCGTAAAAAACGTTACTTTCGGCCCAGCTCGAGAACCACAAAGGGCGATCGAAGGCAAAGTGTTCCATCGTCCGGTTCACAGGAAAATCGAACAGGTGGGAGTCGCGTCCCGTCACCAAGAATGGCCAAGCTAGGTCAGGCGAGGCCCCCGGGAATTGTTGATTGCTCTGTCAACTTGACCCGGGCACGAGTGACCGCTGAACGGCGCTACGACGAAATCGCACACCCTCAAAAGAGGCTGAGGCAGGTCGAGCCCGGTCCCCGGCTAGTGTTGACTGTACGACCGCGCGAAGACGAGGGGGAGGCAGACCCCCAAAAGTGGCTGTGGCAGGTCGAGCCCAGTCCTCGGGTAACGCTGATTGCTCTGTCAGCGGACAACCGACCGAAACGACCAGCAGGGTACCGCTAACGGGGAGGGCTGAAAGCCACACCCCGCCACAGGTGCCCGGCAGGAGAATGAGATGCAGGGCGGAAGGATGTCGACCTTGGGGAACCCTGACTGCACTGTCAGCGGGAGCCCAGTCACTGTCCGCATCCCTAGGGTGCAGCTCGACAGCACGGAAATCGACTCTGGCAAGGCACTGTATACGGGTGACGCTGACAGCCGAGCCCCGCCGAAGGTGCCCTGCGTGACAAAAGAGACTGGGAACTGTCAAAACCAGCCCTCGGCAAAAAATGCTGATTGCTCTGTCAGCGGGAAGTCGAAAGTCGTGGATAGCAGGTCACTGTTTCCGGGTGTAGACGAAAGCTCCCATCCTGAGGTGGCCGGCACCATGACTGACATTGGCAGGACACTGCTCACGGGTGAAGCCGAAAGCTCCCCGCATAAGGTGTCCGGCGTGACAAAAGTGACTGGGAACTGTCAAGCCCAGCCCTCGGCGAAAAATGCTGATTGCTCTGTCAGCGGGAAGTCAAAATTTGTGGATAGCAGGTCACTGTTTCCGGGTGTAGCCGAAAGCTCCCCGCCTGAGGTGGCCGGCACCACAACTGACAAGCGAAGACTTGGGAAACGTTCTGGTAAGGTTCATTTCAGGATTGTCCACCTGAATGTCCGGGGTCTCATCCCCAAGAGCCTAGAAATCGCAAAGCTTTTGAACGAGAATGACGTGGATGCTGCAATGTTACAAGAGTGCATCCTTGGACTTAGGACAGTACACATCACTGGCTATTCGTGCTTCCGTTGTGGGTGTAAAAACTGCAGGGGATTGGTGATCCCTGGTCAGAAATACGCTAAATGCTCAGCCGAGCAGCACCCACGGTTCACGCGGAAAAACGGATACTTGCGGTGGATGTTTATAAGGATGGGAGGAAGAACCACTGTGTTAATGTGTACAATCCCCCCAAGATTGAGTTTAGCATAATAACATCTTAGGATACTCTGCTTGGCACCTTTGTATGTGGTGATTTCAATGCCATTTCACCGGCATGGGGGTATGAACGTACCGACGCGGCAGGCCGGAGGATTGAGGAGATTTGTAGCAATACAAATTTAGTTCGGTTGCAGGACCAAGATTCTGAGCCTACCTTGTTGCACGGTAGCAGTGGGAGCGAAACGAGACCCGACTTAACACTCGTTTCGGCAGATCTGGCCTGTAACACCTCTTTCCGTGTGCTTGACTGTATTGGCAGCGATCATAAACCCGTTCTCGTCTCAGTGGATATTCCTGCACCAGAGAGAAACCCAGGAGCTAAGCACAGGTGCTGGGTCTATTCAAAAGCAATTTGGGACGCCTTCAAGGCAGCAGCTGACGCTGCTCTGGGGAGGGTAGATACCGAGCGCAGAACAGTCGACGTTGTGTACAAGGAGATCACTGAAGCGATCTTAGGTGCCGCACATAGGACGGTCCCAAGGAGCCTTACGAAACGCAAGTTCAGACCATTTTGGACTACAGCCCTTGCAAGGTTAGTTCGGTAAAGGCAAGCCGCTCGAAAGAAAGATTGCCGATTGAAAACGGCTGAGGCGCACCGTGAGTACAATAAACTAACTGAGCAAGTAAAACGGTCGTCTGCCGAGGCCAAAAGGCAGAAATGGACTGATACATGTGAGAAGTTGGATCTAATTCAGGAAAGGACTTTGCCAGAAGACGTGGAAACTTCTGAAAAACTTGACCCAGGCGGGATAGATCAGAACTGGCGCCCCATTGCAAACGGACTCAGGCCTGACAGCTAGCGATAGCAAGAAGGCCGAAGTGCTTAACAGGCACTTTGCAGAGGTCAGTAAGTAAAGTAAGAAGAGTACACTGTCCAAGGCACTGGATAAAGTCCGACGAGTCAAAGAAACGGCTGAGTTTGGTTCGGAAAATCGAGACAAGTTCAGAGCCCCATTCTCTGTCAACGAATTGGCATACGCAGTCAGGAAGTGTCGCATGAGAAAGGCCCCAGGCAGTGACCAAATCAGCAATGAGATGATCACACACCTTGAGGCAGCGGGACAAGCAAAGCTTCTCCAGTTTGTCAATCGCACGTGGTTGACTGGGGAACTCCCTCAGAGGTGGAGGGAGGCTGTCAAAGTGCTGGTACTTAAAAAAGGGAAAAAGACTGACCAAGCAGAAAGCTACCGTCCTATTTCCCTCACTTCGTGTGTTGGGAAAGTAGCCGAACGCATGGTCAACCGAAGGTTGATGTGGTTCCTAGAGGAAAAATGGCTCATTACCCCAAAGCAAGGAGGCTTTCGGCGGGGTAAGAGTGCGATGGACATGGTCACGCTCCTCGTCCAAGAAATAGCCGACGGCTTTCAGAGAGCTGAGTCAACGGCGGTAGTTTTCCTAGATCTCAAGCAGGCTACGATCGAGTCTGGCGTCCAGGACTATTGTTGAAGCTACAGCGGTTGGGTGTCACCGCTGAGATGTACATTTGGTTAAGCAGTTACCTCAGTAATCGTACTATCACGACATGTGTTGGGGATAGCGTGTCGAGAAAACGGACCCTCACTTGTACATTATTCCTAAATTTCATCAATGACCTGCCTGAGTTTCTGGGTTGTAAAAGCCTACTATATGCCGACGACCTAGCGGTCTAAGAAGACCGGAAAGAGTGCCTCAGTTCTTGAGAGCGCACTCCAGATGGACCTGACTACGGTCGGCTGTTATACTAGGATGTGGGGGCTAGAGTAACGTCTCAAAGACCGTCTACTAGCTGTTTACCATGGGCACGAGTATCCTCAAAGAGCCATTTAGACTGGAGGTAGAGGGTGCGGTTCTTGCTCTGGAACCGAAGCCCAAGTACCTGGGAGTTACACTTCACAGAAAGCTTACTCTCTGCACACATCTTTCGGAGGTTGCCCGCTGCGTCTCCGATCGGCTGAGTATTGTCAAGAAGTTTGCGAGCACGTCCTGGGGGCTCGAGCAGATGTCCTGAGGTCACTGTACATGGGTGCAGTAAGGTCTCAGATAGATTACAGCCAGTTAGTGCAAGTCTATGGGTCTCGGTCCTCTTTAGAGGCCCTCGACGTTGTGCAAAACCAGGCTCTCCGACTGATCACAGGCACTTTCCGAACGGCACCCACAGCAGCGGTGGAAATCATGGCAAATGTGCCACCTCTGGGCATCCGTAGAGAGCAGGCCGTTATAACTGCGTATGAGCGTTATAAACGGCAGGAGGAGACCAAGTTGCCAACTGACCGCCGAATGCCAGAGACAGTCTCCAGGGTCTTTCCTGGCGAGGCTTTCTACATGCCTGAGGTACGCACGACCCTGGTCGAAACCAATGCTGGGAACGCAAAGGATCACCGAACCATCACTGATGTGGCTATGGAGACGATTGGATATTATCCTGGGGACGCTATACTGGCCTATACTGATGCTTCTGTAACCAGTATTGAAGGTCGGAAAGCTCCTCGTTTGGGGTCTACACCACTCTCCCAAAAACTGGCTTTATGAAAGACCATGTTGGCCTATGTGGGTCGCTCTGTGCTTACAAGGCAGAGATGACAGCCATTACTAAGGCAGTGGACCACATAGGAGAGCTAATTCGGGAAGAAACTTTGCCTGCTAAGAGCATTGTCATCCTGATGATGTAAAAGGGACGGGAGAATGGCCGCTTCTGCTGGAAGCCATGCTGATGGCAATAGAGGGTCTTGCGTCCCAACATCATGCGCATGTGACCCTTCAATGGGTTCCCGGGCATGTGGACGTGCCTGGAAATGAAGGTGCAAATTGCATTGCTAAGGCAATCCAACAGTCGACATATCCCAAAGTGCAGCCCATGAGTGAAAGAAAGAGCTCATTTGAGACAGCGCGTGCCAAGATCTGTCTCTTTGGACAATCGAAGTGGTTCTCGAGCTGGGACAATGGGGTGAATGGAAGAAAGGTAAGTAAGTTTCTGGAGCGGCCGTCCAAAACTGACCCGTGATGGAAGCTTAGGATAGTCGAGCAGGCGCTAATTGCCCAGTTCCGTACTGGGCACTGTCCTATTGGCGCGTACTTTGGGAGGTTGAGGTCCAATGTCGACACCCTTTGCAGACACTGCAGGGATGTTGAGTAAACCGTGGATCACGTGCTTTTCGAGTGTCCCGGACTGGCGGACCACAGGGTGGACCAGTCCGGAAGCTTGCTGGCCATCGGGCTTTATGGCAGTCTCCAGATGTTGAGAGACACAGCAAGTCTGATCTCACGGGCTCTAAGAGACTAAGTCTCAGCCCGCAGTTTACTGAGAGAGTTCAAAGAGAGAGAGAGAGAGAGACCTTGATTGACAGATGTCATGTATATGAGATTGTGCAGCTGTTGCAGACGTGACAAGCAAGATGCTGTATTTTCAAATGCGATAAAAAATTGAGCGTAAAAAAATGATGATACACTATTTCTAGCATCTCGTTATTTTGACCTAATTATAACCGGGTTCATTATACACTTGTTGTATTTAACCTTCAACAATACACTACACTACCTCCACCAATACACTTTATTATATATGTAAACTAGTGAATTGATCTTTTCTCTTTTATATCGACAGGAAAGGGAGCAGGAGGTTCACTTGTCGAAGGGCTATATAACAAAACATCTTCATTTTATATTACAATTGGGGCTTTTGTCGACATACCTGGGGATGAGGGTGTGTGTAAATTGCGACAGGGTGGTAGATCTACTTAATAAGTGAACGGTCCTTAACTTCAAATTGTTGAGTAAAATTCTGTTATTTATCAATTTGGTGAACTTTCAGCATTTTGGTCAAATTAACGCATTAGGTGTCGGGTTAAAAATTTTAATCGCAAATTTTTTGACGCGTTAATGGCCGATTAACGCAGTTTAATCAGCAGCCCTAATTATCATCATACATTAAAAAATATGCAAGTTTTGCCATACTTTTGCACAAAACAAAAATAAAACTATTGTTATATGCTTGAACAGTTGTCATTATCATTATTATTTTGCTCTAGTTCTTGTCCTGTTAAATAATAATTATATAATACCCCCTCTTATTAGGCTAGATTGACTAAGTCATTGATAATATGTCAATAACTAGGCTAGATTGACTAAGTCCATTGACAACATGACAATAGGATTATTTACGTTAGAAAAGTCGATTCACCAAACTCTTACATTCATACAATGACAAACGTCATAAACTGCTTACACAGCTCATTTAATAAAGAGGGCTTAGCTTTCTCAACTTGTTTTATCACCATTTGTTGAACTGGAATAGTAGATGTAGGCAAAATGTAGCTATGACATTTCATGTTCCGCATTTGATATTTATAATTAAAAGTAATGAAAGGAATAAAAATGAATGAAAACTATCTAAAGATTTACATGACAAACTGTTTCTGCTAAGTTGTTTGTACTTAAATAAAAGTATGTTAATTTGACATTTTTTGTTGGAGCTTCATTCTCTGTATTGGTAAATGTTTTAGAAAAAAATGCCTAATGCTTTTGAAATTCCGGAAATGGCGATATCGTTTAAGACATGTTGGCATAAAATGAGTGAAGACCTACAGTTGTGCCTCGCGCTGTCTAAAGTATATGGGTATTCACCAATGCCTTCAAGACATTGTGTTTCCAATAGTTTCATTGGCTTAACATATTTAGGTTCCTAAATTGTCATTGGTTTAACATTTATAGCTTCCTAAATTGTCATTGGTTTAACATTTATAGGTTCCGATAGTTTCATTGGCTTTACGTATTTTAGTTTAGATAGTGTCATTGGCTTAACGTATTTAAGATTCCAATAGTTTCTTTGGCTTTAAATATTTATGTTCCGATTGCTTCATTGGCTTAACATCTATAGTTTCCGAGAGTTTCATTAGCCTAACTTATTTAGTTTCCGATCATTTTATTGTTTTTTACATTTTTAAGCACGATAGTTTCATTAACCTAACGTATTTAGGTTCCGATAGTTTCATTGGCTTAACATATATAGGTTCCGATAGTTTCATTAGCTTAACATATATAGGTTCCGATAGTTTCATTAGCCTAACATATTTAGGTTCCGATATTTTCATTAGCTTTACATATTTAGGTTTGTCTTTTTTTATTGCCCCCTATTTGTACCTTTAACATTATAAAAATAAATAACAATATATCTTAATTGTGTTTTATATTGTTGACAATTTCAATTTAGGAAACACCTAGTAGTAAGAGGCCGTATTTTACGTTGTAGACAGTTTATGAAATAATTAGTACAAAGAGGCCGTGTTTTACATTGTGTAAAGTTTAGAAAAGACTTAGTAGTAGGAGGAGATGTTTATAAATAATATTCTAATGTAGGGCTATGTAGGTGTTGTAGATTCTAATTGATAAATATAACAAGGAATCATGTTAGTGTTTCCTCAACCGGTGATTGTGTTTAACAGATCGATATTCATTATAGTGTTTAACAGATCGATATGATTACATGCACACTATTTAGCCTGCACAGTAAACTCTACTGTGATAATAAAGAAATAATCAAAGTTTATTTAATCAATAGTGGTGAGATAAATGATAACTATGAAAAGAAAAAAAAAGAAAAGCTACCACAGCTATTGTAATTACACCGAAAGTATGTCAGGACTAATGATTCATAGAAACATTTCGTAATTAAACAGGGGGGGGGGGGGAGATGAAGGATGAAGGAAAGAATAATGAGACGGTTTTTGGTTTTGTTCTAGCAGATGATGTTAGATACAGGGTAATGGAAGTTTTGATAAGTTTGATGAAAGAGTATTTTAAGAATAAACAAAGGAGTTAGTAAGAAGTGTGTGGTTGTTTTCCAGGAGTTGATATTTTGTAAACATATTTGTGAAGCTGTTGATCTATAGTGTTGATTTAACTTTTGTTAAGTGCTTATACAGTAGATTCCGCTTAATTGGGACACCGCTTAAGTGGGACAGCCGCTTATTTGGGACAAATCTTAAAGAAACCAAACCAAGAAGCCAATAGTAAATGTGTATGTTTAATTGGGACAGCCGCTTAATTGGGACAAAAAGCCTCGGTCCCGATGTGTCCCAATTAAGCGGAATCGACTGTATTAAATAATGTGATAGTAAATATGCATATTAAAATTAAATTAACTTTTAATATTTTATTGGAAGTATTTATGATATTTAGTGTGTTGTGATAGATTAAATAAATAACAGACCACTCGCCATCTCTGACTGTTGGTGGAGAGTAACTCAAAAATTAATTGGCATGATTTTTGAGTTATCTCCAGGCTTTCCTGGTCTGATAGACATACCAAGATCTACGGGGAATAGATCATTGCGGCTCTCTAGTCAGGAGTTAAAAAAAAAACCTTCTGCCGAGGGTGGTGGTACTGTGGTCAATGAGGACTATCCGACACCGCAGTATTCACAGCTGGCGGTGGTGACGGATGTGGTCGGCACACAAAACCCTTCCACTCTGTCCCACTAAAGCACACCTGCGCATTTCGGTCTGAGGGAACAGGCACATTACACCATACCCTCTGTCCGAGTGGCAGGAAAAAACCCTTGCCTTGCCATTCTGGCCGATCAGCAGTACACACACCATGCTGGCCATTTTGGGCAAGTCTTAAAACCCTCTTTTCTGCCATCCCGTCAGATGATAGCGGGCACACTCACCCCGCCGCGTTGTAGGCATGGCAGCCATGCATTAGCGCCGCCAAGAATGATGGTGTGGTAGGCATACTACACCTTATCATGCTGGCAATGGCGGCGTAAAAAACATATCTGACTGTTATAATCTTATTCTGCTATTAGTGTAAGCATCTATAAATATAATTTACTTTATCAATAACTATAAACTAACATATTAAACTAACATATTATAATTTATCATAAAAAGACAATTTTACTGCTAATACTATGACCTAACACCTACCATAAATAGACAATTTTAATCTCACTGAAGATCTTGATAGTAATTCATGTTTGCATGCATCATATTCATCATCCCAAAGTTTAGCTCGTATAGTGATCTTACTGGTATTAGTAGCTTTCAGTAACACTTTGTCTACAAATATGTCCTGACATAGTGACGTTAATCGATCTTTGACATGAAGAGACCAGAGGTTGTCCAAACTTTCTACTGTATCAAATGTGACTCCTAAGATGCAACCTGGAATAGGCAAGGATAAAAATGACTTAGTACACTTTGAAATTCTTAAAGGTTATTCACTTATATTAAAATAAAAATTGCAATTATAATTTTAAGAAATGTACTTATAAGATATATTCTGTGGTTTAAACTACTATGAGGTAGTACACAAGGCCAGCTTTACGAAATGCGGGGCCCAATTTAACGGATGCTTGCGAGGCCCCTCTTCTAACTTTTTAAAAATTAAAATTGTTACTATTAATTAAATCATGTAAATTGCGGGTCCCTTCCAGGCGCGGTGTCCAAATTAGGAGTGATTGGTCAAATGAGCCTTATTTTCACTTGATATCATCAAAAACATTCAATATAATTAGCCATATTTGTTACTTATGTTCATATTTATTAATTTGTGCAATATGTATAAACCTTTAGCTCATTGACAGTGGCAATACTTCAGTTTAAGAAAAATACAAAAACCTTTGAATGGAACTGCGAGTCTCACTTCCAGCAGTGTGTTATTTATCTGCTGTTTGCATTAATATTTGGTCCAAAGCGATTACTTATTGTTTCTGAATCGATTTATCTGCTAAACTGCTATTAATCAATAATATGACATGGTTTACATGTTTTGCATCAATAACATTACATTATTGGTCTGCATCAATAGCATACCTTTATTGGAACAGAATAAATAACATCACTTGATAGGTCTGCATCAATAACACTAATTATTTGACATCCAATCATAACGTCACTTGATAGGTCTGCATCAATAACACTACTTTTTTGACATCCATCAATAACAACACTTGATAGGTCTGCATCAATAACACTACTTATTTGACATCCATCAATAACATCACTTGATAGGTCTGCATCCTTAACACTACTTATTTGACATCCATTCATAACGTCACTTGATAGGTCTTTATCAATAACACTACTTATTTGACATCCATTCATAACATCACTTGATAGGACTGCATCAATAACACTACTTATTTGACATCCATTCATAACGTCACTTGATAGGTCTGCATCAATAACACTACTTATTTGACATCCATCAATAACATCACTTGATAGGTCTGCATCAATAACACTACTTATTTGACATCCATTCATAACGTCACTTGATAGGTCTGCATCAATAACACTACTTATTTGACATCCATTCATGACGTCACTTGATAGGTCTGCATCAATAACACTAATTATTTGACATCCATCCATAACGTCACTTGATAGGTGTGCATCAATAACACTACTTTTTTGACATCCATCAATAACATCACTTGATAGGTCTGCATCAATAACACTACTTATTTGACATCCATCAATAACATCACTTGATAGGTCTGCATCATTAACACTACTTATTTGACATCCATTCATAACGTCACTTGATAGGTCTGCATCAATAACACTACTTATTTGACATCCATTCATAACGTCACTTGATAGGTCTGCATCAATAACACTACTTATTTGACATCCATTCATGACGTCACTTGATAGGTCTGCATCAATAACACTAATTATTTGACATCCATCCATAACGTCACTTGATAGGTGTGCATCAATAACACTACTTTTTTGACATCCATCAATAACATCACTTGATAGGTCTGCATCAATAACACTACTTATTTGACATCCATCAATAACATCACTTGATAGGTCTGCATCATTAACACTACTTATTTGACATCCATTCATAACGTCACTTGATAGGTCTTTATCAATAACACTACTTATTTGACATCCATTCATAACATCACTTGATAGGACTGCATCAATAACACTACTTATTTGACATCCATTCATAACGTCACTTGATAGGTCTGCATCAATAACACTACTTATTTGACATCCATTCATAACATCACTTGATAGGTCTGCATCAATAACACTACTTATTTGACATCCATTCATAACGTCACTTGATAGGTCTGCATCAATAACACTACTTATTTGACATCCATTCATAACGTCACTTGATAGGTCTGCATCAATAACACTACTTATTTGACATCCATTCATAACGTCACTTGATAGGTCTGCATCAATAACACTACTTATTTGACATCCATTCATAACATCACTTGATAGGTCTGCATCAATAACACTACTTATTTGACATCCATCACTTTCTTATTCTGAAAAATGAATCTATTTACCTGGTCTGAATCCCTCTAAAATAACGCCTTCCCCAGTTCTCCTTGCCAGCAATGATCCTTTCACTAATGCTAAATCTAAAAATGTGAAATGTTCCAACATCTTATCCTTGACGTCCATCAAGAATGCATGGTGTAAACCAATACTGGTCTTCTTATCTGGTTTGGCATCAATAGCTTCATTGTAGATACCCAGAGTACCTGTGGATAAAATTCAACATTTTATTTATATTATGTGGGTAGATCACCATATCTTTAGTATTGTACTTCAGTAGGTACATTTGTTGTCAGATGATACTTGATGCATACATTGAAAGAGTTTACATAGAACTTGAATGATTAGATGTTGCTAATACTTAACTCGCTTCTAATAAAACTAGGCCTTGAATCATCTTTTAAATGAGTGTCAGTCATTTTATAGACCTATTTAAAGATGAAAGTATATCCTAGTCAAATCATCATCATGTTAATTTATGCAAATATGAACGAAATACATTGAAAATAAGCATGTTGATGAGAACAAATTTATGTTTGTATAATGAATGCAATGTTATTATATTGAATACAGTGTCATGTTAATGTAAACAAAATATAGTGAATTGTGTAATTAATTGGTAATATATACTTACATATTTGAAATCCGGTTCATGATATATATATATAATATATATATATATATATATATATATATATATTTATAAATATTAGGGTGGCTCACTTTATAATGTAAAAAAATAAACTTGATTTTTTGATCATGAACATTTTAGTTTTCTGCTTCCCTGTTATTTAAAACATGTATATTAGGGGTATGACTAAAATATAAACCTATATCCCCATATCATGTTTGGTGAAGCTTTGTATGGGGAATAAAAAATTATTTTAAAAAACTTTTAGTCATATACCTAATGTATACACCCAATTTCACATCATTTGGGCTCCTATAAATACTGCCTCAGTGCACTTATCTCGTGTTTTATGGTACTGGCTGTTGCATTAATTAAAAATTGTGCAAGGTTTAAAATGATGTTTTTTTAGATACAAAGAACAATCATATTAAACAGTAGGAATTAAACAGTAAAATAATACTAGTTACATGACACATTAGCCTCACTGTATTGCAGAGTAGTTCTCAGTACGTCATTCAAAAATACACTTTAAAAGTTTCTTAGCCTGTGTTGAGTTCTGAAGGTCTTCAAAATGCGATTTCTTCAGCACAGTTGATTTTTTTTTTTGCATCTGGAAACTCTTTGCGCTGCTGTTCGAAAATTTGGAGCAAGTACTGCTTTACTGTACGCCAATGCAATTCCCCGTTCGGCACAGTCATTGACAACTTTCAAGGAAGAGATCACTGCTGTTGCCTTCTGAAAGGATGGAGTTTGTTGCCAGGTGGAAGCATCAGAAATGAGAAAATTTGCGGGAAACAGAAGAGCATTAAAGAATAGCAGTGATGACAAGGTGACAAAATCCTTTAATTTCACATTATGAAGTGCTGAAGATTCATTCGTGCTGCGGATGCACCTTTCTTCTTTCTGATCATCAGAAGATTTATCCATGAATTGCCTCAAGCAAGCAGCAAGGCTGTTTTTCTCATCAACTGAGACACGCTGAGAAAAGAGAGCCAGAGGAATGAGTTCTGCACTAAGGTACCAGAGATGTCGGCCAATCGTTTTCAATGCATTCTGAGAAATGGGGGAGAAGCATTATTATAATCAATAAGAAGCTTGAAGAAATCCAGATCATTCAGAGATGCGTCTGTTGAAATTGAACACTGTATCCAAGCTTTAATGTAAACCAAGGATGAAAAGATACCAAATTCTGCGATTGATCTGTCTTCAGGCTTAGACAGCTTGAATTGATGACGGAAGAGATAAATCTTCATGATGTAGATTATTTTAGATATCCAACTTGCATGGAACACGAAAACGCACCCCAAGGGGGGACCATCAACTTGGAAGCTTTCTTTGATATTAGCTGCTTTTTTTGGATCGATGTTTTTTTCTGGCTGCACGCTACTCCTTGACAAAGCAATATCGTTTGCTTCTGCATCATCAACTCTCGTCACAGCCTGTCTATCACTTATTCCAGCCTGATCAAGAGAAGAGGCTACCATTGGCGAAACAACATCCATAGCTTGTCGTTTATCCAGAATTAATGTCGATTTATTCGGCACTGGAAATAATAGGTTGTCGTCTTCTTTCTCTGAACAATCACTGATGCTTGGTACTGAGAGGTCTGCATGGTTATGGATTACAGCAACATCTTTTCCCTTTTCATGTGCAAGTCTTTCAAGCAACCTTTTTTCCGTTTTTTAGCTTGCTGTTCGTTTTTGCCAATGTTTTGTCTTCAGTTTCCATTACCATTTTGTATTCAGTTCGCTGGTCATGCAAGAAAAGCCTGTCTTCTTCAATTCTGATCAAAGTGTGAGCATTGTTGTGTGCGATGTCAAAGATGGATGATGTGAATCTAACAAAGTCAGCTTCTTTTGCACGTTGAACCTCTCCTCCTCTTTTAGCATTCATTTTTCTTACCTCTCGCTACTTGTCAATAAGTACTTCCAACTTTTTAATGATAGCCTGTTTTTCAGCCATTCGGATATGCGCTTTATCCCAGATGCTCAACAGTCCTTGCACGACATCAGCAATAGCATCTTTCTTGGTAAATGAAAGTATACACTCAAAACATTTGTCGCTGTTGGAAGAAGTCGTTCAGAAAAGTCTTCAAATGTTTCACCAATTAAATGAACAACAGTTTTCGACCTTGTAGTCATAACTAAATTAATGCTATTTATATAGCAGCAACTAAATTGAAATGCACTGGTAAGCTGGCTAGTTATATGAAAATAAAAATTTCTAGAGTTTTCTAGAATTTCCCGGAACATTCTCAAGTTTTCCACGTTTCCGTTTCCACCGGTGTCGGTATTGCATCTGCCGCCGACACCGACACAGGTGACGGTTTTCTAAAAGCCGCCGACAAAGGGAAATAACTGTGTATTTATTTACCCTGTATATATCTCATATTATATATAAAGATGAACTAATTGTATATTTATACTTTTTTCTATCGATATTTTTTTAAATTTAATTTATACTTTCAATAAACAATATATACTTTATTTGGTTAAATATATTACGCTACAGTG